>JANAVB010040419.1:9666797-10398047 GCA_029216955.1 Iris pallida | reverse complement strand
AGATCGAGAAACCCTCTCGGCCTCCCGAGCAATCGACTCCTGTTCTGCATGAGCAGCCTCCCGCTCTGACTCTAAGAAGGCCAACTCCTTCTGGAGTACGAGAATCCGCTCCTTCGTGTCAGCTATTCCACGAGAGGCAGATTCTTCCCGGGCCCTACAAGCCTGACTCCGACGACCCAGTCGGTCATAGGAGACGGAGAACTTGTCAAGGTCCCCCTACACAGCCGGCCCGGCAGTTTCTCGAGCAAGCTTGATCCTGTCCCGAGAAGCAACCAGGAAGCCCCGCTCCCGTTCAATCGCAGCAGGCAAGCCAGTCTACCGTACTGCCAACAATTGGGTCACAAGCTGGTCAGCCTCTGTCAAATTAGGTTCCAGGAGCGCGGCTAACCCCACCCCGCCAGGAAGACCCTTCAGAGTGTCGATTTGACCCCGAGCGCCCCGCAGAGACAGAGAAAAAAGGATCCCCCGTTCCACGGCAGCATTTACACCCCTTCCTAAGTGACAATAGAAGCTGTCAACCACATCCTGCGTCACCTCGTTCAGAGCCTCCGAGGAAGCCGGTGTCAAAGGGAGTGTGGCTGGCAGCACGGAAGAAGATGCGACAGAATCTGCCGCTCCTGCCACAAGAGAAACCAACTCTGTACGGAAGGACGCTTGAACATCGGCCAACTTCTCCTCAGCGGCCCGCAGAATTTGGATGCTCGGCAGAGTCGAGAAGTCGATCTCCGGAGCCGTATAAGCAGCCGAAGACGAGGCCGGGGCCAGCACCAACTCCATCCCCATCTGCCCAGAGCTGGCAGGATGTCCCTCAACATGCGATGACGAAGGAGAGGAAACGCTCCTTTCGTCCAGATCACGGCAGACCGGGCCTTCCCCGAAAACATCCGCGGCGGGAGGTAAAGGGTCAGGACCTGCAGGGCCAAGGCAACCATGAATCGACTTGACCCGAAGGATATGTTGATAGAGCAAATAAGCCCCCTCGGTGGTCAATATGTGGCTCAGCTTACCAGTGGAGGAGTGTGGAGGCTGGGGTTCGCCTACAGCCATCACAACCTCTTCACCAACAGCCTCCGAGTCGGGAATAATAGACTCATCCACCCTTGCATCCTCAGAAGGAGATGCACCGAGAATGGCGTCGTCTTGCTAAAGTTCAGGAATCTCGGAGACGGGTCCATAGAAACTTTCGTCCCCCGGGCTGGGGCCTCAGCAGCTTGAGAGCCCTCAGCCACCGCTGAGAGAACCCATGCAGACAGGACCGCTGCACACATGTCGCTAATCAAAGTAGCAAGGGCCGGATTAACTACTGGGGCAGTAGATGGTTCAGGAGAGCCTGGTTCGTCAGACGCCTACAAAGAAAAATGATCAAGTCATATCCCCAAGAAGAAGAAAACAACAACAAAGAGAAGGCTCCGACTTACCTCTGGAATGCCATATACATCCTCACCCTTCTCCGTAATAAGCAGCCTACGGGGACCGACCGTCGCTTTCTTTACAGAAAAAGTTACCCCTCCGCCAGTAGACTCACGCCTGCCTCGCTTACGTGAGGGACCAGGCATGACGGGCGGTAGATCTACCCGTACCACCTCTGACACAGATGGTAACTGGTCCACTGCTTCATCAAATACAGCCGACGGGTGATCCGTCATCATGTCACCTGCCATGATGGAAGACTGACCCGCCATTGTCTCGTCATCCGAAGAAAGGGAGTCCCCGTCATCTCGCTCGTTGTCTTCCTCAATTGTGTCGAAGGACTCGAAATCGGGCGAAGGAACCCTATTCGTCCCTTTTTTCTTCGCTCTCCACGTCGTAGCCTTCTCCGCCAAGCGAGTGCCCACAATGAAGCTAATCCTCGAGTCAAAATCGAGGGGAGGAGGGTTCGCCGTAACATGATATAGGGCCGCCATATGCAGGATTTCCCCTATCACATTTGCGGCAAGGACCAAGAAGCTAGCCCGAGTATGACAGGTGTCATAGTAGCTCCATACCCTAATACCGTCAAGAATGTTACCTTCAAATCCTAGGTGAGAACTGGGGCGCCCGAGGAATAGCTGACTATACCCAAATTGACGGGCAAACCTACTAGGCAAGTAGGGCTCCAAGTACACAAAGTTGCGATTCCGGTAAACTAGATGCACCGGGCGAATATTACGCAGCCAGAAACGCATCTTTTCAGGCAAGAAATGAGGAGGTCCAACCCCATCAACATGAACACTCCTCACCTCTTGATCAGTTAAACGAGGAACGGACACGAAGAAATTGTACCCGTCCACCCTCGCCAGCATCCTCCGACACGCCGGCATGGTACTACATTCCCAAGGTTGGTGGTGATACTTAAAAAGAAACGCATCGTCATCTGTAACGCCATCTTCCGTCCCAGGCCTCATCAAGGACTGATAATGCAGCAACAGCCATCCCAGCAAGTAATGATATGGCAATTCTACACGTTCGAAATCTATTGCCACGTCACGAGCAATGACCTTGGACGAGAAGGCACGGAGACCATGCTGAATACTGCACACCATGGCAGGAAGAAGAGCCAGCCTGACCCCAAAGGCCAACTTCACGGCAGGAAGAATGAAGTGGCGACTGATCCTCTCAATAGAACCTGCCCCTTCTGAGACCACGCAAGTGCGTAGCCATTCCATTAAAAACCCGACCAAGAGTGCCTTCTCTGACAACCGCTGGGTACCATAACAAAAGTAGCTGAAGGAGTCAATTTGGCTCTCGAACCTGTCACTTTTAGACTTCGACCTCCTAGCGGTCGACACCAAGGACTCTACTTCCGTAGGAGTTAAACGATCTCAGGAAGTAACCCGGCCAGCCGCGCTGAATTTGAAAAGGTACGCGACCCAAGATTTAGTATGGGGAGAGTCCCCTTCCGAGCTGTCATTTTTCTGGATAGTCGTCCGGTGACAGATGCTATGATGGCATAATAGTTCTTGATATACGGCGACGAAACCGGAGAATCGTCGATCCAAATCTTGGAGCTCCTCATTCGTCGGAGTGTACACTTCGAAGGGTTCATCCCCCCAGGGGAGCTTGGAGACAGCATACATCTCGTGAAGAGCAAGCCCCAATTCTCCAACAGGGGTGAAAAAGGTCCCCGTCCGATGATTGTACATCTCTAGAAGGGCCATGAACAGTGGCTTATTAACGGGCAACTCGTGGCTGGTACCCCGGATAGCGTCATAAAGGTTGACTCCCCGTAAAAATTCTTCATACTTCCGTAGAATCCATGAGGTCAGATTAGCCCACGGGGGAATGGGGTGTAACCAGCTCGGCAGTACCAACCTGCCAACAGGATAGGACCCCTTTCGAGCAAGCTGACTCAGAAAGGTATCAGCCTGGGAGAATGAAAATTTAGGACCGAGGGTGTTGATGAAGGTACCCGGAACTAACCCCGTCACGGACCGACTGGCCGGATCCTTGACCGCGCGCACTGACCCAGTGGCTCTGTTATAACGGATGTTACCGACGCACATCCCCGGTCGGATTGGAGTGAGGGTGTCCGGCATCTGCCTGTCCAGAACGATCATATTGAACCACTCAAAAGGGAAATAGTGCTTCATAATAGGGATGTGAATTAGCATCCCGTCCAGGTCAAAATCCCAACTCTCAAAAACATCCTGCACTCGGGAGTTTTCTATGACCAACGCATCCCCAAAGAGGAAGACCGGTTTCAGATACTTTCCATCAGACTGCCCGGAGCTTATCATGTCACCAAGGAATTGAAAAGATTGAACCCTGATAGCATTTAGTCGCTCCAAAGGTTCGTCAACAAGTAGCTGTTCGAACACTTGATGAACTAAGTCATCCCGATGTACGCCCGATGCAAACTGACGTGAGCCTACCATAAGTTCTCCCGCAGGATTCACGGGCAGATTCACTGAAGAAAAGGCAGAAGAAACAAGTCAAAAAGATAGCTGAAACACAAAACTACATGATGTTTATGCGGCTCAGTATAGCCTCATGCAGCTCGATTTAAACAGGTTTGTACAGATCAGCCCAAATGAGCTTATGCGGCTCAGTTTGAAAGAGCCCATGCGGTCCAGTACGAATAAGCTTATACGGTTCCGCCTGAAAGGAACTCATACGGCTCAGTGCGGAGGAATTTATGTGGTTCGAAGGGAGTGTAGGCAAATATGGTCCGATTAGAATAAGCTTATTCGGCGCGAAAAAGCTTATGCGGTCCGGCGAAGATGAGTTTATGAGCTTATGCGGTTCAGTTCGAAATGTGCTTAAACGGTTCAGTTTGAAAGAGCTCATACGGTCCAAATCCTGATGTGCTTATGTGGCCTTGATAAAGAAGTAGTTATGTAACCACTTTCATGCAGCTCAAACCTGGGTCATACCCCCATACGGCCCGAGCATGAGTCGGACACACAGCATGCTTTGGAATATAGGCTCGCACATAAAATATACGACGTAGCCATGGCGGTTCATGTTAAGGAATCCTACCAGCAATAGGCGGGTGGACGTCGGGGTGAAAAGCAGGCACGCCAGCCGACGGAGGAGCCGCCATGTTCGCAGCCGCAGTCGATGAAGACGCGATCTTCTTGCCCTTCGCTGCCGCAGAAGATGATGCGGCCTTCTTGCCCGTAGCAGCAGCAGCCTTCATAGGAGCCATTACCGATCGTTGAAGGAAGAAGACGAAGAGCAAAGTCGGCAACAGGGAATTCGAGCAAAGAGAGAAGGTAAAGAAATCCCCTCTTGTGCTGAGAGGCTGATTGTATCCTTACGCAGAACGGCCGTAAGGGGTACGGTCTTGCCAGGTTTGCGAGCTTGGAGGTGGATCGTCAGAGGTTCTTCTGATCCTGTGGCTGTCTCAGTTCGAGCTTGCACATCTCCTTCGCCAAGGTGCCTTTTCGACTTTTCGTATAAGCAGGAGTCTGAGTAGTAAGATTTGACCCCTTTGAAGGGATCGATGTCGACAAATTTTGTCCTCACGAAACCGTATTTGTCGACATACTTGAAACATTGGTGCAGCATGGAAGGCACGATCATGTAATCATGTGTCCAAAGGTGCCCAGGAGGATATTGTAGGAAGTGTCCGCATCTATGACGTAACAGGTCACTTCTGACTAAGGTCGCCAATTTGGCACTTTAAACGAATCTTTCCAATTGGGTAGCTCCTGTCCGAATTAAAACCGCTGATGGCGGTGCTTGTCGGCGTCAGGCGATGCATAGGGATACGGAGATGATGTAACAGACCCTTCGGGATGATGCTTATGGAAAAACCAGGATCAATGTACATCCGATCAACCTTTACGTCACCGATGTATCCAGTGTAGTGTAATGGACGATCATGCAGATTAGTTTTGATGAGCATATCCTGTGGAGTGAAGACAATGCTGTGTATCGCTCCTGTACAAGCGTTGTCTTGGAGATTTGCAGGCGGGCTCTCTCCCGTGAGGTTGACTTGAGCTAGATATGCGTCGGCATTCTGGAGTGTCTCACTCAAAGCCACGCGAACATCCTTAGAGAGTCTCAGGAGCTCATATAATGACAACTTGGCTGGTGTGTTGGCCAATTGTGCCAGGATGTCAAAGTTGTAGGGCCTTTCCAGCCCATGAGATGCCTCTTTTTGGAGGGATTTGTCAAAGCGGGTCTCCTTCGGCCTAGGCTTATCGGTCGTCGGAGGTTGAAAAAGTCCCGGAGCGTCAGCAGTAGCTGGCTGATGTTCTTCAGCCGAGTTATCTGGTGTAGGTTGGGATGGAGCACCAGACCGAGTGACGACAGCTGTGGCTTCTTCGACGTCTACCGAGATTGTGCGGCAGGATCTAACTTTTCCATTCTTTTTCTTGCCAATGGAGGGTGGTGTGGACTGAGTCACTTCATATACCAAGTCTGGATGGACCCACATGACCTCCCCTCGTGATGTGGTGAGGGGCACTAGACCAGCAGTCTGATCTCGAGGAGGTGGAAGATTAGCAATCTCCATTGTCGCCCGAGGGATGGGTATCACACCGTCTTGAGCCTCTGTTGGAGGGAAGCTGCCGAATTCTACTGACACCATATTGGCTGCCATGGTCACTTCTTCGAAATCAATGGCCAGAGCGTTCAAATCGATGAGATGTTGGATGTATCACTTTAGTTGGTAGCAGTCGTGTGTAGCATAGTGGACGTAGCGATGGTAATGGCAGTACTTCGGGCTCTCCATTTCTGCCGGCCGAGGTTCCCGTCTTGGTGAAGGAAGGTGAATTCTATCTCCTTGTATGAGCATGTCCAAGATGGGCTTGACATGGCCGTCTTCAAAGGAGTAGGTCATTTGCGGCCATTGCTTGTCTACCGGTTTTGACTCAGGTTTCTGGGCTGTATCGGCCACCATAGCCTGCTTGCCCTTGTTGTCTCGATTATTGGAGGCGTTACCACCATTGTTGTTGTTGGTATTAGGGCACTTTCCCTTTTCCTCTCCCTCCGAGATGTGCAATCACAGTTGGCGAGCCTTCTTCAACCTGTCTTCGGCGCTTGTGGCACTGATGATAAACGTCTTCCAGTCCTTAAATTGACTTTCGTCCATCCAGAGGCTGATCATTGGGAGCAGTCTCTTTTGGCAAATTTCAATTAAAGAGGAATCCGGATTACCGGACGGCAACTTCATTACGGTTTGGCAAAACTGCTCAATATAGTTCCTTGTCAGCTCCTTCTCCCCTTGAACGACGTCCATGAGGGTGGACATTGTGACATCCTATCCTACTTCGTAGAATCTCTCCATGAACATGCGCTTGAAGCTGGCGAAGGAGTGGATGCAGTTTTCTAGCACATTGCGGTACCAGTCGAAGGCGACCCCTTCCAATGCCCCGATGAATAATCGTGTAAGGATGGCATCGTCATGGGGCAGATGGTCGATGGTAACCTCGAAGTAAGTAATATACCGACTTGCGGAGGTCTTTCCATCATATGGATTGATGTGGAATGGTTTATACTTTGGTGGGAAGGGAACATCTCTCCACGCAGTGGGATACAGTTGTCGTATCCTGAGGTCTTGGCAGTTTTCTCGGGCATAGAACATGGCCCGGAGCTCCTGGACCTCTCTTCTTGCCTCCCTGGCCTCGTCTGCATTGGTAGGAGCCATCATTTCAGGAGGATTAATGCCCAGGTTTGGTGCTGCTGAGTTCGAGTCTGCATTGACCGCGGGACCCAAGTTTGTTTGGCCAAATGTCCCTCCTTGCAGAGTAGGGAGAGCTGCTTTAATCCTATCCACCGATTTGACCAAAGTGCGCAGTATGGCCTCCAGAGTGTCGATGCGTTGGCGATCACTGGGACCATCTTGTTCGTCGTTTGTCATGAATGTCATCCTCGCATGAGTAGAAGTGGAAAGGACGGTGGATGACGTGCCCTCCGAATCATACCCCTGTACCGAGAAGTCATCCGGGTATGTGGGAATATTCTCCTCTGGTTCAGACTCAGAAGGAATAGTACCCCCAGCTTCAGACTTTGCTTCATCTTGAGAGCCGTGGACGTCCTCGGAGACGTCGACAGCTGCTGTATCTGATGGAAGAGTTGTTTCCCCAGGCTCGTCTCCTTGGAACATCAGATTGTCGTGGATGTTCGGAGGAGTGCTACCTCCAGTTCCAGCAACCCCCAGTAATGTGGATGATAAATCTTCCACTACAGCAGATTTCGTCTTTGAACTGGTACCTTGGAAAACTCCGGTGGTGGACAACCGTTTAGACGACAGTTTCTTAGTCACAGTGGTCGAAATCTTCAGGATGGAAACATTTATATTCTTCCCTCTTCCATCGGCGGGGATTTTCTGAGTAGAGTTACAAGAGACAACGGGAGGTGCCTCATCCCCCGAGCTCGGCTGTTGTAATCTTTGGAAGACGGATTGTCGGTCTTCTCGTACTATCACGTTGTTGCAAGAGCAGTTGACAATGATTTGGGTGCAGTGATGTCCGTGAGAGGACTCTTTGCACACCGAGGCCTCTTCTCTTTCCTTGTGTTTGTGGAGGATAACCTCACACAAGTCAGATGGGTCTTGAACGACCATGTTTGCTCCCTTAGTTTTGGAAGACTTTTGGGAACCACTCTGTCCGTTTGCTGCTGGGGGCTGGACTCGAGTGGTTCTGTACATCTTCCCGTCGGAGGCCCGTATAACAGTATGTGGAGCGCTCGGATGGTCAGAGGTCGGGACAGCAGACTGAGCTCGCTAAGCACGTGCTGCCCTAGACTTCTTCACTCTAGTACGTGAAGGCACATTGTAGGAAGAGTCTGAGTGGTGTTACAGAGAGTCAGATAGATCAGGACCATAGGAGAGGCGATCGAAGACTGAGCCAGAGCCGTATGGAGCAGACAGCATGTGGCTGGAATCAACAGTCTTCATGCGGCTAGCAATCGTAGCCGCATGGGCTTTCTTCATGCGGCTGGAAGTCTCGGCCGCATAAGTATTCTGCATCCGGCTGGCAGTTTCGGCCGCATGGACATCATACATGCGGCTGGCAATCTTGGCCGCATGAATGTTCAGCCTGCGGCTCGTGCCTTTGTTCGGCTTCTTTCTGGAGCACATAGAATCACTCTTTGCCCCTGCAAGTCCAGCATCGTAGTGCTTTCCTCTGCCGGACTTGGACACAGCAGAGTCCTCTATGGCTTGAAGTGGGGCCGCATGAGAGTTGCCTTTGCCGTCTTGGGCAGCAGAGAATACTCCGTCCAGAGCTTGGGAAGGAGCAAATAATTTTGGCCTCCACTCCCCGCGAGCTTTCTTTGTGCGGGTTCGCTTCTGGACCTGGCCAGCGCTCCCGTCGGAGAACATTTCTTCAAACGCCTGTTGGTCGAAGCGGACGACCATCTTCTATAGTGTGGAGCCAAGTTTGGCTGCATTCGATTGCGTCACCAACTTCTCTGCCGTGGAGAAGTTTGTCCCTAGTAGAGTCGCCATCGTGTTTGCCATTGATTATAAAAGAACAGAACAATTATATCGGAGGACTGGACTTTTACTTCATAATACAAACTCGCTCGTACAAAGAAAGCCTAGGGATGAAAACCTAGGTACAGCAATCTAAGTACAATTGTTTAGTTTTTCTGGGAGGTGACGGTAGAGGCTCGGAAAAGCGACGGCAGCTCTGCCTTACTCCTTGGACGATCGAATGTAGCCTTGGCTCTGGTGAAGAGATGCTCTTGGACGTGTGGGGAGACTCCTCTGCGCCTTCGGTTGTTGGCTCTTTGGATGTCTCTGTAGTGCTCTCTCCTTTTTTTGCTTTTTCTGTTCTTCTCCCCTCTACTGCTTATGTAATAAGAGAATTGTCCTTTTTCACAAGGGAATGGCACCTTACTATTTATAGGAGTGGGGTCATCATTAGGGTTTACAAATGATTGCCTCCTTCAGAAGTTGGCAGTTAAGGATCAATAAATCTGGGCCGTTCATCTTGAATATAATAATATTTGAACAATTAATGTGATTGCATCAAATCTTCGTAGGCAATAAATGTTGATTGCCATGAATATTCGTGATTTGTGATAGCCTGCCACGTGTCCAATTTACTTGATTTGATTTGATCTGGGCCATTATGATGATCGCAACAAATCTTATTTTGTTGGGATTTGTTGGCACCCATAATTCCAGGGAAGATAAGACAGCCACGTGTCTCAATTGTAGCGAAGAGCACCACGTGTCTCAACTGGACTGTCTTGGCCGAGCCGTATATGGGGGGGGTCTTCTCAGCCGCATGAAATATGCAGCCGCAGGGGATGGGCAGCCGCAGGGGGATAGGCAGCCACTTGCAGATGGGCAGCCGCAGGGAGATGTGTAACCGCATGCAGATGGGCAGCCGCATACAGATGGGCAGCCGCATGGCGCTGGGCAGCCGCATGGGGATAGGCTGCCGCATGCAGATGGCAGCCGCATGGTACTAGGCAGCCGCATGGGGATAGGCAGCCGTATGCAGATGGGCAGCCACATAAAGATAGGCAGCCGCATGCAGATGGGCAGCCGCATGGAGTGGCCTCGGGACTTGGTAGATTTTGCCAGCTGTAAGGAGATTTTCTCCTCTTTCTTAGATTCACGCTATTATGTCAGAGTCATTATTACGTCCTTATGTCAGAGCTGTCACAGCTGTTATTTGTCAGAGTAGCCGTCAGGGCATTAAATGTAGCCGAATGTAGAGAAGAACTGTTGAAGGCTACGTTTCTTCTTTCTGAGCCACATGGATCTATCCGAGTCGCATGGATCTCTGAACCGCATGGACTTCTGAGCCGCATGGGGATCCTGAGCCGCACGGGGATCCTTCTGTCGAAGCCGCATAGGACTTTCTTTATTCTTTTCTATGCTTCTACAGGCGTGTATTGCATGGTCAATGGACTCGGATGGCCCGTGCACGGGTACGGCTTCCCTCGGACGGTTACGATCGGGGCACCGGGACTGTTCGGCCTATGAGGGAATTATGTATAGTATTTATGGTGCACATCATTAGGACGAATTACAACCGGCCAGTATTGTGATAACCTATGATATCAGTAAATTTAGGATCCTTCAAGTACTGGGCTAGCAACCCGTACTGGAGCGATCATAGGCTTACACATAAGGATGCAAAGTCCATTACGGTACGAAATACCGTGACCTTCATATAGATAGGGCCAGAGGGCTGAGATTAGAGTTGGGTGCAGGCGCAGGGCCTGCCACCCTTATGCATATGACTAAGTTATGGTTGGTTGGTTACGTGAATTATATAAATTCTTATGTAAAGTTCTAACCATTACAGGCTAGGCAAATGGGACGGAGATGAGCACAATCACTATGTTTATGTTCATATTATGTCTAACTGTATCTGCCGTTGGGACACGGTGTTATATACATTATAATAAGTTGCTATTCTTGGATATTGCCATAAAATTGATCCTAAGGCTAATTAGAAAGATCACCAAATAATATTGCATGTTTTACTAGAATTACTTAGTGTTTGGTTTGGGTACGAGTGGGTCTTGATCAGTGTAGCGAGGACGAAAGAACTAATCCCCCACTAGTTTGTGTGCAGGTTCAGGTTACGATTGGCTCGGGGCGGGGCTTGGCTTGGACGCGCCGAGGCATGGAGCCTTTAACGTTTCAAGAGAAGTTACCGCATAGGCGTTCGGACTTGAAACATGGAGATGTTCGACCGAAGACTACTTGTTGGCTATAAAGAGGCATAATGTATGGAACTATGTAATCCTTTGTGAGCTAGAGAGATCATGAACGTTGTAGCCAATTGGCATGTTAAGTTGGACAATTCAAAGCCTTTGTAATCTTTAGTTCATTATCAATAAAAGAGATTCTTGTTGTATACTATTTTTTTTCCACTGCTTATGTTATCAATTTGAGATACACACTATATGAACCTGTTATCTTGCCTTGCACGAGCGCAACTCCAGGCTCGTGCGGCATCACGCCCAGCGAGGACGATGATTCGAGTGAAATCTAGCGAGGACGAGCGATTTCTTGGGTCGGGGCGTGACATTGACCCCGAGCTTGACCCAAGTTTGGGAAACTTTGAAGGGGTCTTGTAGAAGCATGAAAAACCTCAGCATAATACAAGGCGCAGAGGCGCAGGTGGTCAAGCACGCTAACAGCAAAGACAAAGTCACAAACAGATAAAAAGCTCAGAAGTCCTTTTTTATTAATCATGGCGACAAGTGTCTTCTACAGAATCATTACGATTACATAAAAGACTACATAAAGACATAATTACAAGGATCTGTTACAAAAGGCATTGTGATTACATGTGCCAAATTGAAAACACATACGGATCTACGCCGAGGTAACTCTTCACAGTGTGATCGTCATGGAGAGAGGCACTGTGGATAGAAGATGTAAATACAGTCTCCATCAAAGTCTCCACCATGGCTTCCCCTTCTAAACGTGCATGTTTGCCAATAAATATCAAAGACAGGTATTGTTTGCCATGAAATATAAAAGAGCAAAACAGTTTTATGGGAGGACTGGACTTTTACTTTACGTTACAAACTCGCTTGTACAAAGAAAGCCTAGGGACAAAAACCTAGGTACAGCAATCTAAGTACAATTATTTATTTTTGATTCTAGAGGGTGACGATAGAGGCTCGGGAAAGCGACGGCAGCTCTGCCTTACTCCTTGGACGATCGGACGTAGCCTTGGCTCCTGTAACAAGATGCTTGGCGTTGACGAAGAAATGCTCTTCTTGCTCTCCTCGTATTGCTCTTCTGGCTTCTCTCTCTCTGGATTGATCTCTGTGTATTTTTCTCTCTAATTATTGGGGAAGCATCCTTTTGCAAAGGAATGGCACCTTGCTATTTATAATAGTGGGGGCATCATTAGGGTTTGCAATGATTGCCCATTCTCAAAGTGGCGGCGGCCTGGTAAATGATCAATCTGGGCCATTAATATTGAGCGTAAAGGATCTTGGCCCTTAATGAGGATTATGCCATATCATGTCAGTAATTAATGTTGATTGCAATAAATCTCCATCATGATGATTTGCTGATGTCCGCAAATCTAAATGAATCAATTTAATTCATTCTCTTGCCACGTGTCGCAAATTATTGGGATCTGACCCAGAATTTGATTATCTTTAGGACACGTGTCCTGTCATCCTTGTTGAGCCGTATGAGGAGCGTTCATATTTGGGCCGTATAAAGGTCGTCATGACTGAGCCGCATGAAAGATTTCATGACCGAGCCGCATGAATAGTCTCTATACTCGAACCGTATGAAGGTTGTCATGACCGAGCCGTCTGAATATGTTCATGACCGAGCCGCATGGCGGTCTTCATGGTCGAGCAGTATGAGAGTCTTCATGGCCGAGCCGCATGGATTTCTTCATGGCCGAGCCGCATGGGGGACCTTCATGATTGAACCGCATAGGTTTCTCTGTACTGGCCGCGTGAACTCGTCTAGTCTGGCCGTATAAACTTGCCTCGAAGCCGTGAAGATTTTCTCCAGTTCCCTAGGAAGATAGTGCTCTTGTGTCAGTCATCATGACTACTTTACGTCAGGGCTGTCAGCTGTCAGCTGTCAGCCGTCAGAGCATTAATTGTGTTTGAATGACGTTGGGTACAGCCGTTCTAAAAAGACACGTGGCTTCACTCTGCGGGCCGCATGGAGTCCACTCGAGCTGCCTATGTGTTTGAGCCGCATGGGACTCCTGAGCCGCATGCGGCTCCTTTGCCGTATGGATCATTTTTCTCTTCTTTTTTATGCTTCTACAAGACCCCCTTCAAAGTTTTCAATTTGCAAAATTGAAATACTTTGAATAAGAAGCATGATTATGCCAGAGCCGCATGGATGTATTCTGTCCTAGCCGTATAGATTTGACCAGCCGCATGATTACCTCAACCGCAAGACCCTCTGAGCCGCATGGGCTGTTTTGGCCGCATGAGCTTCTTGTCACGTCTTTCTGCCATGTGTGCAAATCTTTTATAAATCTTCTGCATTTAATGCTCTTGATTTGCTGTCAGATTTTAAGAGCCGCTTTTTGGGCCAGGATCCCAAGAGTCAGGCTATTATTAAGCCGTTTTACCTCGATGACCGAAGAGTCGGTTATCATGTTGCACGCGGATCGAGGCGTTCCTTCCTTGTCTATAAATAGAAATACTTTCCTTCTGTAAAATCTCCTTTGCTCTCTTCGATCTTTTTCTGTTCTAACTCCTTTCTCTCCCAAGCATCTATGGCTCCCAAGAAGGTCGCTGCGTCGAAGGCTGCGAATGGCAAGGCGGTCGCTTCTGCGACGACTGTGGCGACGAACGTGTCCTGTCCTCCGCCGGCCGCTGTTCACTCTGTTCATCCCGACGTTCATCAGCCTATTGCTGGTAAGGGCATTGCCTTAGAACCCTAACTGCCATGGCTCTGCTGCATAATTTATGCACAAGCTGCATGTACAAGGTGCGTCGATATGACCGTATAACCACTTCGCCCAGGGGGGCGCATGGGCTTATCATACTCGATCTGAACCGTATATATATATTTTTGGTTTGGGTCGCATAAGCGTAGTTCACTTTTCAACCGCATAAGCTCATCTGCTTGTAGCCGCATGAGTCTGTCTGTTCAGGGCCGCATGAGTCCGCGTGGACTTTGAACCGCATAGTCTCACCTGAATACGAGCCGCATCAACGCCTAGGTTTGTCTGTTTAGTCCATGTGAACCTTGAACCGCATAGGCCCTTTCGAGCCCAAATTGCAGAAGCTTTATAAGCTCATCTGAACTTGATTTGTATGGACTCGTCTGACTCGGAGCCACATAAGGCTATGATGAACCGAACCGCATGGACTCATCTGACTCGGAGCCACATGAGGCTGTGATGACCCGAGCTGCATAGACTTAAATGATCTTTCAAATGCTTCTTGTTTTGACTATCTTCTAATCTTATTTCTTTCGTCTCTCTTCAGCGAATCTGCCAGTAAATCTTGTGGGGAAACTTCTGGTTGGCTCGAATCAACTTGCCACGGATGTACGATGGGTCGATTTAGTTCGTCAAGTGTCAGAGCAGCTCCTTGTTAATGAGCCTTTAATGGAGCGACTGAATGTTATCAGGGTTCAATCTTTCTAATTCCTTAGTGACATGATGAGCTCCGGAAAGCTAAATGTGAAGTATCTGAGGCCGGTCTTCCTCTTTGGGGATGCATTGATCATAAAAAACTCCCGAGTGCTAGATATTTCTGAGAGTTGGGATTTTAATCTGGACAGGACGCCGATTCATATCCCCATTATGAAGCGTCATTTCCCTCTTGCATGGTTCAACATGATCTTGTTGGACAGGCAGATGACAGACCCCCTCACTCCAACCAGACCGGGGATGTTTGTGGGTAACATCCGTTACAATAAAACTACTGGGTCAGTACGCGCGATCAAGGATCCAGCCAATCGATCTGTGATGGGGTTAGCTTTGGGTACCTTCACCAACACACCCAGTCCTAACTTCTCATTTTCTCAGGCTGATACCTTCCTGAGCCAGCTTGCTCGAAAAGGGTCCTATCCTGTTGGTAGATTGGCACTGCTGGGCTGGTTATACCCCATTCCCTCGTGGGCTAACCTGACCTCGTAGATTCTGTAAAACTACGAGGCATTTTTGCGAGAAGTCAATCTTTATGATACTATTCGGGGTACCAGCCACGGATTGCCCATTAACAAGCCGTTGTTCATGGCCCTTCTGGAGATGTATAACCATCGGACAGGGACTTTCTTCGCACCTGTAGGGGAGTTGGGGCTCGCTCTCCATGAGATATATGTTGTCTCCAAGCTTTCCTGGGGAGACGAGCCCTTCGAAGCGTACACTCCAACGAACGAGGAGTTCCAGGATCTAGATCGATGATTCCCAGGCTTCGTCGCTGTGTACCAAGAACAGTTATGTCACCATAGTACCTTCCACCAAACGGCCATCAAGAAAAATGATTGCTCGGAAGGGGACACTCCCCATACCAACTCTTGGGTCTCCTATCTTTTTAAATTCAGTGTTGCTGGCCGAGTTACTTCCTGAGGTCGTCAAACTCCTAGGGAAGTAGAAGGCTTGGTGTCGACTGCTAGGAGGTCGAAGTCTAAGGATGACAAGTTTGGGAGCCAGATTGACTCCTTCAGCTATTTTTATTGTGCTACTCGACGGCTGTCAGAGAAGGCACTCTTGGCAGGCTTTTTAATGGTGTGGCTGCGCAATTATGTGGTCTCGGAAGGGGCAGGTTCCATCGAGAGGATCGACCGTCACTTTATTCTTCCCGCCGTGAAGTTGGCCTTTGGGGTCAGGCTGGCTCTTCTTCCCGCTATGGTGTGCAGCATTTATCATGGTCTCCGCGTCTTCTCGTCCAAGGTCATTGCTCGTGACGTGGTGATGGACTTTGAACGTATAGAGCTGCCTTATCATTACCTGCTGGGGTGGCTGTTGTTGCATTATCGATCTTTGATGAGGCCTGGGATGGGAGACGGCGTTACGGTCGACGACGCTTTTCTTTTCAGACATCGCCATCAGCCTTGGGAATATAGTACCGTGCCGGCGCGTCGGAGGATGCTGGCGAGGGTAGACGGATATGATTTCTTCGTGTCCGTTCCCCGTTTTACCGACCAAGAAGTGAGGATTGTCCATGTTGATGGCGTTGGATCTCCTCATTTCTTACCTGAGAAGATGCATTTCTGGTTGCGTAACATCCGCTCGGCGCATTTAGTTTATCGCAACCGCAACACTGTGTACCTGGAGCCCTACTTACCCAGTAGGTTTGCCCGTCAATTTGGGTACAGTCAAGTATTCCTTGGGCATCCCAGTTCCTGTCTGGGATTTGAGGGTAGCATCCTTGATGGTATTAGGGCATGGAGCTACTATGACACTTGTCATACTCGAACTAGTTTCTCAGTTCCTGCTGCAAACGTGCTGGAGAAAATCTTGCATATGGCGGCCTTATACCATGTTACGGTAAACCAGCCTCCTATTGATTTTGACCAGAGGACTAGCTTCATCGTGGGCACTCGTTTGGCAGAGAGGGCTACGGTGTCGAAGGCAAAGAAGAAAGGGGCGAATAGGGTTCCCGTGCCCGATTCTGAGTCCTTTGACACAGTTGAGGGAAGCAACGAATGGGACGACGAGGACTCTCTTTCTTCTGATAGTGGAGCAGCGGCGGATCAACAGCCCATCATGGCAGATGAGATGATGACGGATCAACCGTCGGTCGTATTAGATGAGGTGGTAGATCAGTTGCCACCTGTATCAGAGGGGGTGAGGGTAGAACCACCGCCTGCCGTGCCTGATCCCTTGCGTAAGCGAGGCAGGCATGAGTCTGCTGACGGAGGAGTAGCCTTTTCCGTAAAGAGAGCTGCGGTCAGACCTCGTAGGCTACTTATTACGGAGAGGGGTGAGGATACCGACGATGTTCCTGAGGTAAGACTATGTTGGAGCTATCTCCTTGTTATGGTTTTCTTTTTCTTAGAGATATGACCTAATCATTTTTCCTTTGTAGGCGTCTGACGAACCAGGCTCTCATGAACCGTTTGCTGCCCCTGGAGTTGATCGGGCCCTTGCTGCTTTGATTAGTGGCATGTGTGCCGTGGTCCTTTCTGTGGGGGCTCTCTCAGCGGCGGCTGAGGACTCCCAAGTTGCTGAGGCCTCGGTCCAGGGTGACGAAGGTTTCCTCAGGCCTGTCTCCGAGATTGCTGGATTTTAGCAAGGCGACGCCGATCTCGTCGCATTCCCTCCTGAGGGTGCCGGGGCGGAGGAGTCTATTATATTCGACTCGGAGGCCGCTGGTGGAGAGGTTGTGGTGGCCGTAGGCGAACCTCAGCCTCCACACTCTTCTGCTGGTAAGATAAGCCAAATATTGACTAGTGAGGGGGCTTATTTGCTCTATCAATATATCCTCCAGGTCAAATCGATTCATGGTTGTCTTGGCCCTACAGGTCCGGACCCTTTACTTCCCACAGCGGATGTTCTTGGGGAAGGCTCGGCCTGCTGCGATCTGGGGAAAAGGAGCGTTTCTTCTCCTTCACTGACTCATGTCGAGGGGCCTCCCGTCAGCTCCGGGCAGATGGGAGTGGAGCTTGTTCCGGGAGCGATGGTCTCCGCCTCATCCTCCGCTGCTTATACGGCTTCGGAGATTGACGTCTCGGCCCTGCCGAGCATTCAAGTTCTGCAGGCTGCTGAAGAGGAGTTGGCCGCTGTTCAGGCGTCCTTCCGTACGGAGTTTGTTTCCCTCGTGGTAGGAGCGGCAGATTCTGTCACGTCTTCTTCAGTGTTGCCAGCTACACTCCCGTTGATGCCGGCTTATTCGGAGGCTCTGGACAAGGTATCGCAGGATGTGGTCGACATCTTCTATCGCCATTTAAAGAGGGGCGTAGATGCTGCCGTAGAACGGGAGACCCCTTTTTCTTTGTCCCTGCGGTGCGCTCGGGGTCAGATTGAAACTTTGAAGACTCTTCCTGGTGGGGTGGGGTTGGATGCGCTCCTGGAGCCCAAGTTGGCGAGGCTGATCAGCTCGTGACCCGATTGCTGGTGTTACGGCAAGCTGACTTGCTTGCTACGATTGAACGGGAGCAGGGCTTCCTTATTGCCGCTCGGGATAGGATAAAGCTCCCTCGAGACACTGCCGGGCTAGTTGTGAAGGGGGACCTTGACAAGCTTTCCGTTTTGTATGACAGGCTGGGTCGTCGAAGTCAAGCTTGTAGGGCTCGGAAAGAGGCTGCTTCTCATGGAATAGCTGACACGAAGGAGCGGATTCTCGCACTTCAGAAGGAATTGTCCTTCCTAGAGTCGGAGCTGAAGGTTGCTCATGCGGAACAGGAGTCAATCGTTCGGGAGGCCGATAAGGTTTCCCGATCTTCTGTTAACTTGGTGCAGGCTTTCAAGAAATTTGAGGACAACTGGCAAGCTCACGCAAATCTGGAGGACGCGGCGGTGCTGACCCAAGAGGCGGAACATCGAGCGAAACAGAGGTTTGAGCGGTCGGTTGCCTTGCTGACGGACCGTCTCACGGCGCTATGTGCCCCGGAGCAGGGATCGGTTTTCTGTTTTCTTTTGCTCTCTCTTTTTTTTTCCTTTTTTTTTATTTTGTAAGGGATGTGATCCCAAATGATGTAGCACTTTGAATTCTGAATAAATGAGCATGTTTCAACTCATCTTCTCTTTCTTGTACTCATGGTGTTTGTGGAATTGAACCTACTGGAGGATTATTTGTGGACCTGTTACCTTGGGCGTACCTTGGTTTTAGGTATGAGTAACAAGTTTTGGAGAGGGATACCTAGAACAACTTCGCGATAAGACAGCTATAGAAGTTTTTGGTATTCGAGAGAATGGCAAGGAGCAACTGGGCTCCCAGGCATGATAGGGAAGGGATGGGCGTGTACTGGAGACCTAGTACAGCATCTGTGGTCGACTGGGGACATTTGTGGTCATCTGAGGATATTTGTGGTCAACAGAGGACATTTGTGGTCAACAGAGGACATTTGTGGTCAATATAGTACATTTGTGGACCTATTATCCTTGTCGTACTCCGGTTGTGGGTACAAATAATAGGTTGAAAGGGAACCGACATACTTACTCAGAGGTAATGAGGACATGGCAAGTATGAAGGTTTCTTCTACGGAGCCTTCCCACGCAGAGGTAAGGAGGACATGGCAGGAGTGGGCTCAATGAAGAGGGGGTACATAAAACGGCTCAGAGGTAATGAGGATATGGAAGTTTTATGTAGGGGTGATTTGTTTTTGGCGGAAGTGAAATGACTCAGAGGTAGCATCGACATGGTCGTTTTGGAAGTTTGTGGACACGTTACCCTTTTTGTGCACTGGAAGTGTGGGTAGTGGATCATGAGGGAGGATCTTTTATAGGAAGAAAGTTCAGAGGTATGATCATACATGACTTACTATCTGAAAGCGTGACCGGGATGTGAGTTCAGAGGCACCAGCGGGTACATGACTCGATATTGTGAAAGTGTGAGTTCAGTGGCACCAGCGGGCACATGACTCGATAATCTGGGATGTTGTGGATGTGAGTTCAGCGGCACGAGAGGGTATATGACTCGAGAATCTAGAGAATGGTGAGTGTGAGTTCAACGGTACGAGCGGGTACGTGACTCGTTGATCTGGAAAATATGAGTTTGAGTTCAGCGGTACCAGCGGGTACATGACTCTTATGGCTGGAAAATATAGGAATGATTTCAGAGGTACCAGCAGGTACATGACTCGTATGATTAGAAAATGTGGGAATGAGTTCAGAGGTACCAGCAGGTACATGACTCGTATGATTGGAAAATATGGGAATGAGTTCAGAGGTACCAGCGGGTACATGACTCGTTGTATGGAACCAGAATGTAAGTTCAGTAGTACGGGGAGGTACATAACTCGACACTCTGAGATGTCTCAAGGATTTTGTTTCAGACATAATATTTCTTCAGGAACTTGCCGTTGATGGACAGCATGAGCAAGTCTCCATTTTGCTTTGCGAGGCGGTAGGCGCCGTTAGAGAATACAGCTTCGATGATGAACGGGCCTTCCCATTTTGGTTGGAATTTACCAGCGGTTTTATGCGTCATAACCATCGACCTCCGAACCGCCAGAACGAAATCGCCTACTTGGAATGTTCTGACCTTGACCTTCTTGTTGAAAGCTCCAGAGATTCTGGCCTGATATAGTTCGATTCGCAGTTGAGCTAACAGGCGTTCCTAGTCTAGGGCCTCCAATTCCTGTAGTCGACGAAGGTGGTTTTCGTCTGTCGTCAACTGATGTGTGAGGGCGACGCGGAGTGAGGGGATCTGAGTCCCTAATTGGATAACTGCCTCACTCCCGTACACCAGGAAAAATGGTATATTCCCGGTGGCTGTTCGAACTGTGGTGCGATACGTCCATAAGCATTCGCCGAGCTTCTCGTTCCAGTCGCGCTTGTTAGAGGACACGAATTTCTTGAGTAACTTGATTATGGTTTTGTTGAATGCTTCTGCTAACCCGTTGGCTGCTGGGTTGTAGGGTGTCGAAGCAATGTTCTGAATTCGGTGCTTGTTGCAGAACCGATAAAATGCGTAGCTTGCGAACTGTGGCCCATTGTCGTGAATGATCCTTCGGGGCAGTCCAAAGCGGTAGATGACATGATGCTTAAGGAAGCTGATCACGTTTGAAGTTTTCACCTCTGCCAATGGGATGGCTTCCTCCCATTTGGAGAAGTAATCGGTGATTGCGAGTATGAATCGGTGTCCTCTGGACGAAGGTGGGGTAATTGGGCCGACGATGTCCATACCCCGTACTTCGAATGGCCAGGAGGCCACAGTCGGATGTAGGAATTCAGATGGCTGGTGGATGAAGTCGGCATGGATTTGGCAGGCTTTGCACTTTCGTGCATAATCTATTACGTCTGCAACCATCGTGGGCCAGTAATAGCCCATTCGGCGAAGGCGGTCTTGCAGTTTTGGGTCGGGTTGATGGGCTCCGCAGACACCATCATGGGCTTCGTGTATGTAAGACCCAGTTTTCTGAAATTGGGGTATTTTTGAAAATTTATTATTTTTATTATTTATTAATGGTGATTTAGTCATGTTATGAATTTTGGTGATTTTTAGTTAGATTAAAATTATTTTCTAAGTCATGGCTTATGACTTTGTGATTTTACTAGTGTAACCCTAGTGTAAACCTTAGAGATTTCATAACCTAGAAACTAACCATGATCATGTGAGCTTAGCCATAGGCTTAGAACACCAAATTAGTGATTTTTAGCCTAAAGGGTATTTTGGTAAATTTCTAGGAATTATTTAGAATTATTTAGATTTATGTGTTTTTATTATTGTTTAATTATTATTAAGTGTCATGAGAGCCCCTAACCAAGTTTAGCCTAATCTAGAGGTTAGTTACTAACCTAGAATGACTAAGAGGATAGATACTTGGTCATGGTTAAAGTGAGATAAATATCTAGATATTTTACATATGATATTTTGCTTGATTTACTCAAAATATCAAGCCTTTACCATGAAAGTCCTTGCCTTAACCTAGAAGCAAGCCTAGGACACCCCCCCCCCTTGCTATGGCCGGCCAAGGACCCCTCTTGGCAGCCCACCATCCTATATTAAACCCCCCACATTTATTCATGATCATTTTACATGAAATTAAACCTAGAAAAACCCTATTTCTTCAAACCTACACAACTTGATCAATTTTGATCCAAATCACCTCTAGTTTCTTGCATTGGACTCCCCTACACTAGAGGGTACTAGTTAGGGCCTGCTATCAAGGAATTTGGAAGCTTTTGGGCATCACCAAGTGGAAGAACACCCCCCCTACTTGGGTGTTTTCTTGATTTTTCACCAAATAGGTAAATGTCCATAAACCATGTTAATTTTGTGTTTTCTCTTCATATTTGCATGCATCTAGGTACTAGGGTATTGTAGGACAAATTTGGTGAAGGTTTGAGTTAGTTTGGTGTCCGTATCGGACACGTATCCTAGACTAGGAAACTGTGTTTGTTGAAATGCCACAAAGGACTGGTTTTTATTAAAATGTGAAACAAAATATATTTTTGGGTAGCCCTAGACACCTAGGTCACAACCCCACTGGACTGAACACAAAACTGTGTCGTGTCCGTGTCCAAATTGGACACGAACCGACTGCACGAGACCCTCGTGCATGCCCTGCTACCACCCCCTTAGTTCTCACTGTACAGACCACTAGGACACACCAAAATTGGTGGACATGAGGGGGCAGTGTCTGTGCACATGCCCCCAAAATTTTAGGATACCTCGTGTCGTATCGAGGACACGAGGACACGTACACTGGTCGTGCACTGTCGTGCACGCGCACAGTCCAGTCGAAAGTTCGACTTGGACACGGCCTTCGTATCGCATGGACACGAGTCGAGGACACCTCGTGTTTGCCCAAGTGTGTTGCCCTATACCTGGGCTACACGTGGACATGACCACGAGGCCCCACGTGGCTCGTGTCGTGTCCACGAGGCGCGTGACTCACTGCACGACGCAGTGCCAAACGCGCGCATCAGTCGTGTTTTTACGACTGATACGGCTCTCGTGTCGACACTGTGAGACATGTGGACACGGTGCAGGGTGTTGGACACGTGCCCAACCCCTAGGCGCACCTTCGTGCACGAGCACGAGACACGGGTACAAGTATGTCGTGTCCTAGAGTTAAGTGCACACGTGCACGACACTGCGTGTGTGTGTGCGTATCTTGATTTACCCGATTGGGTTTTTGGGCGGTTGGACACGTTGTGTCGTGTCGTAGTGGACTCCTAGGGACACTAGACACTAGAGGACACCTTGGGGCTCAGTTACCAACCACTAGTGTCGAGCCATAGCTCGGTTTAGTATGTGTACATGGGTTTACACAGGTTTACCTATGCACTGTGCTATTTTCCAGTTTTGGGATTTTTCCCAATTTTTCAGAAATGAATTTCAAACCTATTTTTGATATGTTTTACATATGTATTGGTATATTATCAGTGTATAAATATGTAGTATATAGGTATGTGTGTGTGTAGGTGAGGTTTGAGAGTAATTGGTTGAGTGTATAGGTAGTTGTGTGTGTGTGTATACATATGTGTATATATGGGCTGTGTGTGTGTGTGTTTTCCTGTGGATTGGGGGCTTTCCTAGATTCCAGGAAAGCTGGAACTTCCCCCCCATTCCTGTGAACTCTCTCTCCCTCTCTCTATTCAGTCTCTCTCTCTTTCACTCTCTTTCACATCTCTCTCTCTCTCCCTCTCTCTATAAATATATAAATGTTATATGTAAATATATATGTATATATATATGTTATATGTGAGTATATATATATATATAGTATTTTGTATATTTGGTTATATTTGATATATATAGTAGGTATATATAGTTGAGGGTATTGGGTCTATATATATATATATATATATATATATATATATATATGTGAAATGTATATATAGGTATATATGATAGCTATCTATATATGTATATATATTACATATATATGTGAGTATTACATAGGCCATAGGCCAATGTGATTGCTGTGTATATATATATATAAGATTATATATATATGTGAGTATATATATATATATATATTATATAGAGTTGAAAACCTATAAGTCACTAGCCTATGAAAACCTATAAGACTAGCCTATGGCCAAGGTACTAGCCTATGGCTTGGGGCTAACCCTAATGACCTAAAACACTATAAGTGACCCTTGTTGACTAAGGGTTGACCAAAGTCAACCTTAGGTCAAAATTGACCTAGAAATGACTTGGATGAACATAAAAGGACTATTTGACTTGAGTTTGACTAAACTAGATGATTAGGTTGACCATATGGATTATGAGGGTTATCCTATATAGATGAAGATATGTATGGGGTTAAGTGAGATACTTAGAGTTGAGTCATGACTTGAGTTGGAGAATAGGATTAGCTTGATTATAGGATTAGGGTTGGTATTGTACTATATGTATTTATGTGTGGTATACTTTGTATAGGTAATTGTAGTATAGTATCTTAGGTATTCTAAGACAGGTTAGCCTATGTTCGGTTTTGAGTTAGCCTTATAGAGTTTGACTGGATGTTGACCATTAGTCAAGATTAATCTAATTATCTTATTGACTAGTCTGTGATTAACCAAAACCTTAGTTAGTCTAAGATTGACCTAGACTTTGACCATGTTGACTAGTATTGACTAATCTGACCATTATTGACTAAGCCCTAGATAACTTGACTAGTTTGGCTTGAATATTTGACCAAGGGTTGACTTTAACCTAGATTAGACTTGTTTAACCTTGTTTGACCTTGTATGACTTAGTTTAACTTCTTGTGACCTAATATGACTTAATTTGACTTAGTTTGACTGTAATGTTGACCAAGTTTGACTTTGACCTAGATTGGCTTAGAATTCATATAGATTGCATTATAGATTTCATTTACCTTCATTTTGGACATGTCATAACTATATTGCTCTATTTTAGGACATTGTGACCCTGGTACAGACATCTGATATTACACTACTCTTTCCAGAGTAACAGGCGAGTACATTCTCTGATAATTCTCTCATTTATTTGTCGATTACTGTGTTTCAGTTCTAGTTAGTTCTATGTGATTCTCTGTATCAACACGTATGGATATTTTTGGATTCATGTATGCGACACATACCTTACTTACTGATCTCTATTACTGGAATTACTGGAATCATTCCGGAATCATTTCTGGAATCATCATGTATTGGCCGGACTTATCTCGATTTTTGTGTCTTGTACTGGATTCACTTGCTGGGCGGGGAAATATTGAGTAAGATATGTAGACATACCCCAAATCTGGAATCTCCAACTGGAATCTACTGGAAGCATAGCCATCTCTTGCCTGATCAGTGAGAGATGTGCCTGATACCTACAGCCGTTTACATGTCGACCTCGGTATTTTAAAACACACTGTTAGATCATAGTTGGACTCACCCTGGTTTCATTGATCACTGTTGGACTCATCTTGTACTGGAAATTATCTGGTATCAGATTATATGGACTGGACTTACACTGGGATTACTTTAGACTTATATCGTACTGTCTGGACTCACACATATTATTCTAGTTTAGTTAGCTTTTATTACAGTCTTTATTGCCATGATTCTTCTCTCGTTTTAGTTACCTTTCTTTTCTTGTATCTTACTGTTTCTCTATGCCATCATTACCTGTATAAAACTGCCATGCTCATCAATAAAACTGTCTATAACTGCTTTATAGTTCTTTGTCATTTACTTGGGTTTTTCTAGATGAGTTGTACTCGTTCCCGTCCTGATTGGACCTGTTGAAAATATTACAGATGATAATCCTGAGGACACATGCCCTGCTTACCATGGACCTGGCGAGGGATTAGCTACCTTTGGTTCTGACTCTCAGGAGTGATTCAGGAGATTAGCTAGTAGACTACTTTAGCTTTCATGTTTTGGCTTGTTGTATTAAAGTTAAGATATTGAGTCTGTATTAAGTTGGTTTGAGATATTGGTATATTATTTAGCAGTTAGTTGTTGTTGTCTTTAATTCCTTAGGTATAACTTCTGTGTTATCTTTTCGTGCTTAGACTGTGTTTGAGTAGATCATACCCTTTACTTGCCCTCCATTCGGAGCTGATATCTGGACAAGTACTTTTTATATTCACTGCATGAGATTAGTTAGCAACCTAGAATAGCTTACTACCGCCGACATTGCGGCGTAGGCTGGACGTAACCACTTCTCGTGCCCCTATACAGGGTGCGGGTCATGACACGTTTTTAGTGGTGGCCCATGCAGGTCGAGAGTCGCATTTGTGCAATTTCGTAGTAGCACGACGACTTAGTTGTACTGCTACGAGCCTGCGATAGAATATAGGAATTAAGGTATTAGGATGAGAGTATACTCAATCACTGTTAGGATTTCATGAGAGATTCCGGGACGACCCTTGAGAATCTTATTTTGAACTTCGATATTGAAAACCCATTTCCTCTTGTTTTAATTCACCCTCACTCCTTGATGTTTAAGGGATCTTGGACTATTTAACCTTATTCATCATTACCTCCCTTATATTTTGACCTTCTTTACTGCTAATTTAGCCTTAGTTTTGCAAGCTTATATTTTATCGAGCTTGATCACGACATATTTTATTGGAGGCTAGTACCCACTAACATATTGTCTAATCAGGGCCGGTGCATGATGGTCTGATCAACCTATTGCACTTTGGTTCACTTTCATATATTATTCTACATGGATGGAGCCACTTGCAGGTTCAAATCCATTCCCATCTTGTTTCATTATATCTGTCTTGAAATCCAATTCCATATGCTCCTACCTATTTCTTATTTTTGATGAATTTGACCTGATAGTTCCTTTGATTTTATCTCTTACTTAGGAGTGGGAGTAGGAGTAGGAGTAGGAGTAGCTCTAATTGTTAATATAATCCTTTAGGAATGAATTGATGTATGTGCTATACCTTTGACTTAGAAGAGTAGCTCTAACCCTAGAATGGTAAACCTCTTAACCCTATTGATTCATTGTTTTCTTACCTACCTAGTCTAATACCCATAGTCACAGACTATCCCATTTAACCTATCCTTGTACTACTATTGCATCACAACTTCTAGTTTAAATTTAGGCCATTGACCATTCCCACTCTAATTATGATCATCGTAGGCACATTACCATGACTTTTAAATTAGGAGCACAAGACTAGTTGTTTTCTTAAAACCAATTTCACAGGCATGACCTAGACTTGACAACCTACACCTATGACCTTAGTATCCCACTAAGGCACACCATTTTATACTTCAATTGCTTAGTACGACTTTCCTGACACAAGACTTCATCCTAAGTTACCCCATAGAGTTACTTTTGATTCCAATTTAAATTGAGGACACCCTTGACCTAAACCTGCCAGTCCAATTTATTGGACATGACCCAGTATAGGTCTACTACCCATATTTTACTTGTTGACCTTGTATGCTGCTAAGTAGTAACTCTGACTTTGATTGTTGAGGGTTTGACCCAGGAGGAGTACGACCATCTAAATTTCGAGGACGAAATTTCTCTAAGGAGGGTAGACTTGTAAGACCCAGTTTTCTGAAATTGGGGTATTTTTGAAAATTTATTATTTTTATTATTTATTAATGGTGATTTAGTCATGTTATGAATTTTGGTGATTTTTAGTTAGATTAAAATTATTTTCTAAGTCATGGCTTATGACTTTGTGATTTTACTAGTGTAACCCTAGTGTAAACCCTAGAGATTTCATAACCTAGAAACTAACCATGATCATGTGAGCTTAGCCATAGGCTTAGAACACCAAATTAGTGATTTTTAGCCTAAAGGATATTTTGGTAAATTCTTAGGAATTATTTGGAATTATTTAGATTTATGTGTTTTTATTATTGTTTAATTATTATTAAGTGTCATGAGAGCCCCTAACCAAGTTTAGCCTAATCTAGAGGTTAGTTACTAACCTAGAATGACTAAGAGGATAGATACTTGGTCATGGTTAAAGTGAGATAAATATCTAGATATTTTACATATGATATTTTGCTTGATTTACTCAAAATATCAAGCCTTTACCATGAAAGTCCTTGCCTTAACCTAGAAGCAAGCCTAGGACACCCCCCTTGCTATGGCCGGCCAAGGACCCCCTTGGCAGCCCACCATCCTATATTAACCCCCCCACATTTATTCATGATCATTTTACATGAAATTAAACCTAGAAAAACCCTATTTCTTCAAACCTACACAACTTGATCAATTTTGATCCAAATCACCTCTAGTTTCTTGCATTGGACTCCCCTACACTAGAGGGTACTAGTTAGGGCCTGCTATCAAGGAATTTGGAAGCTTTTGGGCATCACCAAGTGGAAGAACACCCCCCTACTTGGGTGTTTTCTTGATTTTTCACCAAATAGGTAAATGTCCATAAACCATGTTAATTTTGTGTTTTCTCTTCATATTTGCATGCATCTAGGTACTAGGGTACTGTAGGACAAATTTGGTGAAGGTTTGAGTTGGTTTGGTGTCCGTATCGGACACGTATCCTAGACTAGAAAACTGTGTTTGTTGAAATGCCACAAAGAACTGGTTTTTATTAAAATGTGAAACAAAATATGTTTTTGGGTAGCCCTAGACACCTAGGTCACAACCCCACTGGACTGAACACAAAACTGTGTCGTGTCCGTGTCCAAATTGGACACGAACCGACTGCACGAGACCCTCGTGCATGCCCTGCTACCACCCCCTTAGTTCTCACTGTACAGACCACTAGGACACACCAAAATTGGTGGACACGAGGGGGTAGTGTCTGTGCACATGCCCCTAAAATTTTAGCATACCTCGTGTCGTATCGAGGACACGAGGACACGAGGACACCCAGTTTGGTACTCGACCTGTGGAGCTTGATCGTCAGCGGTTCAGTTGATGGAGCTGAGCGTGGAGTTGTTGGCAGACTAGCGACCCCCAGTTTGGTACTCGATATGGGGCGAGGAGTGGCTGGTTCGCTAGAAGTGTCAGACCTTGCATCGGGGTGACGACCCTTCTTGGGAAGGCGTATCATTAGTGGTTTGTCGGAGGGATTCAACTTCTCCGTTTGGGGCTGATCGACTCTCGGCAGTCTGATTGTTAGTGGCCCTGTTGTGGATCTAGGCACTTGGCCAGACCTTGGCAGCCGGATTATCATCTGCTCTTCTTGTGTCGAGAGGCTGATGACGTCTTTATGCAGAGTGGCGGTAGGGGGTACAGACCTGCCCGGTTTGCGAGCTTGGAGGTAGATCGTCAGAGGCTCTTCTGATCCTGTGGCTGTCTCAGTACTAGCTTTTACATCTCCTTCACCAAGATGCTTCTTTGATTTTTCGTACAGACAGGAGTCTGAGTAGTAAGATTTGACCCCTTTTGAAGGGATCGATATCAGCAAATTTCGTCTTCACGAAGCCGTATTTGTCGACATATTTGAAGCACTGGTGCAGCGTGGAAGACACGATCATATAATCGTATATCCATGGGCACCCCAAGAGGATGTTGTAAGAAGTGTCTGCATCGATAACGTAGCAGGTGACTTCTGATTGGAGGTCGCCAATTTGACACTTCAGACGAATCTTCCCAATAGGGTAGCTTCTGCCCGAATTGAAACCGCTGATGGCGGTGTTTGTAGGCGTCAGGCGATGCATTGGAATGCAGAGATGATGTAGCAGACCCTTCGGGATGATGCTTATGGAAGAGCCAGGATCAATGTGCATCTGATCCACCTTTACGTCGCCAATGTATCCAGTGTAGTATAGTGGACGATCGTGCAGATTAGTTTTGATGAGCATGTCCTGCAGAGTGAAGACGATGTTGGGCATTACTCCCGTGCAGGCACTTTCTTGGAGATCTGCAGGCGAGTTTTCTCCCGTGAGGTTAACTTGGGCTAGGTATACGTCGGCGTTTTGGAGTACATCATTCAAAGCCGCACGAACATCCTTGGAGAGTCTCAGGAGCTCGTATAATGACAACTTGGCCGGTGTGTTGGCCAATTGTGCCAAGATGTCAAAGTTGTAGGGCCTGTCCAATCCCTGGGCTGCCTCTTTTCGGAGGGATTTGTCGAAGCGAGTCTCCCTCGGCCTAGGCTTGTCGGTCGTCGAAGGCTGAGCCGGTCCTGGAGCGTCGGTTATAGTGGGCTGGTGATCTTCAGCCGGGTTGTCAGCTACAGGTTGGGATTGTGCCCCAGATCGCGTGACGACGGCTGTAGCTTCTTCGATATCTGTCGAGATTGTACGACAGGTCCTGACTTTTCCACTTTTCTTCTTGCAGGTGGAAGACGGTGTGGGCCGAGTCACTTCTGATACCAAGTCTGGATGAATCCACATGACCTACCCTCGTGATGTGGTGAGGGGCACTAGACCAGCAGCCTGATCTCGGGGAGGTGGAAGATTAGCAATCTCCATTGTCGCCATAGGGATGGGGATCACCCCGTCTTGAGTTTCCGTCGGAGGGAAGCTTCCGAATTGTACGGACACCATATTGGCTGCCACGGTTACCTCTTCGAAATCGATACCCAGAGCGTTCGAATCGATGAGATTTTGGATGTATCGTTTTAGCTGGTAGCAATCCTGTGTAGCATGATGGACGTAGCGATGATAATGGCAGTACTTTAGGTTCTCCATCTCTGCCGGCCGCGGTTCCCGTCTTGGTGGAGGAAGCTGAATTCTGTCCCCTTGTATGAGCATGTCCAAGATGGGCTTGACATGACCGTCTTCGAAGGAGTAAGTAATTTGCGGCCATTGTTTGTCTGCCGGCTTTGGCTCAGGTTTCTGTGCCGTGTCGGCCACCATAGCCTGCTTTCCCCTGCTGTCCCGATTGTTGGAGCGGCTACCCCCATTATCGTTGTTGGGACGCTTGCCCTTGTTCTCTCCGTCCGAGATGTGCAATCCCAGTTGGCGAGCCTTCTTCAATCGTTCTTCGGCGCTTGTGGCGTTGATGATGAACGTCTTTCAGACCTTGAATTGACTTCCGCCCATCCAGAGACTGATTGTTGGGAGGAGTCGCTTTTGGCAAATTTCAATCAAGGAGGAATCTGGATTTCCAGAGGGCAACTTCATGGCGGTTTGGCAGAACCGCTCGATGTAGTTCCTTGTCAGCTCTTTCTCTCTTTGGACGACGTCAATGAGGGTGGACATGGTGATGTCCTGCCCTACTTCGTAGAATCTCTCTAAGAACATGCGCTTGAAGTCGACGAAGAAGTGGATGCAGTTGTCCGGCAGGTTGCGATACCAGTCGAAGGCGACTCCTTCCAATGCCTCGATGAATAATCGTGTGAGAATGGCATCGTCATGGGGCAGATGGTCGGTGGTGACCTCGAAGTAAGTGATGTACCGACTTGCCGAGGTCTTGCCATCGTAAGGATTGATATTGAACGGCTTATATCTTAGTGGGGATGGAACATCCCTCCATGCAGCAGGGTAAGGTTGCGGTATTCTGAGGTCTTAAGAGTTTTCTCGAGCGTGGAACATGGCTCGGAGCTCCTGGACCTCTCTTCTCGCTTCGATTGCTTCATCCATGGCGGTGGGGGCTATTGTTTCTGGAGGATTGTTGCCCGGGTTTTGTGCCGTCGAATTCGAGTCTGCATTGACCGCGGGACCTGTGCTTGTTTGGCCAGGCGTCCCTCCTTGCAGAGTTGGAAGGGCCGCTTTAATCTCGTCTACAGACTTGACCAAAGCAAGCAATATGGCTTCGAGACTGTCGATGCGCTGGCGATCACTGGAACCACCTTGGTTGCTGTCTGTCATGAATACCGTCTTCACATGAGGAGAGATAGACGGAGCGGTGAAGGAAGTGCCCTCCGAATCGTACCCCTGTAGTGAGAAGTCATCGGGGTATGTTGGTATGTTCCCTTCAGATTCAGACTCGAAAGAAACAGTTCCCCCAGTCTCCGAGTTTGCTTCGTCTTGGGAGTTGTGGATGTCGTCGGGGACGTCGAGGTTTGCTGTATCTGATGGAAGAGTTGTCTCCCCTGGCTCGTCGTCTTGGAACATCGGATTGCTGTGGAGGCTCGGAGGGGTACTACCCCCAGCCCCAGTAACCCCCTGCGTTAAGGACGCCGAATCTCCTACTGTAGCAGATTTCGCCTTAGAGCGAGTACCTTGGAAAACTCCAGTGGTGGGCACCAGCTTAGTCGACAGTCTTTTAGTCGTAGTAGTTGAGATCGCCAGGCTGGGAACATTCGTCTTCTTCTCCCTTCCATCAGCGGGGACTTTCCGAGCAGAGTTGCAGGAGACGACGGGTAGTGCCTCGTCTTCTGAAGATGGCTGTTGCAGTCTTTGAAAGACAGACTGCCGATCTTCTTGCATCGTCGTGCTATTACAGCAGCAGTTGACAATGACTTGGGTGCAATAACGTCCGTGGAAGGACTCTTTGTACCCCGATGCATCTTCTCTTTCCTTGCGTTTGTGGAGGATGGCCTCATGCAAGTCACTTGCTTTGCTGGCTCGGGAATTCCGGGCACGCGAGTGTGTAGGCCTCCCGCCTCTTCCCTGATTCGAAGGTAGCTCGTATACTTGCCTTCGTTCGTTATTGGGAGATATTTGATGACTATCCCGCCCATTGGCCGCAGGGGGCAGGGTACGAGTAGCTTTATACAACTTTCCATTAGAGGCCCGCGTGATGATCAGCGAGACGCTCCGATAGTCAGAGGTTGGGGCAGCTGACTGGGCTTGGTGAGCCCGCACTGCCCTAGACTTCTTCCTTTTAGCACTTACGGGTGCGTAACAGGAAGAGTCCAAACTGGATACTACAGAGTCTGGCTTATCATCCAGAGAACCATCAGGGACAGGACCGCATGAGAGATGGTCGAAGACTGATCGAGAGAAGCGTGGAACAGACGCTATGCGGCTAGGATTAGAAACCGTACAAGCTGTCTGCATGCGGCTGTCTTTAGCTGTCGGATGAGTTATTCTTGTGCGACTAGGAGTCACGACCGTGCAGGCTGGCCGCATGCGGTTGGCAATTGTGGCCACATGGGTTTTCTGTAAGCGATTGACTTCAGTAACCGCATAAGTTTCATCCATACGTTTGGCAACTGTAGCCGCATAAGTTATGCGGCTGACAGATGTGGCCGCATGAGTTTTTTTCATCCGGCTGGCGGATGTAGCCGTATAAGCTTTCTCCATACGGCTAGTACCCTTATGCGGCTCGGATCGCATAGAGTTCCTCTTTGCCCCTGCAAGTCCAGCATCATAATGTTTTCTGATGCCGGACTTGGGGACAGCAGAGTCGTCTATGGTCTAAAGTGGGGCCGCAGGAGAGTCTTTTCCGTCGTCTTGAGCGATAGAGGGTATCTCTGCAAGAGCTTCAGTAGGAACGAATGATCGGGGTCTCCACTCCTTGCGGGCCTTCTTTGTGCGGGCTCGCTTTTGGGCGGGGCCAGTGCTCTTGTCGGAAAGCATTTCTTCAAACGCCTGTTGGTCGAGACGGACGACCATCTTCTGTTGCGTGGAGCCAAGCTTGGCTGCATCCGACTGCGTCACCAACTCCTCAGCCGTAGAGAAGTTTGTCCCCAGCAGAGTCGCCATCGTGTTTGCCATGAAATATAAAAGAGCAGAACAGTTTTATGGAAGGACTGGACTTTTACATCACATTACAAACTCGCTTGTACAAAGAAAGCCTAGGGACGAAAACCTAGGTACAGCAATCTAAGTACAATTATTTATTTTTGATTCTGGAGGGTGACGATAGAGGCTCGGGAAAGCGACGGCAGCTCTGCCTTACTCCTTGGACGATCGGACGTAGCCTTGGCTCCTGTAACAAGATGCTTGGCGTTGACGAAGAAACGCTCTTCTTGCTCTCTTCGTATTGCACTTCTGGCTTCTTTCTCTCTGGATTGATCTCTGTGTATTTTTCTCTCTGATTATTAGGGGAGCGTCCTTTTGCAAGGGAATGGCACCTTGCTATTTATTATAGTGGGGGGCATCATTAGGGTTTACAATGATTGCCCATTCTCAAAGTGGCGGCGGCCTGGTAAATGATCAATCTGGGCCATTAATCTTGAGCGTAAAGGATCTGGGCCCTTAATGAGGATTATGCCATATCATGTCAGTAATTAATGTTGATTGTAATAAATTACCATCATGATGATTTGCTGATGTCCGCAAATCTAAATGAATCAATTTAATTCATTCTCTTGCCACGTGTCCCAAATTATTGGGATCTGACCCAGAATTGGATTATCTTTAGGACACGTGTCCTGTCATCCTTGTTGAGCCGCATGAGAAGCGTTCATATTTGGGCCGCATGAAGGTCGTCATGACCGAGCCGCATGAATGATTTCATGATCGAGCCGCATGAATAGTCTCTATACTCGAACCGCATGAAGATTATCATGACCGAGCCGCATGAATATGTTCATGACCGAGCCGCATGGGGGTCTTCATGACCGAGCTGTATGAGAGTCTTCATGGCCGAGCCGCGTGGGGGACCTTCATGATTGAACTGCATAGGTTTCTCTGTACTAGCCGCGTGAACTCGTCTAGTCTGGTCGCATAAACTTGCCTCGAAGCTGTGAAGATTTTCTACAGTTCCCTAGGAAGATAGTGCTCTTGTGTCAGTCATCATGACTACTTTACGTCAGGGCTGTCAGCTGTCAGCCGTCAGAGCATTAATTGTGTTTGAATGACGGTGTGTACAGCCGTTCTAGAAAGACACGTGGCTTTCCTCTGCGGGCCGCATAGAGTCCACTCGAGCTGCCTATGTGTTTGAGCCGCATGCGGCTCCTTGGCGGCATGGATCACTTTTCTCTTCTTTTTCATGCTTCTACAGGTATTACAAAAATACTAAAATTGATTACAAACTCGCTTGTACAAAGAAAATTCTAGAAAGAAATCCTAGGAAACAATCTAAGTACAATTATTTAGTTTTTGATTCTGGAGGGTGACGGTGGAGGCTCGAAAAAGTTTATCAACTCTGCCTTACTCCTTGGACTATCCGACGCAGTCTTTAGCTCTTGAAAAAATTATCCTTTGTAGGTTGCCAGCCTTGGATTGCCAACCATTTGCATGGGTGTGGAACCCTGCTATTTATAGTAATTTCGAGATGAAGGATATTTTGAGCCACATAGATGGCCACGTGGCCACGCGACTGCAACAACACATGAAGACTCGCTCTTTGGCTGCCACCTGGTGGTTTGTTGAGATTTCTTTGTTGGAGCAAATCTGGGTGGTTGAGACTTGGTCAAATTTCTATGTGTCCCCCCCATAACAGAGTAAAATCAATCTTCTGCGTCCCGGATCAACTAGGCCGCATGCGGTACCAAGAGTCTTTCTTCTGCGGCCTGGATCGGCTTGGCCGCATGAAATCTCAAGAGCCTTCCTTCTGCGGCTCAGATCATCTTGGCCGCATGAGGTCTCAAGAGTCTTCCTTCTGCGGCTCAAATTGGATTGGCCGCATGAGGTCTTCACGAGACATCCTTCTGCGGATCGGATCATCTTGACCACATGAAGTCCGAAGAGTCTTCCTCCTGTGGCTCAAGTCCACTTGGCCGCATGTTGTCTCCAAGAGCCTTGCTTCTGTGGCTCGGTTGCACTTGGCTGCATGGGTTCTTCGAGAGCCTTGCTTCTGCGGCTCGAGTCAACCTGGCCGCATGGGATCTTCAAGAGCCTTGCTTCTACGGCTCGAGTCTACTTAGCCGCATGGATCCTTTGAGAGCCTTGCTTCTGCGGCTCGCGGCTCGAGTCAACCTGACCTCATGGGGTATTCGAGAGCCTTGCTTCTGCGGCTCGAGTCTACTTAGCCGCCTGGGGTCTACAGGAGCATTCCTTCTGTGGCTTGGTTTCACTTAGCCGCATGGGGTGATGATCTGCATAAACATAGACTGCCTTTGTGGTGGAGCCACTGTCTTGTGGCAGCAGTAGTTGATGGTGGTTTGGGTGCAATGATGTCCTGGAAAGGGCTTCTCACACATCAAGGTTGCTTCTCTCTCCTTGCGTTTGTGAATGACAACCTCTCTCGCAAGTCGGGAGCAGAGTGATCTATCTTTGCATCCATTTTGTGGGTCCGGGTATCCCGAGCGCCCGGGTGCATAGGTATCAGATTTGCTCCCTGATCTGAGACTAGTAAAAGCACTTGCTCTAATAAAGAACTCTTTTAATGCACTGGAATGCAACACTTTGAAGTTTCAACACAACCTTGTAATTCAGTATGAGAGAACCATTGACGATCTTCTAGCTAGAAAACTCTAATAAAGTTCTAACCCCAAACGTCGGACTGCACTTTCGGACATTATCACTTATTAAAATTTACCAATACCTTAATTTTACTTGAAGGATTACTTAAGGAAAATGACTATCAAAATTGCATTGTATATGTCAAAAGAAAACATGATCTCAGCCGATTCATAACATTTTAAGAAGAAACCTAGCTTAAACGTGCGAGTAAATTTACCAATAGCTTAATTTCACTTATAGGTTATCAAGCACTAGTCACTTGTAACCATGGTATAGCTTTCTAACAAAAATATTGGAAACGTGGAGCCTAAGTTCATATATTAACTTATCTACAATTGATTAATAAATGCACTTCCGTTGCTTGCTAGACAAGAGAGTCATTTCTTTTAAAAGAACTCTTTTAACTTTCTCTTTTGACACACACAGTCCTCCTATATATATATATATTAACTTATCTATAAATATATATATATATACATATTTTATTATTATTTTTTTATTTTATATATATATATATATATATATATAGGAGGACTGCGAGTGTCAAAAATAAATAAAAGAAATATATATATATATATATATATATATATATTAAAAATATATATATTTATATAAATATATATATTTTATATATATATATATATATTAATATTTTTTTTGAACCCTCTTTTATTGACGTATAAGGCGCAAAATGCCGTAGCCTATTCAAAGAGCGCGACTCGCGCAAAATGAAAAAGAAAACACAAAACCAGCCAACGGCGATCACGGCCCGACTGGACCGGGTCCAAAGTTAGTCCAACATCCTCCAAAAACTGCTCAACTAGTGAGAGCAGCGGATGCTGATTTTTCTAATATGTCTGAGAACCTATCTGAGAAGTTGGGTGGCGCTGAGTTGGCGGCCCTCATATCTGTACTTATTTTTATTCTTCCATAGAACCCAGATGCCAGCGGCTGCTACGATCTGGTGCCTGTGGGAAGAACTCCACTTGCCGAGAAGATCATTGATGCCCCCGGCCTGATGGTTGGGGTGACATCTGCTAGAGAGGTTGGACCACAGTTGAGAGGAGAGATCTCCTGAGTGAAGAACATGATCTGCCGATTCAGCCTTAAGAGAGAGGCAACAGTGGCATCTCGACGCAAGACTGAAACCGAGGGAAGTGAGGGAGTCGTCTGTGGGAAGCTTTATTCGCTGCGCTCTCCAAGTTAGGATCGACCATTTGATTGGGATGCAGGATTGCCAGAAGGGAGCTGTGAGTGGGGACGGTTCTCCGGGGACTCTGATCGCGCTTCTGGCAGACGCGAGGGTGAACTCTCCCTCGTTAGACGGGGACCACCTAAGAACACTGTTGGTGTCTCTGATCATCAATGGTTATTCAATGCTACGTCCTTGGAGAATGCGGCGCCAATTAGCTGATGCCCGGCAGTTAGCCGTAACTATCGTTGGGTTGGAGTGTTGGAAGTATCTGGCTTTCATGAAACGAGACCATATCGAGTTTTCCGTGCGCACCTTCCACCATAACTTCATGTAGCAGGCTTCAACAATGTGCGATAACATGCAGAACCTGAGGCCGCCTTCGCTGATGGGTTTGGCCATGGTGTCCTAGCTGGCCCAATGATGCTTATCTTTGCCATCGCTGTGACCCTAAAAGAAGTTGGAGAAGAGGTACTCAAGAGATGTTAAGACCTTCTTCGGGGGGGTGCACACCGCCAGGGTGTATATTGGGATGGATGACAGCACATGTTTGATCAGAATCATCTTTTCCCCCGGAAAAAGAGTAGCGTTGTGCCATCCCTCAATTTTTCTTTTGACGTTCCTGACAAGTCCTTCGAATATCCCCGAATTAGACTTACCATAAACCAGCGGGCATCCGAGGTAGGTAAATGGCTGGTATGCTGTGGCGAAGGAAGTAAGATTGGTGAGAGTGGCTGAGTGGATCATATTGGCTTTGTGGTGGGTGTAGATGACGCTTTTGTTGGAGTTCACTCGCTGTCCTAAGCTTCTGGTGTCTCTCTCTACCATCCTGTGAACCGTATCTACCGATCCAATGTCTCCCGCCGAGAAGATTAGGATGTCATCCGCATAAGCTAGATGTGTGATTAAGGGACAACCGGTGGTGGTATGGAAATGACGGAATCTGGGAGAGTTAGCTAGGCTATTTAAATTTCTGCTGAGGGCATCAGCCGCAATGATGAAGATGGTGGCGGACAGAGGATCGCCCTGTCGGACCCCTCGGCCAGCTTTAAAGAAACCTGCCGCTTGCCCGTTGATGATGGTGGAGAACCATGAGTCGCAGATGGATCTGAAGAGGATATTAATCCACGATTCGGAGAAGCCGAATGCTCTGAGCACCCAAATCATGAATTGCCAGTCTAGACGATCATAGGCTTTCTCTATGTCTAGTTTGATGGCCACATTGCCTCCCCTGGGTAGAAATTTCATGCACGTGATCATCTTTTGAGCCAGAAGGATGTTGTCTGTGATGTTGCGACCTTGGACGAATCCACTTTGCTCTTCAGAGATAATCTTAGGGTGCAGCGTTGACATGCGATTCGCGATGATCTTGGAGATAATTTTGTTAGTGAATGTACAAAGGCTAATGGGAAAGAAGTCCTTGAAAGTCTCAGGATTATCTTTCTTGGGGATGAGAATGAGGTTGGTGCTGGAGATGGATTTGGGGTATCTCGTGCCCTGAAAGAAGGCAATGGCCGCTTCTAGGAAGTCTTGTGCGATGAGGTACCAACAAGTGTGGAAGAACTTCCGTGAGAAACCGTCGGGACTAGGAGCGCTGTGTTCATTGAGATTCCACACCGCCTCTTTGACTTCTTCTGCGGTTGGGGGAACCTGGAGCAGCTCATTCTCTCTGTGGCTGATCAAGATGGGGATCTTGGACAGGAGATCGACGTCTTTGAAAATGAGCTATTTGGTGAATAATCTGGTATAGTAGCTGGTGGCGGCCTCCTGAATGTTTCGTTGGTCTTTCAAAAGGAGGCCGTCGTCGTCTGTGATCTGGTAGAAGTTTAGCTGTTTCCTCCGCCCTCGGATGCAGGAGTGGAAGAAAGTCGAGTTTCTGTCTCCCTCGCTGTCCCAAGCCAGCCTAGCTTTCTGTTTCCAGAATTCAGTCTCGACCTTCGGCCAAGATTTAAGAATGGCTCTGGTGAGGTTAAGCATGGTACGGTGAACCTGTGATCTGTTCGAGTAGAACAACACCTCAGCCTTGGTCACGTCGTCCTCCGCTTTTTTAATTTCCTGAAAGATGTTGCCAAAGGCGTTCTTTCTCCAGGTGGTCAGCACTTTCTTAGTGGATTTGAGCTTGCCAGCGATACGAATTAGAGGATCTGGCTCAGTGGATGCCCCCCAACTGGTCGCTACGATGTTTTTGAATTACGGGTGGATGGTCTAGAAGTCCTGAAACTGGAACGCTTTCCTGATCGGGTTAGAGTTGTTGCTGATTTCAACTAGTAGGGGAGAGTGATCCGATTCTGTAGTGTTAAGGTGGGATAGGTTGGAGATGAGGCCGGTGTCGGACCAATAATTGTTGACCAGAGCTCTGTCTAGACGAGAGTACTGGCGTCTAGCGCCTTCCTGCATGTTTCACCATGTAAACTCATTGCCTGAGAAAGGAAGGGGGGACATATGTGCGTTGAAAATGAAGGTGTTGAAGTCATTCATGGCCATCTGGTGAGGTAGACAGCCGCCAGATTTTTTTCTGCAAGAAATAGTGTTCAAGTCTCCGACACATAGCCGCGGGAGGTTGTGTCACGACCCGCACCCACCGTGAGGGTACGAGAACGTAACAACGCCCAGCCTGCGCCGCAGTATCGGCGGTAGAACGCTGTTCTAGGCCATGAACTATAACTACATAACATGAAATATACTCTCCAGAAGGAGGCCAACACCGAGGTACAACTCAATCACAATCTAAGGTAGAATGTAGCACGATGGAAATAGATAAGAAATCCTCAACTGAGGTACAACAGAAATGGAATACAAGTCTCATCATCTCTAAAATATACAACTCTGAAAATAAAGACAACAACTAAGCATAAAAAGGAGGAACAGTCTAAGCTATCTACACTATACAAGGTATCATCCTGAGCAGCTGCCTGAACCTCTCCAGGGGTCCAGGTCGCGAGTGTCAACTAGGCAAACTCCAAGTAAGGGTGCAGGGTTCCTCATCATCCACTGTAAAATTTTTAACAGGTCCAGTCAGGACGGGAGCGAGCACAATACATCTCATGCAGTTCATTTTATGTCAGGAAATATAAAGCAGGCAATAGAGTAAGATACATGAAATGCTGTAAGAAGATGTACATTAAAACAGGAGAGATATTTGATAACTGAAAATATATACATGATAAGTAAGAACTGTAACTGACTAGTGATTTAGAGTACGAGATGGCATGTAATTGGCATAGGTTGTACATGATAAAACATGGAAGTAGCAGAGTGTACATGATGGGTAAATCACATGACCATTTATACTCACCCCTACACACAATCAATACACAAGGATATATTCAAGTTACGTTACGGACATGATATTTTGGTTATACAAGAAACACATGAGGAAACATGAGCGTACATAAAAGAACATGAGAGTACATGAACGTACATGAAAGAACATGAGAGAACATGAGTGTACATGAATAACGCAGAAGCAAGAAATACATGATGTACGTAAAACACATGTCATAAAGTATCCGATGCACCCGCTAAGGGGATAACATCCCAAGAAGAGATCCGTATAGTACCAATCCGTGATGATAACGTGACAGCATCAAGTAAAAGTAATCTAGAGCGAGAATATAATTCGTGACAAGTATGAAACGATCAGAGAATGTACTCGCCTCGTATCTGAATGTCTGAAGTAAATGTACTGCCTGAGGAGAGGTTTTTGTCTCCTAATCAGAGCAACACAAGTTACAACATGTCTAAGATAAGGAAATAGACGGCTATAATGCATCTACATGCTGTCTAGGTCAAACTAGGCTAAGTCAACACTTGGTCAACTCTAGTCAACTATCTAGTCAAAGCTAGGTCTACTGGGTCAACATAGACTCAATGAAGTCTCACTAGGCCTAACCAGTCTATCCTAGCTAGTACACACCATACAAATCTAAGGCAATACAAGCCAACACAAGTCACATATCAAGATACATCACATTCATGCATATTCAACATTATATATATATATATATATATATATAAGAGAAAAGAACTAACATGTAAAGCTATGTGTGTGTGTGAACATGGAGGTGTACATGAAAAGAGAAATCAACACTAGTTATGAGTTTACACTACACATGGCACAAAGCTAACCCATCTACATTACACATGTATTACACTTAACATGCATGGCTACAAGTATACATCTATATACATTAGAGTAGAGACTATTTAAGTTATAACTAACATGCATCTATACTTTACATAAATCTATATATATTATAGCAATCATTTAGAGAAGGGTTACATGGCATGGTGGTTGATATAGAGTGGGGTGTCCTTGTGTAGAGGGTGAAGTTCATTCTCAGTTTAGTTCCACATTTACATATAAACTAAAGTGAGCTATCCCATAAACTGGTGTAACTAACCACATAAAATGAACCATGTTATCTGAAATCTGCCATTAAGCCAACATCCCATATGCATACAGCTCATGCATTGTCTAATACTGAAATTAACTAACATTTCGAATTAAGGGGTTGAAGGTTAACCTTACATTCATAGACATTCCACTATATTGAAAACTGAAATTGGCTTGGTAATAGGAAAAGGAAGGTATATATGCTTACATGGACGGTTCAGTGTTCGAACAACCTAAAATGAACTAACATTCAATCTAAATATCAGCTATGCATTGGTTCTATGTCTACATATGAAATATGATATGACATTTACAATATTTATACATTATGCATTCATATCTATCATTACATATATACCTTGCATTTATATCTAGCATTCATTATATACTTTCATGCATGCATTGTATATCATTCTTTCATTCATGCATTTATGCATTGCTTACATATATTACATTAATTGCATTCCTACATGCTTGCATTCAACCATATATATACATTAATGTAAATAGGATATATATCATATATATCATTTCATTCATCTAACATATCATGCATTACATACTCTATATTCATTTAATATCCATACTACATAGGCTCATAGGTTACACAAAATGCATATATCGTATAGTCACTCTTTTACTTAAAATCAATATTGTACCAATTGGAAATTCACTAAATTCTAGGATTAAAGTATGTTGTAGTACTTCATGTTAGCTTTCCGAAACTTTAAACGGATCACATTTTCGTGTCCGGAAGCTCCCGAAATCGCGAAAGTACCGAAATGCGTTTGTCTTTCGTACTGCTGACACTCAAATAATTCTACAGAAAGTTATAAAAGGAATTTGGATTATTAAAATATATATTTAAAAAGCTAACTTCGATACGGTTCTTTTAAAAAAAATGTGAGATAAATTGGAGTTTTAAGTTAAAAGTTATGACATTTCTAAGTTGCTATTGCTACTAAAAACGTGGATAAAAATTATGACAAATTTGGGTAGTTGAGACAAAAGAACACAAGTATATAACATAACATAGCAAGAACTCACCCTCTACACTAATATATATATATGAGACACTATAGAACACATCTCCAATACAAAAATATGAGATTAAACATGTAATAATTCATTCATACATAACAACAACACATAGTGTGTCCAAATTTGGGGTTTTCCCACATGGACACAACCACAACACAAAAGACACTCCTATGACCTCCAAATGGACACAAAATGGACACAAATGGAGATACAACCATGGGGGTCATTTCTATGGATTCAAAATAGACCTATATTCATGAGAAAATGAAAAGGAGAAGGGATTTATACCTCCCGGTTGATCGAATCGATGAAAAGCCTTCCCGGAGCGACACCGACACGTAGAGATTCCAAAAGGACACGAACGAGCTCCGAATCCTCCCAAACTTGGGTAGCTTCCTTCTTGGCTAGAATGGAGAAGGAAAGAAGAAGATTTGGTGGCAAAATGGAAGAATTTGGTGGAGAAATTGCTAGGGATTGCTCTCTAGAAATTTAGGGAAGAACAAGGGAGAGAGTGTGGATGAGAATAATGAAATGAACTTGAGCCTATCCTCTCCCAAAGTGGCTGTCCATATGGGGCTATTTGTCCTATTATGGTAAGGTCCAAAATGCCCCCACTAACCTATTCTATTAGTATTAGGAAAGGGCTAATTGGTTGGGGCTAAATTAGTCATTCTAAAGTCTCTAATCACACTAACCTTATCCATAATAATTAGTCTAACCTCTAACTAAAATATTTCTATCATGTGGGCCATGGCTAACTAATGTGTGGGTCCACTAAAGTCAACACTATCCCCGGGTCCCCGTTTCAAGTCGGATTGAGCTGAAATTCGAACCCGACTCAAATAATCCCAAAACAATATCATAAATAATAAAATAAATTTCAAAAATATTTCCAAAATACAAAATGACAAAAATACTCCTCTACCTGATAACTGGGGGTGACAAATTTCTCGAAATTAAAACCAAACAATAGTAAAATGTCAAAATCACAAGTCATAATTTTAAATAGTTTAAAAATGATTAAAAATCACCAAAAATCATAATATGAAATAATTATCAATAAATAATAATTATAATTACAAAATTTCAAAATTACCGTCATCTGAAAAACTGGATGTTACAATCCTACCCACCTTATAAAAATTTTGTCCTCGAAATTAAGATGATCGTACCCCCTTCTAGGTCAAACATAGTCAAGGGTCAATCACTAGTCAATTTCTCAACATCCAAGTACTTGGTCATCAACTGGTCAACTTCTTAGGGTTTTATCTATGCTAGCTATTTCGGTGCTGGCAACTAGAATTTAGCAAAAGAGAAACTCTATAATAGACTAGCTCTTAACTTTCCAATCCTATCAAGTCACCTATAACTAAATACCTACAAGCTAAGCACATGAATACCAAATACCACATATATATATATATATATATATGCTCAAGAACAACAACCCATCACATATATCCTAAGTATATCATCTATATATATACATGACTGATCAACCAAGGGTTAAGGCAGACTAAACTTATAAGGGTCTGAAACAATGCTTAGAACTAGGCTAAGGATGAATGGTCTGAATCAAGGGGACATGGTATCTAGTGAATGGTCTGCACACTGCCTATAAAGGTGATCAACACAAAGGAATTCAACACGAAGGGAACTTAACTAAAATGGAAAACTGAACCAAGTATAGGCTAAACAACATGTTTATAACCCTATACAACAATGGCCTATAGATACCAACTAACCTATATCCCATATGCCAATATCATCTGTAATCTATCTATGCAAATAGACCTCTCGGTCTTAGGTGAAACTACAACTATACTCAAAGGCAGGCTCTGGTCATGGGTGCCTCACTGGAAAAGGTAAGGAAAAGTAGTAATAATCATCAAGGATGTAAGGCATACTAACATCCTATGTGTAACTGGTTGGTATTATAGATAACAGGAGAATTATCTGCAATGGGTTACTATTCTAACACCAATGTTAACTATCACCTCTAGGGTACAGACACTCTACAAGTCATCATACCATTATACTATGAAGGAACTACCTATGAATAAGCTCTACAAAACTAAATATCCCTACTCCTAAGTCATTTATAACAATCAAAAGGGTATGATGTTTAAACCTTCTCAAGATATAATCTGTTAATCATATGCGTCTGTCCAAAATCATGTTGTCCAGAGTCTTCATCATGCTAGTGAGCAAGGCTACGATAATCACAGAGTCCTTGACTAAGGTACGTATCTCTAGGTTCATGGTATTTAAAATTTTCGCACTGCCACATACGACGGCAAAAACCTTAAATTTCCATACCCGAGAATACATCCAAAATCTGACTATATGTCCTCGCTATGCCAACTAACACGACTATCGAGGATTCTAGATCCCATGATTTAGGTGACCTAGCCCATATGATTTTCTCAGAAGAAAAAAACAAACACAACAAAAGAGTAACATGACAAAATTAATCAATCAACAAGGAACAGATGGAATCGGATTTCAAGGTAATTATAAAAGATAATTGGGGGAATGGAATTGAGAAGAACGGAACTTGCAGCAAGTTCTCCAACGGTCTGTGCATCCTCGACTGTCCTGACGATAGCTCGCCCTGCTAGTTTTTCCTGGCCTGCTGCTGATGCTGCATGAATCACCGCTGCTGAGAGAAATCAGAAATGACGGGAGAAAATCTCTGTACAGATAGAGGTGCACCTCCAATATAGCAGAAATGCCAACCTGAGTCGGCACAACAGAAGCTGCGGTCTCGAGGCCCTCATGAACAGGATGAGAGGTGGCCAGCCTCTCGATAGTATCCCCCGAATCGAAGCGATGAGATCGTGCCTTCATAACCATCATGAAAACTGATCAAAACAAGAAGCAATTTCTGAGAATGAAGCGAAAATTCAAAGGAGGACAGTTTATATTCAAAGTGAAGTCAATAAGCAACAATTTTAGACAAAAAAATCTGATTAAGAGTTTTTCCTAATATGATTGAGTACCTCAAAATATCCTAATCCTACTGCAGGCTGTAGTGATACTCTAGTTCAAACATCACTACATAAACTCGACCTGTATGGGCTACCACTAAAAACGTGTCACGACCTACACCCACCGTGAGGGTACGAGAACGTAACAACGCCCAGCATACGTCGCAGTGTCGGCGGTAGAACGCTGTTCTAGGTCATGAACTATAACTACATAACATGAAATATACTCTCCAGAAGGAGGCCAACACCGAGGTACAACTCAATCACAATCTAATGTAGAATGTAGCACGATGGAAATAGATAAGAAATCCTCAACTGAGGTACAGCATAAATGGAATACAAGTCTCATCATCTCTAAAATATATAACTCTGAAAATAAAGACAACAGCTAAGCATGAAAAGAAGGAACAGTCTAAGCTATCTACACTATACAAGGTATCATCCTGAGCAGCTGCCTGAACCTCCCCAGGGGTCCAAGTCGTGAGTGTCAACTAGGCAAACTCTAAGTAAGGGTGCAGGGTTCCTCATCATCCACTATAAAATTTTCAACAGGTCCAGTCAGGACGGGAGCGAGCATAATACATCTCATGCAGTTCATATCATGTCAGAAAATATAAAGCAGGTAATAGAGTAAGATACATGAAACGCTGTAAGAAGATGTACATGAAAACAGGAGAGATATTTGATAACTGGAAATATATACATGATAAGTAAGAACTGTAAGTGACTAGTGATTTAGAGTACGAGATGGCATGTAATTGGCTTAGGTTGTACATGATAAAATATGGAAGTAACAGAGTGTACATGATGGGTAAATCATATGACCATTTATACTCACCGCTACCCACAATCAACATACAAGGATCTATTCAAGTTACGTTACAGACATGATGTTTTGGTTATACAAGAAACACATGAGGAAACATGAGCGTACATGAAAGAACATGAGAGTACTTGAACATACATGAAAGAACATGAGAGAACATGAGTGTATATGAATAACGCAGAAGCAAGGAATACATGATGTGCATGAAACACATGTCATAAAGTATCCGATGCGCCCGCTAAGGGGGATAACATCCCAAGAATAGATCCGTATAGTACCAATCCGTGATGATAACGTGACAGCATCAAGTAAAAGTAATCTAGAGCGAGAATATAATTCGTGACAAGTATAAAACGATCAGAGAATGTACTCGCCTCGTATCTGAATGTCCGAAGTAAATGTACTGCCTGAGGAGAGGTTTCTGTCTCCTAATCAGAGCAACACAAGTTACAACATGTCTAAGATAAGAAAATAGACTGCTACAATGCATCTACATGCTATCTAGGTCAAACTAGGCTAAAGTCAACACTTGGTCAACTTTAGTCAACTATCTAGTCAAAGCTAGGTCAACTGGGTCAACATAGATTCAATGAAGTCTCACTAGGCCTAACCCGTCTACCCTAGCTAGTACACACTATACAAATCCAAGGCTATACAAGCCAACACAAGTCACATATCAAGATACATCACATTCGTGCATATTCAACATTATATATATATATATATATATATATATATATATATTTATATATATATATATATATATATATAAGAGAAAAGAACTAACATGTAAAGCTATGTGTGTGTGTGAACATAGAGGTGTACATGAAAAGAGAAATCAACACTAGTTATGAGTTTACACTACACATGGCACAAAGCTAACCCATCTACATTACACATGTATTATACTTAACATGCATGGCTACAAGTATAAATCTATAAACATTAGAGTAGAGACTATTTAAGTTATAACTAACATGCATCTATACTTTACATAAATCTATATATATTATAGCAATCATTTAGAGAAGGGTTACATGGCATGGTGGTTGATATAGAGTGGGGTGTCCTTGTGCAGAGGGTGAAGTTCATTCTCAGTTTAGTTCCACATTTACATATAAACTAAAGTGAGCTATCCCATAAACTGGTGTAACTAACCACATAAAATGAACCATGTTATCTGAAATATGCCATTAAGCCAACATCCCATATGTATACAGCTCATGCATTGTCTAATACTGAAATTAACTAACATTTCGAATTAAGGGGTTGAAGGTTAATATTACATTCATAGACATTCCACTATATTGAAAACTGAAATTGGCTTGGCAATAGAAAAAGAAAGGTATATATGCTTACATGGATAGTTCAGTATTCGAACAACCTAAAATGAACTAACATTCAATCTAAATATCAGCTATGCATTGGTTCTATGTCTACATATGAAATCTGATATTGCATTTACAATATTTATACATTATGCATTCATATCTATCATTACATATATACCTTGCATTTATATCTAGCATTCATTATATACTTTCATGCATGCATTGTATATCATTCTTTCATTCATGCATTTATGCATTGCTTACATATATTACATTAATTGCATTCCTACATGCTTGCATTCAACCATATATATACATTAATATAAATAGGATATATATCATATATATATCATTTCATTCATCTAACATATCATGCATAACATACTCTATATTCATTTAATATCCATACTACATAGGCTCGTAGGTTACACAAAATGCATATATCGTATAGTCACTCTTTTACTTAAAACCAATACTGTACCAATTGGTAATTCACTAAATTCTAGGATTAAAGTATGTTATATTACTTCATGTTAGCTTTCCGAAACTTCAAACGGATCGCATTTTCGTGTCCGAAAGCTCCCGGAATCGCAAAAATACCGAAACGCGTTCGTCTTTCGTACAGCTGACACTCAAATAATTCTACAAAAAGTTACAGAAGGAATTTGGCTTATTAAAATATATATTTGGGAAGCTAACTTCGATACGGTTCTTTTAAAAAAACGGGAGATAAATCGGAGTTTTAAGCTAAAAGTTATGACATTTCTAAGTTGCTATTGCTACTAAAAACGTGGATAAAAATTATGACGAATTTGGGTAGTTTGAGACAAAAGAACACAAGAATATAACATAATATAGCAAGAACTCACTCTCTACACTAATATATATATATGAGACACTATAGAAAACATCTCCAATACAAAAATATGAGATTAAACATGTAATAATTCATTCATACATAACAACAACACATAGTGTGTCCAAATTTGGGATTTTCCCACATGGACACAACCACAACACAAAGGACACTCCTATGACCTCCAAATAGACACGAAATGGACACAAATAGAGATAAAACCATGGGAGTCATTTCTATGGATTCAAAATAGACCTATATGCATGACGAAATGAAAAGGAGAAGGGATTTATACCTCCCGGTATATCGAATCGAAGAAAAGCCTTCTCGGAGCGACACCGACACGTAGAGATTCCAAAAGGACACGAACGAGCTCCGAATCCTCCCAAACTTGGGTAGCTTTCTCCTTAGCTAGAATGGAGAAGGAAAGAAGAAGATTTGGTGGCGAAATGGAAGGAATTGGTGGAGCAATTCCTAGGGATTGCTCTATAGAAATTTGGGGAAGAACAAGGGAGAGAGTGTGGATGAGAATAATGAAATGAACTTGAGCCTATCCTCTCCTAAAGTGGCTGTCCATATGGGGCTATTTGTCCTATTATGGTAAGGTCCAAAATGCCCCCACTAACCTATTCTATTAGTATTAGGAAAGGGCTAATTGGTTAGGGCTAAATTAGTCATTCTAAAGTCTCTAATCACACTAACCTTATCCATAATAATTAGTCTAACCTCTAACTAAAATATTTCTATCATGTGGGCCATGGCTAACTAATGTGTGGGTCCACTAAAGTCAACAATACCCCCGGGTTCCCGTTTCAAGTCGAATTGAGCTGAAATTCGAACCCGACTCAAATAACCCCAAAACAATATCATAAATAATAAAATAAATTTCAAAAATATTTCAAAAATACAAAATAACAAAAATACTCCTCTTCCTAAAAACTGGGGATGACAAATTCCTCGAAATTAAAACCAAACAATAGTAAAATGTCAAAATCACAAGTCATAATTTTAAATAGTTTAAAAATGATTAAAAATCACCAAAAATCATAATATGAAATAATTATAAATAAATAATAATTATAATTATAAAATTTCAAAATTACCCTCATCTGGAAAACTGGGTGTTACAGGTTGCTGTGTTGCTGATGCATGTCCGAAAGGGTGTCCCAAAGGGCCTTGTGTTCATAAATGTCGCAAATGCCGTAAACTACTGATAAAATGGATCGACTCTGGAGAGTGGGGTGCTCTACCCAACAGAAGAGAGCTTGTCTAGAGTCCTGGATGGAGCCGAACTTGATGTTGGGGCCAAAGAATATCCAGATGTCGTTGCACCCGGCTATTGCTTCCGGGAAGCCTAGAGTTAGAGTAAGAGCTTTGAGTTTGTTTTTTTTGAATCTTGGGTTCTATGATGATAAAAATGTTAATATGATGAATTTTCTTGAGGCCGATAATTCTGTTCCTAGTGGGTTTGCTAGCAAACCCACGAACATTCCACGAAAGGTTGTTAAGCATTGAGGGGGGTAGGGGTGGGGGTTGTGTAGTTTCGCGGCTGATCTTTTGGTCATAATCGTTGACTTTTTGCATTATTTTTTCTTTTTGTTGTGAGGTTTGCTGTGTGCTTTTGGAGAGGCTGTAGCTTGATCTTTCGTTTCCTTGATCTGTCTAGGCGATGTTTGAACGGAGGCTAACATCTAGGCGGGGGCCTCTAGCTCGGCCTCTCTCAGTGCGCAGAGGAGATTGGAGGGGTCAAGGAAGCCTGCCTCCTTGTCTAGCTGTAGCCTACGATTTGTGTCTGGACCCAGTAATACGAGAATGACCTCTGAGGGTGTTGTGAGATCGTCCTTGTCTTTTTTAGGGGGTGTGGATCTGACTCCTCGTCATCTCACTTCCCTTTGTGCTCTTCGGAATGGTGCTAAACTGTACTGGAATCGCTGAGTTCAGATGATGTGTCTTCTTCTGAGAGGGCTAGTACGTCGAAGGAGTTGTGGAGATGAATGGCCTTGGCAGCAGGTGAAACTAATTCCAAGGTGGATTGGGAGTGGGAGGGCATAATTTTTGCAGTGGGTTGGAGAATGGTGGTAGGTCTTGATGAAGCTTCGCAATCGGCGAAACGACTATGAGAGTTGGAAAGAGGGAGGATGGGCTCTGACGGGTAGGATTGGTCCTTATGTAGTGATGAAGTCTTGCGGGTGGTTGGTTTCTTCAGTTCCGGGTGGGCCTTGTAGCAGTGCCTGGTGTGATGTCCTCTAAGCTGACAGTATTTGCAATAGATAATGTTATTGTCATATACCAGCGCCTGGGAGTGTGATCTGCTGTCGAGTTAGAGCTCTATTTGTTCAGGAGGGTCTGATAATAGATCCAGTTCCACGCATATTCTAGCGAAGTTACCTTTAGAGAGGCTTCGGGTCTCTTCGGCAATGGCCACTAGAGATCCGAATGAGCTGGCTATCCTTTTGAGAGCCGGTGGAGCGAAGCAAACTAGAGAAAAGTTGGGAAGGGTGATCCACGCTGAAATAATGGTGGAGTCGACTTTAGGATCGAAGTTGGTAGTCCATTCGACGATTTTAACACTATGTGAACCAATGGTGGTGGTACCTTTCGCCCAAACTTTGGAGTAGTCTGCCACAGAGGAGAGGTACAGGTAACAGTGTTTGGGGTCTAACGGCGCCACCTGAAAAGCTGAGGCTATCCTCCATCAGGAGATGGCCTCGCAAATTGTGGAGAGTTTTGGGTAGCCCGCCTGGAACTTCAAAACAAAGGTTTTTGCGAAGCTGCTGGCTAGAGAGGTAATCTCAGCTTGAGAAAAGGGAATCTGGATGGTCTGACCTACAGACAGGGCCTGGAACTCTATGTCACCTAGCTCTGCGTCCTCCCACTGGGGGGCCAGATGAGCTAAGCAATCCGGTCTCAAGGCGTCTGCAAAGGAAATCGGCTGAGCTGCCCTGCCTGTGGGAGGAGTTGGAGGCACTGCAGGTTGAACGAGAGGTCAGGTGTCTACTACGGGAGAGGGGGGCTGTTGGTGTACCGCTCAACGAACTAGAGCCCTCCGTAAAAGAGCTGACATGGATGGAAGGGGGGTAGGTGTATGTGCCCAAAGGATGAGGCGTATAGGGGGCTGTTCGAGGAGGAGGCGCATGTAGTGTGGACTGAGCAGAGGGCGTATGGCTCGAGTCCCGCTGGGTGAAGGCTGAAGGGCCAGGGGGCGCATGGCCTCCCTAAGAAGGGCTGAACCCTGCGGCTCTCGAAGCGGGCTTAGAAGGCCCTAAGTCCGGGCAGAGGGGCGTATGACTGCCCTCATGGAGGTGGGGCGCATGGTCCTGCCTGGCTGTAGCGCCAAGGCAGGAGGAGAGAGGTGCATAGCTGGTTGGGACGGAGTGGGGGCACGCCCTGTCGATCAGGACATGGGCGCATGACCCAATCTCCGTGGATCCTGAGGAGGGGGAAAAGCTAGCTGAGACTGAATTCAAATTCGAATTCAAAATAGCTGATGGGCGGGATGCTGCAGAGAGAGAGCGGGAAAGCTCGCCTAATGAATGACCTAGTCGAGGCCATCGAAGGGGGGCTGCTCCCTGTTTGGGCGGAGGGGCTGGGGGAGAGACAGGGGGCTAGCTGGGCTTACGTGCGATCCCGGCACAGGCAATGCCTACGAGAGCCAGTTGCTCCGGCATCCAGGCCGGAGACGGGCGACCGAGATATGGAGGACCCCAAAAGGTAGGAGCGGCTGGGCGACCGGCGAAGACTGGGAGGCGGTGTCGAGGCTGGGGAAGGTACGGATGGAGGGGTGAATTGGTGGAGGGACCCCTCTGCCGTCGACGACGAGTGGATCGGGCGAGCCCGGAGAGGGGCAGAACGCTGAGGGGAGGACCTGCAGCAGGAGGCGGTCGCCGGGGGAACTCCGGGAGGGGGAGGAGGGGGAAGCGGTGGCGAGGGGAGCTTCGTGAGGGGGAGGAGGAGAGGATGCAGGCCGTCGACGGGGGACGGGACGGCCGGACCATCCGACGGATGAGGGAAGGGCTCCAGAAGGATGGGGGAGGAGGAGACATCATTTATGGGTGGAATATATATATATATATATATATATATATATATGGAGTAAAATATATATATATAGGGTGTAATGCCTGTAGAGCCCACAGGTGTCCCGTCATCCTGACTGTTGGATCGAGCGGGCGCTCGTAGGCCCTACTCGGAACCTCCGATCCAATGATACATATGGTCCGGATCGGGAGTCCCGCCTGCGGAGCATGCGGGAGCCTTGTCACCCTGAACGCTGGATCGAGCGGGCGTGCATGCGGGCCCCACTCGGAACTCCCAATCCGATGGTACAGAGGGGCTTTGGCGAGGCTCCCCCATCAGACTTTGATTCACGTCCATATATATACACACACACGCACGCGCACACACACACACGCGCACACACACACGCGTGCACACACACACACACATACGATGAAGTTATTGGCACTCCTAAATTGTCATCCTGCACTCTTTTTTAATTTTTTAGCATTCGGATTCCAAATGTGTCCCTATATTAACACTGTTGACACTCCAAAAATGTCATGCACTCCTCACTCCGTACATGCACAAATTAATGACATATTTAAGGCATAGATATATTTGGAATTAGAATGAAAGAAAATTAAATAGGAGTGCATGATGACATTTTAGGAGTGACAATTACAACACCCATATATTTGATGGTGTTTGCACCTTCGTGACCGAAAAGATAGTCTCACATGTAGAACCCTGGAGGGGGGAGGGGGGTTAATAGGGTAATAAAATGATAATAATAATAAGCAATTTAAAGGATAATAAAGGATGAGAAAATCAAACACTCGATGTATCGTGTGTTTGATTCTCTCTTCCTTTATTATCTTTTAAATTGCTTATTATTGGTATCTACCCAAGGGGCACTCCAGTCCCGGAACTCTCTCCGACTTTAATATACTATTTTTGTAAATAGTTACAACACGAGTTTGGATCCAAAGAACTGGTCAACTTCTAACACGAGTTTGTATCCAAAGAGCTTGCCAACTTCTTACACACGAGTTTTTCTCTGAAGGCTCGTCAACTTCACACACACAAGTTTTCCTCCGAAGTTCCGCAGAAATCCGATGGATGATCTGTTAGAACTTGCAAAAAACCTTGTTGTTTCAAAAAATCATCAGACGGTGATCCGCGGTGATCTTTCGGATCATCCATTTGGACCCACAAATACTTGTTGTTTCAAAACGGATAGTCCGACAGATTTTTGCAAAAATCCGACGGATGATCCACCTCTTCATAATATCTCTCTTTAAGGCTTTTAGCTTTTATCATCAATACGAAAAGTGTTTACATTGGTTTTCTATGTTTTACAGACTCTTGAGAAGCTGGATCTTTGACTTGTGAAGTTTTTTCATTTCTTGATTTGTGATCCTTTAGTGAGCTTCTGTGTTCCTTGATTGTGATCCTTTGAATGAGTCTGAGTGGTAGCTTGATAGATGTAGCAATCTTTCATTTGGTTGAGGCTTTACTTTTGAACCTGAGAAATAGATAAATATAAAAAAGTAGAGACATTAATTGTAAGTATCACAATCAATGTACCCACTCCAACAAAAAGACCTATTAATGACGCTTGATAAGTGGTTTTCATGACGGCTGATGTGGAAGCGTCATCAAAGTTCAGCAAGACTAGAATCTATGACGGTTTACATTAAAAATGTTATTGATAGTGCTCCAATGATACGAGCGTTATAAAAAAGCACGAAAATTTAAGTCGAAACCTCGACTTCCCCGCAATTCTTCTGCACTTAAGAAAAATTCTAAACCCTCTCCCTTTCTACTTCTCCTTCTCCTCCCGCTCCCCAACTTCCCTCAGCCCACTCCCCGCTCCGCAACTCCCCTCAACCCGCTCCCCGCTCCCCAACTTCCCTCAGTCCGTTCCTCGCCTCCCTCGGTTACAGACTCCATCACAGAGGGAAGGTTGTCACCGGCGTAGCCTTCACCACCGGTTTGTCCTAAAATCTCGATCATTGCTTATTGTATGTCCTAAATTTTGCCTCGACATGATTTTAGTAAAATCTTCTAATTTTTGACTACCATACATGCATCCATCTCTCCAAAATTAGGGTTCTTTTAGGGTTTCCCGACGTCTCCATCCACGTCGACGATGACCCGAAAAGGGCTGCATCATCATTGACTTCTCTTGATTAAGTGAGTGATTTTGATTTGGATTTTTTTCTCTAAAAAAAGATTTTGTTGGGAATTGTTCTATGTGCGCTTCATGTTCGATGAAATAATTGTAACTACCAAATGTTTGTGTTCTTTGGTTTTTTTTTCTGTTTGTTCTTGTTCAAGGGAGTGTAATTGTATTTGGAGAGCCGAGTCCGAAGCCTCTCCACAGTCACAGCCGCGACCCGGCGAGGTACTGTGCGTGCCTGTGAGCCGAGTCCGAAGCCTCCCTTCGGATTCTGACACTAAATTCTGGGGTATAAATTCTAAACTCTTGATTGTTTCAGTTTTTGGGTTTATTTTGTTTGTCGATGATGTTGTTGGATCTCGATCCCTACATAAAAAGGGTTTTGATCGACTGATACGTGTTGTGTTCAATTTTGGCTTGACGATCCTACGATTGTCTTTGTTTGTGAAGCACGAATGATCTTTATATCATGTTCGGTTCTTTACTTGCTGTTGGATCATTTTCGGTTTCGGGTTACCTAGCTGCTGTTGGAATTATTTGTGATGCATGTATTGTTGGCTTGGGTTTCTTGTATAAATTGTTGCTTGGGTTCTCCTTCCTATACTTGCTGTGGGATGTTGGTTTAGGTTTTCCTTATTATATATGTTGGGTTGGGAATGATTTCTTTGCTGTAGGAGATGTTTTGCTATTTGGATTAAAATTGTTGGTTGGGTATCTATTATGCATGATGGGTTTAACTTGGTACTGTGAGTGTTTTTGTTGGGAGCTTTTCGATATAAATCACATGCAGGAATATATTAGTTGGGAGTATTTCTATTTCGGGATTGACATCTCCATTAGCATGCATGCGTCGTTGATTTTGGGACTACGTCCACTATGCCATGCCTGGATGTTTTACTTTATTTGTCGGTTTCGATTTTTATTAGAGTACTCTGATACTCTTGGTGATGGTCGTTCGACCAAATGAACCAAAGCATTGCAGATCGTATCGGATACACTGGCTCCGTGTCGGGACGTGTCCTGTACGTGTTATGGCATGCTAGTACAACAGATGATGATTGATCCTTATCTGAGACATCTTATATATCTCATTTTATTTCTTGTCGTTGGTCGTAGTTTATATGTTGGTACTGTTGGGTTGTTCATTCTGGGTGCAGATACGCTCGTGTTTGTATGAGTCGATACTGGACACGGATGTGAGGATACCTTCGTGTCGATGATGTAGCCTCTCTACAGTTGCAGCCGCGACCAGACGAGGCGCTGTGCGTGCCTGCGAGCCGAGTCTGAAGGCTCCTTTCGGATTCCGACACCAAATTCTGGGGTATAAATTCTAAACTCTTGATTGATTTCAGTTTTTTAGTTTATTTTATTTGTCGATGATGTTGTTGGATCTCGATCCCTACATAAAAAAGGTTTCGATCGACTGATACGTGTTAGGTTCGATTTTGGCTTGACGATCCTACGATTGTCTTTGTTTGTGAAGCGGAAATGATCTTTAGATCATGTTCGGTTCTTTACTTGATGTTGGATCATTTTCGGTTTCGGGTTACCTAGCTGCTGTTGGAATTATTTGTGATGCATGTATTGTTGGTTTGGGTTTCTTGTACAAATTGTTGCTTGGGTTCTCCTTCCAATACTTGTTGTGGGATGTTGGTTTAGGTTTTCCCTATTATACATGTTGGATTGGGAAAGATTTCTTTGCTGTAGGAGATGTTTTGCTATTTGGATTAAAATTGTTGGTTGGGTATATATTATGCATGATGGGTCTAACTTGGTATTGTGGGTGTTTCTGTTGGGAGCTTTTCGATATAAGTCACATGCGGGTATATATTAGTCGGGAGTATATCTATTTCGAGATTGACATCTCTATTAGCATGCATGCGTCATTGTTTTTGGGACTATGTCCACTATGCCATGCCTGGATATTTTACTTTATTTGTCGGTTTCGGTTTTTATTAGAGTACTCTGATACTCTTGGTGATGGTTGTTCGACCAAATGAACCAAAGCGTTGCAGATCGTATCGGATACACTGGCTCCGTGTCGGGACGTGTCCTATACATGTTATGGCATGCCAGTACAGCAGATGATGATTGATCCTTATCTGAGACATCTTATATATTGTATTTCGTTTTTTTCGTTGGTCGTAGTTTGTATGTTGGTACTATTGGGTTGTTCATTCTGGGTGCAGATACGCTCGTGTTTGTATGAGTCGATACTGGACACGGATGTGAGGATACCTTCGTGTCGATGATGTAGCCTCTCCACAGTTGCAGCCGCGACCCAGCGAGGCGCTATGCGTGCCTGCGAGCCGAGTCCGAAGGCTCCCTTCGGATTCCGACACCAAATTCTGGGGTATAAATTATAAACTCTTGATTGTTTTTAGTTTTTGGGTTTATTTTGTTTGTCGATGATGTTGTTGGATCTCGATCCCTACATAAAAAGGGTTTTGATCGACTGATACGTGTTGGGTTCGATTTTGGCTTGACGAACCTACGATTTTCTTTGTTTGTGAAGCAAAAATGATCTTTAGATCATGTTCGGTTCTTTACTTGCTGTTGGATCATTTTCGGTTTCGGGTTACCTAGCTGCTGTTGGAATTATTTGTGATGCATGCATTGTTGGTTTGGGTTTCTTGTATAAATTGTTGCTTGGGTTCTCCTTCCTATACTTGTTGTGGGATGTTGGTTTAGGTTTTCCCTATTATACATGTTGGGTTGGAAAAGATTTCTGTGATGTAGGAGATGTTTTGCTATTTGGATTAAAATTGTTGATTGGGTATCTATTATGAATGATGGGTTTAACTTGGTACTGTGGGTATTTTTGTTGGGAGCTTCTCGATATAAATCACATGCGGGTATATATTAGTTGGGAGTATTTCTATTTCGGGAATGACATCTCCATTAGCATGCATGCATCCTTGATTTTGGGACTACGTCCACTATGCCATGCCTAGATGTTTTACTTTATTTGTCGGTTTCGGTTTTTATTAGAGTACTCTGATACTCTCGGTTTTTCGATATAAATCACAGACTCTAAAATTGACAGACTCTAAAAGTGAGGGTTTTGCTTTCTTTTTCAGGGTTTTACAATACGTACATGTGTTATGGACAGTCTTCATGTGACCAAGTTGAAGCGTTATAAGTGTGCTTCTTCGCTACAGTATCTGTGAGATTTTTGATGTCGATAGTTTTGATGTAGCTAATGTGTACTCTATATTGGATACTCTATATATTTTGAGAAGATGTATACAATGAAATGGAGAAATGTAGAATGGTAGCTAAAATACACTATTTTGAGACAATGAAATGGAGAATGGTACTTTATATTACATTTTATTGCTTTGTTGTGAATATGGTTCAAAGTGGTTGTTTTCGAATTGAATTGAGCAGCGTTTGGAATGTCACCCTATACAGCGTTATAAATGTGATACAACGACCATATACAACGGTTTTTCATAACTATCCATAACTCTTTGAAAATAAAACGTACCAAAAATTCAACCTATTAATGACGGTTTTGGATAAATTATCTATAACGCTTTTAAAAACATTTATAACACCCGATTTCATAACGCTTGGGCTGAGAAAAAAAGCGTCATGGTTTGCAATTAATGACGCTTTTTAGCCGTCATTAAAAGGTATTTTTGTTGTAGTGACCAACAACCTCCCCTATTTTGATAATTGAGAAATATATTGTTTTTGAGAGATAGCTCCCTCGTAATAGAAAATCTCCCCCTCAATACAACTTCTCCGCCTTTGTCATTTGTGCAAAATGAAAGATGAGGTGCTAAGAACTAATAAAGAGAGTAGAGTTGATAATAAGCATATTCACTAGAAAGGAGAAAAGATTGATAACAGACACAACATACTACTCCATACTGGGAGACAAAAGACAGTAACAGAGACGCACATAAAACAATATTTTCAAAGTCCACGAAGGACTGCACACAACAAAAACTGACACCTTATTGACTCTAAGACACCACCCACTAGTGCTAGTGATCATCAGTTGTCAGGGTTATCTGCCAGGTCTGCATCATCAGCCTACTCATCATCAACCCGAGCCATAGGAGTGAAGGGGCCATAGGGATCAATACCGTCCAGATACATGAAAACATAGAAATTTGGATCAGAGAACTGCGGTCCTTGGTAGACAGGGTTAGGGATAGCCGAGTCGCAAAAAGGACTCTTTTCCAGAAAGCAACGCTAAAAATAGTATACCTGATCAATGAAGCCATGATGGATCAAGGTACCCAGACCCCGGGTGGCAACCTGGATGCATTTCGAGATGGAGATGGTGAGGGAGTTGAAATGACGGTCAATGTACCGACGAATCTCAGGAGAAATAGGCTTCGAAGCCGGAGGAGTAGAGAAAGTGCCAGCAGGAGGTGGTTGAGAAGCCGAAGGTCTAGATGAGGAGTAGAGGGGTCACAGCTTCTCCTAAGCAAGAAGATATGGCTTCTTAGCCTTTGGACAGTTGGTCAGGCCTACGACGTTGGACTCAAGAAGTAGCAAGAAGGTTCTTCATCCGTGTCCCTCATTGAACGATTTGCTTTATTGAATTTGAGGAACGTTCGGAAGGATTTGGCGGTGAGAGATATTTATTCGTCATCCGAATCATCAATATCGAAGTCATCATTTGAGGAGAACTTGATGGCCTTGAGAGCGAGGGATTTATCTTTTCCTTTGTCTTCTCTTTCTTCTTTTCTTGTATGGAGGCTTCCTCTTGATCCTTCATTTCTAGCTCGTGGGTTATTATCTTTTCCATGAGAATATCAAGGTTTATTGTCGTTAGGTGATTCCCTACGATGATGGCGGTAGCTTTGGGGTACCATCCCTTGGTTAATCCTCTGAGAATCTTACGAATCTTTTCGTGGGTAGGATATACCTTACCAAGAGAAGAGAAAAGGTTAATGATATCAAAGAATCGAGTAAACATAACAGTAATAGACTCATCATATTTTATTTGAAAGGTTTATACTTTTGAGTGAGCATACTTATCTTTGATTCCTTTACTTGTGATTTTCCCTCGTTTGTGACTTCCAAAAGTTTACAAATTTTGTTAGAAGTTTTGCAAGTTGAGATTCTATTGAATTCATTGCTTTCAAGAGCACAATAGAGTGCATTCATAGCCTTTGCATCCCGACTTGGGACCTTTTTGTCATTTTTGGAAAGTTTATCTCTAAGAGTTTCCAAAACTACTTCCTCAATAACTATGGAAGATTTTGGGATACCATTTACAATGCAATCCAATAGATCGAAATCTAGGGATTTCAAGTAAATACCCATCCTAATTTTCTAATACTTATAGTTGGTTCCATCAAATAGAGGAGGCCTATTTGTGGAGTGTCCCTCATTGTGGAATGAGTTGGTACTAGGGTTAGTGGCCATGGATCACTCTAAGGATGTTAATCCAAATCAAGGGACTAGGCTCTGATATCAATTGTAGAACCCTGGAGGAGGGTGAATAGGGTAGTAAAATGATTATCAACAAAAATAAGCAATTTAAAGTATAATAAAGGAAGAGAGAATCAAACACTCGATGTATCCTAGTATCCTTCCAAGGGGCACTCTAGTCTCGGAACTCTCTCTGGCTTTAATCCACTATTTGAGTAAATATTTACAACACGAGTTTGGATCCAAAGAACTCGTGAACTTCTAACTTGAGTTTGGATCCGAAGAGCTCGCCAACTTCTTACACACGAGTTTTTCTCCGAAGGCTCATCAACTTCGTACACACGAGTTTTCCTCCGAAGGCTCGTCAACTTCAACTTAAGAGAAAGAAAGGTTTCGATCTTCTTGAACACTTTGAATATCTAAGATTACAACTCTTGAGTACTCTAGCACTTTGATTGGATGACAAATTAAAGCTTTGTAGAGGCTCAAATAGATAGATATTTTTGAAGAGGGTTGAAGTCTATTTATACAAATCCAAGAAGATAGAGCAAGAAGAAGGTTGCGGGTTTTTAAAGAGAGAAGGGTGTAATTAATAGGAGTAGGTGGGTTTTAATGAGGGGATGTGAAGGGTTTGACCCTTTTGGGAGATGAGCAGCAGTAGTGCATTGGGAAGAGGAGGGATTTTGGGGGATGCAAAAGGCCAAATTTGTTCCATACGTTGTAGAAAGTCGTTGGTGGATAATCCGCCAGAAATTCGCGGTTACCTTCCTGTGGATCTGGATGTTTTGAAAATGAAAAATAGGGAATGGGATGATCAAAAACATTACTGCCAGCTGTAACGCAACGGATCATCTGTCAGACTTCCACAGAAGTTCCTCGGATTATTTGGATGGATTTAGAAGGATTTTTTTAATAAGGCACCAAGAATGGATGCCGGAGAGGTGGTATTGACAGTAATCTTGATGCTATCGACCTTCGTCTCGAACTCCGGATGGTCCCTACTTGTAACTAGGTTGCAATAGAACATTTGTACAGTAGCAGAATACACATCTACTTGCCTTTCGAAGAGATCGGTGAAGCCGGAGTCGTCGAAGATTTTTCGAAGGTTTAGGAAATAGAGAAATGAGATGCGCTTGTCGGTGCACACGAAAAGTTTGCAGAAGATGATGAACCAATCTCGAGATTGGTACGCCATGTGGAAGATGGCCGGGTTGTTGCCGTAGGGTTGGGGTTGGGTAGGAACATGGATGTGGGAAAAGGAGCTTGGAAAGAGGAAGATGAGACATCATGTCGAGAGCGTTTTTGAGAAATGGCTCGGGAGCGGAGAGGCCGGATCTAGGCATATTTTTGGGTGGAATGGCAGATTGTTTATGGAGGTATAGTGAGATAGAGAAGCAAGAAGAAGGTTGAGGGTTTTTAAAGAGAGAAGGGTGTAATTAAAAGGAGTATGTGGGTTTTAATAAGGGAATGTGAAGGGTTTGACCTTTTTGGGAGATGAGCAGCAGTAGTGCATTGGGAAGAGGAGGGATTTTGGGGGATGCAAAAGGCCAAATTCGTTCCCATACGTTGTAGAAAGTCCTTGGTGGATCATCCGCCAGAAATTTGCGGTTACCTGCCTGTGGATCTGGATGTTTTGAAAATGAAAAATAGGGAATGAGATGATCAAAAACATGACTGCCAGCTGTAACGCAACGGATCATCTGTCGGACTTCCACAGAAGTTCCTCGGATTATTTGGATGGATTTAGAAGGATTTTTTTAATAAGGCCAATTTCTCGACAAATAAAAAAGAATCGATCTTCGACAAGAGGTTTGGTAAAAATGTCAGCTAATTGATGTTCAATATCAATAAATTCAAGACGGATATCGCCCTTAAGTTGATGATCACACAAGAAGTGGTGTCGAATCTCAATGTGTTTTGCACGTGACTGAAAAATCGTGTTTTTAATAAGATTAATAGAGCTAGTATTGTCACATTTGATAGAAATACCATTTAAAAAAATACCGTAGTCTACAAGTGTTTATCTCATCCAAAGTATCTATGCACAACAACATCCAGTCCTAATATATTCGGCCTTCGTTGTGGAAATGACAACTGAGTTTTGTTTCTTACGAAACCAAGAATTTTCCAAGCAATTGGCATGTACCACTAGTGCTTTTTCGGTCAATCTTGCATCCGGTAAAATCTGTATACGAGTAGCCGATAAGCTCAAAGGATAAAGGTTTTGGATACCAAAGTCCCATGTTAATGGTGTCTTTGAAATACCGAAAAATGCGCTTAACGGCACATAAGTATGATTCTTTAGGATTTGCTTGGTATCGTACACATAAACAAACACTAAACATGATGTCGGGACGACTAGCAGTTAAGTAAAGCAAGTTATCGATCATACCTCGATACTTATGAATGTCGACCGAGACACCATTTCATCTTGATTAAGCTTGGTCATTGTGGCCATAGAAGTTCTCATTGATTTTGATGAGTCTAGTTGAAAGCGCTTAAGAAGATCCTTTGTATATTTTGCTTGATTGATGAAGGTTCCTTGAGGTCCTTACTTGATTTTTAGACAAAGAAAGAATGATAGTTCTCCTATCATGCTCATTTCAGATTCGTCCTATATAACTTTGGCAAATTCTATACATAATATTTAGTTAGTGAAACCAAAAATGATGTCATCAACATAGATTTGAACTAATAGAAGTATGCCATTGTGAGTTTTAATAAAAGGTGTGGTGTCAACTTTGCCTTTGGAGAAGTTGTGAGAAATAATAAAGGAGCTAAGACGCTCATATCAAGCACGAGGAGTCTGCTTGAGGACATGGAGGGCTTTGCGAAGTTTGAAAACATGATCAAGAAATTGAAAATCTTCAAAGCCAGGAGGTTGCTTGACATACAACTCTTTTTTAATAACACCATTCAAAAAGGCACTTTTGACATCCATTTGAAAAAGCTTAAAATTATTAAAACAAACGAAAGCACAAAACATTTGAATGGATTCAAGATGAGCAACCGGAGCATAGGTTTCTTCGTAGTCAATGGCTTTCTCTTGGTTATAGCCTTGAGCAACCAATCGAACTTTGTTACGAGTTATGATATCATCCTCTTTAAGTTTATTTCGAAATACCCACTTTGTCCTAATAATAGGATAGTTATGGAGCTTAGGAACGAGTTCCCAAACATTGTTTCACTCAAGTTGATTAAGCTCTTCTTGTATTGCAATCATCCAAAATTTATCATTAAAAGCTTCATTAATATTTTTAGGCTCTATTTATGAAATGAAAGCCACATTTGTGCCGTGATCTCGTTTAGAAGATATAGTGCTAACCCATGAGGAAGGGTCACCAAGGATAAGCTCGTTAGGATGATGGGGAACAAATCTCCATTCTTTGGGGAGATTCCCTTCAGGAGGCTTTATTGGTAGAGAGTCTTCGGATGGAGTAGTCTCAACTTCATTACCAGATGAAGGAGCACTAGTATCTCCAAGAGATGAGCTTTTCAAACCAAAAGAGATGTCATCAACATCATTCGAGGAGCTAGATGTGGAAGTGTTAAGTTAATCAAATGAGACATTGATTGACTCTTCGACTAGAAGACTTCTTTTGTTAAATACACGAAAATTTGTGCAAAACGAAGAAAAATACTTTCATAAGTTTTTTCTTCAAATTTGCCTAGGTTATCTTTGTTATTCAAAATAAAATATTTGTATCAAAAAACTTTAAAATATTCAATAGAGATAATTTTGTCAAACCAAAGCTCATATGGAGTTTTCTTACAAGTAGGTCTAATCAAGACTCTATTTTTAACATAACAAGCCATGTTAACGGCTTTCGCCCAAAAGTATTGGGGGAGCCTGTATTGGTTTAACATGACCCTTGCCATATCGACGAGGGTTATATTTATTCTTTCCACAACACCATTTTATTGTGGAGTTCTAGGACAAGCAAAATCATGACCAAAATCATTTTTATCATAAAAACTTTTAAAATCGGTATAGTCAAATTCTCCTCCATGATCACTTTTTAATTTTGTTAATCATAAAACCTTTCTCATTTTGAACACGTTTACAAAAAGCAACAAATTAATTAAAAGTATCACTTTTATTTGCTAAAAATAACCCAAGTAAAATCATCAACTAAATCAAAAGCATAGAGTTTTCCACTGAGACTAGCTACTCTAATAGGACCGAATAAATCCATATGAATAAGTTGGAGAGGTCTAGTAGTGCTCACCGAGTTAATGGATTTGAAAGAAGATTTTGTTTCCTAACTTTTCTCGTATTCTTCACATACCATGTCTTTCTTGAATGGAATGCTTGGGAGTCCTCTAACAAGCTTCTTGGGGGCCAGTCGGGATATGGTATCCATATTGGCGTGTCCAAGTCTCATATGCCAAAGCCAACTCTTATCATTCATTGCTACTAAGCACCTGTCATTGTTAGTGCTTTCAACAAGATAAAGAACATAAATATTATTTTCTCTAATACCTTCATACAAAGTAGAACAATTTGTGCTATCAGAGATGAAGTACTTATGTTTAACAAAGTTACCATCATAGTCCTTATCCGTGAGGTGGCTAATGCTAAGAAGGTTGTGCTTACGATTTGTAATAAGACAAACATTTTTAATGCAAGAATAGGGAGGGGAGCTAATATTACCATGTCTAATAATGTACCCCTTTAGATTTCTACTGAAGGATATGTGTCCTTCCTTCTTTATCGATAGCATTGCAAAAAGTGAAGCATCATCGGTCATATGCCATGAGCAACCGCTATCGAGGATCCACTTGCTTCTAGTATGCGATGGAGGGTTCACCTATAATATAAGTTGAAGATGAATACTTTGGTACCCAAAAATGTTTGGGTCCTTAACTGTTAGTTTTCGGAACCTAATTAAACATTCCCATGTCAACGTGTTTTCTTATTTGACAATAATGAGATATGTATCCAAGTAAACCACAATAGTGGCACGTCATGGGTGTTATTGGTCTAGGGGTAGGTGAGTGAGTGTTATGTGTATATGGAGTTCTAGTAGATTGAGGAGTTCTAGCATGGGTGTTGTGGTGATGACAGTAGAAGGCTTGATGTGATGTGTTTGTGTTTTTCTTCTCAAAGGGTCCTCTTCGTGTGTGCATTTGTTTGGGATATGACCTATGTGTTGGGTTCTTTTGAGTGTGATTTTTGTGGTTAGTGTTGTGATGTGTGGTGGTGTCTTTGATTATGGCATTCTGCATTTGTGTGAGGCATATCTCTATCAACTTATTTTTTGCTATTTGTAAGAAGGTCATTGTATTTAATAAAGGTTGTATATTCTCTTTGGTTAGCGGCAAGTGTCTTGTGCATAACAAGTTCATATCCTTCTTTGAGGGATTGAAAATTATCGTCCTTTTTCTTGATGACGTCTTGGGCTTCTTGGAACTTTAGTTGAAGAGACTAAATCTCATCTATGTCAGAAGTAGGAGATTGCCCTTTTATATCAAGAATGATATTAGAAAGTCTTTTTATTTCTTGCTTGAGTGTGTCAATCTCTTTAAGAGATTTTCTTTGTTTCCTTCTTATAAACGTGTTTATCATGAAGTTCAAAAATGGTATTTTCTAATTCAGTGTAAGAGAGAGCATTCATAGAAAAGTCATCGAATACCTGATTTAATTTCGTAGCCATGAGACAAACATTTATATTGTGTTTGTATTCTTTGTCGTTGTCCAAGTCACTAGTATCACTTTCGCACTAGATGCTAGTGTTGGCATACTTCCTTGAGGATGAGCTTCCTTTGCTTGACCTCTCGTATTTGCCAGATTCTCTTCTTCCTATAGGATACTCCTTTTTGATGCGTCCGATCTTCTTACAATTGTAGCAAGAAGGTGCTTCGTCCGTGTCGCTCATTGAACGATTTGCTTTATTGAATTTAAGGAACTTTCGGAAGGGTTTGGCCATAAGAGCAATTTATTCGTCATCCGAATCATCAACATCGAAGTCATCATTTGAGGAGAACTTGATGGCCTTGAGAGCGAGGGATTTATGTTTTTCCTTTGTCTTCTCTTTCTTCTTTTCTTGTATGGAGGCTTCCTCTTGATCCTTTATTTTTAGCTCGTGGGTCATTAGCTTTCCCATGAGAATATCATGGTTTATTGTCGTTAGGTGATTCCCTACGATGATGGCTGTAGCTTTGGGGTTCCATCCCTTGGTTAATCCTCTGAGAATCTTTCGAATCTTTTCGTGGGTGGGATATACCTTACCAAGAGAAGAGAAAAGGTTAATGATATAAAAGAATCGAGTAAACATAACAGTAATAGACTCATCATATTTTATTTTGAAAGATTTATACTTTTGAGTGAGCCTACTTATCTTTGATTCCTTTACTTGTGATTTTCCCTTGTTTGTGACTTCCAAAAGTTTATAAATTTTCTTAAAAGTTTTGCAAGTTGAGATTCTATTGAATTCATTGCTATCAAGAGCACAATAGAGTGCGTTCATAGCCTTTGCATCCCGACTTGCGACCTTTTTGTCGTTTTTGGAAAGTTTATCTCTAAGAGTTTCCAAAACTACTTCCTCAATAACTATGGAAGATTTTGGGATACCATTTACAATGCAATCCAATAGATCGAAATCTAGGGATTTCAAGTAAATGTCCATCCTAATTTTCTAATACTTATAGTTGGTTCCATCAAATAGAGGAGGTCTATTTGTGGAGTGTCTCTCATTGTAGAATGAGTTGGTACTAGGGTAGTGGCCATAGATCACTCTAAGGATGAAAATCTAAATCAAGAGACTAGGCTCTGATATCAATTGTAGAACCCTGAAGGAGGGTGAATAGGGTAATAAAATTATTATCAACAAAAATAAGCAATTTAAAGTATAATAAAGGAAGAGAGAATCAAATACTCGATGTATCCTAGTATCCTTCCAAGGGGCACTCCAGTATCGGAACTCTCTCCGGCTTTAATCCACTATTTTAGTAAATAGTTACAACACGAGTTTGGATCCAAAGAACTCGTGAACTTCTAACATGAGTTTGGATCCGAAGAGCTCGCCAACTTCTTACACACGAGTTTTTCTCCGAAGGCTCGTCAACTTCTTACATGTTTGCTATTGATTATAAAAGAACAGAACAGTTTTATGGGAGGACTGGACTTTTACTTCACAACTACAAACTCGCTTGTACAGAAGAGAGCCTAGGAACAAAACCTGGAAAAAGCAATCTAAAGTACAATTGTTTTGTTTTTCTGGAGGTGACGGTAGAGGCTCGGGAGAGTGCTATCAACTCTGCCTTACTCCTTGGACGATCGGACGTTGCTTCGGCTCTAATAAAGAAATGCTCTTGCTGGGTAGTCTTTGCTCTATGCCTCTCTCTGTGTCTCCGCCGCTCCCTGTCCCGTGTTTTGCAAGGGAATGGCACCTTGCTATTTATAGGACTTTGTGATAAGTAGGGTGTACAGTAATTGTTCCTTGAAAAGTGGGCAGTTAGGGATTGGTTAAGATTAGCCTTGATATTGTTTATTGGAAATCAATCTGGGCTATTATGTTGATTGCAACAAATCTGCATTGTTTGTTTAAAATTGATCCGGGCAGTTATGTTGATTGCAATAAATTTGTATTGTGATGATTTGTTGATAGCAGTAAATCCGAGTGGATAAGTCTTGGTCAATCTTCTGCCATGTGTCCCAACAACCATTATGCTGAGAGCCGTATGAACGCAGGTGAATAAGTCTTAGTCGATCTTCTGTCACGTGTCCTAACTACCATTATGCTGCGAGCCGCATAGACAGGACGTCCTGGCAGAGCCGCATGAGAGTGGCCCTGACTACCGAGCCGTATGAAGGTGGCAGTCGCATGAGAGTGACAGCCGCATAAGAGTGAACCCCAACTGATCCGTATAAGGGTGGCCCCCCACAATCCGAGCCGCATGAGAGTGGCAGCCGCATGGGGGTGGCCTCCACCTGAACCGCATAAGGGTGGCCCCCACAATCCGAGCCGCATGAGGGTGGCAGCCGCATAAGGGTGAACCCCCAACTAAACCGCATAAAGGTGGTCTGGACGGTCCGCATAGAGAGCTTCTTTGGACTTTATGGACTATGCCGACTGTTTTAGAGATTTTCTCGTCTTTTGAGGAGCCTGGCGCGTCTCCTCATTATGTCAGAGCCGTCAGAGCTGTCACTTTATGTCAGAGCATTAAATGGCCAGCTGCAGGAAGTAATTATGGCCAGCTGTCATCGACCTGTTTTGAGCCGCATGAAGCCACGTGGCTCTTCCTGAGCCGCATAAAGTCCCTGAGCTGCATGCGGGTCTCTGGGACTTTTTGAGCCGCATAAGATTCTTCGAGCTGTTGAGCCGCATGTTGAGTCTGGGCCGCATATGAATTATTATTCTTTTTTCATGCTTCTACAAGACCCCCTTCAAAATTTTCAATTTTGCAAAAAATGAAATACTTTGAATAAGAAGCATGCCCACGTAATCTCTTCATGCCGCATAGACTTCTCTGACCGCATAGAATTTTTTAGCCGCATGGATTGCTCTGGCCGCATGGAATTCTCTAGCCGCATGGATTGCTCTGGCCGCATGGAATTCTCTCGCCGCATGGAATTCTCTAGCCGCATAGGCTGCTCTGGCCGCATGGAGCTCTGTCTGCCACGTAGGTGTCTCAATAATTCCTTTGATTTGTTTTGATTTAAAGCCGTCTTTTGGGATAGGATCCCAAGAGATAGCTTTAAATATTTAGATTTGTTCTTAATGATTACGAGTAATCTTTTGCATGCAGGGGGTAGAAATGTAAAAGTCGATCTCATCTCCTAGGCAGCACATGAATCGAAGCGTCCATCGGTCTACGAGCCCTCCCTATCTGCCTATAAATACCAGTGCTTTTGGAAGAGAGACTCTTTACTTTCTTTCCTCTTCAACTTTTCTTGCCCTTAGTCGCCGTCTTCTCTTCCTTCTCCGATCATCAATGGCTCCCAAGACTTCCAAGGATTCCTCTGCGGCGAAGGGTAAAGGAGTGGCTTCCTCGTCGACTGCGGCGCCCATAGTCCATCCTGATGTTCACCCTGCCATTGTTGGTAAGGATGTTGGAAGAATTTGCATGAACTCAAAACCCTAACCATCATGGCCACGCCGCATGTTTTATGCACGGGCCTTCTTCGTCTTCATTGAGTTGTTCAAGTTCATTGTGCTGTACGTGCCGCATGTACATCTCATGTCCGAGACGCATGGCGGTATGCCCCATGTTCGAGCCGCATGAGTGTCATCTCGTGGCCGTATAAGCACTGGACCGCATGAGGACCCACAAAACAGGGCCGCATAATTCCCTCTGAACTGAGCCGCATGAACCCCCACAAAATAGGGCCGCATAATCTCCCTTTGAACTGAGCCGCGTGAGGCCACCCTAAGCAGAACCGCATAAGCTCATTTGAACTGGGCCGCATGAGAACGCGCTAAGCAGAACCGCATAAGCTCATTTGAACTGGGCCGCATGAGACCGCGCTAAGTAGAACCGCATAAGCTTATTTGAACTAGGCCGCATGAGGCCACATCAAATCAGAGCCACATAAGCTCTTCTAAACCGTTCTGCATGAACACTCGCTAGATCGAGCCGCAGCAGCTCACTTGAACTGGGCCGCATGAGGCCCTGCCAAAATAGAGCCGTATAAGCCCCCTCTCTTTTTAATTGTGCCGCATAAGGACCCACCTAATTAGAGCCGCATAAGCCCCGAAACACTAAGTGGTTTTACCTGGCCATCTTCTAACTTGTTTTTTTTGTCTTTTTTAGTGAATCTGCCAGTCAATCCTGCGGGAGAGCCCTTGGTGGGTTCAGCCCAATCTGCTGTGGGTGTACGGTTCGACCACATAGTCTAGTATGTGGTGAACTAGCTTCCCAAAGATGAGCCTGTGGAAAGGCTAAATGCTATCAAAAACCAGTCCTTCTAATTTCTCTGTGCCATGATGAACTCAGGGCGATTGGGGGGAGAATTCCTGAAGCCTGCATTTCTCTTTGGGGATGCCTTGACTGTGAAGAACCCCCAAGTTCTGGATATATCTGAGAGTTGGAGCTTTACTTCTGACGGAATGGCGATCCATATTCCTCTGATGGAGCATCATTTTTCGCTGTTGTGGTTTAACATGCTGCCGATGGACAGAAAGATGGTGGACTCCTTAACTCTGAGCCAGTCGGGGATGTTTTTGGGTAATATCCACTATAACAGAAACTTGGGGTCAGTGTACGCGGGCAAGGTATCGGTCAGTTGCTACGTGATGGGGTTGGCCCCGGGGACCTTATCGAATGTACAGGGTCACAATTTCAAGTTCTCTCAAGCTGACACTTTCATAAACCAGCTTGCTCGGAAGGGGTCCTATCCAGTTGGCCAGTTGGCGATGTTGAACTTGATAGACCCCATCCCTTCGTGGGCCAATTTGACCACGTGGATTCTACGAAAGTATGAGACTCTCCTACGTGAGATCGGCCTCTATCACACCATTCGAGGCACCTGTCACGGTCTGCCCATGAATAAGACGCTGTTCATGGCTCTTTTGGAGATGTACAACCGGCGGACGGGAAACTTCTTCATGCTTCGTGGGGAGATGGGACTCGCTCTCCACGAGATGCATGCAGTTTCCAAACTGCCCTGGGGGGAAGAAGTCTTTGAAGTGTATACCCCGACGTACGAAGAGTTCGAGGATTTGGATCGACGGTTCCCGGGCTTCATTGCCGTATACCGGAAACTACTATATCATCACAGCACCTGCCACCAGACGTCCATCAAGAAGGACGGTAGCTCGAAAGGGAACCTTTCTCACACCCGGACATGGCTCACACACCTTTTTACGCTAGGCGCCTCAGGCCGGGTTTCTCCTCGAAATCCTCAAACCCAGGAGGAAGTACAGGACCTGGTGTTGAGTGCCAAGAGATCGAGGGCCACGGGCGACAGGTTTGGAAGTCAAACTGACTCCTTTAGTTATTTTTATCAGGGTACTCAGCAGCTGTCAGAGAAGGCACTCCTGGCAGGGTTCCTAATTGTGTGGCTGCGGAACTACGTGGTCTCAGGTGGGGCTGGTTCTATTGAGAGGATCAGCCGTAACTTTATCCTCCCTGCTGTGAAGCTGGTCTTTGCGGCCAGACTAGCACTTCTTCCGGCCATGGTGTGCATCATACACCATGGCCTCCGCGCCTTCTCGTCCAAGGTCATCGCCCGTGACACGGCGAAGGACTTTGAACGCATTGAACTGCCCTATTATTATCTGATAGGGAGGTTGTTGATGCACTACCGGTCTTTGATGAGGCCTGGCGCAGAAGATGGCGTAACGGCTGATAATGCTTTCATCTTCCAATATCACCATCATCCCTGGGAGTGCAGCACTATGCCAGCCTGTCGGAGGGCGCTGGCGAGAGTGGACGGATACAACTTTTTTGGGTCTGTTCCTTATTTTACCGATAAAGAAGTGGGGGGCATACATATTGATGGTACCGGACCTCCTCACCTCTTGCCTGAGAAGATGCTCCTTTGGTTGCGTAACATCCGTCCTGCGCACCTAGTATACCGTAACCACAACACTGTCTACTTGGAACCTTACTTGCCCAGCAGGTTCTTCCGACAGTTTGGATATAGTTAGCTACTTTTGGACAGTCCCAGCTCTTGCATGGGTTTTGAAGGTAGCATCCTTGACGGCATCAGGGCCTGGCATTATTATGATACGGTTCACACCCGTACCAGCTTCTCAGTTCCTGATGCTGAGGCACCGTAGGAAATCTTGTACTTGGTGGCTCTATACCATGTCACAGCGAGCAAGCCTCCTGTTGGCTTTGACCCGAGTACCAGCTTCATTGTTGGTACTGGCTTGGTGGAGAAGCCCCAGGGGTCCAAGGCGAGGAAGAAAAGGAAGAACACGGTCGCTGTGTCGGACGCGGAGTCTACCAACGCTGACGAAGAGGATGACGAGCATGACCCCGATAACTCTCTCCCTCCTGCAGATGAGGTGGCGGCGGATCAGCCGCCAGTTGCGCCGAGTCCTTCCCGCAAGCGAAGCAGGCGTGAGTCTGCTGCTGGCGACATAACGTACTCCGTGAAACGGACTGCGGTTAATCCTCGCCGTCTGTTCATTAAGGAGAGAGGCGAGGATATGGACGCAGTTTCGGAGGTGAATTGAACTACAACCATTTTCTTCTTTAGCCCTTCTTTTGAACTATGACCTAATCATTTTCTTTTCTTTGTAGGCGTCGGAAGAATCAGACTCTCGAGAACCGGCCCCTGTCTCTGAAGTCGACCCGGCCCTGACCACTTTGATTAGTGACATGTGTGCCGAGATTATTTTTGCAGGGGTTCTCCCGGCGACGACTGAGGTTTCTTCAGTTGTTGACGTCCCAACCCAGGGCGACGTAGAATCTGCTGAACCCGTCTCCGATACTGCTGAACTTCAGCCGAGTGACGCTGATCCAATTGTATCTCCTTTCGGGGCAGCTGGGGCAGAAGAAACCGCTGAATTCGGCTCGGATGTCGCTGGTGAAGAGGCTACGGCGGCTATGAGCGAACCTCAGCTTCAACAACTCCCTTCTGGTAAGATAAGGCAAGTCTTAACTAGTGAGGAGGTTCATTTGCTCTATCATCACATCCTTTGTGTTAAGCTGATTGATGGTCACTCTGGACATACAGGTCCTGCTCCTTCTCTGCCTACGACGGACATTGTCAGGGTAGAGTTCGCCAGAGAGAGTGTGCCTCCTCTCCCTCCATCTTACATTGAGGGACCTCCCGCTGAATCGAGTTCGGAAGAGTAGACGGCGGAACGGTCGGGGCAGAGAGAAATGGTCCCCGCCCTCTCCTCTGTTCATGTGGCTCCGGGGGTCGACCTTTCCGCCCTGCCGAGTCTCCAGACCCTTCGGGTTACGGAGGAGGAATTATCCGCTCTTCAAGCGTCTTTTCGCTCGGAACTTGTTTCCCTTGTGGCAGGGGAATCAAGTTCCGGTGCATCTTCTTCGACACTGCCAACTACTCTTCCTTTGACGCCATCTTCTACGGAAGTTCTGGATGAAGCGTCAAAGGATGTGGTTGACAATTTTTACCGCCACCTAAGGCGAGGAATTGAGGCTGCGGTAGAGAGGGTGACCTCTTTTGCCTTGGCCCGTCAATGCGCCCGGGGCCAGATTGAAATCCTTAGAACCCTCCCGGCGGGGCATGGATAGTTGAGCTCCTGGAGCCCAAATTGCTAGAGGCTGATTAGCTTGTGGCCCAGTTTCAAGTGCTGCGGTAAGTTGATATGTCTGCAGCAATAGATCAAGAGCGTGCCTTGTCACGCCCCAGAACCAGAATACTGGAGAGCGGGGCAGACATAGCCAGCTACGTATATGAAATGGATTCCATCTCGCTATACGGTCATGGCTGTCTAGATACATGAGGGTTTATCTACAAGTCAACAGTCTCTTAAGGTCATGAACAAGCCTAGTGTCTTAATCACAAGCAAGTAAGTAAAAGTCACAAGATATATGATCATTAAATATACAATAGTAAGGCGTCCCAAACATTACATATTCAGTTGATCATGAAGCTAGTCGTTACAAAATGTCAGGACTAACAAGAGATTAGTCATACATGATCAACCCTAGGATCCGTTAATCATGTTACAGCCCGTAGGCAGACAGTAAGTAAGTGCAATCGAGCTAAACAGGTGCTCGTCGGCTAAACGCCTCAAAAGAATATTTTTACAATAGAGTAGGAGAGCCAAAAATAACCCACTCGTTGCCAGGGTTCCGTCTAGTGGCCACCATTTGGCTGAAAGGTCGGTAGATCCTCTGGAGCTGCTCCGAAATCTGGCCACACAAAACCAGCTGGGTCAGACCCCAGAAAGAGCAAGTGCCACAAAGGAGGCTTCACTTAAGAACTAAAACCTGCAATCAGCACAAAATATAAATAAAAGTAAGAACTAGAAATAAAGAAAATACACCAAGATGATATACGACGAGATAACCATAGAACCATTCAGATAACCAGGTTACAACCCGTAAACCAAACAAGGACCGGGGTTGTAACCCTTCGTCTGAACAGAACTTGGAATTCTCACCATTTATCGGTAAAATAAATACAAGCATTCTGGTCATTCAATAATCTGGAACAGGATCAGGGCAAGACTAGACTGGTTAGACTCCGTCCAATCAGGCTACAGATCCCAAGGCATGCCCAGGTAACGGGATTGCCTGTAGCTGGGAAATCTCGTCATGACTAATGTATTAATCTAGTTATTAGCCTTAGTCCATTTTAGTAGGTACTCCTGACCGTGGTACTCAGGAGTCCCTGTCCTAGACATAATGTAAGACAGGACTGGTTTATTTATACAAACACAATCGCCCACGGTGTCCAGATTAATTATACAGGTCATGTCATGTCAGGTAGCCGTCGCAACATCTATTCGAGATAATTATGTCAGGTTATCATGCCAAGTGTACTTGTCAAGAGTGCGCCATGATGGGTACACTTCTGGATCGGGCCAGTGCTACCTTCAGAGAGCATCTCTTCGAACGCCTGTTGGTCGAAGCGGACGACCATCTTCTGTTGTGTGGAGCCAAGTTTGGCTGCATCCGATTGCGTCACCAACTCCTCAGCCGTGGAGAAGTTTGTCCCCAACAGAGTCGCCATCGTGTTTGCCATTGATTGTAAAAGTGCAGAACAGTTTTATGGGAGGACTGAACTTAGACTCACAATACAAACTCGCTTGTACAAAGAAAGCCTAGGGACGAAAACCTAGGTACAGCAGTCTAAGTACAATTGTTTATTTTAGATTCTGGGGGGTGACGATAGAGGCTCGGAAAAGCGACAGCCGCTCTGCCTTACTCCTTGGACGATCGGAATGCAGTCTTGGTTCGGAGAAGATCTGCTTGGCATGGACGAAGAAATGCTCTTCTTGCTTTCCTCGTGTTGCTCTCCTGGCTTCTCTCTCTCTGTGGTTATCAAAAAGGGGGGAACTCCCTTTGTATATCTGTCTTTCTCTCTTTTTTTATTTTTTTGTTTCCCGTGTGTTTTTTGTAAGGGAATGATGCTGGCTATTTATAGGAGTGGGGTGTGATCATTAGGGTTTGCTAATGATCATTTGTTTGGAATGTCGGCGCTCCTTCAATCAATCTGAACCCTTGATCCTGATTACAATAAATCTGGGCCATTAATGCGGATAGCACTGTATCTTGTGAGCAATTAATGCTAATTGCTTTAAATCTTCATGATTGATTATGCCAATGTCTGATTGCTCGCCACGTGTCCCATTAGCTTGATAATAAATGATACGCCCTGATCTTAGTAATTATGATGATGATGTCAAATGTTCTTATTAGGATTTGGTTAAATCCTTGATTGATCCGATACCACGTGTTTTGATTGTGGGTCCTGCCAGAGCCGCATAGGATGGGCAACACTTGAACCGCAGGGAGATACTCTTCGTGAGCCGCATAGGACAATGCTTCATCGAGCCGCAGGAAACAAACTCTCAATGAGCCGCATATGCAGTCTTTGCGAGCCGCATGAGCTATCGTTGTATTAAGCTGCAGGGAATGAGCTCTCAGTGGGCCGCATGTGGCTGATTTCTACTAGTCATATAGGGTGACTTCTCACTGAGCCGCATGGAGCTGTTCTCTATTTAAGCCGCATGAGATTTTGCCACGTGGCAACCTAGGATTTCTGACGGATCGGGTCAGAGATCTTCTTCTTTTCCCGAAGAGTCTGTCATTATGGTAGAGCCATTATGAAACTTTATGCCAGAGCCGCCACAGTCGTCAAATCGTGTCAGAGCATTAAATGAGGCCACTATTCCAAAGGGCCAGCTGTAGGAAAGGATCACACGCGGCATCAACCGAGCCGCATATTCCTGCTGAACCGCATACACTCTCGAGCCGCATGAGACTGAGAGTCTTCTTTTGAACCGTATAAGACAGCTCCCATATGAGCCGCATGGGCTTCGTATCCGGAGCCGCATGGACCATTATTCTGATATTTTCCATGCTTCTACAGGACCCCCTTCAAAGTTTTCAATTTGCAAAATTGAAATACTTTGAATAAGAAGCATGGTCCCGTTTATGCCGCATAAGTGTTCCAGCCGCATAGATTCATCTGTCCGCATAGGCTCTTTGCCACGTGTCCTGACCACGTGTGCAAATCTTTATTAAGTGCCCTTGATTCTTTTTTTGAATTAACGCCATCTTTTGGGGGAGGATCCCAATGGTCGGTTTTGCCTTGATCGAAGTATTTTGTCTTTATCTTTTGAGGCGGCATGTAATCCGAGACGTCTGTTTATATTTATGGGTCGCTTTCGCCTATAAATAGGAGTCTTTTAGTCTCTTGGGGATTTCTTTATCTTCTCTCTTTGCTCGAATTCCCTGTTGCCGTCTTTGCTCTTCGTCTTCTTCCTTCAACGATCGACAATGGCTCCCAAGAAGGCTGCTGCTGCTACGGGCAAGAAGACCGCATCATCTTCTGCGGCAGCGAAGGGCAAGAAGACCGCGTCTTCATCGACTGCGGCGACGAACATGGCGGCTCCTTCGCCGGCTGGCGTGCCTGCTTTTCACCCTGACGTCCACCCGCCTATTGCTGGTAGGATTCCTTAATATGAACCTACCATGGCTACGCCTCATATTTTATGTGCGAGCCTATATTCCAAAGCATGCTGTGTGTCCGACTCATGCTAGGGCCGCATGGAGTATGACCCAGGTTTGAGCCACATGAAAGTGGTTACATAACTACTTCTTTATCAAGGTCGCATAATGCTCATCAGGATTTGGACCGTGTGAGCTCTTTCAAACTGAACCGTTTAAGCACATTTCGAACTGAACCGCATAAGCTTATAAACTCATCTTTGTCGGGCTGCATAAGCTTTTTCGAGCCGAACAAGCTTATTCAAATTGGACCATATTCGCCTACTCTCCCTTTGAACCGCATAAATTCTTCGGCACTGAGCCGCATGAGTTCCTTTCAGGCGGAACCGCATAAGCTTATTCGTACTGGACCGCATGGGCTCTTTCAAACTGAGCCGCATCAGCTCATTTGGGCTGATCCGTACAAACCTGTTTAAACCGAGCCGCATGAGGCTATACTGAGCCGCATGAACATCATGAAGTTTTGTGTTTCAGCTATCTTTTTGACTTGTTTCCTTTTTGCCTTTTCTTCAGTGAATCTGCCCGTAAATCCTGCGGGGGAACTTATGGTAGGCTCGCGTCAGTTGGCATCGGGCGTACATCGGGATGACTTAGTTCTTCAAGTGTCCGAACAGCTACTTGTTGACGAACCTTTGGAGCGACTAAATGCTATCAGGGTTCAATCTTTTCAATTCCTTGGTGACATGATAAGCTCCGGGCAGTCTGATAGGAAGTATCTGAAACCGGTCTACCTCTTTGGGGATGCGTTGGTCATGGAAAACTCCCGAGTGCTGGATATTTCCGACAGTTAGGATTTTGACCTGGACGGGATGCCAATTCACATCCCTATTATGAAGTGCCATTTCCCTTTTGAGTGGTTCAATATGATCGTTCTGGACAGGCAGATGCCGGACACCCTCACTCCAACCCGACCGGGGATGTTTGTCGGTAACATCCGTTATAACAGAGCCACTGGGTCAGTGCGCACGGTCAAAGATTCGGCCAGTCGGTCCGTGACGGGGTTAGTTTCGGGTACTTTCATCAACACCCCCGGTCCTAACTTTTCATTCTCCCAGGCTGATACCTGAGTTAGCTTGCTCGCAAAGGGTCCTATCCTGTTGGCAGGTTGGTACTGCCGAGCTGGTTACACGCCATTCCCCCGTGGGCTAATCTGACCTCATGGATTCTACAGAAGTACGAAGAATTTTTGCGGGGAGTCCACCTTTATGATGCTATCCGGGGTACCAGCCACGGGTTGCCCGTTAATAAGCCACTGTTCATGGCCCTTCTGGAGATGTACAATCATCGGACGGGGACTTTTTTCACCCCTGTTGGAGAATTGGGGCTCGCTCTTCACGAGATGTATGCTGTCTCCAAGCTCCCCTGGGGGGATGAACCCTTCGAAGTGTACACTCCGACGAATGAGGAGCTCCAAGATTTGGATCGACGATTCCTCGGTTTCGTCGCCGTGTATCAAGAACTATTATGCCATCATAGCACCTGTCACCGGACGACTATCCAGAAAAATGACAGCTCGGAAGGAGACTCTCCTCATACTAAATCTTGGGTCGCGTACCTTTTCAAATTCAGCGCGGCTGGCCGGGTTACTTCTCGAGATCGTTTAACTCCTAAGGAAGTAGAGGCCTTGGTGTCGACCGCTAGGAGGTCGAAGTCTAAAAGTGACAGGTTCGGAAGCCAGATTGACTCCTTCAACTACTTTTGTTATGGTACCCGGCGGTTGTCAGAGAAGGCACTCTTGGCCGAGTTTTTAATGGTATGGCTACGCACTTGTGTGGTCTCAGGAGGGATAGGTTCTATTGAGAGGATTAGCGCCACTTTATTCTTCCTGCCGTGAAGTTGGCCTTTGTGGTCAGGCTGGCTCTTCTTCCTGCCATGGTGTGCAGTATTCAGCATGGTCTCCGCGCCTTCTCGTCTAAGGTCATTGCTCGTGACGTGGCAATGGATTTCGAGCATGTAGAATTGACTTATCATTACTTGCTGGGATGGCTATTGCTGCATTATCAGTCCTTGATAAGGCCTGGGACGGAAGATGGCGTTACAGATGACGACGTATTTCTTTTCAAGTATGACCACCAACCTTGGGAATATAGTACCATGTCGGCGTGTCGGAGGATGCTGGCGAGGGTAGACGGGTACAATTTCTTCGTGTCCGTTCCTCGTTTCACTGATCAAGAGGTGAGGAGTGTTCATGTTGATGGGGTTGGACCTCCTCATTTCTTGCCTGAAAAGATGCGTTTCTGGCTACGTAATATTCGCCCGGCGCATCTAGTTTACCGGAATCGCAACTTTGTGTACTTGGAGCCCTACTTGCCTAGTAGGTTTGCCCGTCAATTTGGGTATAGTCAGCTATTCCTCGGGCGCCCCAGTTCTCACCTGGGATTTGAAGGTAACATTCTTGACGGTATTAGGGCATGGAGCTACTATGACACCTGTCATACTCGGGCTAGCTTCTTGGTCCCTGCCGCAAACGTGATAGGGGAAATCCTGCATATGGCGGCCCTATATCATGTTACGGTGAACCCTCCTCCCCTCGATTTTGACTCGAGGATTAGCTTCATTGTGGGCACTCGCCTGGCGGAGAAGGCTACGACGTCGAGAGCGAAGAAGAAAGGGACGAATAGAGTTCCTTCGCCCGATTCCGAGTCCTTCGACACAATTGAGAAAGACAACGAGCGGGATGACGGGGACTCCCTTTCTTCGGATGACGAGACAATGGCAGGTCAATCTCCCGTTATGGCAGGTGACATGATGACGGATCAACCGTCGGCTGTATTTGATGAAGCAGTGGACCAGTTACCATCTGTGTCGGAGGTGGTACGGGTAGATCTACCGCCCGTCATGCCTGGTCCCTCACGTAAGCGAGGCAGGCGTGAGTCCACTGGCGGAGGGGTAACTTTTTCTGTAAAGAAAGCGGCGGTCGGTCCCCGTAGGCTGCTTATTACGGAGAAGGGTGAGGATGTAGACGGCATTCCAGAGGTGAGTCAGAGCCTTCTCTTTGTCGTTGTTTTCTTTTTTTTGGGGATATGACTTGATCATTTTTCTTTGTAGGTGTCTGACGAACCAGGCTCTCCTGAACCATCTACTGCCCTAGTAGTTAATCCGGCCCTTACTGCTTTGATTAGCGACATGTGTGCCGCGGTTCTATCTGCGGGGGCTCTCTCAGCGGCGGCCGAGGATTCCCAAGCCGCTGAGACCCCAGCCCGGGGTGATGAAAGTTTTCATGGGCCCGTCTCCGAGATTCCTGAACTTCAGCAAGACGACGCCATTTTCGGTGCATCTTCTCCTGAGTATGCAAGGGCGGATGAGTCTATTGTTCCTGACTCGGAGGCTGTTGGTGAAGAGGTTGTGATGGCTGTAGGCGAACCCCAGCCTCCACACTCTTCTACTGGTAAGCTGAGCCACATATTGACCACCGAGGGGGCTTATTTGCTCTATCAACATATCCTTCGGGTCAAGTCGATTCATGGTTGTCTTGGCCCTGCAGGTCCTGACCCTTTACCTCCCGCCGCGGATGTTTTCGGGGAAGGCCCAGTCTGCCGTGATCTGGGCGAAAGGAGCATTTCCTCTCCTTCGTCATCACATGTTGAAGGACATCCTGCCAGCTCTGGGTAGATGGGGATGGAGTTGGTGCTGGCCCCGGCCTCGTCTTCGGCTGCTTATACGGCTCCGGAGATCGACTTCTCGACTCTGCCGAGCATCCAAATTCTGCTGGCCGCTGAAGAGGAATTGGCCGATGTTCAAGCGTCCTTCCGTGCAGAGTTGGTTTCTCTTGTAGCAGGAGCGGCAGATTCTGTCGCGTCTTCTTCCGCGCTGCCAGCCACACTCCCGTTGACACCGGGTTCCTCGAAGGCTCTGAACGAGGTGACGCAGGATGTGGTTGACAGCTTCTATCGTCACTTAGGGAGGGGTGTAAACGCTGCCATGGAACGGGGGATCCCTTTTTCTCTGTCTCTGCGGGGCGCTCGGGGTCAAATCGACACTCTGAAGGGTCTTCCTGGCGGGGTGGGGTTAGCCGCGTTCCTAGAGCCTAAGCTGACAGAGGCTGACCAGCTTGTGACCCAACTGCTGGCAGTACGGCAGGCTGGCTTGCCTGCTGCGATCGAACGGGAGCGGGGCTTCCTGGTTGCTGCTCGGGACAGGATCAAGCTTGCTCGAGAAACTGCCGGGCCGGCTGTGTAGGGGGACCTTGACAAGTTCTCCATCTCCTATGACCGACTGGGTCGTCGGAGTCAGGCTTGTAGGGCCCGGAAAGAATTTGCCTCTCGTGGAATAGCTGACACGAAGGAGCGGATTCTCGCACTCCAGAAGGAGTTGGCCTTCTTAGAGTCAGAGCGGGAGGCTGCTCGGGCAGAACAGGAGTCGATCGCTCGGGAGGCCGAAAGGGTTTCCCGATCTTCTGTCAACCTGGAGCGGGCCTTTAAGAAGTTTGAGGACAACTGGCAAGCCCATGCTCATCTGGAGGATGCGGCGATGCTGAACCAGGAGGCGGAGCGTCGAGCCAAACAGAGGCTTGAGCGGTCGGTTGCCTTGATAAAGGACCGTCTCACGGCGTTATGTGCTCCAGAGCAGTGACCCGCCCTCTGTCTTTTTTTTTCCTCTTTTAATTTTTGTAAGGGATGTGATCCCCGCTGATGTAGCCCTTTGATTTTTGAATAAATGAGCATGTTTCAACTCATCTTTTCTTTCTTGTACTTGCGGTGTTTATGGAACCGGACTTGCTGGGGGATTATTGTGGACCTGTTACCCTAGGTGTACCTTGGCTTTAGGTACGGATAACAAGTTTGGATGTTTGGAGCAGCCATGGCGAAGTGGTCATGGGTGTTCTTGGTATTGGGGGAAGGAACGTCGTAGAGCAGCTGGGCTCCCAGGGCATGGTAAGATGGTGGATTTATGCTAAGAGGCTTAGTAAGGGATATTTGTGGACCTATTATCCTTGGCGTACCCTGGTTCAGGATACGGATAATAGGATGAAAGGAAACCAATCACATTTGCTCAGAGGTTATGATGACATGGCAAACGTGAAGGTTTTACCGTAAAATCTTCCTGCTCAGGGGTAATGAGAACATGGCAGGGGAGACTTCACGGAAGCTATTTGTAGCAGATATTTGTGGTCAACAGAGGACATTTGTGGTCAACAGAGGACCTTTGTGGTCAACAGAGGACATTTGTGGTCAACAGAGGACATTTGTGGACCTATTATCCTTGTCGTACTCCGGTTGTGGGTACAGATAATAGGTTGAAAGAGGACCGGCATACTTGCTCAGAGGTAATGTGGACATGGCAAATATGACGATTTCTTCGACGGAGCCTTCCCATTCAGAGGTAATGAGGACATGACAGGAGTGGGCTCAATGAAGAGTGGGTATATAGAACGACTCAGAGGTAGGAGAACGTGCAAGTTCTATGCGAGGGGGCGATTTGTTTTTGGTGGAAGTGAAGATGACTCAGAGGTAATGAGGACATGGTCGTTTCGGAAATTGGTGGATCGACTACCCTTTTTGTGCACTGGAAGTGCGGGAAATAGATCATGAGGGAGGATCTCTTCCAGGAAGGAAGTTCAGAGGTATAATCATACGTGACTTACTTTCTGCAAGAGTGACCGGAATGTAAGTTCAGAGGCACCAGCTGGTACATAACTTGGTAATTTAGAATATTGAGGGAGTGAGAGTTCAGCGGCACCAGCGGGTGCATGGCTCGATAATCTGAAATAGGGTGGATGAGAGTTCAGTGGTACTAAAGGGGTACATGACTCGGTGATTTGGAGAATGATATTTAAACATAGTATTTCTTCAGGAACTTGCCGTTGACGGGCAACATGAGCAAGTCTCCGTTCTGTTTGGCGAGGCGGTAAGCACCGTTGGAGAACACGGCCTCGATGACAAATGGACCTTCCCATTTTGGCTGGAACTTGCCGGCAGTCTTGTGAGTCATGACCATTGGCCTGCGGACTGCCAGCACAAGATCGTCCACTTGGAATGTTCTGATTTTAACCTTCTTGTTGAAGGCTCCTGAGATGCGTGCTTGGTATAGCTCGATCCTTTGCTGAGCTAGGAGGCATTTTTCATCTAAGGCCTTCAACTCTTGTAGTCGACGTCGGTAGTTATCATCCGTTGTCAATTGATAGGTGAGGGCGACGCGGAGTGAGGGGATTTGGGTCTCCAATGGGAGGATTGCCTCACTACCGTACACCAGGGAAAATGGTGTATTCCCGGTGGCTGTTCGAACTGTGGTACGATAAGCCTATAAGCATTCGCCGAGGCTTTTGTTCCAGTCACGTTTGTTGGAGGAGACAAACTTCTTGAGGAGTTTGATGATCGTTTTGTTGAATGCCTCTACTAACCCGTTTGCTGCCGGGTTGTACGGTGTCGAAGCGACATTCTGAATGCGGTGCTTATCGCAGAACCGATAGAATGTGTGGCTTACAAACTGCGGACCATTGTCATGGATGATCCTTCGGGGTAATCCAAAGCGGTAGATTACGTGATGCTTAAGGAAGCTGATCACGTTTAGAGTCTTAACTTCTGCGAGTGGGACAGCTTCCGCCCATTTGGAGAAGTAATCAGTGATAGCAAGTATGAAGCGATGTCCTCGGGAGGAAGGTGGGGTGATTGGGCCAATGATATCCATTCCCCACGCTTCAAATGGCCAGGATGCCACTGTCGGATGCAGAAACTCCGATGGTTAGTGAATGAAGTCTGCGTGGACTTGGCAAGCTTTGTATTTTCTGGCATAGTCTATCGCGTCTGCCACCATCGTGGGCCAGTAGTAGCCCATTCGGCGAAGGCGATCTTGTAGTTTTGGGCCGGGCTGATGGGCCCCGCAGACACCGCCATGAGCTTCTCGTACGGCTTCTTTGGCTTCTGCGTTCGACAGGCACCGGAGTAATAATCCGTCATAGGAACGACGATACAGCATCCTCGTCTCCGTATCGTAGAAGAACCTGAGAGAACGCCGTCTGACAGAAGTAGCTTCCTTTGGGTTCTCAGGGAGGATGTCGTAGACGACGAAGTCGATGAATGGTTGTCTCCAGTCTGGGACGTCATCGATTGTCTGGGCGGAATAACTTGCCACGAATTGCACATTGTTCTTGGGACAGACCAGTTCATGGCCTATCACATCCACTGATTGGCGATCATAGTTTGGAACTGCTAGGGAAGCGGCAAGACCAGCTAGGGCGTCAGCTTCGATGTTTCGGAGTCTGGGGACATGTTCGATGAAGAACCCCTCGAATGACAAGATGATGTTAATCGCTATTTGGTGATAAGGGATCATGTCTTCGTGGCGGACTTCGTACGAGCCCCGGATCTGATTGAAGATTGGTTGGGAATCGCCGTATGCTTCAAGGTATTTTACCCCCAGTTCTCTTGCAAGTTGGAGGCCAATGACCAGAGCGTTATACTCGGCCACATTATTGGAGCAGGGTTCTGTGAGGGAGTAGGCGCGATTGATCACCAGCCCAGTAGGAGAAATCAATACCACTCCGACCCCAACGATAATGTTTCCCTTGGGTCCAGTTCTTGAAGCGCCATTGAAGAACATCCGCCATATGTTATCGTGGGCGGCTGTATTCGAATCGGCGACCTCATCTGGGATCTCTTTATATATTCTGGATGACTCCGATCCTGGGTGGGCTGCCAAGAAGTCTACCAGGGCTTGACCCTTGACAGCCTTCTGCGGGACGAAGATCATATGATAGGGGGACAACAATATTGCCCATGTAGCGAGGCGAGAACTGAGTGCCCCTAGTTTAGTCATGAGGACTCGGAGAGGGTTGACTCGGGAGATCACATGTATCGTTTGTCCGGTGACATAGTGTCGCATTTTCTGAATGGCAAACACCAAGGCGAGGCATTCCTTCTCTACAGTGGTGTATCGGTGCTCGGGTCCGACCATCATTCGGCTGAGGTAGTATATGGCTTGTTCGTGGCCTGCATCGTTGTTTTGTGCCAATAGGGCACCGAAGGAGTGTTCCATTGCTCGTACATAGAGCAGGAATGGTTTTCCAGGGACTGGGGCTACTAAGACCGGAAAATTTGACAAATATACTTTGATGCTGTCGAAAGCATGCAGGCATTCCTCGTCCCATACGAACGAGACTCCTTTCTTCATGAGGTGCATGAATGGTCGGCATCGTCCGGAGAGGTTAGAAATGAACCTCCTGATGTAAGCTAGCCTTCCTTGGATGCCTCTAAGTTTATGGAGATTTTTCGGAGGAGCCATCTCCATGATCGCTTTTGTTTTCTCGGGGTCTACATGGATACCCTGTGCAGTGATGATGAAGCCCAAGAACTTCCCACTGGATACGCCCAAGAACGATTTCGTAGGGTTTATCTTCAGATTGTGGGCTTGCATCAGGTCGAATACCGTCCTCAGGTCCTGAAGATGGTCTTCCTTACAGCGACTCTTGACAGCGATGTCGTCGACATAGCATTCCACCGTCTTGTGCAAATGTTCTCTGAAAATGATACTCATGGCTTACTGATATGTAGCGCCTTCATTCTTTAGACCGAATGGCATGACTGTGTAGCAGTACGTGCCAATCGGTGTTCGAAATGATGTGTGCTTTTTGTCATCGGGAGACATCTTGATTTGATTGTACCCCGAGAATCCATCCATGAATGACATACGTTCAAAGCCGTATGTGTTATCGATCATGATGTCTGTGATGGGGAGGGGGAATTCATCTTTGGGGCACGCCTCGTTCAGATTGTGGAAGTCGATGCATATTCGAATTTTCCCATTCTTCTTGAGGACGGGTACTATGTTGGCTACCCAGTCTGGATGTTGCTCTTTGCGAATGAAGCCGCTGGCTATCAGTTTGTTAACCTCGGCTTTGATCGCGTCCATGATGCCCGGGCGGAAGCGTCGCTGTTGCTGCTTGACTGGCTTTGCATCCGGCCGTATGTTGAGTTTGTGGAGAGCGATGTCAGAATTTAACCCTGGCATGTCTTCATAGCTCCAGGTGAACACATCAATATACTCTTTGACAAGTTCTAACAACGACTCCCGTTCTTCGTCAGTTAGGCTTTTACTGATAAAAATCGGTTTTGAAGAAGATTCGCTGCCGAGATCCACTTGTATGACCTCATCTTCAGTAGGTGGTTCTCTCAGTTCGAACCGCTTTTCCCATTGTGTGTCCAATTGTTGGGCCTATGGCTCAAGCTCGAGGATTTCGGGGATGTCTTCGTCTTCCTCGTAAGCGTCGGCGAATGCCATGTTGACTGACATGACTTGTCTGAATACATCTCCGATGCTGGTATCTGAATCGGAAGTTGGTGATCCGGTTGAATGTGACTGCCAGTCGCATTCTTCATCTGAACTTTCAGGGGTCGTAGTAGGCGCTACATACCCTAACCCGCATCGAGTTTTGTTATAGTAGTTCCGTGGTTTGCCCGCCGGGGCTGGCGACTTCAAAGGTAATCGTCGCCCAGTGCCGTAGTTCAATCCTGGCGTCGTCTCTCGATCATACCCCTGTTTCTGCATGAGATATTTAGATTGAGGGCTATAGAGATACAGAGGCAGTCTTCCAGCATCTGACCCGAGGTCGACTTCTTCCATGGCGAGGGTATGCGGGTTGTTTGTCCGGCCGAAGATGATTGGGTGGTCCCCTCCCTCGATTATTCGGTAAGCGTCTTCTACTAGAGTAAGTTGGATAGCGGTGTACACATTTGTCACCTGTGTGTGTAGGTGAGTGCCTATACCGTGTTCCATAGCATACATTGTACATAGCTTATTGAGCTCGGTGTAGTTCAAAGATAACCCTTTATTGATGAAGTAAGGTATCTTTTCTAGAGGGATTACATCATCTGCGGAGGGAACATCAGTGTGGGCAGCCACATACTTGGCTAGCTCTGGTTCCTCTTCGGCTACCCCCTGTGTGAATAAAGATTGAGAGGGCATCCTAGTCAGCTTGATCTTCAGAGGTTCAACTGACGGAGCGGAGCGTGGGGTTGTCGGTAGACTAACAACCCCCAGTCTGGTACTCGATGTGGAGCGAGGAGTGGCTGGTTCGCTAGAAGTGTCAGACCTTGTATCGGGATGATGACCTTTCTTGGGAAGGCGTATTGTCAGTGGCCTATCGGAGGGATTAAATTTCTCCGTTTGGGGTTGAGCGACTCTTGGCAGTCTGATGGTAAGTGGCCCCGTTGTGGGTCTCAGCACCTGGCCGGACCTTGGCAGCCAGATTCTCAATTGTTCTTCCTGTGCCGAGAGGCTGATTGCATCCTTACGCAGAGTGGCCGTAAGGGGTGCAAAATTGCCTGGTTTGCGAGCCTGGAGGTGGATCGTCAGAGGTTCTTCTGATCCTGTGGCCGTCTTGGTATGAGCTTGCACATCTTCTTCGACCAGGTGCTTCTTCGATTTTTCGTACAGACAGGAGTCTGAGTAATAAGATTCGACCCCCTTGAAGGGATCGATATCAGCAAACTCCGTCCTCACGAAGCCATGCTTATCGACATATTTGAAACATTGGTGCAGCGTAGAAGGCACGATCATGTAATCGTGTATCCAAGGCCGCCCCAAAAAGATGTTGTAAGAAGTGTCGGCGTCTATGACGTAGCAGGTGACTTCTGATTGGAGATCGCCAATCTGGCATTTCAGACGGATCTTCCCGATTGGGTAGCTCCTGCTCGAATTGAAACTGCTAATGGCGGTGCTTGTAGGCGTCAGGCGATGCATCGGAATGCGAAGATGATGTAGCAGACCCTTCGGAATGATGCTTATGAAAGACCCAGGATCAATATGCATTCGGTCCACCTTTACGTCGCCAATGTATCCAGTGTAGTATAACGGACGATCGTGCAGGTTAGTTTTGATGAGCATATCCTGCAGAGAGAAGACGATATTGGGCATCGCTTCCGTATACGCACTATCTTGGGGATCTGTACGTTGGTTATCTCCCGTGAGGTTGACCTGAGCCAAGTACGCGTCGGCGTTTTGGAGTGCATCACTCAAAGCTGTGCGGACATCCTTTGAGAGCCTTAGGAGTTCATATAAGGACAATTTGGCTGGTATATTGGCCAATTGTGCCAAGATGTCGAAGTTGTAGGGCCTCTCCAGCCCCTGAGGTATCTCCTTTCGGAGGGATTTGTCGAAGCGAGTCTCCTTCGGCTTAGGCTTGTCGATCGTCGAAGGCTGAGCCGGTCCCGGAGTATCAGTAGAAGTGGGCGGATGATCATCAGTCGGGTTCTCAGCCACGGGCTGAGATTGTGCTCCAGATCGAGTAACAACGGCCGTGACTTCTTCTTCATTTGCCGAGACGGTGCGGCAGGATTTGACTTTTCCGCTTCTCTTCTTCGTTGTGGGCTGAGTTACCTCGTGGACCAAGTCCGGATGGACCTACATAATTTCTCCTCACGATGTAGTGAGAGGTACAAGATTGGCAGCTTGATCTCGAGCAGGCAGAAGATTAGCAATTTCCATCGTTGCCAGAGGGATGGGTATAACACCGTCTTGAGTCTCTGTTGGCGAGAAGCTGCCGAATTATACGGATACCATGTTGGCTGCTACGGTTACCTCCTCGAAATCGATAGCTAGTGTGTTCGAATCAATGAGGTTTTGGATGTACCGTTTCAGTTGGTAGCAGTCGTGTGTAGCATGGTGGACGTAACGGTGGTAATGGCAGAATTTTGGGTTCTCCAAGTCAGCCGGCCGAGGCTCCCGTCTTGGCGGAGGAAGCTGAATTCTATCTCCTTGTATGAGCATGTCTAAGATAGGCTTGACGTGGCCGTCTTCAAAAGAGTAAGTGATTTGAGGCCATTGTTTGTCTGTTGGTTGTGACTCGGGCTTCTGGGCCGTGTCGGCCACCATAGCCTGCTTGCCTCTGTTGTCCCGATCGTTGGAGGGGTTACCCCCATTGTCGGTGTTGGTGCTGGGACGCTTGCCCTTGTTCTCTCCCTCTGAGATATGCAACCCCAGCTGGCGGGCCTTCTTCAATCGTTCTTCGGCACTTGTAGCACTGATGATAAAAGCCTTCCAGTCCTTGAATTGACTTTCGCCCATCCAGAGACTAATTGTTGGGAGTAGTCTCTTTTGGCAAATTTCAATAAGGGAAGAATCCGGGTTGCCAGATGGTAACTTCATTACGGTTTGGCGAAACCGCTCAATGTAATTCCTCGTCAGCTCTTTCTTTCCTTGGATGACGTCCATGAGGGTAGACATTGTGACATCCTGTCCTACCTCGTAGAACCTCTCCAAGAACAAGCGTTTGAAGCCAGCGAAGGAGTGGATGCAATTGTCTGGCAGGTTGCGGTACCAGTCGAAGGCGACTCCTTCCAATTCTCCGATGAATAACCGCGTGAGGATAGCGTCATCATGGGGCAGATGGTCGGTGGTGACCTCGAAGTAAGTGATATACCGACTTGCTGAGGTCTTGCTATCATAGGGGTTGATATTGAACGGCTTATATCTTGGTGGGAATGGAACATCCCTCCATTCAGCAGGATATAGTTGCCGAATTCTGAAGTCTTGGGAGTTTTCTCGGGCGTGGAACATGGCTCGGAGCTCTTGAACTTCTCTCCTTACTTCTCGGGTCTCATCTGTCGCAGTCGGAGCCGTTACTTCGGGAGGATTATTGTCCGGGTTCGGTGCCGCCGAATTTGAATCTACGTTGATTGGGGGACCCGTACTTATCTGGCCAGGTGTCACTCCCTGCAAAGTAGGAAGCGCCGCTTTGATCTTGTCTACAGACTTGACCAAGGCGTGCAGTATGGCCTCCAAAGTGTCGATGCGTTGACGATCATTGGAGCCACCTTGATTGTTGTCTGTCATGATTACCGTCCTTACGTGAGGAATGACGGAAGGGACGGTGGAGGGTGCGCCCTCCGAGTCGTACCCATGCATTGAGAAATCATCAGGGTAGGTGAGAATATTCTTTTCGGGTTCGGATTCAGAAGGAACAGTACCCCCAGCTTCGGAGCTTACTTCATCTTGAAAGTCACGGATGTCCTCGGGGACATCAGCATCTGTTGCACCTGATGGGAGAGTTGTTTCTCCGGGCTCGTCTCCTTGAAACATCGGATTGTTGTGGATGTTCGGAGGAGTGCTACCCCCAGCTCCCTCGACCCTCATCGGTGCGGACGATGAATCTCCCATTGCAGCAGATTTTGTCTTCGAACGGGTGTGTTGGTATACTCCGGTGGAGGGCAACCGTTTAGCCGACAATTTCTTAGCTGTAGTGGTTGATATTTTCGGACTGGAGATGCTTGTCTTCTTCCCTTTCCCCTCGGCGGGGACTTTCTGTGCGGAATTGCCGGAGGCAATAGGAGGTGCTTCGTCCTCCGAGCTCGGATACCGTAATCTTTGGAAGATGGACGGCCGATCTTCCGTCACTGTCGGGTTGTTGCAGCAGCAGTTGAGGATGATCTGGGTGCAGTGACGTCCATGCGAGGACTCTTTGCACGCCGAGGCCCCTTCTCTTTCCTTGCGTTTGTGGAGGACAGCCTCACGCAGGTCAGAGAAACCACTTTGTCCGTTTGTCGCTGGGGACTGGACTTGAGCGGTTCGATACAACTTCCCATCAGAGGCCCGCGTGATAATCAGCGGAACGCCCCGATAGTCAGAGGTTGGGGCAGCTGTCTGGGCTTGATGAGCCTGCGCTGCCCTGGACTTTTTCTTCTTAGCACCTGTGGGTGCATAATAAGAAGAATCCAAGTTGAATACCACAGAGTCTGGAGAATCATCAGGGTTCGGACCGTACGAGAGACGGTCGAAAACTGATCGAGAGGAGCATGGAGTGGATGTCATGCGGCTGGGATTGGAAACCGTGTAGGCTGTCTGCATGCGGTTGTCTTCTGTCATCGGTTGAGTTCTTGTGCGGCTAGGAGTCAGGACCGTGCAGGCTGGCCGCATGCGGTTGGCATCTGTGGCCGCATGGGTTTTCTGCAAACGATTGACTTTGATAGCCGCATGAGTCTCATCCATGCGATTGGCAACTGTAGCCGCATAAGTCATGCGGCTGACAGATGTGGCCGCATGAGTTTTCTTCATGCGGTTGGCGGATGTAGTCGCATGGGCTTTCTCCCTGCGGCTAATACCCTTCTGCGGCTCGGATCGCGTAGAGTTTCTCTTTGCCCCTGCAAGTCCAGCATCATAGTGTTTTCTTCTGCCGGACTTGGGGACAGCAGAGTTGTCTACGGTCTGAAGTGGGGCCGTAGGAGAGTCCTTCTCGCCGTTTTGAGCAACAGAGGGTATCCGATCGAAGACTTGAGGGGGAGCAAATGATTTTGGCCTCCATTTTTGCGAGCCTTCGTGGTGCGGGTGCGCTTCTGGATCAGGCCAGCGCTGCCTTCAGAAAGCATCTCTTCGAACGCCTATTGGTCGAAGCGGACGACCATCTTCTGTTGTGTGGAGCCAAGTTTGGCTGCATCCGATTGCGTCACCAACTCCTCAGCCGTGGAGAAGTTAGTCCCCAGCAGAGTCGCCATCGTGTTTGCCATTGATTGTAAAAGTACAGAACAGTTTTATGGGAGGACTAAACTTAGACTCACAATACAAACTCGCTTGTACAAAGAAAGCCTAGGGACGAAAACCTAGGTACAGCAGTCTATGTACAATTGTTTATTTTAGATTCTGGGGGGTGACGATAGAGGCTCGGGAAAGCGACGGCCGCTCTGCCTTACTCCTTGGACGATCGGTATGCAGTCTTGGCTCGAAGAAGATCTGCTTGGCGTGGACGAAGAAATGCTCTTCTTGCTCTCCTCGTGTTGCTCTCCTGGCTTCTCTCTCTCTGTGGTTATCGAAAAGGGGGGAACTCCCTCTGTATATCTGTCTTTCTCTCTTTTTTTATTCTTTTGTTGCCCGTGTGTTTTTTGCAAGGGAATGATGCTGGCTATTTATAGGAGTGGGGTGTGATCATTATGGTTTGCTAATGATCATTTGTTTGGAATGTCGGCGCTCATTTAATCTATCTGAACCCTTGATCCTGATTACAATAAATCTGGGCCATTAATACGGATAGCACTGTATCTTGTGAGCAATTAATGCTAATTGCTTTAAATCTTCATGATTGATTACGCCAATGTCTGATTGCTCGCCACGTGTCCCATTAGCTTGATAATAAATGATATGCCCTAATCTTAGTAATTATGACGATGATGCCAAATGTTCTTGTTGGGATTTGGTTAAATCCTTGATTGATCCGATGCCACGTGTTTTGATTGTGGGTCCTGCCAGAGCCATATAGGATGGGCAACACTTGAACCGTAGGGAGATACTCTTCGTGAGCCGCATAGCACAATGCTTCATCGAGCCGCAGGGAACGAACTCTCAATGAGCCGCATATGCAGTCTTTGTGAGTCGCATGAGCTATCTTTGTATTGAGCCGCAGGGACTGAGCTCTCAGTGGGCCGCATGTGGCTGATTTCTGCTAGTCATATAGGGTGACTTCTCAGTGAGCCGCATGGAGCTATTCTCTATTTAAGCCACATGAGATTTTGCCACGTGGCAACCTAGGATTTTTGACGGATCGGGTCAGAGATCTTCTTCTTTTCCCGAAGAGTCTGTCATTATGGCAGAGCCATTATGACACTTTGTGCCAGAGCCGCCACAGTCGTCAAATCGTGTCAGAGCATTAAATGAGGCCACTATTCCAAAGGGCCAGCTGTAGGAAAGGATCACACGCGGCATCAACCGAGCCGCATATTCCTGCTGAACCGCATACACTCTCGAGCCGCATGAGACTGAGAGTCTTCTTTTGAACCGTATAAGAAAGCTCCCATATGAGCCGCATGGGCTTCGTATCCGGAGCCGCATGGACCATTATTCTGATATTTTCCATGCTTCTATAGACCACATAGTCCAGTATGTGGTGAACTAGCTTCCCAAAGATGAGCCTGTAGAGAGGCTGAATGCTATCAAAAACCAGTCCTTCTAATTTCTCTGTGCCATGATGAACTCGGGGCGATTGGGGGGAGAATTCTTGAAGCCTGCGTTTCTCTTTGGGGATGCCTTGACTGTGAAGAACCCCCAAGTTCTGGATATATCTGAGAGTTGGAGCTTTACTTCTGACGGAATGGCGATCCATATTCCTCTGATGGAGCATCATTTTTCGCTGTTGTGGTTTAACATGCTGTCGATGGACAGAAAGATGGTGGACTCCTTAACTCTGAGCCAGTCGGGGATGTTTTTGGGTAATATCCACTATAACAGAAACTTGGGGTCAGTGTATGCGGGCAAGGTATCGGTCAGTTGCTACGTGATGGGGTTGGCCCCGGGGACCTTATCGAATGTACAGGGTCACAATTTCAAGTTCTCTCAAGCTGACACTTTCCTAAACTAGCTTGCTCGGAAAGGGTCCTATCCAGTTGGCCGGTTGGCGATGTTGAACTTGATAGACCCCATCCCTTCGTGGGCCAATTTGACCACGTGGATTCTACGAAAGTATGAGACTCTCCTTCGTGAGATCGGCCTCTATCACACCATTCGAGACACCTGTCACGGTCTGCCCATGAATAAGACGCTGTTCATGGCTCTCTTGGAGATGTACAACCGGCGGACGGAAAACTTCTTCATGCTTGGTGGGGAGATAGGACTCGCTCTCCACGAGATGCATGCAGTTTCCAAGCTGCCCTGGGGGGAAGAAGTCTTTGAAGTGTATACCCCGACGAACGAAGAGTTCGAGGATTTGGATCGGCGGTTCCCGGGCTTCGTTGCCGTATACCGGGAACTACTATATCATCATAGCACCTGCCACCAGACGTCCATCAAGAAGGACGGTAGCTCGAAAGGGAACCTTCCTCACACCCGGACATGGCTCACACACCTTTTTACGCTAGGCACCTCAGGCCGGGTTTCTCCTCGAAATCCTCAAACCCAGGAGGAAGTACAGGACCTGGTGTTGAGTGCCAAGAGATCGAGGGCCACGGGCGACAGGTTTGGAAGTCAAACTGACTCCTTCAGTTATTTTTATCAGGGTACTCAGCAGCTGTCAGAGAAGGCACTCCTGGCAGGGTTCATAATTGTGTGGCTGCGAAACTACGTGGTCTCAGGTGGGGCTGGTTCTATTGAGAGGATCAGCCGTAACTTTATCCTCCCTGCTGTGAAGCTGGTCTTTGGGGCCAGACTAGCACTTCTTCCGGCCATAGTGTGCAGCATACACCATGGCCTCCGCGCCTTCTCGTCCAAGGTCATCGCCCGTGACACGGCGAAGGACTTTGAACGCATTGAACTGCCCTATTATTATCTGATGGGGTGGTTGTTGATGCACTACAGGTCTTTGATGAGGCTTGGCGCAGAAGATGGCGTAATGGCTGATGATGCTTTCATCTTCCAATATCACCATCAGCCCTGGAAGTGCAGCACTATGCCAGCCTGTCGGAGGGCGCTGGCGAGAGTGGACGGATACAACTTTTTTGGGTCTGTTCCTCGTTTTACCGATAAAGAAGTGGGGGGCGTACATATTGATGGTACCGGACCTCCTCACCTCTTGCCTGAGAAGATGCTCCTTTGGTTGCGTAACATCCGTCCTGCGCACCTAGTATACCGTAACCACAACACTGTCTACTTGGAACCTTACTTGCCTAGCAGGTTCTCCCGACAGTTTGGATATAGTTAGCTACTTTTGGACAGTCCCAGCTCTTGCCTGGGTTTTGAAGGTAGCATCCTTGACGGCATCAGGGCCTGGCATTATTATGATACGGTTCACACCCGTACCAGCTTCTCAGTTCCTGATGCTGAGGCACCGGAGGAAATCTTGTACTTGGTGGCTCTATACCATGTCATAGCGAGCAAGCCTCTTGTTGGCTTTGACCCGAGTACCAGCTTCATTGTTGGTACTGGCTTGGTGGAGAAGCCCCAGGGGTCCAAGGCGAGGAAGAAGAGGAAGAACACGGTCGCTATGTCGGACGCGGAGTCTACCAACGCGGACGAAGAGGATGACGAGCATGACCCCGATAACTCTCTCCCTCCTGCAGATGAGGTGGCGGCGGATCAGCCGCCAGTTGCGCCGAGTCCTTCCCGCAAGCGAAACAGGCGTGAGTCTGCTGCTGGCGACATAACATACTCCGTGAAATGGACTGCGGTTAAGCCTCGCCGGCTGCTCATTAAGGAGAGAGGCGAGGATATGGATGCAGTTTCGGAGGTGAATTGAACTACAACCATTTTCTTCTTTAGCCCTTCTTTTGAACTATGACCTAATCATTTTATTTTCTTTGTAGGCGTCGGAAGAATCAGACTCTCAAGAACCGGCCCCTGTCTCTGAAGTCGACCCGGCCCTGACCACTTTGATTAGTGACATGTGTGCCGAGATTATTTCTGCAGGGGTTCTCCCGGCGACGACTGAGGTTCCTTCAGTTGTTGACGTCCCAACCCAGGGCGACGTAGAATCTGCTGAACCCGTCTCCGATACTGCTGAACCTCAGCCGAGTGACGTTGATCCAATTGTATCTCCTTTCGGGGCAGCTGGGGCAGAAGAAACCGCTAAATTCGGCTCGGATGTCGCTGGTGAAGAGGCTACGGCGGCTATGAGCGAACCTCAGCTTCAACAACTCCCTTCTGGTAAGATAAGCCAAGTCTTGACTAGTGAGGAGGTTCATTTGCTCTATTATCACATCCTTTGTGTTAAGCTGATTGATGGTCGCTCTGGACATACAGGTCCTGCTCCTTCGCTGCCCACGACGGACATTGTCAGGGTAGAGTTCGCCAGAGAGAGTGTGCCTCCTCTCCCTCCATCTTACATTGAGGGACCTTTCGCTGAATCGAGTTCGGAAGAGAAGACGGCAGAACGGTCAGGGCGAAGAGAAATAGTCCCCGCCCTCTCCTCTGTTCATGTGGCTCCGGGGGTCGACCTTTCCGCCCTGCCGAGTCTCCAGACCCTTCGGGTTGCGGAGGAGGAATTAGCCGCTCTTCAAGCGTCTTTTCGCTCGGAACTTGTTTCCCTTGTGGCAGGGGCATCAAGTTCCGGTACATCTTCTTCGACACTGCCAGCTACTCTTTCTTTGATGCCATCTTCTACGGAAGTTCTGGATGAAGCGTCAAAGGATGTGGTTGACAGTTTTTACCGCCACCTAAGGCGAGGAATTGAGGCTGCGGTAGAGAGGGTGACCTCTTTTGCCTTGGCCCGTCAATGCGCCCGGGGCCAGATTGAAATCCTTAGAACCCTCCCCGGCGGGGCATGGATAGTTGAGCTCCTGGAGCCCAAATTGCTAGAGGCTGATTAGCTTGTGGCCCAGTTTCAAGTGCTACGGCAAGTTGATCTGTCTGCAGCAATAGATCAAGAGCGTGCCTTGTCACGCCCCAGAACCAGAATACTGGAGAACGGGGCAGACATAGCCAGCTACGTATATGAAATGGAATCCATCTCGCTATACGGTCACGGCTGTCTAGATACTTGAGGGTTTATCTACAAGCCAACAGTCTCTTAAGGTCATGAACAAGCCTAGTGTCTCAATCACAAGCAAGTAAGTAAAAGTCACAAGATGTATGATCATTAAATATACAATAGTAAGGCGTCCCAAACATTACATATTCAGTTGATCATGAAGCTAGTCGTTACAAAATGTCAGGACTAGCAAGAGATTAGTCATACATGATCAACCCTAGGATCCGTTAATCATGTTACAGCCCGTAGGCAGACAGTAAGTAAGTGCAATCGAGCTAAACAGGTGCTCGCCGGCTAAACGCCTCAAAAGAATATTTTTACAATAGAGTGGGAGAGCCAAAAATAACCCACTCGTTGCCAGGGTTCCGTCTAGTGGCCACCAACTGGCTGAAAGGTCGGTAGATCCTCTGGAGCTGCTCCGAAATCTGGCCACACAAAACCAGCTGGGTCAGACCCCAGAAAGAGCAAGTGCCACAAAGGAGGCTTCACTTAAGAACTAAAACCAGCAATCAGCACAAGATATAAATAAAAGTAAGAACTGGAAATAAAAAAAATACCCCAGGATGATATACGACGAGATAACCATGGAACCATTCAGATAACCAGGTTACAACCCGTAAACCAAACAAGGACCGGGGTTGTAACCCTTCGTCTGAACAGAACTTGGAATTCTCACCATTTATCGGTAAAATAAATACAAGCATTCTGGTCATTCAATAATCTGGAACAGGATCAGGGCAAGACTAGACTGGTTAGACTCCGTCCAATCACTTCACGGCAAAGCAAGAATTACGGCGTGATACATTAACTAACTAGGGTTGTCACAAGCCTAATTACTAACAAGATGCAGTGAGATTATTCCACAGCCACAAGCCCTGCAGACCATCCAGGTTACCTGGGTTAAAAGATTAGAGTTGAATTCAGGTGGGTACATCATCCAGGAAACGAATGTACCCTTAGGTAGCTTGAAGGGTACAACACATGACAGTGTGCTGGAAATGTGCCCTACTCGACGGCAGGCTACAGATCACAAGGCGTGCCCAGGTAACGGGATTGCCTGTAGCTGGGAAATCTCGTTATGACTAATGTATTAATCTAGTTATTAGCCTTAGTCCTTTTTAGTAGGTACTCCTGACCGTGGTACTCAGGAGTCCCTGTCCTAGACATGATGCAAGACAGGACTGGTTTATTTATACAAACACAATCGCCCACGGTGTCCAGATTAATTATACAGGTCATGTCATGTCAGGTAGCCGTCGCAACAGCTATTCGAGATAATCATGTCAGGTTATCATGCCAAGTGTACTTGTCAGGAGTGCGCCACGACGGGCCACTATCAGGTCATGTCAGGTTATTATGTCAGGAGTGCACCACTACGGGTCACTATCACGTCATGCTCAGTTATCAATTCTAAACATATCAAGTAAATTCGTGATTATCAAATTCAGGACAAAAGGCGTAAGGATATAAAATAGAAGATCCAGGGTTATAGAAGATCCAGGGTAAGTAGGGTCAGGTCCTGTTGCGCCTAAACATCAGGTTGCGCCTGAGTCAGACTGCGCTCAAGTCAGGCTGCGCTCAGGTCAGGTCACGCTCAGGTCAGGCTACACTCAGGTCAGTCTACGCTCAGGTCAGGCTACGCTCAGGTCAGGCTACGCTCAGGTCAGGCTACGCTCAGGTCAGGCTACGCTCAAGTCAGGTTACGTTCAAGTCAGGTTACGCAAGACATACGCTTCCAAAAGGCAGCGTATGTACTCCATATGACTCCTCTTCAAGGCAGCGTATGAGGTCTATACGACTCCTCATCAAGGCAGCGTATGCAAGACATACGCCTCCAAAAGGCAGCGTATGTACCAGACTGTGCTGCGCTAAAGAGCGCGCGCAGCTCAGTGGCGCAAGCTAAAAAGCTCGCACATACTGCTCACTGTCTTCTCCAAATCAGCAAGAACTCCATGGTTCGAACCCAAAGCTTCAAAAGTCCATAACTTGGTCAAAATATGTCTAAATCCAACTCTTCAAAGGTCAAAATTGGGTAGAATAAAATTCTCTACAACATGGAACCATTAAAACTTGAAAACAAAGAGGTTTGATAGATCAAAACCACCAAAATCCAAAAATAACTAATTTCTAGATCTACAAAATTAAAGCCTCAAAATGGAAAATAACAAGTTCAATGTGTCTTAGAAACATGAGAAGAAGCTATTAGAACAATAAAAATAGGTTCTCTTGTGGAAGCAAGTTGCACTTGCCTAGACCTCTCTCTTCCTCTCTTTGGTAGGTGAAGGGAGTAAATGGAAGAAAAAAAAAGATTAATGAAGAGAGAGAAGAAGAATAGGTAATAAATATGAGTGGTGGTGGTAGGTAGGGGGTTCACCCCTTGGTTCATGATGAACAAAGAGCAATCCCAAACCAAACCAAGCCAACCCAAACCGAGAATAAATCAAGCCCAGGGAGGAAATTAAGCAAGGAAATTATACAATACAAGAATAAATACGTACACGTATTCCAGAAATACGTAATACGAACCACAGGCTTTACAACTCTACCCACCTTAAAAGAATTCCGTCCTCGGAATTTAATCATGAGGCTAGAGGAGCAATGACAAGCAACATTAATCTCATGAAAGCTATAACTAGGCAGACAATCACTCATTCAAGCAAGGAATCGAAGGCATGAGGCATAAGAAAGACACTATACCTCACGAGTCAAACAAGTCGGGATATCGCGATCGGATATCATCCTCACGCTCCCACGTTGACTCCCCCAAAGAGTGATGACCCCAAGCAACTCGGACTAACTTGATAGTCTTGTTCTTGAGGATCTTCTCTCTCCGGTCCAATATAGACACGGGCATCTCCTCATACGAAAGGTTGGTACCAACAACCAATTCTGAATGATCCAGGATGTGGCTCGAGTCCGGGATATACCGTCGTAATTGGGATACATGGAACACGTCATGCACCTCGCTTAGCGACGGTGGAAGAGCGAGACGATAGGATACATCTTCTACTCGCTCCAGAATGTCAAACTGTCCTATATACCTAGGACTAAGCTTGCCCCGTACGCCGAAACGAATGACGCCATGGTTAGGCGAAATCCTCAGGAATACATGATCGCCGACCGAAAACTCGAGAGGGCGTCGATGAGAATCGGCCCAATGGCGCTGGCGATCTTGGGCAACTCGAAGATGATCTCTGACTCGCCTGACCACTTCAACTGTCTGGGCAATCATTTCTGGACCGAGCATCTGTCTCTCTCCAACATCATCCCAGGCTAGCGGGGATCTGCACTTCCTACCATACAGTGCCTCGAACGGTGCCATCTGGATACTGGCCTGGAAACTGTTGTTGTATGAGAATTCCACCAGGTGCAAGTGAACTTCCCATGAACCACCGAAGTCAAGTGTGCAAGACCGCAACATGTCTTCAAGAGTCTGGATCGTGCGCTCCGACTGGCCATCTGTCTGCGGGTGATATGCTGAACTGAACTGGAGATGAGTTCCCAAACTTTCTTGCAAGCTACGCCAAAAGTGCAACGTAAATCTTGAATCTCGGTCCGAGGTGATACTGACTGGCACACCGTGCAATCTGACAATCTGCCTGAGGTACATCTCTGCTAACTGAGTCGTCGACTGACTAACTCTGAATGGAAGAAAGTGAGCCACTTTCGTAAGCCTGTCAACTATAACCCAGATAGCATCTCTACCAACTGGGGATCTAGGTATTCCAGTCACAAAATCCATGGTCACATGCTCCCACTTCCATTCTGGAATCGGTAAGGGCTGAAAAAGTCCAGCCAGTCTCTGATGTTCGGCTTTAACTTGTTGGCAAACCAAACACCGAGAGACAAACCGAGCTATCTCCCGCTTCATGCCATTCTACCAGAAATGCTGCCGGATATCACGGTACATCTTCGTACTGCCGGGATGGATGGAATACTGCGAACTGTGCGCTTTTGACATGATCTCCTGCCGGATATCTCCACTGGGTACACAAAGACGCTTACCATATCGAAGTGTACCATCCTCATGAATACATAACTCTGGTCTTCGTCCTGCCTCACACTCTGCTCTGAGTCGCTGAAGCTTGGAATCTGCCGACTGTGCCATCCGGATCCTCTCGACTATAGTGGACTGAACTTGCATACTGGCCATCAAGGCCACACTGGAAGGAGGAACAACTTCAATACCCATCTTCTGAAGATCTGCTAACAGCTCTGGTTGCGCTGTTAGAAAATAAACTCTCGCTCTCCTGCTCAATGCATCTGCAACAACATTGGCCTTCCCAGGATGATACTGCAGGTTGACATCATAATGCCCAAGAAGCTCCAGCCACCTTCTCTGACGCATGTTAAGATCCTTCTGGGTGAAAACATACTTCAGGCTCTTGTGGTCGGTAAAAATCTCCACCCTGTCTCCATACCAGTAGTGCCTCCACAACTTAAGTGCAAACACCACTGCTGCCTGCTCCAAGTCATGGGTTGGGTAATTCCTCTCATGATCACGAAGTTGTCGTGACGCATAAGCTATTACCTTTCCATGCTGCATCAGAACACATCCTAAACCTCTGCCTGAAGCATCACAGTACACTGAGAATCCTCCGGTCCCATCTGGAAGCGTGAGAATAGGAGCTGTTATCAGGCCTCGCTTCAACTGCTCAAAGGAACTCTGACACTCTGCTGTCCAAGAAAACTGCGCATCCTTGCGGGTCAACTGCGTCAATGGCGCTGAAATTCGAGCAAAATCCGAAACAAACCGCCGGTAGTAGCCGGCCAATCCAAAAAACTATGAACCTCTGCAACTGTGCTGGACACTGGCCATGACTCAATAGCCACAATCTTCTGGGGATCCACTTCTACTCCTCCTCGAGTGATGATATGACCCAAGTACGAAATACGATCGAGCCAGAACTCGCATTTACTGAACTTGGCATATAACTGGTGCTCTCTGAGAATCTGAAGAACTATACGGAGATGCTGCTCATGCTCCGCCTCACTCTTGCTGTAGACCAAAATGTCATCCAAGAACACAATCACAAACTGATCCAAGTAAGGCATGAAGATGCGATTCATGAGGTCCATGAATACTGCCGGCACATTGGTTGCTCCAAAAGGCATAACAAGGAATTCCCAATGCCCATATCTCGATCTAAAAGCTGTCTTTGGGATGTCCTGCTCTCTGACTCTGATCTGATGATAACCTGAGCGCAAATCAATCTTCGAGAATACTGAAGCCCCCTTGAGTTGATCAAACAAGTCATCTATCCTCGGAAGAGGGTATCTATTTTTGATTGTCACTGAGTTCAAGGTACGATAATCAACACATAACCTGGACGTACCATCCTTCTTTTTCACAAGAAGCATCGGGGCTCCCCAAGGCGATCTACTAGCACGAATGAATCCCTTGGTTCTGAGTTCTTCAATCATCTTGTACAATATCTCCAACTCTGACGGCGCCATCCTGTAGACTCTCTCTGACACTGGGGCTGTCCCGGGAATCAAGTCTATAGTGAACTTGATCTCCCACCCCGGAGGCATACCTGGAAGTTCTTCTGGGAAAACATCTGGAAACTCCTCGACTATCTTGGGCAACTGAACTGCTGCTACTGCCATCCGCAATACTGGAGGAGATGACTCAACTTCGCCTCGGGAGAAAGAAAACTCCGGCTCGCCTGGAATGCTAAAAACAACCCTGCCAATGTGGCAGTCTATCCTAGCATACTGGTTCCTCAACCAATCCATCCCTAGGACCACATCATAATCGGCCATCGGGAACTCTATCAATCTAGCAGGAAATTCTCTACCGCTAACTACGATCCGACCCGAGGAAAATACTCTATCTACTCCTACAAGTCCGTTACCAGTAAGTATATTGAGCCTTACTGATAATGACTCGGGCTCCAGTCCTATCCGTGTCGCGAATCGTGCAGACATAAATGAATACGATGCACCAGAATCAAATAAAGCTGAAGCTGGAAAGGAGTTGACGAGAATAGTGCCTGCCACTACCTCTCCTGGTGCCAATCCTTCCTCCACGGTCATCACCATAGCCTGACCGTGCCTTGGGGGTGCTGGTCCCCTCTGCTGAAATCCTCGCTGCCTGCTCTGACTCTGGCTTGGACTTGTGCATACTGCTGGGGGTTCTGCTGCTGGAACACTTGGGTCTGAGGCGGCAAGGGCCTCGACAATGGATACTGCTGTTGCTGGACCGGAGCTGGTCCTCTCACCGAAGAGCTAGAAAGGTTGGACGATGATGAACCACCCCTATTCAGACAGGATCCAACCCTATGGTCTGGTGCTCCACAAGCCAGACACAATCTCTGTGCCCTGCGACATTCTGCCACCACATGGCCTGGCTTCCCACAATGGGAACAACCCACTGCGGAAAATTGCTTCTGCTTCTGCTGCTGAGGGTGCGTCGGAGTTGAATGCTGAACCGACGTTACTGAGGCCGCTCGCCTCGGAGCTCCAATAGTCAAAGCCCTGGCTGCCGGAGCCAGTGCTGAAGACTAATTCATCTGGCCGTGAGATCTCTTCCGACCTCCGGCCCTATCCACGATCCTCTGGGAGGTATACTCATGCCTCTGGGCTGCTCTCAAGACTGCATCAAAAGTCTGATGCTCAAACTGCTCAACTGCCAACAAGATCTCCAGGTGAAGTCCCTGCTGGAACCGCCGGGCTCTATCATACTCGGTTGCTACCAAAGTGGGAGCAAACCGACTGAGTCTGGAAAACTCGACCGCATATCCGTTGACCGTCCTGCCTCCTTGCTTCAGATTGGTAAACCTCGTCTGCAAATCATACCGAGCCACGGCATCGAAATACTTGGTCTGGAATCTCTCTCTGAATACTGCCCAAGCAATGGGTGCTGCTAATCCAATGGCCTGCACTGCCCACCAGCTACGGGAAAGATCTAACAACTACAGGCGCACAACGGCCACCTTCTCATTCTCTGGGGTCCTGGCTGCTTCTAGAATCACCTCTGTGTCCTGAAGCCATGCATCTGCTATGATAGCATCTTCACTACCGTTGAAGAATGGAGGGTTCAAGCGCTTGAAGCTGTTGGCCGCGCTGTTACCCTGATGACCACCCCGGGTCAAAGCATCCGTCACTGCCTGGTGCAAGGCATCTCCATGTCGGTCTTGGGAAGCTATCAAGGTCCTAACGAGTCCTACCAAAGTGCCATCATCATGTTCTACAGGTTGAACTGGCTGGACTTGTGGCTCTCCGCCAGAAGGCATGACTCTGGAGGCTACTCCGGAATGCTGGGCTTGATCTCCAGGTTGATGCTGGTCCACGGGAGGTGCTCTGCCTTGCTGGTCGGTAAGACCACGAACAATGCCGCTGAAGAAGACGACATAGGGAACAATAAGGAAGGACCAGGACAGATCAACGATACAAGCATATGATCAGGACAAGAATCCAGGGATTCAGAAGATACGAGCAGAGATCAAGGACGAATACTGATTGAGACATCTATTCGGTAAACCCTCACATATCTTGATTTACAAGACCTGCATGGGCCACCACTTAAACCCTGTCACGCCCCAGAACCAGAATACTGGAGAACGGGGGCAGACATAGCCAGCTACGTATATGAAATGGAATCCATCTCGCTATACGGTCACGGCTGTCTAGATACATGAGGGTTTATCTACAAGCCAACAGTCTCTTAAGGTCATGAACAAGCCTAGTGTCTCAATCACAAGCAAGTAAGTAAAAGTCACAAGATGTATGATCATTAAATATACAATAGTAAGGTGTCCCAAATATTACATATTCAGTTGATCATGAAGCTAGTCGTTACAAAATGTCAGGACTAGCAAGAGATTAGTCATACATGATCAACCCTAGGATCCGTTAATCATGTTACAGCCCGTAGGCAGACAGTAAGTAAGTGCAATCGAGCTAAACAGGTGCTCGTCAGCTAAACGCCTCAAAAGAATATTTTTACAATAGAGTGTGAGAGCCAAAAATAACCCACTCGTTGCCAGGGTTCCGTCTAGTGGCCACCATCTGGCTGGAAGGTCGGTAGATCCTCTGGAGCTGCTCCGAAATCTGGCCACACAAAACCAGCTAGGTCAGACCCCAGAAAGAGCAAGTGCCACAAAGGAGGCTTCACTTAAGAACTAAAACCAGCAATCAGCACAAGATATAAATAAAAGTAAGAACTGGAAATAAAGAAAATACACCAGGATGATATACGACGAGATAACCACGGAACCATTCAGATAACCAGGTTACAACCCGTAAACCAAACAAGGACCGGGGTTGTAACCCTTCGTCTGAACAGAACTTGGAATTCTTACCATTTATCGGTAAAATAAATACAAGCATTCTGGTCATTCAATAATCTGGAACAGGATCAGGGCAAGACTAGACTGGTTAGACTCCGTCCAATCACTTCACGGCCAAGCAAGAATTACGGCTTGATACTTTAACTAACTAGGGTTGTCACAAGCCTAATTACTAACAAGATGCAGTGAGATTATTCCACAGCCACAAGCCCTGCAGACCATCCAGGTTACCCTGGTTAAAAGATTAGAGTTGAATTCAGGTGGGTACATCGTCCAGGAAACGATTGTACCCTTAGGTAGCTTGAAGGGTGCAACATATGACAGTGTGCTGGAAATGTTCCCTACTCAACGGCAGGCTACAGATCTCAAGGCGTGCCCAAGTAACGGGATTACCTGTAGCTGGGAAATCTCGTCATGACTAATGTATTAATCTAGTTATTAGCCTTAGTCCATTTTAGTAGGTACTCCTGACCGTGGTACTCAGGAGTCCCTGTCCTAGACATGATGCAAGACAGGACTGGTTTATTTATACAAACACAATCGCCCACGGTGTCCAGATTAATTATACAGGTCATGTCATGTCAGGTAGCCGTCGCAACAGCTATTCGAGATAATCATGTCAGGTTATCATGCCAACTGCACTTGTCAGGAGTGCGCCACGACAGGCCACTATCACGTCATGCTCAGTTATCAATTCTAAACATATCAAGTAAATTCGTGATTATCAACAAAAGGCGTATGGATATAAAATGGAAGATCCAGGGTTATAGAAGATCCAGGGTAAGTAGGGTCAGGTCCAGTTGCGCCTAAACATCAGGTTGCGCCTGAGTCAGACTGCGCTCAAGTCAGGCTGTGCTCAGGTCAGGTCACGCTCAGGTCAGGCTACGCTCAGGTCAGGCTACGCTCAGGTCAGGCTATGCTCAAGTCAGGCTACGCTCAAGTCAGGCTACGCTCAGGTCAGGCTACGCTCAAGTCAGGTTACGCTCAAGTCAGGTTACGCAAGACATACGCTTCCAAAAGGCAGCGTATGTACTGCATACGACTCCTCTTCAAGGCAGCGTATGAGGTCCATACGACTCCTCATCAAGGCAGCGTATGCAAGACATACGCCTCCAAAAGGCAGCGTATGTACCAGACTGCGCTGCGCGAAAGAGCGCGTGCAGCTCAGTGGCGCAAGCTAAAAAGCTCGCACACACTGCTCACTGTCTTCTCCAAATCAGCAAGAACTCCATAGTTTGAACCCAAAGCTTCAAAAGTCCATAACTTGGTCAAAATATGTCCAAATCCAACTCTTCAAAGGTCAAAATTGGGTAGAATAAAATTCTCTACAATATGGAACCATCAAAACTTGAAAACAAAGAGGTTTGATAGATCAAAACCACCAAAATCCAAAAATAACTAATTTCTAGATCTACAAAATTAAAGCCTCAAAATGGAAAATGACAAGTTCTAATGTGTCTTAGAAACATGAGAAGAAGCTATTAGAACAATAAAAATGGGTTCTCTTGTGGAAGCAAGTTGCACTTGCCTAGACCTCTCTCTCCCTCTCTTTGGCAGGTGAAGGGAGTAAATGGAAGAAAAAAAAAGATTAATGAAAAGAGAGAAGAAGAATAGGTAATAAATATGAGCGGTGGTGGTAGGTAGGGGGTTCACCCCTTGGTTCATGATGAACCAAGAGCAATCCCAAACCGAACCAAGGCAACCCAAACCGAGAATAAACCAAGCCCAGGGAGAAAATTAAGCAAGGAAATCATGCAATACAAGAATAAATACGTACACGTATTCCAGAAATACGTAATACGAACCACAGGCATTACATGCCTTCCTCATAACTGCCATAGAGAAGGTAAGGGTTGCTCGGGATACGGCTAAGCCGATTAATGGGGGACCTCCTCCACCTGTCTCTGCAGTATGATCAGTTGAGCCGCAGGGGAGAGGATTGCATGGCTCGGGAAGCAGCCGCCTCCCGTGGGGTAATTGATACGAGAGAGCAGATCCTCGAACTTCAAAGGAAACTGACTTTCTTAGAATCTGAGCTCAAGGCCGCCCACACGGATAAGGAGCTGATTGTTCAGAAAGCCGACAAGGTCACTCGAGCTTCTGCTAGCTTGGAGCATGCTCTGGAAAGGCTTGAAGAGGGCTGGCGGGCTCAAGCGCATCTGGAGGATACAGAGCGGATGACTCAGGAGGCCAAGCGTCGGGCCAAGCAGCGGTTTGAGCGGTCGACTGCCTTGCTGAGGGACCGTCTCAGAGAATTATGTATCGCCGAACCATAGTCGGCCTTTTTCTTTATTTATGTCCTTTCCTTTTTGAGAGGGACATGGTCTCAGAACATGTAGTACCTTTGACTTTGAAATTAAAGAGCATGTTTTATTTTACCCTTCATTTGTATTGCTTGTTGCGTTTATGTTGTCATGGTATTTGCCCCATTGGGGGTCTATTTGTGGACCTGTTACCCATGGCATACCTTGGTTTTAGGTACGGATAACAAGTTTGATAGGGATACTTAGAACAATTCCACAGTAAGGTGGCCATGGAAGTTTCTGGTATCGGGAGAAAGAATGCCATGGAGCAGCTGGGCTCCCGAGGCATGATGAGAAATGAGACGCATGTACTAGAAAACATAGTACAACATTTATGGTCAACAGAGGACATTTGTGGGCCAATTATCCTTGGCGTACTCTGGTCTTCGGTACGGAAAATAAGTCGAGAGAAAACCAACATACTTACTCACAGGTAATGAGGACGTGTTAAATATGAGGGTTTCTTCAATGGAGCCTTCCTACTCAGAGGTAATGAGGACGTGGCAGGAGTGGACTCCATGAAGGGTACATAGAATAACTCAGAGGTAATATGGACGTGGAAGTTCTACGTGAGGGGGTGATTTGTATTTTGGCGGGAGCGAAACAACTCAGAGGTGACATCGACGTGGTTGTTTCGAGAATTTTGTGGATCTGTTACCGTTTTTATGTATTGAAAGTACGGGTAGTAGATCATAAAGAAGGTGCTCTTTTTAGGAAGGAAGTTCAGAGGTATGATCATACATGACTTACTACCCAGAAGATACGAAATGGATTCATTTGGAATGGCCAGAGTGTAAGTTCAGCTGTACCTAAGGGCACATAACTTAACAGTCCGGTAGATTTGGAGGATGTCGTTTAGACATAATACTTCTTCAAGAACTTGCCATTGACGGACAACATGAGCAAGTCTCCATTTTGCTTTGCGAGGCAGTAAGCACCATTGGAGAATACAACCTCAATGACAAGTGGGCCTTCCCACTTTGGCTGGAATTTTTCGGCGGTTTAGTGAGTTAGAACTGAAATAACGTGTAGGCAACTCTAGAGGGGGGTGAATAGAGTTTGAGTCGATAATCACCAAATAAAATTTAACTCTATATCACCTTCACAAAACAACTATCAAGATAGTAAATAAATCAGAGAGAAATACGGAAGTAAATAAAGTTCAGAAGAGCATACGCAAATACAGCAGTTTTAACCTGGTTTTCCTCGTGGAGGACTAGTCCAGGCCTGAGAACTCTAGCTCAGGATTGAAATCCACTATTTGTGAAATAGTGTACAACCACGTATCTTTACTCAGAAGAGCACGCTAACTTCTTACAGATTCGCAGGTGGCGAAACTTGGAATTGTCTAAGTGACTTTTCTTTTCAACTCTTGCACAAAAACTTCTAGCTGAATCGCACTTGAGCACCTTGGGGCTTAGGAAGTTTTGTGGCTAGTAGATTGGAAGAGTAAGGCTTAGATAGTATAAGGCTTAGATGATTGAGAGTGAGAGATAGAAAGATGATGAAGAGATGAATGGAAAAGGTTGAAATCATGCCCTATATATACTAGTCTGGAAGGCAGAATTCGGCCAGAATTCTGTCCACAAAATTCAAAAATATGGCCGTTGTACCAGCTACCAATGGGTAAGCCTAAAAATCAGTTCCTGGAAATCATGGGACAGAGTTCGGCCCAAACTCTGTATAGGGCAGAGTTCAGCCCGAACTCTACCTCCTTGGTGGCAGAATGTTCAAATGGCCTTTGGGCTTTGGTGGAGAAATCAGCGGAACCCCCGATACGAGGCCCCGGATAGGTCGCTAGGCGGTTCGGAGAAGTCTCTTTGTTTGATGCCGTCTTTGGTCCATCATTAATTCTTCATTGCCTATGTCCTGGTTTGATCATGTTAGATCATGCTTACTGCATGTCTACAAATACATGTTAGGCAAGAAAAATATGTTGCAGTACGATACAAGCATGGCAATATGATGTAGGACAATTAGGACAATGCTAAGTTTAAGTAGCAACAAGATAGTGAGTATATGAATATTAGTGACATCATTATGTTAAACTTAACTGATTAGCCATATTCAAAAACACGATGTAATCATTGGGCCAACAATCTTCCCCTTTTTGATTATGGCAAATCGGTTAAGTTTAAGACAGATACGATAGATGCATGTATCACTAATAAACTAATAAACACATATTGTGTGCTAACTTAAACTTATTTCTCCCCCTTTGGCATGATCAAAAAATAAGCTCCCCCGTAATATGAGATAAAACGAACTCAAGCATAAGTAAAGGAGGAAGGCATAGACAATCATGATGAAGATATACTAAATGAAGAACAATGGGAGAAGTGTGTAAAGACAAGTATAGAAACTATATACCCAATGTAGAGTGCCAAATAGAAAATAGCTTGTCAAAACACAAATAGTTGGTAAAACTAAAAGAATTTGAAAATAATCAATAGATAGTTTACCAACATGAAATCCAAGAAAGACATCCAAAAACATAGGATGATATAAAATATTGCTCTAATTTTGGAAGAGAAAAAAAAATTACAATAAAAAAACCATGGGGATTAGATAATTATAAATAATAGATATCAAAGAAGAAAGGTACCAATTGAGATATTGAAATAGACAAACTTGATATCAATTGAAATATATAAACTTGAAACATTGATCAATAAAATTATGATAGTCACAATTGTCCACAGATAAATAGTGAAACAAAATAAAGGAATGATCAATATAAAATAGAGCAATTGATAATAAAATGATTTCATTAGTTGTAAATCTACTTGCTTATCCAAAATTCATGCATTATAACTCAATTACCTTATCATGCTATATGAATACCCTTTAGATAAACATGAGGGTAAAGGAGAAAATTGTTTGAGAAAGAGAAATTCAGTCAACTGGAATGCTTCCCCTTAAACTATGACCAATATAGATGAATTTTGGTCCTCAACAGGGAAAGCCACATCAATTAAACATACAAAGAGAGCCAAATCAAGGAAAGCACAATAGTCATCAAGATAAAATACGAAAGTAAATATTAACGAGATGACTCATATAAAAGAGAAAGATAATATGATGAAAACAATTGCATACACTCTCATAAACCTTTCACAGAATATCAGTATCCTAATAATGATAAAAAATGGGTCAATGATGAACTACGTATACGACATATTAAAGGGTATAAATGAATTGAACTAATTTATTTGCTCCCCCTTAAAATATACGTATCTAGTTCCAAAGCACTTATAGCAAAAACTGATAACTTCATGATTCAGGGGTAAATCAACTATTGATTTCTCCCCCTTGCTCAATGCATATAAGGCTAGAAAAATGTCATAGAATGAATAATATCATCTTTAGTCAAGAAGAGATATCCACTTAATAGCTACTAAAGATGATAAATCAAAAGAATATTTCAATTTAGCACATATAATTAAAAGACGACATACACTAACCTATATCGAAGAATATTATATTGAAATATGATAGATCATTGCATGTTACCTTTTGAGAAAAATGTCATCATGAATGGAAGAAAGTCAATTAAATCAATCATGATGAAAGTCAAAATATAGCTCAAGAATAAAAATATAAAACTCAAATATCACGTCCATGATTATCTAATTAAGAAATGATCAACCAATTTATTGCTATGCATGGACTATGTATGTTTTACCATATATGTACCCATCAACGGGTAATAATCCGACCTTGCTAATACTAAATGAGAAACCAATAAAGTTCAAATAGCAAAGAGCATATGTGATAATCCATGAGTAGTCAAAGTAGAGTAATAAATTAACTTGATAACCACATAATTAGATAATATAGGACTACTAAATCATTAGGATCATTCATAAAGTAAACCAATAAATAAATATGATCCGTCATAAATCCCATCTAAAAACCATATAAACAAACCAATGGAAAATATAGAAATGAGTCAATCTTATTTAAATGATTGAAAATTTATTCCAAAGAAATGATAATATAATAAAATCATGACTCAAAAGATGAGAGAAATTTAAGAGATGCTTTCCAATGACTAGTATGGAAGGAAGTTAAAGCGATGAATCACAAACCTCAACGAAAACAAGATTAAAATAAAGAATTTGTTAAACTAATTTTAGAGACCAAGCATATGTGTCTAAAATAGAATACATATCTCATCAAGAAAATTCATAAATCTTGTTTTTGTAAACTAGCATATCATATATAGATTGAAATTCAAGAAGATAGCTAGATGAGTGAAAGTGAACAAAATTATGTAGCTTAATCAATGCATCGTAAATAAGCAAGCTACATAACTAATTAAGATTAATGAGGTAGGCCATAATCAGGATAAATATGCTGATTAAATCTTAAGTCACTAACACTAAAGATACATGCTTAAGCACAGAGTTCATAATAAGGGCAATACATTTTGAATGATCAAAATGATTTATATACTCTTTGTTAAGCAAGGATAAGAGTATAAGATAGCAAGTAAATGAATTAAACTCTCATCAAGTAAAGGACAAAAGAGATGCTCATGAAGACACAATAAAGCAAATCTCTTTGCCAAAAATATTGAGATTAACCCAAGGTAATGAATTAATAGATTGATCAAGAGAATGTAAAATTATAACCATTATGAAAGTGTATTCTCTAGAAATGGAAAATCTCAACGTAAAAGTTCAACCCATAGTAGCTAAAGACATGAGAAGTATGATATATCAATTACATGTATTCTCATGTGCTACAAAAACATCATTGGGCAATAATAAAATATTTATAGCTCAAAATATAGGGCTAGATTTGATGAAGTATTCTGGAACATAGGGGTGGATCCAGAACTAGATAATGGTTGCAAGTAGACCTTAATGAATCTTAAGTCTATAAAGTATTGATTACTTTGGGTTAGCTGTAGGGGCCGGTTCCCAGCTAGCGGTAGTCCGAAGACTAGTGCACCGTGTCGCTTCAGGCTATTTATACCTGTATGACAGAAGGACCCTTTCGGCTTGTTCCCAAAATATTCTTTACTTTTAAGAAATTAGATTTAAAGGAATATATGCAGTATCATCAAACGACATCAAAAAATAAAAATCCCTATGAATAAGAAAGGTAAATACCTAAATAATAATGAAAGAATGATCATCAAAATTTGCTAAGAGTATTTTCAAAACAAACATTTTCATAATGCACTTATAGAGAGAAATATATAGAAGATACGTACTCAAAATAAGTACGATGATTTCAACAAGTAAGGTAAAGCACAAAACTAAGAAATTCTTAAAAGAACTTCCATAAAAGTCATGAACAAGACACTAATAAACATTTTCTCTCAACATCCTAACTTGAAGAAGTAAAACAAATAAATATCGGAAGTTAGGAATCATATATATATATCACAAATAGGCATACATGAAAAGATCAAAAGTCAATTAAAAGGCATGTATCCATAAAGTCAACAAATAAAAGCCAATAAGATATCATCAAAAGAAGACTTTATGGGAAAAGCTAAATGATTCAAGAAGAGGTAACACAAATTTGGTCAAAAGAATCAATAGCTAAAGTATGAGGTAAGCACAAGTATGAATATATAAACTTGAGCTTAACTCATATGCCCACATAAGGATATTTATACAAAAGTAGGTATCAATATAATAAATACATGAACAACATTTAATATAGTCATGTATCCTTAATGAATGATTAAAAAACTATCACAAATTCAAAAACACGTATAAATATACTTTACTAGACAAAGCCATAATTGATTCTCAAGAGGATAATCAAAATAAAATATGAGAATCGATAATCAATATATTATGCAAGCACAAGATTAAAAAGAAGTATAAGTATATACTTATCAAGTGAGAAGAAGCTTGTGCTAAACACATATATTCACAAATACCAATGATATATTAAATACAAATCGACAAGAAGTAACTATCTCAAAACTTTTAAAGATGAAGAGTTAAAATCATATTAACTCAAATCAAAACCAAGGTCATATGACTAGAGTGATATGCATGCTTTGTAAATAAGGATTAAGAATAACGAGCATGCATATATAAATGTTTTACACTACTAGAAAATGAGTGATAAACTACATAGTGTAAACTAATCATTTAAGGTAAGTAATTAGTCATGCTAGATAAAAGAAATAGTAAGAAAATTAACTAAGCATGCTAGTATTATCTCACATTGATTTATATAATAAGCAACTAAAGGATATCAATGTGAGCTAGTAGCAAGACATTGAGAGAAACATGCTAGATTCTATAAATATAAGCCATTTAAAGAGAATCGTTTAGCATGTTACCAAAGTGGCTCTAGTGGCCACTCTTGTGTTGGTGCAATTGCTTGGAAGATGACCTTTGACCTTTGCAACCACCAACACGCTTCCTCGGTGCTATGTCCTAATACAAGTAGCTCCACCTACAATATTAGGCAAAGATTTTGGTATCCAAATAAACTTGGATCCACATTTGTTAGCTTTAGGGACACGTATACTATTTACTCTAGCATTTGTAGAAAAACTCCTACGAATAGGACAAGTTACACTCATGTGTCCAATGCGAGAGCAATAGAAGCACCTAATACTAGTGTGTGCACATGTATCGGAATGAGCATGATTATGAACATGTGACATACTAGAATGATGAATATTTCTAGAGTGGGCATGCATGGATTTGGTCTTAAGAATATCATGTTCTAATAGCAAATCATTATGCAAACAAGTAAGAGAATCAAATCTATCATTTAAGACATAATTCTCTTTTTCAAATAAAGTAATTCTAGAAATAAAATCATCATTTTGTTTCTTCAAAGAGTCAATAGAAGAATCATGCAAATGATTTAGCTCATGCTCTTGCTTCTTAAGATCTTCTATTGATGAGGAAAGAGATTTGATTTTCAAAATTAAAGAATCATTCAAACTCTTTAAAGAAACACAAGATGAGTTTTGAGAGTCAAGTTTAGATAATAAATCATTATTTTCATTTCTCAAAAACTCATTGCATTCTTCTAAAAGAATTATCTTTTCTGAAAGATCTTCATTAGTAGAATGAAAAGCCTTAGCAAACTTTAAGGATTGGTTAGCCATGGCTTTCCACTTAGAGCATTTCATGCATTTAGAAGAAATATGATTGTCTATGCTACTAGAAGTAAAAATCTCTTTATCGGAGGAGGAGGAATACGATGCCATACAAAAAAAATAAGGATCTACTCTAAGGATGTTAAGCCTAACAATAGAGGCATTGCTCTGATACCAATTGAAATAACGTGTAGGCAACTCTAGAGGGGGGTGAATAGAGTTTGAGTCGATAATCACCAAATAAAAATTAACTCTCTATCACTTTCACAAAACAACTATCAAGATAGTAAATAAATCAGAGAGAAATGTAGAAGTAAATAAAGATCAGAAGAGCATACGCAAACACAGCAGTTTTAACCTGGTTTCCCTCGTGGAGGACTAGTCCAGGCCTGAGAACTCTAGCTCAGGATTGAAATCTACTATTTGTGAAATAGTGTACAACCACGTGTCTTTACTCAGAAGAGCACGCCAACTTCTTACAGATTCGCAGGTGGCGAAACTTGGAATTTTCCAAGTGACTTTTCTTTTCAACTCTTGCACAAAAACTTCTAGCTAAATCGCACTTGAGCACCTTGGGGCTTAAGAAGTTTTGTAGCTAGTAGATTGGAAGAGTAAGGCTTAGATAGTATAAGGCTTAGATGATTGAGAGTGAGAGATAGAAAGATGATGAAGAGATGAATGGAAAAGGTTGAAATCATGCCCTATATATACTAGTCTGGAAGGCAGAATTCGGCCAGAATTATGTCCACAAAATTCAAAAATATGGCCGTTGTACCAGCTAGCAATTGGTAAGCCTAAAAATCAGTTCCTGGAAATCAGGAGACAAAGTTTGGCCCGAACTCTGTGTGGGGCAGAGTTCGGCCCGAACTCTGCCTCCTTGGTGGCAGAATGTTCAAATGGCCTCTGGACTTCGGTGTAGAAATCAGCGGAACCCCCGATGCGAGGCCCCGGATAGGTCGCTAGACGGTTCAGAGAAATCTCTTTTTATGACGCCGTCTTTGGTCCATCATTAATTCTTCATTGCCTATGTCCTGGTTCGATCATGTTAGATCATGCTTACTGCATATCTACAAATACATGTTAGGCAAGAAAAATATGTTGCAGTATGATACAAGCATGGAAATATGATGTAGGACAATTAGGACAATGCTAAGTTTAAGTAGCAACAAGTAGTGAGTATATGAATATTAGTGACATCATTATGTTAAACTTAACTGATTAGCCATATTCAAAAACATGATGTAATTATTGGGCAACAAGAACCATCGGCCTCCGAACTGCCAGAATAAGATCGCCCACTGGAATGTTCTGAGTTTAACCTTCTTGTTGAAGGCTCCGAAGATGCGGGCTTGATACAGCTCGATTCGTTATTGAGCTAGCAGACGCTTCTCATCTAAGGCCTCCAACTCTTGTAGCCGGCGATGGTAATTATCATCCGTCATCAATCGATAGGTGAGGGCGACACGGGGCAAGGGGATTCGGGTCTCCAAGGGGAGAACTGCCTCACTCCCATACACTAGAGAGAATAGTGTATTTCCGGTGGCCGTCCGGACTGTAGTACGGTACGCCCATAAGCCTTCGCCAAGCTTTTTATTCCAGTCTCGTTTGTTGAAAGACACGAACTTCTTGAACAATGTCCGCCCATTTGGAGAAGTAATCTGTGATTGCGAGTATGAAGCGGTGTCCTCTGGACGAAGGTGGAGTGATCGGACCGATGATGTCCATTCTCCATGCTTCGAATGGCCAGGATGCCACCGTTGGATGTAAGAACTCGGATGGTTGATGGATAAAATATGCGTTATTTTGGGCCAGGCTAATGGGCTCCACAGACGCCATCGTGAGCTTCACACAGCTACTTTGGCTTCTGTATTTGACAGACATCGAAGCAGTAATCCATCGTATGATCGCCGATACAACATTTTCGTCTCCGTATCATAGAAGAATCTGAGGGAACGCCTTCTGATGGAAGTGGCTTCTTTTGGATTCTCCGGCAAGATGTCGTAGACTACGAAGTCAAAGAATGGCTGTCTCCAGTCTGGTGCTTCGTCGACTGTCAGAGTGGAGTGACTCTCAACACATTGAACATTGTTCTTGGGACAGACCAATTCACGACCTATTACGTCAACCAAGTAGTGAGCATGATTCGGAACCGCTAAGGAAGAGGCAAGGCCTGCTAGGGCATCGGCTTCATTGTTTTGGAGCCCAGGAACATGTTCTATGAAGAATCCTTCCAAGGACGAGATGATGTCAATCGCTATTTGGTGATTGGGGATCATGTTTTTATGACGAACTTCATATGAACCCCGGATCTGGTTAACGATTAGTTGTGAATCGCCATATGCTTCGAGGTGCTCTACCCCCAGTTCTTTTGCAAGTCGAAGGCCGATAACCAGAGCGTTAAACTCTGCCACGTTGTTTGAACAAGGTTCCGTGAGGGAGTATGCCCGATTGATTACCAACCCGAAGGAAGAAATCAACACCAATCCGACTCCGACTATGATATCACCTTTGGGCCTAGTTCTTGAGGCACCGTCGAGGAACATTCGCCAAACGGCATCATAGGAGACCACAATTGAATTGGCGACCTCGTCCGGATCTCTCCGTATATTCTGGTTGACTCCAAACCTGGATGGGCTGCTAAAAAGTTCGCCAGAGCCTGACCTTTAACAGCCTTCTATGGGACGAAGATCATGTGGTAGGGAGACAATAATATTGTCCAAGTAGCGAGGCGAGAGCTGTGTGCCCCTGGTTTGGTCATAAGGACCCTGAGAGGGTTGACTCGTAAAATCACATGTATGATTTGTCCCGTGACGTAGTGTCGCATTTTCTGAATGACGAACACTAGAGCGAGGCACTCCTTTTCTACGGCAGTGTACCGATGCACAGGCCCTATCATCATTCGGCTGAGGTAGTAGATGGCTTATTCATGGCCTGCATCATTGTTTTGTGCTAGTAGAGCACCGAGAGAATGCTCTATAGCTCGCACATAGAGCAGGAATAGCTTTCCAGCAACCGGTGCTACCAGGACTTGAGGGTTTGACAGGTATTCTTTGAAGTTGTCGAAGGCGCGCTAGCACTCTTCATCCTATACGAAGGAGATGCCTTCCTTCATGAGGTGCGTGAAGGGCTGACATCGTCCGGAGAGGTTAGAGATAAACCTCCTGATGTAAGCTAGCCTCCTTGAAGGCCTCTGAGTTCACGGAGATTTCTTGGGGGACCCATCTCCATGATTGCCTTCGTCTTCTCAGGGTCGACATGGATACCCTGGGGGGTAACGATAAAACCCAAGAACTACCCGCTGGATATGCCCAAGAAGGATTTCGTGGGGTTTATCTTCAAATTGTGCGCCCGTATCAGGTCGAACACTGTCTTCAGATCATGCAGATGATATTCTTTAGACCGGCATTTGACGGCGATGTCGTCGACATAACATTCCACTCTCTTGCATAAGTGATCTCTGAAGATGATGCTCATGGCTCGTAGATAGGTGGCACCAACATTCTTTAAACCAAAAGGCATGACTGTGTAGCAGTATGTGCCAATCGGTGTTCGGAATGATGTATGCTTTTCGTAGCCAGGGAACATCTTGATTTTATTGTACCCTGAGAAGCCATCCATGAATGACATGCGTTCGAAGCCGCAGGTGTTGTCAATCATTATATCTGTTATAGGGAGGGAAAACTCATCTTTAGGACACGCCTCGTTCAGATTCCAAAAGTCGATGCAGATTCGGATCCTCCTATTCTTCTTGAGGACTGGTACTATGTTGGCTACCCAGTCTGGATGTTGTTCCTTGCGAATGAAGCCATTGGCCATGAGTTTGTTGACCTCTGCCTCGAAAGAGTTCATGATGTCTGGGCGGAACCGTTGTTGCTGCTGCTTGACCGGCTTTGCATCCGGATGAATGTTGAGTTTGTGAAGTACAACCACGGGGTTTAGCCCTGGCATGTCTTCATAGCTCCAGGAGAACACGTCGATATATTCTCTGACGAGTTGCAGCAGCGATTCTCGCTCTTCGTCTGTCAGACTTTTGCTAACGAAGATTAGTTTTGGAGAGGACTCCTCATCGAGGTCAACTTACATGACCTCATCTTTGGTGGGAGGCTCTCTTAGTTCGAACCGCTTCTTCCATTGCACGTCTAGCTGTTGGGCCGACGGCTCTAACTCAAGAAGTTCAGGAATGTCTTTATCTTCTTTGTAGGCGTCGGCGAATGCCATATTGACAGTCCAAGTCTGCCTGAGCATGTCCCCAATGCTAACATACGAATCAAAAGTGGGTGAACCGGACGAATGAGAGTGCCATTCGCATTCTTCATCTGAGCTGTCGGGGGTTGTCACAGGAGTAACATAGCCTAGACCATGTTTGGTCTTGCTGTAGTAATCTCATGGCTTCCCAGTCGGGACTGGCAATTGTAAAGGTAATCATCGGCCGGTGCCGTAGTTCAGGCCGGGTGGAGCCTCTATATCATACCCCGATTTTTGCATGAGGTACTTGGATCGAGAGCTATACAGATAAAGGGGCAGTCTCCCAGTGTCGGGTTCCAGATCGACTTCTTCTAGCCTGAAGGGCTGTGGATCGTTTTTTCGGCCAAAGATGATTGGATGATCCTCTTCATCGATTATGAAGCAGGTGCCTTCCACGGGAGTAAGTTGGTTCGTGGTATAGACATTGGTTACTTATGTGTGTAAGTTAGTGCCTATACAGTGTTCCATCGCATACATTACACGAAGCTTATCATGCTCGAGGTAGTTCAAAGATAACTCTTTATTGATGAAGTAAGGTATCTTTTCAGGAGAAATTACATCGTCAGCGGAAGGAACATCAGTGTATGTGGCCACATACTTGGCCAGCTCTTTCTCCTCTTCAGCCACCCCCTGTATCAGTGAAGACTATGAGAATGATCTGGGCAGCCTTATCATCAGGGGTTCCGTTGATGGGGCAGGACTGTAGAAGCATAGAAAATATTGCTTTTAGTCCCACGTCGGAAAGGAGAAAAAGAAAAGGCTCGCTACATTCTATAAATTGAGCCCCCTTGCCTCCTTTGAAAAGGGCACCTTCTCTTCCCTCCTTCCAACTTTGTCTCTTCCTACTACGTACCTTCGGGTGCTAAGTCGAAGAAGTCTAGGGCAGCGCGGGCTCGTCGAGCTCAGTCAGCTGTCCCAACCTCTGACCATCCGAGCGCTCCGCTAACTGTTAAAGCGGGCCTCTGATAAAAAGTTATAAACATGATACCTATGCACTCGTGTTTTCGAGATACCCGGGCCCACAAAACGAGTACAAAGGTTGACCGAGATGTCCTTGACTTGCGAAATGGGATCCTTCACAAGCGCAAGGAAAGAAGGGGATTCTCTATGCCGTTCGAATTCAACATGGAGCTTCATGCGGCTCAAAATCCAGAAAGCTTCATGAGGCCCAAAAGCAGCAGGGGGCCTTAGGCGGCCTAAAATTAACCTGAAAGCCCATGCGGCTCAGCCAGAAGGAGCCTCATGCGGCTCAGAAACTCATGCGGACCGAAAGTCTTCTAGAGCCTCATGCGGCTCGGATAAGCTCTACGCGATTACGACTCCGGTCATGACGACTCTTCATGCGGCTCGAGTATGAAGACTCTCATGCGGCTCGTGTATGGAGACGCTCATGCGGCTTGGTCGTGACGACTCTTCATGCGGCTCGGTCATGACGATGCTCATACAGCTCGAGTATGAAGACTCTCATGCGGCTTGAGTGTGGAGACGCTCATGCAGCTCGGTCGTGACGACTCTTCATGCGGCTCGGTCATGACGACGCTCATGCGGCTCAAGTATGAAGACTCTCATGCGGCTCGGTCATGACGACTCTCATGCGGTTCGGGTATGGAGACTCTTATGCGGTTCGGGCACGACGACTCTCATGCGGTTTGAGTGTGATGACTTTCATGCGGCTCATGAGTACAACAGTTAGGACACGTGGCTGGACACGAGTCATAAAGCCAATCAATCTCAAAAACCCAGATTTACTGCAATCAAAGATTGGGTCAAATCCCAATAATCTGGGACACGTGGCGGGAGAATGAATTAAATTTATTCATTTAGATTTGCAGACATCAGCAAATCATCATGATGGAGATTTATTGCAATCAGCATTAATTACTGATAGGATTTGGCGTAATCTACATTAATGGCCCAGATTCATCACACTCAAGACTAATGGCCCAGATTGATCAATCAACAGGCTGTCGCCACTTTTAGGGACAATTATTACAAACCCTAATAATGGCATTCTACTATTATAAATAGCAAGGTGCCATTCCCTTGCAAAAAGACCCCTCTTTTTGAGATCAGAGAGCACCAAAATACTTGAAGAGAAAAGCAGAGAGAGAGCAAAGAAAGCATTTCTTCAACGCCAAGCAATCTTCTGGAGCCAAGGCTGCATACCGATCGTCCAATGAGTAAGGCAGGGCTGTCGTCGCCTTCCCGAGCATCTATCGTCACCCCCCAGAATCTAAAATAAATAATTATACTTAGATTGCTGTACCTAGGCTTTCGTCCCTAGGCTTTCTTTGTACAAGCGAGTTTGTAACGTGAAGTAAAAGTCCAGTCCTCCGATAATTGTTCTGCTCTTTTATATTTCATGGCAAACACGATGGCGAATCTGCTGGGGACAAACTTTTCCACGGCTGAGGAGTTGGTGACGCAATCGGATACAGCCAAACTTGGCTCCACGCATCAGAAGATGGTCGTCCGCTTCGACCAATAGGCGTTTGAAGAAATGCTCTCTGAAGGAAGCGCTGGCCGGGTCCAGAAGCGAATCCGCACAAAGAAAGCTCGCTGCAAGTGGAGGCCAAAATCATTTGCTCCTCCATAAGCTCTGGATGGGGTACTCTCGGCTAACCATGACGACGAAGGCGACTCTCATACGGCTCTACTTCGAGCCATAGAGAACTCTGCTGTCCAAACGTCCGGCAGAGGAAAGCACTACGATGCTGGACTTGCAGGGACAAAGAGTGATTCTACGTGCCCCAAGAAGAAGCCGAACGCTCATGCGGCCAAGTCTGCCAATAGCATGCAGGATGCTCATGCGGTTGAGTCTGCCAGCCGCATGAAGGAGGTCTATACGGCCAGATCATCCAGCCGTATGGAGAAAACTCATGCGATCGAGACTCCCAGCCGCTTGAAGAAAACCTATGCGGCTACGCCTGCCAGCCGCATGAAGGTTATTGATGACAGCCGCGTGACGCCTACTCCACGTGGCTCTGTCTTCGACCGCCTCTCCTATGGTCCTGATCTCTTGTGCTCCCAAGAAGATATGTCTAACTCTCTACAGCATCACCTAGACTCTTCCAACTATGTGCCCTTACGTACTAGAGCGAAGAAGTCTAGGGCAGCACGAGCTTGGCAAGCTCGGTCCGCTGACCCGATCTCTGACCATCCGAGCATACCGCATACTGTTATGCGGGCCTCAGATGAAAAGTTATACAAAACCACTCGAGTCCAGCCCCCGGCGGCAAACGGACAGAGAGGTTCGCAAAAGTCTCCCAAAATCCAGGGAGCAAAAATGGTCGATCCAGACCCATTTGACTTGCGTAAGGCCATCCTCCACAAACGTAAGGAAAGAGAAGATGCACTGGGGTACAAAGAGCCCTCCTACAGACGTCACTGCACCCAAGTCATCGTCAACTGCTGCTGCAATAATGCGACGATGCAAAAAGACCGACAGTCCGTCTTTCAAAGACTGCAACAGCCGTCTTTAGAAGACGAGGCACTTCATATCGTCTCCTGCAACTGTGCTCAGAAAATCTCCGCCGATGGGAGAGAGAAGAAGATAAATGTTCCCAGTCCGAAGATTTTAACCACTTTGACCAAAAGAGTGTCTTCTAAGCGGGTGCCCACCACCGGAGTTTTCCAAGGCACCCATTCTAAGACAAAATCTGCTATAGTAGAAGATTCGTCGTCCACAACACTGGGGGTTACTGGGACTGGGGGTAGCACTCCTCCGAACCTCCACGATAATCTGATATTCCAAAAAGATGAGCCAGGAGAAACAACTCTTCCATCAGATGCAGCAAACCCCGACGTCCCCGACGACATCCACAACTCCTAAGACGAGACAAACTCGGAGACTGGGGGTACTGTTCCTTCCGAGTCCGAACCAGAGGAGGACATTCCCATATACCATGATGACTTCTCACTACGGGGGTATGATTCGGAGGGCGCTTCCTCCACCGTTCCGTCCATCTCTCCTCACGTAAGGACGGTATTCATGGCGGACAGTAACCAAGGTGGTTCCAGTGATCGCCAACTCATCGACACTCTGGAGGCCATACTGCTTGCCTTGGTCAAGTCTGTAGACGAGATCAAAGTGGCTCTTCCAACTCTGCAGGGAGGAACGCTTGGCCAAACAAGCATGGGTCCCGTGGTCAATGCGGACTCGAACTCAGCGGCACCGAACCCGGGTAATAATCCTCCTGAAGGAATGGCCTCCACCGTCGTGGATAAGGCTCGTGAAGTAAGAAGAGAGGTCCAGGAGCTCCGAGCTATGTTTCATGCTCGAGAAAACTCTCAAGACCTCAGAATACGGCAACCGTACCCTGCTGCCTGGAGGGATGTTCCATTCCCACCAAGATATAAGTCGTTCAATATCAATCCCTATGATGGAAGACCTAAGCAAGTCGGTACATCACTTACTTCGAGGTCACCAATGACCATCTGCCGCATGATGATGCCATCCTCAAACGATTATTCGTCGGGGCATTGGAAGGAGTCGCCTTCGACTGGTATCGTAACCTGCAAGACAACTACATCCACTCCTTCGCCGGCTTCAAACGCATGTTCTTGGAGAGATTCTACGAAGTAGGACAGGACATCACAATGTCCACCCTCATGGACGTTGTCCAAGAGGAGAAAGAGCTGACAAGGAATTATATTGAGCGGTTTTGCCAAACCGTAATGCAGCTGCCGTCTGGAAATCCAAATTCCTCCCTAATTGAAATTTGCCAAAAGAGATTGCTCCCAACAATCAGTCTCTGGATGGGCGAAAGTCAATTCAAGGACTGGAAGACGTTTATCATCAGCGCCACAAGCGCCGAAGAACGATTGAAGAAGGCTCGCTAATTGGAATTGCACATCTCGGACGGAGAGAACAAGGGCAAGCGTCCTAACACCAACAACGACAATAGAGGTAGCCCCTCCAACAATCGGGACAACAGGGGTAAGCGGGCTATGGTGGCCGACACAGCCCAGAAACCTGAGTCAAGACCGACAGACAAACAATGGCCGCAAATAACTTACTCCTTCGAAGACGGTCTCGTCAAGCCCATCTTGGATATGCTCATACAAGGAGACAAAATTTAGCTCCCTCCACCAAGACGGGAACCTCGGCCGGCAGACATAGAGAATCTAAAGTACTGTCATTACCATCGCTACGTCCACCATGCCACACACGACTGCTACCAACTGAAATGGTACATCCAAAATCTCATCGATTCGAATGCTCTGGCCATCGACTTCGAAGAGGTAACTGTGGCAGCCAATATGGTATCAGTAAAATTTGGCAGCTTCCCTCCAACCAAAGCTCAAGACGGTGTGGTACCCATCCCTCTAGCGACAATAGAGATTGCTAATCTTCTACCTCCCCGAGATCAGGCTGCTGGTCTAGTGCCCCTTACCATATTACGAAGGGAGGTCATGTGGGTCCATCCAGACTTGGTATTGTTTGCCATGAAATATAAAAGAACAGAACAATTATCGGAGGACCGGACTTTTACTTCACGTTACAAACTCGCTTGTACAAAGAAAGCCTAGGGACGAAAACCTAAGTACAGCAGTCTAAGTACAATTGTTTATTTTAGATTCTGGGGAGTGACGATAGAGGCTCGGGAAGGCGACGGCAGCCCTGTCTTACTCCTTGGACGATCGGTATACAGCCTTGGCTCCTACGAGAAGATGGTTGGCGTTGACGAAGAAATGCTCTTCTTGCTTCTCTGTTGCTCTTCTGGCTTCTCTCTCTCTGTATGTGTATTCTCTCTCTAACTATGGGGGGAAGTCTCTCTGTATATACGTATTTCTCTCTATTATTGTATATCTTTTTTCAAGGGAATGGCACCTTGCTATTTATAATAGTGGGATGTGATCATTAGGATTGCCAATGATTAGCTCTTGGAAATGGCGGCGGCCCATAGATTGGTCAATCCAGGACGTTAAGTTTTGATTATGACGAATCCGAGCCTTTAGGTGTAGATTCCACCAAATCCTATTAGCAATTAATGATGATTGGAATAAATCTTCCTTATAATGATCTTCTGACAATTAAATTTATTCTCCTGCCACGTGTCCCAGATTATTGGGATTTGACCCAATCTTTAATGGCAGTAAATCTGAAGAATTAATCGGTTTAGGACACGTGTCCTAGGAGCTGCTGGGGGGTCTGGACCGCATGACGAGTGAGCCGCATATGAATTTGAACCGTATATGATTAAGCCCACGTGTTAGGGCTGCCTGGGCAGTAGCCCTCACTTGAGCCCTCGAACCACAAGGGAGTAATCCTTGTGGGCCGCATAGGTACATATCCGCCTGAGCCGCATGGACATGATCCTCTTGAACCGCATGAGAAGTCCTCGCTCGAACCGCATGAGGCTTTCTTGACCTGAGCCACATAAGACAGATTCACTCTGAACCGCATGAGAGGTTCTTTGCTCGAGCCGCATGAGGCTTTCTTGGCCTGAGCTGCATAGGACTCATTCTGAACCGCATGAGACGTGAGCCGCATACGAACGCCCACATGGCAAGGCCACGTGGCATTTTTATGGCTCTCGGGGGATTTGTGTCAGAGATCTCTTTTCTCTTCCCTAGAGATTCATCATTATGACAGAGTCATAATTACCTACTTTTGTGTCAGGGCTGTCAACTTTTCAGATGGGTCAGCCGTCACAGCAATTAATGTAGCATGGGTCGGAGGGGAGCACTATCAGGCCACGTGTCTTCTGAGCCGCATGGAATACCTCGGGCCGTATGGATTGTTCAGCCGCATTACTCCCTGAGCCGTATGAGTTTTCTGAGCCGCATGGGTCTTTTCTGGCCGTATGAGTCATTTTCCATGCTTCTACAAGACCTCCTTCAAAGTTTTTAATTTGTAAAATTGAAATACTTTGAATAAGAAGCATGTCCGTATATTCTTCTGGCCGCATATAAAGCCCTAGCCGCGTGGATATCTTGGCCGCATGGAAAGTTCTGCCGCAAGGGCGTCTCAGCCACATGGATGGTCCAGCCGCATAGACATTTTTGCCTTATGACTATCTGAGTCGCATAGTTGCTTTCAGCCGCATGGCCATTTGAACCGCATAGGCTCTTTGCCACGTCATTATGCCATGCGTGTAGATCTTTTTGGGACAGGATCCCAAGAGCTCAGTCTTTAAATTGCTGGTTTGGCTCGATAGCCGAAGAGTCGATCGCGTTTATACGGGGTGTCGGTCCACAGTTCTCTGTCTATAAATAGAATAGCATTTGGACGGTCTTCTCTCTTAGACTATTCTTAACTCAGATTCTTGTCGTGTTTTCTTCCTCCGATCATCAGACAACAATGGCACCCAGGGCTTCTAAGGCTGTGAAAAAGGCTGCGGCGAGGAGTAAGAAGTCGGCTTTGCCCTCGACTGTCGTGCCCTCCGTTCGTCTTGACATTTATATTGCCTTCGAAGGTAAGGATTAGGTTGTCGATTTGAAACCCTAGCAGAACCTGCTTGCATGCTTCTTGTACATGACTTTGACGTGAACTTCTCAAACTACATGGCCCGCATACACGTCCCATGACTGAGTCGAATGAGGATATACCCCATGTCTGAGCCGCATGAGACTTGTCTAGAACGAGCTGCATGAATATTTCTGACTGTTTTCATTTTCTTCGTCTTTAGTTCTCGCAGTATCTCCACCGAATGTTGAGACTGCGGTGTCAGAAGAGCCGCAGCCTCTTGTCATCAGCCAAGGATCTCCCTTAGTTAAGGAGGAAGTGAAAAAAGAAGAACCTGTGCCTGAGAGGAACGGCAGCCCTCCAAATATCGAGACTGTTGAGGGTGACAGCACTGGGAACCCTTTTTCTCCTATTCTGGACGAGGACGCTCTTCACTTGCATCCTTCATATGTGAGATGGTTGAGGGAATGGTATATGCGCTCATGCAACTAGGATACGGGGGCTTCTCGTGGATATCTGTCTGTAGTCTTTGTTTTTGTTTCACCTTTCTTCTTGTCTTCATAAAGAACACTTTTGACTTGCTTGCAATCGTATGGATGTAACCGATTTCTGAATGAATGGAATATATATTTGCTTCACTCTTTTGCTTTGTAATAATCCTCTTATTGGAACATTTTACGTGGACCCATTGTCCCTAATGTACCCTGGTTTTGGATACGGACAACAAGTTTAAAGGAAAGGAACCAATCATACTGACTCAGAGGTACTGAGGACATGGTGAGCATGAGGGTTTTTTTGACGGGGGTGGGGTACATAGAATAACTCAGAGGTAATGAGGACATGGAAATTTTGTGTGAGGGGTAATTTGTTTTTGGCGGAAGTGGAACGGCTCAGAGGTAATGAGGACATGGCCGTTTTTGGAAATTTGTAGACCGATTACCCTTTTTGTGTACTGGGAGTACGGGTATTAGATCATGAGGGGGGATCTCCTTCAAGAAGAAAGTTCAGAGGTATGATCATACATAACTTTCTTTCTGAAAGAGTGACCGGAATGTGAGTTCAGAGGCACCAGCGGGTACATGACTCGATAATTTGGAATATTGTAGATGTGTGAGTTCAGCGGCACCAGAGGGTACATGACTCGATGATCGGGGATATGGAGGATGTGAGTTCAGCGGTACCAGCGGATACGTGACTCGAAAATCTGACAAACTATGAGGGTGAGTTCAGTGGTATCAGCGGATACGTGACTCAAAAATCTGGAATGTTGTGATGGTGGGTGTGAGTTCAGCGGTACCAGCGGGTACGTGACTCGAAAATCTGGAGAATTATGAGGGTGAGTTCAGCGGTACCAGCGGGTACGTGACTCGAAAATCTGGAGAATTGTGAGGGTGAGTTCAGCGGTACCAGCGGGTACGTGATTCGAAAATCTGGAGAATTGTGAGGGTGAGTTCAGCGGTACCAGCGGGTATGTGACTCGAAAATCTAGAATTATGAGGGTGAGTTCAGCGGTACCAGCTGGTACGTGACTCGAAAATCTGGAACTTGCCGTTGACGGGCAACATGAGCAAGTCTCCATTTTGCTTAGCGAGGCGGTAAGCACCGTTGGAGAATATTGTCTCTATGATAAATGGACCTTTCCATTTTGGCTGGAACTTGTCGGCGGTCTTGTGAGTCATGACCATTGGTCTCCGGACTGCCAGAACAAGATCGCCCACTTGGAATGTTCTGACTTTGACCTTCTTGTTGAAGGCTCCTAAGATGCGTGCTTGGTACAGCTCGATCCTTTGCTGAGCTAGGAGGCGCTTTTCATCAAAGGCCTCTAACTCTTGCAATCGACGTCGGTAGTTGTCATTCGTCGTTAATTAATAAGTGAGGGTGACGCGAAGTGAGGGGATCTGAGTCTCTAATGGGAGAACTGCTTCGCTCCCGTATACTAGGGAGAACGGTGTATTACCAGTGGCTATTCGGACTGTAGTATGGTACGCCCATAAGCATTCGCCGAGTTTCTCGTTCCAGTCGTGTTTGTTGGAGGAGACAAACTTCTTAAGGAGTTTGATGATTGTTTTGTTGAATGCCTCTGCTAACCTGTTTGCTGTCGGGTTGTACGGCGTCGAAGCGATATTTTGAATACGGTATTTATCGCAAAACTGATAGAATGCGTGGCTTACAAATCGTGGACCATTATCATGGATGATCCTTCGAGGCAGTCCAAAGCGGTTGATGACGTGATGCTTAAGGAAGCTGATCACGTTTGAAGTCTTGACTTCTGCGAGTGGGACAGCTTCCGACCATTTGGAGAAGTAATCAGTGATCGCAAGTATGAAGCGATGCCCTCTGGAGGAAGGTGGGGTGATTGGGCAAATGATATCCATTCCCCATGCTTCGAATGGCCAGGACGCCACCGTCGGATGTAGAAATTCGGATGGTTGGTGAATGAAGTCCGCGTGGACTTGCCAGGCTTTGTATTTTCTAGCGTATTCTATCGCATCTGCCACCATCGTGGGCCAATAGTAGCCCATTCGTAGAAGACGGTCTTGCAATTTTAGGCCAGGCTGGTGGGCCCCGCAGATACCGTCATGAGCTTCTCGTACTACTTCTTTGGCTTCTGCGTTTGACAGACACCGAAGCAATAATCCGTCGTAGGAGCAGCGATACAGCATCTTCGTCTCTGTATCGTAGAAGAATCTGAGAGAACGCCTTCTGATGGAAGTGGCTTCCTTTGGGTTCTCGGGCAGGATGTCGTAGACGACGAAGTCGATGAATGGTTGTCTCCAATCTGGGGCGTCATCGATCGTCTGTGCGGAATAACTTGCCACGAATTGCACATTATTTTTGGGACAGACCAGTTCATGGCCTATCACTTCTACTAATTGGCGATCATAATTCGGAACTGCTAGGGAAGCGGCAAGACCAGCTAGGGCATCGGCTTCAATATTTCGGAGTCTGGGGACGTGCTCGATGAAGAACCCCTCAAATGACGAGATGATATCGATCGCTATTTGGTGATAAGGAATCATGTCTTCGTGGCGGACTTCGTACGAGCCCCGGATCTGATTGACGATTAGTTGGGAATCGCCGTATGCTTCAAGGTATTCTACCCCCAGTTCTCTTGCAAGTTGGAGGCCAATGACCAGAGCGTTCTACTCGGCCACATTGTTAGAGCAGGGCTCGGTGAGGGAATAGGCGCGGTTGATCACGAATCCGGAAGGGGAGACCAGTACTACCCCGACTCCGACGACTATATTGCCTTTAGGTCCGGTCCTGGAAGCACCGTCAAAGAACATTCGCCATATAGCCTCGTGAGAGGTTGTATACGAGTCGGCGACCACGTCTGAAATCTCTTTGTATATTCTAGAGGATTCCGAGCCTGGGTGGGCTGCTAAAAAGTCCGCCAGGGCTTGACCTTTGACTGCCTTTTGTGGGACAAAGATCATATGATAAGGGGACAGCAATATTGCCCATGTAGCGATTCGAGAGCTAAGTGCCCCTGGTTTGGTCATGAGGACTCTGAGAGGGTTGACCCGTGAGATCACATGTATCGTTTGTCCGGTGACATAGTGTCGGATTTTCTGAGTGGCGAACACCAAGGCGAGGCATTCCTTCTCTACAACGGTGTATCGGTGCTCGGGTCCAACCATCATTCGACTGAGGTACTATATGGCTTGTTCGTGGCCTGCATCGTTGTTTTGTGCCAACAGAGCCCCGAAGGAGTGTTCCATTGCTCGTACATAGAGCAAGAATGGTTTTCCAGGGACTGGGGCTACTAAAACTGGAGGATTTGACAAATATTCTTTGATGCTGTCGAAAGCCTGCTGGCATTCCTCGTCCCATACGAATGAGACTCCTTTCTTTATGAGGTGCGTGAATGGTCGGCATCGCTCGAAGAGGTTGGAAATGAATCTTCTGATATAAGCTAGCCTCCCTTGAAGGCCTCTGAGTTCGCGGAGATTTCTCGGGGGACCCATCTCCATGATTGCTTTTATCTTCTCAGGGTCTACATGGATACCCTTTGCAGTGATGATGAAGCCCAAGAACTTCCCGCTGGATACGCCCAGAAAGGACTTCGTAGGGTTCATTTTCAAATTGTGCGCTCGCATTAGGTCGAACAACGTCCTTAGATCCTGCAGATGGTCTCCTTTGCTACGGCTCTTAACGGCTATATCGTCAACATAGCACTCCACCGTCTTACGTAAGTGGTCTCTGAAGATGATGCTCATGGCTCTTTGATATGTGGCGCCAGCATTCTTTAATACGTGCCAATCGATGTTCGGAATGATGTATAATATTCGTCGTCAGGAGACATTTTGATTTGGTTGTACCCCGAGAAGCCATCCATAAATGACATACGTTCGAAGCCGCAGGTATTGTCGATCATGATGTCTTTGATAGGAAGGGGGAATTCATCTTTGGGGCACGCCTCGTTCAGGTTGCGGAAGTCGATGCATATTCAAATCTTTCCATTCTTTTTTAGGACGGGTACTATGTTGGCAACCCAGTCTAGATGTTGCTCGTCACGAATGAAGCCGCTGGCTATCAGTTTGTTGACTTCGGCTTCAATTGCATCCATGATGCGTGGACGGAAGCGTCGCTGTTGTTGCTTGACTGGCTTCACATCTGGTCGAATGTTGAGTTTGTGAAGGGCAATGTCAGGATTTAACCCTGGCATGTCTTCATAGCTCCAGACGAACACATTAATGTACTCTCTGACAAGTTCTAGCAGCGACTCCCATTCTTCGTCTGTTAGGCTTTTACTGATGAAAATTGGTTTCGAAGAAGATTCGCTGCCGAGGTCAATTTGTATAACCACATCTTCAGTAGGAGGTTCTCTCAGTCCGAACCACTTTTCCTATTGTGCATCCAATTGCTGGGCCCACGGCTCTAGCTCGAGGATCTCGGGAATATCCTCGTCTTCCTCGTAAGCGTCGGCGAATGCCATGTTGACTGACATGACTTGTCTGAACGCATCTTCGATGCTGGTATCTGAGTCGAAAGTTGGTGATCCGGTTGAATGTGACTGCCAGTCGCATTCTTCATCTGAACTTTCAGGGGTCGTAGTAGGCGTTACATACCCTAACCCGTATCGAGTTTTGTTATAGTAGTTCCGTGGTTTGCCCGCCGGGACTGGCGGCTTCAAAGGTAATCGTCGCCCAGTGCCGTAGTTCAATCCTGGCGTCGTCTCCAGATCATACCCCTGTTTCTGCATAAGATATTTGGATTGAGGGCTATAGAGATACAGAGGCAGTCTCCCGGCATCTGACCCGAGGTTGACTTCTTCTATGGTGAGGGGATGCGGGTTGTTCGTCCGGCCGAAGATGATCGGATGATCTCCTCCCTCGAATATTCAGTAAGCGTCTTCTACTGGAGTGAGCTAGATCGCGGTGTATACATTTGTCACCTGTGTGTGTAGGTGAGTGCCTATACCGTGTTCCATAGCATACATTGTACATAGCTTATTGAGCTCGGTGTAGTTCAAAGATAACCCTTTACCGATGAAGTAAGGTATCTTTTCTAGAGGGATTACATCATCAGCGGAGGGGACATCAGTGTGGACAGCCACATACTTGGCTAGCTCCGGTTCCTCTTCGGTTACCCCCTGTGTGAACGAAGACTGAGAGGATGACCTGAAAAGCTTGATTGTCAGTGGTTCAGTTGATGGAGCAGAGCGTGGAGTTGTTGGCAGACTAGCGACCCCCAGTTTGGCATTTGATGTGGGGCGAGGGGTGGCTGGTTCGCTAGAAGTGTCAGACCTTACATCGGGGTGACGACCCTTCCTGGGAAGGCGTATCGTCAGCGGCTTATCGGAGGGATTGAGCTTCCCTGTTTAGGATTGACTAACTCTCGGCAGTCTGATTGTTAGTTGCCCCGTTGTGGGTCTCGGCACTTGGCCGGACCTTGGTAGCCGGATTATCATCTGCTCTTCTTACGCCGAGAGGCTGATTGCGTCCTTCCGCAGAGTGGCAGTAAGGGGTGCGGACTTGCCCGGTTTGCGAGCTTGGAGGTGGATCGTTAGGGGTCCTTCTGATCCAATAGCTGTCTCGGTATGAGCTTGTGCATCTCCTTCATCAAGGTGCCTCTTTGACTTTTCGTACAGGCAGGAGTCTGAGTAGTAGGATTCGACCCCTTTGAAGGGATCGATATCAGCAAATTCTGTCTTCACGAAGCCGTGTTTGTCGACATATTTGAAGCACTGGTGTAGCGTGGAAGGCACGATCATGTAATCGTGTATCCATGGGCGCCCTAAGAGGATGTTATAAGAAGTATCTGTATCTATGACGTAGCAGGTGACTTCGGATTGGAGGTCACCAATTTGACACTTCAGACGAATCTTCTCAATAGGGTAGCTCCTGCCCGAATTGAAACCGCTGATGGCGGTGCTTGTAGGCGTCAGGCGATGCATTGGGATCCGGAGATGATGTAGCAGACCCTTCGGGATGATGCTTATGGAAGAGCCAGGATCAATGTGCATCCGATCCACCTTTACGTCGCCGATGTATCCCGTGTAGTATAGCGGACGATCATGTAGGTTGGTTTTGATGAGCATGTCCTGCGGAGTGAAGACGATTTTGGGCATTGCTCCCGTGTAGGCGCTGTCTTGGGGATCCATGGGTGAGTCCTCCCCGGTGAGGTTGGATTGAGCCAGATAAGCATCGACATTTTGGAGTGCTTCGCTCAATGCAATACGAACGTCCTTGGAGAGCCTTAGGAGTTCGTATAGTGACAATTTGGTCGGTGTGTTAGCCAATTGTGCTAAGATGTCAAAGTTATAGGGCCTCTCTAGCCCCTGGGCTGCGTCCTTTCGGAGGGATTTGTCGAAGCGAGTCTCCTTCGGCCTAGGCTTGTCAGTCGTCGAAGGCTGAGCCGGTCTCGGAGCATCAGTTGTAATAGGTTGATGACTTTCAGCTGGATTGTCAACCACAGGTTGGGATTGTGCTCCGGACCGCGTGATGACGGCTGTAGCTTCCTCGTTGTCTGCTGAGATTGTGTGGCAGGTCCTGATTTTTCTACTCTTCTTTCTGTTGGTAGGAGATGGTGTGGGTCAAGTTACTTCTGACACCAAGTCTGGATGGACCCACATAACCTCTCCTCATGAGGTGCTGAGAGGTACTAGACCAGCAGCCTGTTCTCGGGGAGGTGGAAGATTGGTAATCTCCATCGTTGCCAGAGGGACGAGGATTACCCCGTCTTGAGTCTCCATCGGAGGGAAGCTGCCGAATTGTACGGACACCATATTGGCTGCTACGGTTACCTCTTCGAAGTCGATGGCCAGAGCGTTCGAATCGATGAGGCTTTGGATGTACCGTTTTAGTTGGTAGCAGTCGTGTGTAGCGTGGTGTACATAACGGTGGTAATGGCAGAACTTTGGGTTCTCTAGATCAGCCGGCCGAGGCTCCCGTCTTGGTGGAGGAAGCTGAATTCTATCTCCTTGTATGAGCATGTCTAAGATAGGCTTGACGTGGCCATCTTCGAAAGAGTAAGTGATTTGAGGCCATTGTTTGTCTGCTGGTTGTGACTCGGGCTTCTGGGCCGTGTCGGCCATCATAGCCTGCTTTCCCTTGCTGTCTCGATTGTTGGAGGGGTTACCCCCATTATCGTTGTTGGGACGCTTACCCTTGTTCTCTCCTTCTGAGATGTGCAATCCCAGTTGGCGAGCCTTCTTCAGTCGTTCTTCGGTGCTTGTGGCGCTGATGATGAACGCCTTCCAATCTTTGAATTGACTTTCGCCCACCCAGAGACTGATCGTTGGAAGCAGTCTCTTTTGACAAATTTCAATCAAAGAGGAATCTGGATTTCCGGAAGGCAGCTTCATGGCGGTCTGGCGGAACCGCTCGATGTAGTTTCTTGTCAACTCCTTCTCCCCTTGGACGACGTCCATGAGAGTAGACATTGTGACGTCCTGCCCTACCTCCTAGAATCTCTCCAAGAACAAGCGTTTGAAGCCAGCGAAGGAGTGGATGCAGTTGTCCGGTAGATTGCGGTACCAATCGAAGGCGACTCCTTCCAACGCCCCAATGAATAACCGTGTGAAGATGGCATCATCATGGGGCAGATGGTCGGTGGTGACCTCGAAGTAAGTGATGTACCGACTTGCTGAGGTTTTGCCATCATACGGGTTGATATTGAACGACTTATATCTTGGTGGGAATGGAACATTCCTCCATTCAGCAGGGTATGGTTGCCGTATTCTTAGATCTTGAGCGTTTTCTCGGGCATGGAACATAGCTCGGAGCTCCTGGACCTCTCTCCTTACTTCTCGGTTCTCATCTATCGCGGTAGGGGCTGTTACTTTGGGAGAATTATTGCCCGGGTTTGGTGCCGCTGAGTTCGAATCCACATTGACCGCAGGGCTCGTGCTTGTTTGACTAGGCCTTCCTTCTTGTAGAGTTGGTAGGGCCGTTTTAATCTCATTTACAGACTTGACCAAAGCAAGTAATATGGCTTCGAGATTGTCGATGCGCTGGCGATCATTGGAACCACCATGATTGCTGTCCGTCATGAAAACCGTCCTTAAATGAGGAGTGATGGAAGGAACGGTGGAGGACATGCCCTCCGAGTCGTACCCATGCACCGAGAAGTCATCGGGATAGGTGGGAATGTTCTCTTCGGGCTCGGACTCGGAGGGAACGGTATCCCCAGCTTCAGAGCTTGCTTCGTCTTGAGAGTTACGGATGTCTTCGGGGACATCAGCGTCTGTTGTATCTGATGGAAGACTTGTCTGTCCGGGCTTGGCTCCTTGAAACATCAGATTGTTGCAGATGTTCGGAGGAGTGCTACCCCCAGTTCTCTCAACCCCCAGCGACGTGGATGATGAACTTCCCATCGCGGTAGATTTTGTCTTTGAACGGGTTTGTTGGAATACACCGGTAGAGGACAACCGTTTAGAAGATAGTTTTTTAGCTGTAGTGGTTGATATCTTGGGACTGGAGATACTTGTCTTTTTCTCTCTCCCTTCGGCGGGGACCTTCTGAGCGGAATTGCAGGAGACAACAAGAGGTGCCTCATCTTCTGAGCTCGAATGTTATAGCCTTTGGAAGACAGACGGTCGATCTTCCGTCACTGCCGTGTTGTTGCAGTAGCAGTTGACGATGATTTGGGTACAACGATGTTCAAGCGAGGACTCTTTGCACGCCGACGATTCTCCTCTTTCCTTGCATTTGTGCAGGTCAGAGGAACCACTCTGTCTATTTGCCGCCGGGGGCAGGACTTGAGAGTTTGTATACAACTTCCCATCCGAGGCCCGTGTGATAGTCAACGGGACGCCCCGATAGTTAGAGGTTGGGACAGCTGACTGGGCCTGATGAGCCCGCGCTACCCTAGACTTCCTTCTTTTAGCACATGTGGGTACGTAATAGGAGGAGTCCAAGTTGGATACCACAGAATCTGGCTTATCATCCAGAGAGCCATCAGGGTCAGGACCGTATGAGAGTCGGTCGAAGACTAATCGAGAGAAGCGTGGAACGGATGCTATACGGCTAGAGTTAGGCACCGTACAGGCTGTCTGCATGCGGTTGTCTTCTGCCGTCGGATGAATTATTTTTGTGCGGCTAGGAGTCACGACCGTACAGGCTGGCCGCATGCGATTGGCAATTGTGACCGCATGGGTTTTCTGCAAGCGATTGACTCCCATAGCCGCATGAGTTTCATCCGTGTTGTTGGCAACTGTAGCCGCATAAGCTATGCGGCTGACAGATTTGGCCGCATGAGTTTTCTCCATGCGGCTGGCGGATGTGGCCGCATGAGCTTTCTCCCTGCGGCTAATACCCTTATGCGGCTCGGATCTCATAGAGTTCCTCTTTGCCCCTGTAAGTCCAGCATCATAGTATTTTCTTCTGTCGGACTTGGGGACAGCAGAGTTGTCTACGGTCTGAAGTGGGGCCGCAGGAGAGTCCTTTTCGCCGTCTTGAGCAACAGAGGATATCCCATCGAGGGCTTGGGGAGGAGCAAATGATTTTGCCCTCCACTTTTTGCGAGCCTTCGTGCTGCGGGCGCGCTTCTGGACCGGGCCAGCGCTTCCTTCGAAGAGCATCTCTTCAAACGCCTGTTGGTCGAAGCGGACGACCATCTTTTGTTGCGTGGAGCCAAGTTTGGCTGCATCCGATTGCGTCACTAACTCCTCAGCCGTGGAGAAGTTAGTCCCCAGCAGAGTCGCCATCGTGTTTGCCATGAAATATAAAAGAACAGAACAATTATCGGAGGACCGGACTTTTACTTCACGTTACAAACTCGCTTGTACAAAGAAAGCCTAGGAACGAAAACCTAGGTACAGCAGTCTAAGTACAATTGTTTATTTTAGATTCTAGGGGGTGACGATAGAGGCTCGGAAAGGCGACGGCAGCCCTGCCTTACTCCTTGGACGATCGGTATGCAGCCTTGGCTCCTACGAGAAGATGGTTGGCGTTGACGAAGAAATGCTCTTCTTGCTTCTCTGTTGCTCTTCTGGCTTCTCTCTCTCTGTGTGTATTCTCTCTCTAACTATGGGGGGAAGTCTCTCTGTATATACGTATTTCTCTCTATTGTTGTATATCTTTTTTCAAGGGAATGGCACCTTGCTATTTATAATAGTAGGATGTGATCATTAGGGTTGCCAATGATTAGCTCTTGGAGATGGCGGCGGCCCATAGATTGGTCAATCCAGGCCGTTCAGTTTTGATTGTGACGAATCCGAGCATTTAGGTGTAGATTACACCAAATCCAATTAGCAATTAATGCTGATTGGAATAAATCTTCCTTATAATGATCTTCTGACAATTAAATTTATTCTCCTGTCACGTGTCCCAGATTATTGGGATTTCACCCAATCTTTAATGGCAGCAAATTTGAAGAATTAATCGGTTTAGAACACGTGTCCTAGGAGCTGCTGGGGGGTCTGGACCGCATGACGAGTGAGCCGCATATGAATTTGAACCGTATATGATTAAGCCCACGTGTTAGGGCTGCCTGGGCAGTGGCCCTCACTTGAGCCCTCGAACCACAAGGGAGTAATCCTTGTGGGCCGTATAGGTACATATCCGCCTGAGCCGCATGGACATGATCCTCTTGAACTGCATGAGAAGTCCTCGCTCGAACCGCATGAGGCTTTCTTGACCTGAGCTGCATAAGACAGATTCACTCTGAACCGCATGAGAGGTTCTTTGCTCGAGCCGCATGAGGCTTTCTTGGCCTGAGCCGCATAGGACTCATTCTGAGATGCATGAGACATGAGCCGCATACGAACGCCCACGTAGCAAGGCCACGTGGCATTTTTATGGCTCTCGGAGGATTTGTGTCAGAGATCTCTTTTCTCTTCCCTAGAGATTCATCATTATGATAGAGTCATAATTACCTGCTTTTGTGTCAGGGCTGTCAACTTTTCAAAGGGGTCAGCCGTCACAGCAATTAATGTAGCATGGGTCGGAGGGGAGCACTATTAGGCCACGTGTCCTCTGAGCCGCATGGAATGCCTCGGGCCGCATGGATTGTTCAGCCGCATGACTCCCTGAGCCGCATGAGTTTTCTGAGCCGCATGGGTCTTTCCTGGTCACATGAGTCATTTTCTATGCTTCTACAGGTATCAGAAGTGACTCAGCCCACACCATCTTCCATTCGCAAGAAGAAGGGTAGAAAAGTCAGGTCATACCGTACAATCTTAGCAGATATCGAAGAAGCTACAGCCGTCGTCACTCGATCTCGGCACAATCCCAACCTGTGGCTGATAACTTGGCTGAAGATCATCAGCAAGCTATAATTGACGCTCCGGGACCGGCTCAGCCTCCGACGACCGACAAGCCTAGGCCGAAGGAGACTCGCTTTGACAAATCCTTCCGAAAAAAGGTACCGCAGGGGCTGGAGAAGCCCTGCAACTACGACATCTTGGCGCAATTGGCCAACACACAGGCCAAGTTGTCATTATACGAGCTTCTGAGACTCTCAAAAGATGTTCGTGCGGCTTTGAGCGATGCACTCCAAAATGCCAATTCGTACTTGGCTCAGGTCAACCTCACGGGAGAAAACCCGCCTACAGATCTCCTAGACAGCGCTTGCACGGGAGCGATGCCCAATATTGTCTTCACTCCGTAGGACATGCTCATCAAAACCAACCTGTACGATCGTCCGTTATACTACACTGGATACATCGGCGACGTAAAGGTGGATCGGATGCACATTGATCCGGGGTCTTCCATAAGCATCATTTCGAAGGGTCTGCTACATCATCTTCGTATTCCGATGCATCGTCTGACGCCTACAAGTACCGCCATCAGCGGTTTCAATTCGGACAGGAGCTACCCAATTGGGAAGATTCGTCTGAAGTGTCAGATTGGCGATCTCCAATCAGAAGTTACGTGCTACGTCATAGATGCAGACACTTCTTATAACATCCTCTTGGGGCGCCCTTGGATACACGATTATATGATCGTGCCTTCCACGCTGTACCAGTGCTTCAAATATATCGATAAACACGGCTTCGTGAGGACAAAATTTGCTGATATCGATCCCTTTAAAGGGGTCGAATCCTACTACTCAGACTCCTGCCTGTACAAAAAGTCGAAGAAGCACCTTGGTGAAGGAGATGTGCAAGCTCGTACCGAGACAGCCACAGGATTAGAAGAACCTCTGACGATCCACCTCCAAGCTCGCAAACCTGCCAAGTTCGCACTCCTTACAGCCACTCTGCGTAAGGACACAATCAGCCTCTCGGCGCAAGAAGAGCAGATAATAATCCGGCTGCCAAGGTCTGGCCATGTACCAAGACTCACAATGGAGCCACTGACAATCAGGCTGCCGAGAGTCGGCCAGCCGCAAACGGAGAAGCTCAATCCCTCCGACAAGCCGATGACGATACGCCTTTCCAAGAAGAATCGTCATCCCGATGCAAGGCTTGGGACTTCTAGCGAACCAACCACTCCCCGCCCAGCATCAAGGACCAAGCTGGGGGTCGCTAGCCTGCCAACAACTCCACGCTCTGCTCCACCAGCTGAACCTCTGACGATCAAGCTGTCCAGGTCGTCCTCTCAGTCTTCGTTTATACAGGGGGTAGCCGAAGAGGAACCGGAGCTAGCCAAGTATGTGGCTGCCCACACTGATGTTCCCTCCGCAGATGATATAATCCCCCTAGAAAAGATACCTTACTTCATCAATAAAGGGCTATCTTTGAACTACCTCGAGCTCAATAAGCTGTGTACAATGTATACTATGGAACATGGTATAGGCACTCACCTACACACACAGGTGACAAATGTGTACACCGTAATCTAGCTTACTCCAGTGGAAGACGCTTACCGCATAATCGAGGGAGGGGATCATCCAATCATCTTCGGCCGGAAGGACGATCCGCATTCCTTCACCATAGAAGAAGTCGACCTTGGGTCAGATGCCGGGAGACTGCCTCTGTATCTTTATATCCCCGAATCCAAATATCTCATGCAAAAATAGGGATATGATCTGGAGACTACGCCAGGCTTGAACTACGGCACCGGGCGACGATTACCTTTGAAGCCACCAGTCCCGGCTGGCAAGCCACGGGACTACTATAGCAAAACTCGATGTGGATTAGGGTATGTAACACCCACGACGACCCCTGAGAGTTCAGATGAAGAATGTGACTGGCAGTCACATTCAACTGGATCACCAACTTCTAACTCGGATACCAGCATCGGAGACATCTTCAGACAAGTCCTGTTAGTCAATATGGTATTCGTCGACGCTTATGAAGAAGATGAAGACATTCCTGAAATCCTCGAGCTAGAGCCGTGGGCCCAACAGTTGGATGCACAATGGGAAAAGCGGTTCAAACTGAGAGAACCCCTACTGAAGATGAGGTTATACAAGTGGATCTCGGTAGCGAATCTTCTCCAAAACCAATCTTCGTCAGTAAAAGCCAAACGGATGAAGAGCGAGAATGGCTGCTAGAACTTGTCAAAGAATATATTGATGTGTTCGCCTGGAGCTATGAAGACATGCCAGGACTAAACCTCGAGGTTGCTCTTCACAAACTCAACATTCGGCCGGATGCAAAGCCAGTCAAGCAACAACAACGACGCTTTCGCCCGGACATCATGGATGCGATCGAGGCTGAAGTCAACAAATTAATAGCCAGCAGCTTCATTCGTAAGGAGCAACATCCTGACTGGGTCGCCAACATAGTTTCGGTCCTCAAGAAGAATGGAAAGATCCGAATCTGCATCGACTTCCGTAATCTGAATGAGGCATGCCCAAAATATGAATTCCCCTCCCTATCATAGACATCATGATCGACAACACATGCGGCTTCGAACGTATGTCATTCATGGATGGCTTCTCGGGGTACAAACAAATCAAGATGTCTCCTGACGACGAAAAGCATACATCATTCCGAACACCGATTGGCACATACTGTTACACAGTCATGCCTTTCGGTTTGAAGAATGCCGGTGCCACATATCAAAGAGCTATGAGTATCATCTTCAGAGAACACTTGCGCAAGACGGTGGAGTGCTACGTTGATGACATCGCCGTAAAGAGTCGCTATAAGGGAGACCATCTGCAGGATCTGAGAACAGTATTCGACCTGATGCGAGCGCACAATTTAAAAATGAACCCTACAAAATATTTCTTGGGCGTATCCAGCGAAAAATTCTTGGGTTTCATCATCACCGCCCAGGGTATTCATGTAGACCCTGAAAAGATGAAGACAATTATGGAGATGGGTCCCCCAAGAAATCTCCGCGAACTCAGATACCTTCAAGGGAGGTTAGCTTACATCAGGAGATTCATTTCTAACCTCTCCGGGCGATGTCGACCATTCACCCAACTCATGAAGAAAGGCGTCTCATTCGTATGGGACGAAGAATGTCAGCAGGCCTTCGACAGCATCAAAGAATATTTGTCGAACCCTCCCGTCCTCGTGGCTCCGGTTGCTGGAAAAGCATTCCTGCTCTACGTACGAGCAATAGAACATTCCTCGGGGCTCTGCTGGCACAAAACAACGATGCAGGCCATGAACAGGCCATATATTACCTCAGTCGAATGATGATTGGGCCAGAGCACCAATATACTGCAGTGGAAAAGGAATGTCTCGTCCTGGTTTCGCCATCCAGAAGACGCGGCACTATGTCTCTGGACAAACAATACATGTGATCTCATGAATGAACCCACTTAGGGTCCTCATGACTAAGCCAGGGGCACTCAGCTCTCGCCTCGCTACATGGGCAATATTGTTGTCCCCCTATCATATGATTTTTGCCCCACAAAAGGCTGTCAAAGGTCAAGCCTTGGCAGACTTTTTGGCAGCCCACCCGGGCTCGGAGTCGTCCAGAATATATGAAGAAATCCCAGATGAGGTCGCCAACTCGCATGCAACTTCCCACGATAATATATGGCGAATGTTCTTCGACGGTGCCTCAAGGATCGGACCTAAAGGCAACATCGTCGTCGGAGTCGGGGTGGTGCTGGTTTCTCCTTCCGGACTGGTGATCAATCGCGCTTACTCTCTCACAGAACCCTGCTCTAACAACGTGGCCGAGTACAACGCTCTGGTCATTGGCCTCCAACTTGCAAAAGAGCTGGGGGTAGAATATCTCGAAGCATACGGCGATTCATAGTTAATCGTCAATCAGATCCGGGTTTCATACGAGGTTCGTCATGAAGACATGATCCCCTATCACCAAATAGCGATCGACATCATCTCGTCGTTCGAAGGGTTCTTCATTTAGCATGTCCCCAGACTCCGAAATATCAAAGCCGACGCCCTAGCAGGCCTTGCCGCTTCCCTAGCAGTGCGGAACCATACTCATCATTCGGTTGACGTGATAGGCCACGAACTGGTATGTCCCAAGAACAACGTTCAAGTCGTGGCGAGCTATTCCGCCCAAATAATCGACGAAGCGCCAGATTGGAGACAACCATTCATTGACTTCGTCGTCTATGATATCCTGCCCGAGAACCCAAAGGAAGCCACTTCCATCAGATGGCGTTCTCTCAGATTCTTCTGCGATACAGAGACGAAAATGCTGTATCGACGATCCTACGACGGGTTATTGCTTCGGTGTCTGTCAAATACAGAAGCCAAAGAAGCTGTACGAGAAGCTCATGACGGTGTCTGCGGGGCCCATCAGCCTGGCCCTAAATTGCAAGACCGTCTTCGCCGAATAGGCTACTACTGGCCCACGATGGTAGCAGATGCGATAGACTATGCAAGAAAGTACAAAGCCTGCCAAGTCCACGCAGACTTCATCTACCAGCCATCCGAATGTCTACATCCGACAGTGGCATCTTGGCCGTTCGAAGCATGGGGAATGGATATCATTGGTCCAATCACTCCACCTTCCTCCCGAGGACATCGCTTCATACAAGACATTACAGATTATTTCTCCAAATGGGCGGAAGCTGTCCCACTTGCAGAAGTAAAGACGTCGAACATGATCAGCTTCCTCAAGCATCATGTCATCTATCGCTTTGGACTGCCCCGAAGGATCATCCGCGATAATGGTCCGCAGTTCACAAGCTACGCCTTCTATCGGTTCTGCGACAAGCATCGCATCTAGAATATTGCTTTGACACCACACAATCCGGCAGCAAATGGGTTGTCAGAAGCATTCAACAAAACCATCATCAAGTTACTCAAGAAGTTTGTATCATCCAACAAACGCGACTGGAACGAGAAGCTTGGTGAATGCTTATAGGCGTACCGTACCACAGTCCGAACAGCCATATGGAACACACCATTCTCCCTGGTGTATGGGAGTGAGGCAGTTCTCCCATTGGGGACTCAAATACCCTCACTCCGCGTCGCCCTCACTTATCAATCGACGACGGATGATAACTACCGTCGCCGGCTACAAGAGTTAGAGGCATTAGATGAAATGTGCCTCCACGCTCAGCAAAGGATCGAGCTATACCAAGCACGCATCTCTGGAGCCTTCAACAAGAAGGTCAAAATCAGAACATTCCAAGTGGGCGATCTCGTTTTGGCAGTCCGGAGGCCGATGGTCATGACTCACAAGACCACCGGTAAATTCCAGCCAAAATGGGAAGGTCCATTTGTCATTGAGGCTGTATTCTCTAATGGAGCTTATCGCCTCGCCAAAAAAAACGGAGACTTGCTCATGTTGCCCGTCAATGGCAAGTTCCTGAAGAAATATTATGTCTAAACGACATTTTCTAGATCATCGAGTCATGTACCCGCCGGTACCGCTGAACTCACCCTCATATTCACCACTTTCCAGATCATCGAGTCATGTACCCGCCGGTACCGCTGAACTCACCTTTATAATTTTTAGATTATCGAGCCATATACGTGCTGGTACCGTTGAACTCACATTCACAATATTCTAGATCATCGAGTCATGTACCCGCTGGTGCCGCTGAACTCACATCCACAATATTCCAGATTATCGAGTCATGTACCCGCTGGTGCCGCTGAACTCACACTTTCACAATAGTCTAAATTATCGAGTCATGTACCCGCTGGTGCCTCTAGCTCATATTTCGGTCACTCTTTCAGATAGTAAGTCATGTATGATCATACCTCTGAACTTTCTTCCTGGAAGAGATCCTCCCTTACGATCTACTACACGCACTCCCAGTGCACAAAAAGGGTATCCGATCCACAAATTTCCAAAACAGCCATGTCCTCATTACCTTTGAGTCGTTTCACTTCCGCCAAAAACAAATCACCCCACTACATAAGAACTTCTATGTCCTTATTACCTTTGAGTCGTTCTATGTGCCCCCTCTTAATTGAGCCCACTCCTGCCATGTCCTCATTACCTCTGAGTGGGAAGGCTCCGTCGAAGAAACCCTCATACTTGCCATGTCCTCATTACCTCCGAGTAAGTATGTTGATTCCCTTTCGATTTATTATCCGTACCCACAACCGGAGTACGCCAAGGATAATAGGTCCACAAATGTCCTCTGTTGACCACAATGTCACGACCCGCACCCTGTGTAGGGACACGAGAGCGTAACAACGCCCAGCCTACGTCGCAGTGTCGGCGGTAGAACGCTGTCCTAGGTCAATCATCTAACAATATAAAGGTACCTGTACAGTATATACACTCCGAATGGAGGTGACATAACAGAACAGTCTCAATCACATCTAAGGCAGATACAGAATAGTAAAGGTAGATAGAGAGATCAGAAACACAATGTAATGCTAAAAGAGAGAGGAAAATCTAAGTGTATAAGATAACAACTCAAGAACATCCAGCTCAAAACAAGTCTCTAAATATAACAACATCTCAGAAGAACAACTGAAAATCAAATAACAAGCTGAAAGAAAACTAAAGCCTAGCTATCTAGTCTAGACTCTGGGAGTAGCATCCTGAACTGCAGCTGGGTCCTCCAGAGGAGCCAGGTCGCAGGTGTCATCTAAGCCTGCTCCGTAATAGGTGGTACATAGGGCCTCCTCATCATCCTCTGTAATATTTTCAACAGGTCCAGTCAGGACAGGAGCGAGTACAGTACATCTCAACAGATCATAGCAGGTTAGAAAAATATAATCATGCAGTAAAGTAAGATACATGAACTGAAAAAAAACAGTATGTAAACAGAGAGAGAAACTATAATAAAAATATCTACTATACATAGAGAGCTAATAGTGACTAGTGAGTCAGAGTAAAATATAAACATGTGAATGGCATACGAGATTCATGACTACAGCTAAGAGAGTGATTCATGACTACAGCTACTTGGATAATATTTACATGTCTATTTCTACTCCCCCATCCCCAATCAATACACACGGATCTGTTCAAGTTATGTTAAGATTCGTAAAACTTCACATGGCTCATAAAATGAGTGATACGTGAAGATGATTCATGATGGCTCTGTGAACATGAGAGTACATGTGTCACAAGTGATTCGTGAATCAGAGGAAGCATAGAGATACGTGATGATTCGTGAAACGCACAAAACATGTAGTATCCGATGCTCCCAAGGGGGATAACATCTCATGAAAAGATCCATATAGTACCAATCCGTGTGACCAACGTGACAGTATCAAGTAAAGTAATTTAAAACAGAAAAATAATTCTAAGCAGGATATGAAATGATCAGAGAATGTACTCGCCTGTAACTGGTGAATCTGAGAGAATATAGACTGTCCGAGGAGTGGTGTCTGTCTCCTATAGAACAGTGCAAGTCACTATGAGTCTACAATGATAATAAGATGCAAATCAATGCATTCTACATGAATCTAGGTCAATCTAGACCAAAGTCAACTCTTGGTCAACTATGGTCAAACCTAGAAGTCAAACTAGGTCAACCAAGTCAAACCTAAGTCAACTTGTCTAACTAGGTCTAACAAGTCATTTCTAAGTCCAGCTAGACTACACAAGTCCATTCTAGGCCCACTAGTCTAATAGACATACCATAGGCCAATATCACATATATACCCATACCACATATGAGAGAATATGAATATCCCTATATACATATAGGCTAGTATCCATATGCCTACATATATGATATTTATATGCAATCACACATTTTCAAGAGAAGAATAATATATATATATATATATACATATATGTGATACACACATATGAAAACTAGAGGATTAACTTAGAAGACAACCATAGGCTAAAGAGTATACACTACATTACCATATATAAATATATCTAAAAGTATACAAACATAGAAAGGCACCCAAGGGCATATGTGTATGAATGATGTGAATGTGAGTGTCATAGAGTGTGTGTGTATGTGTCATGTGTACAGGAAAGTAAGATGGTGTGTGTACATGTGTTAATCATGTGTGTGTGACAGGTTTGTGTGTATGTGTGTGTATAGGATATGGTAGGCAATGCATAGAGGGAATGTGTGTGATTTAACATAGCAATATACATGAAAATCAGTTAGCATTATCTCTACACCATCATAAGTCAACTGAGTTAATATTCAATAGTAACACCTTGAACTTCAGGTTCAAACACAAGGGAAATCTCAGGGTTCTATCAGTGTACATGATATGTGATGTGTTTGTGTCCACAAAAGTGGACACAAACGTGTCCAATCCAATTAAAACCTAAATCATCAAACTGGACACACACACTGGGACAGCCTCGTGCGGGTGTGCACGCGTGTCGTGCACCCGACACAAGCCTTCCCAAGCCTCGTGCTCATGTCCCTACTTAGTCTAGGTATAGGTGCTCGTGTTCATGTGTCTGCATCGTGTCAACGTGTCTCGTGTCCAGAGTTATAAAAGCGTATCAGTGGCTAAAAAAATATACAGTGCACAGAACATGGAATCCTAGTACGTGGTCGATTTCTTCCAATCCTGACCATACAATCACGTACAACTTGGGGACAGTAATGTCATAGGGTGCCCCAAGCTGTCCACAAAATCTCGTGTCAAACAAAATCGTGTCGTGTCCAGAATAGAGCCCGTGGTGCAGGGGATTACTGTAGCCCGTGCGCGCATGTGCACGAGGGCGTGTGCACGAGTGTCCTATCGACACGACACAATCACAAAAACAACTCAGAGCTATAGAAATGGATAAGCGACAACAAAACACGATTTTCCATTCAAATCAAATTCGAAAATAAACACAAAAAGTTCTCTGTGGCATTTATACAAACACATTGCATATCACACTGATACGTGTCCTGTTAGGAAACGAATCGACACAGAAACTTAGGGATTCCTATTCCTATAGTTAGGTTAGGTCTAGGGCTCCCTATACATGCAATAATTTCAGGATTCTATGGTGAGAACAAGAAGTTACCTCAAAGTATCAAAACTCTCAAAAAGCTCTTCAAAGAGGGAATCTCCACAAGCCACCAATCAATCAAATCGATTCAAAATCTATGATTGGACCCCACCAACAGTAAGAGAGCAATGATTAGGTCCTAATGGAAGAAATTTCATTCAAAAAGGAGTCCTATTGATTAAACTAGGAAAGAAATAAAGGAGGCTTACCTACTTCCTTAAGAGAATGATGAACTATTAAAGAAAGAGGCTCAAATCCCCCAAGAGGCATTATATAGGCAAGGGGGGGTCTCTTGGCTGGTCATAAAGTTATGGTTAGGGTTTCATCCTATGGCTAGGATTGTATCAAGGGAAATAGATGGCCTAGAACAAGGGTTCTATCTTAGCCCCTAGCAAATCACTTAACCATGACTAAACTTGTTTAACCCCTTAACCAACTCATCTAATTCTCAAAGTGGCTCACTAAGTTAGTCATGACTCATCTAGGTTAGGTCCAATCTAGGTTAGGCTAACCATAAACACAAGACAATAATTATATTAGTATTTAAATCACACCATTCAATTAAATTATTCAAAAATTCCTAATAAAATATATTAAATTCAAATAAATCCTAAAATGCCCAAAATACCTTCTAGGCTATAATGTACTAGTCAGACATCCTAATCACATGGCTAGGCTCTAAGGTTACACTAGTCAAACACCAAAATCGTAAGTCATGATCTAAAAATAGTTTTAAAATAATTAAAAATTACCAAAAATCATATTATCATTTAAATATCTTAATTAAATAAATAAAAATATAAAATTTCAAAATTACCCTTATTTTAGAAATTGGGTGTTACAAGTCTACCCTCCTTAGAAAAATTTCGTCCTCGAAATTAAAATGGTAGTAGTCTTCTAGGTCAAACACCCCACAATCAAAAGTCTCAAACATACCGTCAGATAATCATATGCGTCTGTCCAAAATCATGATACTCAGAATCTTCGTCATGCTAGTGAGCAAGGCTACGATAATCACAGATTCCTCGACTATGGTACATACCTCTAGAATTATGGTATTTAAAATTTTTGCATTGCCGCATGCTTGGCAGCGAAAACCTTAAATTCCCACACCCGAGAAATACATCCAAAATCTGACTATATGTCCTCACAATGCCAGCTATCATGACTATAGAAGACTCTAGATTCCATAACTTAGGCGACCTAGCCCATACGACTTATCTCGAAAGAAAACTAAATCGAAAAGAGTGCCAGATCAAAGCTTATCAACAGATAAGGAAGCAGATAAGAACAGATGTAATTGAATTTCAAGATAGATATATTAAGGCAAGGTGGGAATGGAATCGAAAAGAACAGAACCTGCAAGCACCTCTCCCACTGCCTGAGCATCCTCGACTGTCATGGCGTAAGCTCGCACCTGCTGGCCTCCTCCAGCCTGATACTGCACAATTCTCTGTTGCTGCGTCGGTAACGGTCCCCGCTGCTGACCTACCGGAGCCTTGGCTCCTCCTCCTGGTGCTGTGCCTATGTACTGGGAACACTCCCTCAGCTGGTGGTCCGCTGCTCCACAAAGTAGGCACCTGCCCAGCCTCTTCCTGCACTCACCCCATCCATGCCTCGGCTTCTTGCAGTAGGGGCAACTGACTACCTGCTGTCTCGATGCCTGATGCTGTCTGGGCTGCTGCTGTCCCTGCTGATGGCCGTGACCCTGGAACTGCTGCTGAAACTGATGCTGAACGTGCGGCCTCTTGGCCGGTCCTCTGCTACTGCTGCCTCCCTGGGAGTCTCGCCCCCTCTTGAGCCTAAGCTCAAGATCATCCTCTGCAGCTAAAGCGTCCACCAGGATCTCCTCAAATGTAGTGTTGCAGGCATTCTTGGTGTAGGACTTGACCTCCTTTACCAAGCCCTTCCGAAACCTCCAGGCCTTCGTCGTCTCTGACAAGTCATCCATAAATCTGCTCAGGCGGCAGAACTCTCCTGCGTACTCCTCCACAGACTGGTTCCCTTGGACTAGGGCCTCGAACTGGGTCTCGAGGGCTCCTAGCGCTGTGTCTGGAAAGAACTTCTCCTTGAACAGCTTTTTGAATGCTGCCCAAGTCTGTCCTGCTGTGCCGATCCTCGGGTCGGTCTGGTACCATGTACGGGCCAGATCCTGTATTATGCTGGCCGCTGCCTCTATCTGGAGCCTCGTCGGGATCTCAGCCAACCTGAAGATCTCCTCCATAGGCTCGATCCACTCATCGGCATACAGGATCCCCTCTGTCCCACGAAAGTCCCTCGGGTGCATCTTCTGGAAGTCTTGGATGCCTTTCTCCCGTGGCTGGTATGGCTGCTGGACTGCTGCTGGCTGAGCTATGACTCTCTCTACTACAGTCATCGCCAGCTCGATGCCTCGTGCGAGCTCTGCTGTCTGCCCATGCTGCTGGGTCTGCTGACCTTCCATGTACTGCCGGAAGAAGGCTAACAGCTGAACGGCGTCAATCGTCCCTGCAGGTGGCTGCTGCTGCTGAAGAAGTACATCCGGAATCACCGGACTCGGCTCATGCCTCACTGCTGGTGGGGCTCCTCCAAAAGCTGCTGAAACGCCTACCCCAGCTGGCCTGACTGGGGCTGCAGCACCAGGGGCTGACTGCTGAGTATGAGAGGTGGCAGACCTCTCATCGACGTCCCCCTGGCCCTGGCGATGCGATCGCGTCTCAACCATCCTGGAGACACAGATCAAAAAGAAACAATTGCTGAGAATGAGTCGAAATACTAAGGGAGGACAGTTTAATTTCAAGGAAGACATTAAGGGGCAAAATGTAGATATACGGAATCTGAATAAGAGTTTTTCCTATTTGTGATTGAGTACCTTCAAAATATCATAATCCTACTGCAGGCTGTAGTGATACTCTAGTTCGAATACCACTACATAAACTCGACCTGCATGGGCCACCAATAAAAATGTGTCACGACCCGCACCCTGTGTAGGGGCACGAGAGCGTAACAACGCCCAGCCTACGCCGCAGTATCGGCGGTAGAACGCTGTCCTAGGTCAATCATCTAACAATATAAAGGTACCTGTACAGTATATACACTCCGAATGGAGGTGACATAACAGAATAGTCTCAATCACATCTAAGGCAGATACAGAATAGTAAAGGTAGATAGAGAGATCAGAAACACAATGTAATGCTAAAAGAGAGAGGAAAATCTAAGTGTATAAGATAACAACTCAAGAACATCCAGCTCAAAACAAGTCTCTAAATATAACAACATCTCAGAAGAACAACTGAAAATCAAATAACAAGCTGAAAGAAAACTAAAGCCTAGCTATCTAGTCTAGACTCTGGGAGTAGCATCCTGAACTGCGGCTGGGTCCTCCAGAGGAGCCAGGTCGCAGGTGTCGTCTAAGCCTGCTCCGCAATAGGTGGTACATAGGGCCTCCTCCTCATCCTCTGTAATATTTTCAACAGGTCCAGTCAGGACATGAGCGAGTACAGTACATCTCAACAGATCATAGCAGGTTAGAAAAATATAATCATGCAGTAAAGTAAGATACATGAACTGAAGAAAAACAGTATCTAAACAGAGAGAGAAACTATAATAGAAATATCTACTATACATAGAGAGCTAATAGTGACTAGTGAGTCAGAGTAAAATATAAACATGTGAATGGCATAGGAGATTCATGACTACAGCTAAGAGAGTGATTCATGACTACAGCTACTTGGATAATATTCACATGTCTATTTCTACTCCCCCATCCCCAATCAATACACAAGGATCTGTTCAAGTTATGTTAAGATTCGTGAAACTTTACATGGCTCATAAAATGAGTGATACGTGAAGGTGATTCATGATGGCTCTGTGAACATGAGAGTACATGTGTCACAAGCGATTCGTGAATCAGAGGAAGCATAGAGATACGTGATGATTCGTGAAACGCACAAAACATGTAGTATCCGATCCTCCCGAGGGGGATAACATCTCATGAAAAGATCCATATAGTACCAATCCGTGTGACCAACGTGACAGTATCAAGTAAAGTAATTTAAAGCAGGAAAATAATTCTAAGCAGGATATGAAATGATCAGAGAATGTACTCGCCTGTAACTGGTGAATCTGAGAGAATATAGACTGTCCGAGGAGTGGTGTCTGTCTCCTATAGAACAGTGCAAGTCAATATGAGTCTACAATGATAATAAGATACAAATCAATGCATTCTACATGAATCTAGGTCAATCTAGACCAAAGTCAACTCTTGGTCAACTCTGGTCAACTCTGGTCAACCCTAGAAGTCAAACTAGGTCAACCAAGTCAAACCTTAGTCAACTTGTCTAACTAGGTCTAACAAGTCATTTCTAAGTCCAGCTAGACTACACAAGTCCATTCTAGGCCCACTAGTCTAATAGACATACCATAGGCCAATATCACATATATACCCATACCACATATGAGAGAATATGAATATCCCTATATACATATAGGCTAGTATCCATATGCCTACATATATGATATTTATATGCAATCACACATTTTGAAGAGAAGAATAATATATATATATATACATATATGTGATACACACATATGAAAACTAGGGGATTAACTTAGAAGACAACCATAGGCTAAAGAGTATACACTACATTACCATATATAAATATATCTAAAAGTATACAAACATAGAAAGGCACCCAAGGGCATATGTGTATGAATGATGTGAATGTGAGTGTCATAGAGTGTGTGTGTATGTGTCATGTGTACAGGAAAGTAAGATGGTGTGTGTACATGTGTTAATCATGTGTGTGTGATAGGTTTGTGTGTATGTGTGTGTATAGGATATGGTAGGCAATGCATAGAGGGAATGTGTGTGATTTAACATAGCAATATACATGAAAATCAGTTAGCATTATCTCTACACCATCATAAGTCAACTGAGTTAATATTCAATAGTAACACCTTGAACTTCAGGTTCAAACACAAGGGAAATCTCAGGGTTCTATCAGTGTACATGATATGTGATGTGTTTGTGTCCACAAAAGTAGACACAAACGTGTCCAATCCAATTAAAACCTAAATCATCAAACTGGACACACACACTGGGACATCCTCGTGCGGGTGTGCACGCGTGTCATGCACCCGACACAAGCCTTCCCAAGCCTCGTGCTCGTGTCCCTACTTAGTCTAGGTATAGGTGCTCGTGTTCATGTGTCTGCATCGTGTCAACGTGTCTCGTGTCCAGAGTTATAAAAGCGTATCAGTGGCTAAAAAAATATACAGTGCACAGAACATGAAATCCCAGTACGTGGTCGATTTCTCCCAATCCTGACCATGCAATCACGTGAAACTTGGGGACAGTGATGTCAGAGGGTGCCCCAAGCTGTCCACAAAATCTCGTGTCAAACAAAATCATGTCGTGTCCAGAATAGAGCCCGTGGTGCAGGGGATTACTGTAGCCGGTACGCGCGTGTGCACAAGGGCGTGTGCACGAGTGTCCTATCGACACGACACAATCACAAAAACAACTCAGAGCTATAGAAATGGATAAGCGACATCAAAACACGATTTTCCATTCAAATCAAATTCGAAAATAAACACAAAAAGTTCTCTGTGGCATTTACACAAACACATTGCATAGCACACTGATACGTGTCCTGTTAGGACACGAATCGACACAGAAACTTAGGGATTCCTATTCCTATAGTTAGGTTAGGTCTAGGGCTCCCTATACATGCAATAATTTCAGGATTCTATGGTGAGAACAAGAAGTTACCTCAAAGTATCAAAACTCTCAAAAAGCTCTTCAAAGAGGGAATCTCCACAAGCCACGAATCAATCAAATCGATTCAAAATCTGTGATTGGACCCCACCAACGGTAAGAGAGCAATGATTAGGTCCTAATGGAAAAAATTTCATTCAAAAAGGAGTCCTATTGATTAAACTAGGAAAGAAATAAAGGAGGCTTACCTACTTCCTTAAGAGAATGATGAACTATTAAAGAAATAGGCTCAAATCCCCCAAGAGGCATTATATAGGCAAGGGGGGGTCTCTTGGCTGGTCATAAAGTTAGGGTTAGGGTTTCATCCTATGGCTAGGATTGTATCAAGAGAAATAGATGGCCTAGAACAAGGGTTCTATCTTAGCCCTTAGCAAATCACTTAACCATGACTAAACTTGATTAACCCCTTAACCAACTCATCTAATTCTCAAAGTGGCTCACTAAGTTAGTCATGACTCATCTAGGTTAGGTCCAATCTAGGTTAGGCTAACCATAAACACAAGGCAATAATTATATTAGTATTTAAATCACACCATTCAATTAAATTATTCAAAAATTCCTAATAAAATATATTAAATTCAAATAAATCCTAAAATGCCCAAAATACCTTCTAGGCTATAATGTACTAGTCGGACATCCTAATCACATGGCTAGGCTCTAAGGTTACACTAGTCAAACACCAAAATCGTAAGTCATGATCTAAAAATAGTTTTAAAATAATTAAAAATTACCAAAAATCATATTATCATTTAAATATCTTAATTAAATAAATAAAAATATAAAATTTCAAAATTACCCTTATTTTAGAAACTGGGTGTTACACACAAAAATCCTCCGTTGAGTCCCCTCCTGCCATGTCCTCATTACCTCTGAGTAGGAAGGCTCCACGGTAAAACCTTCGTACTTGCCATGTCCTCATTACCTCTGAGTAAGTATGTTGGTTCCATTTCATCCTATTATCTGTATCCTAAGCCTGGGTACACCAAGGATAGTAGGCCCACAAATGTCCTCTTTTGACCACAAATGTCCTCTGTTGACCACAAATGCCGTACTAGGTCCCCTAGTACATCCACATCTTTCCTCATCATCACATGCTTTCGGAGCCCAGCTTGTCCATAGCATTCTTTCACCCAATGCATAGAACTTCCACGTTGATAGCACCTCTGAGTTGTTCTATGTATCCTCATTCGAGTTCACTCCTACCATGTCCATATCACCTCTGAGTAGGAAAGCTCTACCATCAACCTTATATTTACCACGTCCATACCACCTCTGAGTAAATATGATGGTTCTCTCTCTCAACTTATTATCCGTACCTAAAACCAAGGTACGCCAAGGATGATAATCCACACAAAATCTCCAGCGGAAGTACCCAAACCTATCACGTCCATGCTACCTCTTATAGGATCTCCACACCAAAATAACTCTACTTTCCATGCTTCTTATTCAAAGTATTCCAAATTTTCAATTTGAAAACTTTGAAGGGGGTCTTATAGAAGCATGGAAATTATTGCTTTTAGTCCTACATCGGAAAGGAGAAAAGGAAAGGGCTCACTCCATTTTATAAATTGAGCCCCCTTGCCTCCTTTGAAAAGGGCACCAACTTCTCTTCCCTTCTTCCAACTTGGACGCTTCCTACTACGCACCATCGGGTGCTAAGTCGAAGAAGTCTAGGGCAGCGCGGGCTCGTCGAGCTCAGTCAGCTGTCCCAATCTCTTACCATCAGAGTGCTCCGCTAACTGTTAAAGCGGGCCTCTGATGAAAAGTTGTAAACATGATACCTACGTACTCGTGTGTTCGACATACCCGGGCCCACAAAACGAGTACAAAGGTTGACCGAGATGTCCTTGACTTGTGAGATGGGATCCTTCACAAGCGCAAGAAAAGAAGGGGATTCTCTATGCCGCTCGAATTCAACATGGAGCTTCATGCGGCTCAAAATCCAGAAAGCTTCATACGGCCCAAAAGCAACAGGGGGGCCTTAGGCGGCCCAAAATCAACATGAAAGCCCATGTGGCTCAGCCAGAAGGAGCCTCATGCAGCTCAGAAACTCAAACGGACCGAAAGTCTTCTGGAGCCTCATGCGGCTCGTATAAGCTCTATGCGATTACGATTCCGGTCATGACGACTCTTCATGCGGCTCGAGTATGAAGACTCTCATGCGACTGGAGTATGGAGACGCTCATGCGGCTCGGTCGTGATGACTCTTCATGCGGCTCGGTCATGACGACGCTCATGCGGCTCGAGTATGAAGATTCTCATGCGGCTCGAGTATGGAGACGATCATACGGCTCGGTCGTGACGACTCTTCATGCGGCTCGATCATGACGACGCTCATGCGGATCAAGTATGAAGACTCTCATGCGGCTCGGTCATGACGACTCTCATGCGGTTCGGGTATGGAGACTCTCATGCGGTTCGGGCACGACGACTCTCATGCGGTTTGAGTGTGATGACTTTCATGCGGCTCATGAGTACAACAGTTGGGACACGTGGCTGGACACATGTCATAAAGCCAATCAATCTCAAAAACCCAGATTTACTGCAATCAAAGATTGGGTCAAATCCCAATAATCTAGGACACGTGGCGGGAGAATGAATGAAATTTATTCATTCGGATTTGCAGACATCAGTAAATCATCATGATGGAGATTTATTGCAATCAGCATTAATTACTGATAGGATTTGGCGCAATCTACATTAATGGCCCAGATTCATCACACTCAAGACTAATGGCCAAGATTGATCAATCAATAGGCCACCGCCACTTTTAGGGACAATCATTGCAAACCCTAATGATGGCATTCTACTCTTATAAATAGCAAGGTGCCATTCCCTTGCAAAAAGGCCCCTCTTTTCGAGATCAGAGAGCACCAGAATACTTGGAGAAAAAAGCAGAGAGAGAGCAAAGAGAGCATTTCTTCAACGCTAAGCAATCTTCTGGGGCCAAGGCTGCATACCGATCGTCCAAGGAGTAAGGCAGGGCTGTCGTCGCCTTTTCGAGCCTCTATCGTCACCTCCCAGAATCTAAAATAAATAATTATACTTAGATTGCTGTACCTAGGCTTTCGTCCCTAGGCTTTCTTTGTACAAGCGAGTTTGTAACATGAAGTAAAAGTCCAGTCCTCCGATAATTGTTCTACTCTTTTATATTTCATAGCAAATAAGGACGTGGAGTCGTCGGTGTGCTAGCGGTCCCCGGCTTGGTGCTGAATTGTTGGTTTGTCCCCATCTCCAGTTCAGCAACCCCCTGCGTTATTGAAGCTTGGGAAGACGATCTGGGGAGCTTGATCACCAAAGGTCCCGCTGGTAGGGCAGGACGTGGGGTTGGTGGCTCACTAACAGTCCTCGACTCAGTGTTGGGCTGACGCCTTGTCCTTAGCAGACGGATGACCATTGGCTTATCAGAAGAGTTTGTCTCTTCAGATTATCGTTGACCGGCTCTTGACAGTCTAATTGTCGTTGGCTTCACAGTGGGTCTCGGCGCTTGGCCAGACCTTAGGAGTCGGATAGTCATTTGCTCCTCCTGTGCAGAGAGACTGATTGCATTCTTACGTAAAGTGGCTGTAAGGGGTGCAGTTCTGCCCGGTTTACAGGCTTGGAGGTGTAGTGTCAGAGGTTCTTCTGATCCCGTTGTCGCCTCAGTTTGAGCTTGCATATTTTCTTCGACAAGGTGCCTCTTCGACTTCTCGTACAAGCAGGAGTCCGAGTAGTAGGATTCAAGCCCTCTGAAAGGATCAATGTCGGCAAATTCGGTTCTTACAAAGTCGTGTTTGTCGACGTACTTGAAGCACTGGTGCAACGTGGAAGGCACGATCATGTAGTCATGTATCCAAGGACGCCCTAAAATAATATTGTAGGAAGTGTCCGCGTCTATAACATAGCAGGTTACTTCTGACTGAAGGTCACCGATTTGGCACTTCAAGCGAATCTTCCCGACTGGATAGTTTCTGTCTGAATTGAAACCGCTGATAGCGGTGCTTGTAGGTGTCAGGCGATGCAAAGGGATGCCCAGAAAGTGAAGCAGGCTCTTCGGGATGATGCTTAAGGAAGAACCGAGATCTATGTTCATCCGATCCATCTTTACGTCGCCGACGTATCCAGTATAATACAGCGGGCGATCGTGCAGGTTGGTCTTAATGAGCATGTCCTGCGGAGTAAAGACAATGTTGGGCATTGCTCCAGTAAAAGCACTGTCCTGAGGATCCTCTGTGGAGCTTTCTCTTGTGAGCTTAACTTGAGCTAGATAAGTGTCAGCGTTCTAAAATGCGTCACTAAGTACGACGCAAACATCTTTGGAGAGCCTCAAGAGCTCGTACAATGATAATTGGCCGGTGTGTTGGCCAATTGTGCCAAGATATCAAAGTTGTAAGGCCTCTCCTGTCCCTGAGGCGTATCTTTTTGGAGCAGCGGTTTGTCGAAGCGGGTCTCCTTCGGCCTAGGCTTGTCGGTCGTTAGAGGCTGAGAGGGCCCTGGAACATCAGCAGCAGCCGGCTGATAATCTTCAGCCGAGTTACACGGTGGGGGTTGAGTTTGTGCACCGGATCGGGTAACCACAACTGTCGTTTCTTCGACGTCGGCTGAGATTGTGCGGCAGGACTTGACTTTCCTACCCTTCTTCTTGCTAGTAAAGGGTGATGATGGCCGGGTTACTTCAGATACTAAGTCCTGGTGGACCCACATGACCTCCCCTCGTGATGTGGTGAGGGGTAACAGCCCAGCAGCCTGGTCTCGGGGAAGTAGAAGATTAGCGACCTCCATCTTCGCCCGGGGGACAGGTACCACTCCATCTTGAGTCTTCGTCGGAGGGAAGTTACCGAATTGGACAGACACCATGTTGGCCGCTACAGTTACCTCCTCGAAGTCAATGGCTAGAGCCTTAGAGTCGATCAGGTGCTGGATGTACCGTTTTAATTGGTAGCAATCTTGAGTAGCATGGTGGACATAGCGATGGTAGTGGCAATACTTTGGGCTTTTCATCTCTGCAGGCCGAGGCTCACGTCTCGGTGGAGGGAGCTGAATCCTGTCTCCTTGTATGAGTATGTCAAGGATGGGCTTGACATGGCATGTCTTCAAAGGAGTAAGTCATCTGCAGCCACTGCTTCTCTGCCGGCTTCGGTTCGGGCTTCGGGGCTGTATCGGCTACTATAGCCTGTTTGCCCTTGTTGTATCGATTGTTGGAGGGGTTACTGCCATTATTGTTGTTGGCATTAGGGCGTCTGCCCATGTCGTCTCCCTCCGTGATGTGCAATTCCAGTTGGCGGGCTTTCTTCAACTTGTCTTCCGCGCTAGTGGCGCTGATGATGAAAGTCTTCCAGTCCTTGAACTGACTTTCGCCCATCCAGAGGCTGATTGTGGGAAGCAGCCTCTTTTGGCAGATTTCAATCTAGGAAGAATCTGGATTGCCAGAGGGCGATTTCATCGTGGTTTAGCAAAACTGCTCAATGTAGTTCCTTGTTAGCTCCTTCTCACCTTGAACAACGTACATGAGGGTGGACATTGTCACATCTTGTCCTACCTCGTAGAACCTTTCACGGAACATGTTTTTAAAGCTGGCAAAGGAATGGATGCAGTTGTCTGGCAAGTTACGGTACCAGTCGAAGGCGACCCCTTCCAATGCTCCAATGAACAACCTCGTAAGGATGGCGTCGTCATGAGGCAGATGGTCAGTTGTGACTTCGAAGTAGGTGATGTACCTGCTTGCAGATGTCTTCCTATCATATGGATTGATGTTGAATGGTTTATATCTTGGTGGGAAGGGAATATCTCTCCATGCAGTAGGATACGATTGTCGTATCCTGAGGTGCTGGCAGGTTTCTCGGGCGTGGAACATGGCCCGGAGCTCCTGGACCTCTCGTCTTGTCTCCCTGGCCTTGTCTGCTGTGGTAGGAGCCGATATTGTAGGAGGGTTGTCGCCCGGGGTTGAGTTCGAGTCCGCATTTGCCGCTGGACCCAAGCTTGTCTGGCCAGGCGTCCTTTCTTGCAGAGTTGGTAGGGTGGCTTTGATCTCGTCTACGGATTTGACCAAGGTATGAAGTATGGCCACTAGGGTGTCGATGCATTGGCGATCACTGGGACCGTCTTGGTCGTTGTTCGTCATAAACAACGTCCTCACATGATGAGAGATGGAAGGAACGGTGGAGGACGTGCCTTCTGAATTATACCCTTGTGCCGAGAAATCATCGAGGTATGTAGGAATGTTCTCCTCTGGTTCGGACTCAGAGGAAGTGCTACCCCTTGCATAGGAGGCTGTCTCGTCTTGGGACCCGTGGACGTCCTCGGGGACGTCTGAGTCTACAGCATCTGTGGGGGGGATTCCTTCCTCCGGTGCATCTTCTTGGAACGTCGGATTATCGTGGACGTTCGGATGGGTGCTACCTCAAGTTTCAGCTACCCCCAGGGATAGGGATGACGAACTCCAAGTGTTGAAGATTTCGTCTTTGAACGGGTGCCTTGATAAACTCCTCCCATGGTGGTTATAGACAACCGTTTCGATGAGAGCTTCTTGGCCGTGCCGGTTGAAATCTTTGGGCTGGCCACATTTATCTTCTTCCTTACTTTGCTAGTAGGGACCTTCTTAGTAGAGTTGTAGGAGGCGACATGAAGCGCTTTATCTCCTGCACTTGGTGGTAGGACCGGTCCTAGATGTTGCAGTCGTTGGAAGACGGACTGCCGGTCCTCTTGGGTTGCCGCCTTGCTGCAGCAGCAGTTGACGATGACCTGAGTGCAGTGATGTCCATGAAAGGACTCTCTGCACACCAAGCTTTCTTCTCTTTTTTTGCGCTTGTAAGAATCACATCACGCAAGTCACTCGTTTTATGGGCCCGGAAGTTCCGAGCACACGAGTGTGTTGGCATCCCGTCCGCTTCCTGATGTGGGGCTGATAAGAGTACCTGACCCTGATCGTTGTTGGGAGATGCTTGATAACTATCTCGTCCGTTGACCATCGGGGGTTGGATACGGATAGTTTTATACAACTTTCCATCATGGGCCCGTATAATAGTCAGCGGGACGCCATGATGGTCAGAAGTTGGGATAGCTGACTGTGCTCGACGAGCCCGCACTGTCCTAGACTTCTTCCCTCTAGCACTTGAGAGTGCATAGTAGGAAGAGTCCAAGTTGTACGTCACAGAGTCTGGCACATCCTGCTGAGAGCCTCTGGGGTCAGGACCGCATGAGAGGCGGTCAAAGACTGACCCTGAGCCGTGCAGGGTGGATGGCTTGCGGCTGAGTTTGGCAGCCGCATAAGTGTTCTCCATGCGGCTGGGAATACTTTACATGCGGCTGGAAGTTGTGGCCGCATGGGTCTCCTTCATGCGGCTGGCAGTTATGGCCGCATGAGCCTTCTCCATGCGGTGAGCCTTCTCCATGCGGCTGGCTTTTGTGGCGCATGAGCCTTCTCCATGAGGCTGGCTTGTGTGGCCGCATGAGCCTTCTCCATGCGGCGGGCGCCCTTACGTGGCTGCTTCTTGGACCGCATAGAGTCCTTCTTTGCCCCTGCAAGTCTATTATCGTAGTGTTTTCCTCTGCCGGACTTGGGGACAGCAAAGTCCTCTACGGTCTGAAGTGGGGCCGCTTGAGAGTCTTCTCCGTCGTCTTCGGCAGCAGAGAGCATTTCTTCCAGAGCTTGGTGTAACGCCCCAGTCCCAAAATACGTAGGACTAAGTACGAAGACATGCCAGCAGTCACGCCCCAGAACCAGAATACTGGAGAGCGGGGGAGTGACTCAGCCAGCTACGTATTACGGGTAGAAGAATACCGTATAATACGATCAATGCTGTCTAACCAGACGAGGGGGTGCATACTACATAAAAGTTTTACTATGGTCATTACACATCTATTATCTCAATCATTCAAACAAGAAACAGAAATATAGAACATGTAAGGTAAAGCAGTAAGGCGTCCCAAACGCTCAATCAAAATGTTCTTGAGATCTGGCTTTACAAAACATAGCCAGATTGATGTAGGCAAAAGTATACACAATTGTTATCAGCTGCAGTCTGACTTTAATTACAATTATGTAAAAGTAAGTACTAGACAATCCGACTAACATGTCGGTGCCAAACGGCTAAGGTATAAAGTAGATAATAAAACGAGCGGGGAAGTAAGAAACCCAATCGAGTCCTCCTGCGATCATCCTTCTAATGTTGACCATCTTGGAGGTAGAAGTAAGCTGGATCCTCGGGGACCGGCTCTAAATCTGGCCATGCAAAACCAGAGAGGTTAGACCTCTAATAGCAAGTACCACAAGGAAGCACGACATGAGAACTAAAACCAGTAATGAGAAATATAATAATAGATCTCTGCTTTCCACTAGGATTCACATCACATCACGACACTTCGAACCAACCTCCCAACCAAACAAGGACAGAAGTTGGCCCGTCATGTCCTGATATTCTGATCATCCCAGTTAGGTAACAGAGTAGGTACAGTGCACAAACAAATCATCTTGAACGGCCAATCAAATCCTACGGCTTGCTATTTTGAGTCCCAAGTTATCCTGGAATAATGCAATTAGGGATTCCTCAGTTCTTACTATGTGCAAGCAAGGCTAGTCTATCCAGTCGATCAATTGGCCCATGCATGAATTAGACGAGTCCTAGCAGGACGCCCGTCAATATACAATATACAAAAATAATAAAAGCAGATACTGTTCCCTGCCTGTGTGGCAGATTTACAGTATCTGTGGGAACCAACCGGCCCGTCGGGTACTACTCGTCCCAAGGGGGCTGCCATGTAAGAATTCGGGAATTCATTCTCTCCATGCAATCATTATTTTATTTAACTTAATAGTCTCTATGTTGAGTGAAATCCTATGCCGTGGATCATGGTCATTCAAATGAGTACTTTCGTACGGGGTACGATATGCACAACTATACAACGATACCAGTGCGGTTAGGTTGCAAGTCTTACATAGCGTAATGCAACAATCAAATCTATCCACGGAAATCATGCCTTGACCATAAAGTACACATGCTTCTTTTATAGAAAAATAACTAAATAAATAAATAAATAAATAGATTGAAGCTTGCATGTGCATGTATGTCAATATTCGGGATCAGCCAGTCGAGTACAATAGTTCATAACATGAACGTGTCTCATTCATTCATTTCAATAAGACGACTAGCCTGTCACATAGTTCCAACTAGGAATGCATGATCAATTTAGTCAAGATAACCATTATTATCAATGGTGACAAGGCATGAAAGTCAATTAGCATTAAACGGGGGTCGAGTCTATAACTCTCATGGTCAAGTCCCAGTCATACTGGGTATCCCAAAAATCAATCGGGACACAAGGCACATTCCACATAATAATTGATATTAACAATATTATCATATCATGATTACATCTAGTTTATGCCAAAAAGACGTAAGGATATAAAATGGACGTTAAACATCTAATAAGATATCAATATACAGGGCTATAGAAGATCCAGGGTAAGCAGGCTACTCTCATGTCAGCCTACGCTCATGCCAGCGTACGCTCAGGTCAAGCTACGCTCAAGCCAAGCTTGCGTATGGGAGTCATACGCTTCCAAAAGGCAGCGTATGAACTCCATACGACTCCTTACTATCCAAGTGAGCATATGCAAGTCATACGCTCCCCAAAGGCAACGTATGGACTCCATACGACTCTTGACCATCCAAGTCAGCGTATGCAAGTCATACGCTCAAAAAAAGGTAGCATATGAACTCCATACGACTCCTGACCATCCAAGTCAGCGTATGCAAGTCATACGCTCAAAAAAAAAGTAGCGTATGAACTCCATACGACACACGCTTCCAAAAGATAGCGTATGCAAGACACACGCTTCCTAAAAAGGCAGCGTATGGATTCTATGCTGCGCTAAAGAGCGCGCACAGCTCAGTGACGCAGCTAAAAAGCTAGCATACACTGCTCACTGTCTTCTCCAAACAGCAAGAACTCTATGGTTGTACCCCAAAGCTTCAAAGGTCCATAACTCGGTCAAAATAAGTCCGAATCCAACTTTCTAAAGGTCAAAATTGGGTAGGATGAACTGATCTACGACATGGAACCATCAAATCTTGAGAACAAAGAAGTTTGCTAGATCAAAACCCATAGACAACCGAAAATACAATAACTTAGATCTACAAGAAATGAACCAATAAAATCAAAAATACTAAGCAGTAAACTCTCTTAGAATCATGAGAGGAAGAATATTGAACCATAAAATATGGTCCTCATGTAGAGCAAGATGTACTTGCCTAGTTGGTAGGTGGAGAGAGTAATGAAAGGAAGAAAAAGAAGTAATGGTGAAGAAGGAGTAAATGATGAGAGAGAAGGGAGAGGGTAACTTTAAGTAGCAAAGGGGTGGTAGGTGGAAGTTGGGTCGGGTTCTTAATGGGTCGGGTTTAAGGGGCTCATCCAACCGAAAATAAAACTAAAGCAGAGAAGTAAATGCAGGTAATAAAATTACAGGAAGAAATACAGAAATAAAATTGCAGGAATTAATTAGCATGAAAATTAAAGAGCAGCTAATTAATTAACATGAAAATTTAAAGAGCAGATAATAGAATTGCAGAAAAATAAAGTGCAGAAAATAAAATGCAGATAATTAATTAACATGAAGTTATAGGTATTTAAATACATGATACTACATGATAAATACTAAATAAATACATTCAGGCAATATACGTATTAGAATACGCATTCCGGGAACGGGGAGTGACATCTCTACCCTCCTTGAAAAAAATTTCGTCCTTGGAATTTCAAATTCGAGCAAGATAGAAATATCGGGGCTAAACTAATCTAAGTACAAGCAATTCAATCAAGCAATCATTTTACAATGTCCATAGCAAGTAACATATATGTGAATCCATCTATCTATGATATCAAGCAATCCTACCCATAAGGTGATAAGCATGAGGAATCAAGACAATCAAGGTACACAGAAAAAGATATACCTTGTGAGTCAAACAGGTGTGGATACCGCGATCGGATATCATCCTCACGTTCCCACGTTGACTCTCCCAAAGAGTGATGACCCCAAGCAACCCGGACAAGGTTAATTGTTTGGTTCTTGAGTACCTTCTCTCTTCGGTCCAAGATGGATACAGGCTGCTCCTCGTAAGACAGGTTGGTACCAACAACCAACTCAGAATGATCGAGGATATGGCTTGGGTCCGATACATACCTCCGTAATTGAGATACATGAAACACGTCATGCACCTCTCGTAACGAAGGTGGAAGGGACAAACGATAAGCAACATCGCCTATCCTATCAAGAATAACAAATGGGCCTACGTATCGCAGACTCAGCTTCCCGCGAACGCCAAATCTAATGACCCCACGGGTAGGTGAGATCCGCAAGAACACGTGGTCCCCAACAGAAAACTCTAGCGGCCTACGATGCTGGTCCGCCCAATGACGATACCGATCCTGCGCAACACGAAGTCGCTCTCTAATTCCCTTAATCACTTCAACCGTCTGAACAATCATTTCTGGGCCTAGCATCTTCCTTTCCCCGATATCATCCTATGCTAGTGGTGATCTACACTTCTTACCATATAGTGCCTCAAATGGCGCCATCTGGATACTGGCTTGATAACTGTTGTTGTATGAGAACTTGACCAAATGAAGGTGACTCTCCCAAGACCCTCTAAAATCTAGAGTGCAAGCTCGCAACATGTCTTCTAAAGTCTGAATCGTCCTTTCTGATTGCCCGTCCGTCTGCGGATGGTAAGCCGTGCTAAATCTTAACTTGGTACCCAGACTATGATGTAAGCTCTTCCAAAAATACGATGTAAAGCGGGTATCCCGATCCGACACAATACTGACAGAAACTCCATGCTGCCTGACTATCTGTTGCATATACAACTCTGCCAACTTTTCTGTAGATTGCCCTACTCTGAAAGGAAGAAAATGTGCTACCTTCGTAAGTCGGTCCACTATCACCCAAAAAGCGTCCTTACCACTTGGCGATCTCGATAAATCGGTCACAAAGTCCATCGTAATGTGTTCTCATTTCCATTCTGGAATAGGAAGCGGTTTCAATAATCCAGCTGGCCTCTGCTGTTCTGCCTTCACTTGCTGACATACCAAGCAACGGGAAACGAATCTAGCTATCTCTCTCTTCATTCCATTCCACCAGAAGTGCTGCTTGATATCTTGGTACATCTTATTCTCTCCAGGATGTATAGAATACTGGGAACTGTGAGCTTCTGCCATAACTTTATGTCTGATATTTCTACTGGACACACATAGACGTGATCCAAACCTAAGTGTACAGTCTTCGTAGATTTGCATCTCCTTCCTGAGCCCTGACTCACATTCTGACCTAAGCTTCTGAATCCTTGGGTCTTGTGTCTGAGCTGCTATGATCCTGCCTACCAAGTCGGATTGAACTTGTAGACTCGCCAGAATTCCTACATCACTAGGAAGTATAATTTCGATGCCCATCTCCTGAAGGTCTTCTAAGATGTGCTTCTGCGTTGTCAACATAAATGTGCTACCTCTTCTGCTAAGAGCGTCTGCTACCACATTCACCTTGCATGGATGATACTGAAGCTCCACGTCATAATCCTTGATCAACTCCAACCACCTTCTCTGCCTCATGTTCAGTTCCTTCTGGGTAAAGATGTACTTCAGACTTTTATGGTCTGTGTACATTTCCACTCGGTCACCATATAAGTAATGCCTCCAAAGCTTCAAAGCAAACACTACTGCTGCTAACTCCAAATCATGGGTTAGGTAATTCTTCTCGTGGTCCCGAAGTTGCCTAGATGCATATGCTATCACCTTCCCATGTTGCATAAGGACACATCCAAGTCCTTTACCTGACGCATCACAATATACTGTAAAACCTCCGGGTCCAACTGGCAATGTAAGAATAGGCGCTGATATCAACTTCTGCTTCAAAGTCTCGAATGATGCCTGACATTCTGCCGACCAAACGAATGGTACATCCTTCCGGGTCAAGCGGGTCATGGGTGCTGAAAGCCTTGCAAAGTCTGACACAAACCTTCTGTAATATCCTGCCAATCCCAAGAAACTCTGTACATCAGCCACGGTCTTGGGTACTGGCCAACTCTCTACTGCTTCTACCTTCTTGGGATCTACTGCTACTCCAGCTCCTGATACAATATGACCCAAAAATGAAATGTGATCCGTCCAGAATTCACACTTGCTGAGCTTAGCATACAACTGGTTCTCCCTTAGAACCTGCAACACTTTCCTGAGGTGGTCTTCATGCTCCTCTTCACTAGCAGAATATACGAGTATGTCGTCAAGAAAGACAATGACAAACTGATCTAAGTATGGCATAAAGATACGGTTCATTAAATCCATGAAGATAGCTGGAGCATTGGTCAAACCAAACGGCCTTACTAAAAACTCATAATGCCCATACTTCGACCTGAATATTGTCTTGGGGGTATCCTCCTTCCGAACCCTCACCTGATGATACCCTGAACGAAGATCTATCTTGGAGAAAACTCTAGCCTTGCTCAACTGATCAAATAAGTCGTCGATCCTGGGTAATGGGTACTTGTTCTTTACTGTTGCCGCGTTAAGCTTCCTGTAATCGATGCATAATCTGGATGACCCATCCTTCTTCCCTACAAGTACCACTGGTGCTGCCTATGGCGATATGCTAGCTTGGATAAACTTCTTCTCCTTCAATTCCTCTATGTGCTTATACACCTTGGCCTGCTCTGAATCTGCCATTCTATAAACCCGATCTGATATTGGTTTAGTTCCAGGTGCCAATTCTATACTGAACTCAATATCTCTAACTGGTGGCAGACCGGGAAGTTCTTCGGAAAATACGTCTAGAAATTCTTCAACTATCTTCGGAATCTGAACTTCTTCTATTGCTGTTACTACTCCCTGCTCTTGCTGAGTTGCCTCTGACCTGACCAAGGTGAACCTCTCCATGCCTGGAATATCAAAAGATACACTTCCACTACGACAATCTATTGTCGCATGACTGTCTTTCAGCCAGTCCATGCCTAAGATAACGTCAAAATTTCCAACAAGAAATTCTATCAACCGGGCGGGTAAAGGATGCCCGCACACTACAACACTACATGCTAAACTAACTCTACTAACTCACACGAGCCCATTACCAGTGAGTATATTCACCTCCCTGGCAATGCCTCGAACTCCACTCCTAGTCGTGTCGTAAAGTGCAGTCCGCTGGGGGTTGCTGGTTCTTCCTCTGTTGCTGCCTGGGTGGTGGTGCTGGCCCCCGTATCGCCACATCGTGGATACGAATGCCAGGGGATGGTGCTGTTGTTCGGGGCGCTGCTCCCCCTCCTCCTTCAATCTGACTGTGGGATCTCTTCTAACCCCCAGTCCTTGCCGCAAGCCTCTGAATGGTGATCTCATGCCTGCGGGTTGCTGTCAATACTTCATCAAAAGTTTGGTAATTGTTTCCCTCTATCAATTGCAAGAGCTCAAGATAAAACCCTTGCTGGAACCTCATCGCCCTCTGGCGTTCCGTTACTACCATCTCTGGGGCAAACGTACTCAATCTGCAGAACTCCGCTGCATAAGCATCTACCGTCTTGCCAGCCTGCCTGAGGCTGATAAACTTCTGTTGTAGCTCAAACTGTGCCACAACTCCATAGTACTTGGTCTTGAATCTTGCTGTAAAATCATTCCAAGCCACAGGACGTCTGATGCCTACTTCCTCTGCTTCCCACCAATCACGTGCAAGATCCTAAAGTAACAACTTCACTAGATCCACACGCTCTTCTGCCGGCACCTTAGCGGCTGTCAGAATAGCCTCAATGTCCTTAAGCCATGCATCTGTTGAGATGGCATCCTCCGTGCCCTCGAAACGGCGGGGGTTGTACTTGCAAAACTGGGCTGACGCTCCTGAATCTGTCCTCGCCCCTCTTTCCAATGCCGTCTGCAATCCTTGGTTGAGCAACACATTCTGCTCTTGTAGCTGAGTGTGCATGCACTGCTGGGCCAACATCTGATGTTGCTGAGTAGCCATCATTCCTATCATGATCTCCAGAAGGACTGGTGTGTCCATCTCCGCACGGGTAGGTAGAACTGTTGGTGGTGGTGGAACATCCGGATACTGCGATCCAGCTGCTGCTTCTACTATCACTTCTTCCTGGGTAGCCTCCTGAGGTGAGACTGGCCCTTGTTGCTGACCAATAGGGTCAGGTTGTCCATGTTGCTGTCCATGTTGTTGCTGTCCATGTTGTTGCTGTCCAGCTCTGACAGATGCGGACGAGGTGCCCCTAAGAAAAGGGACAAGAGAATAATCAAACGATAGGACATGAAGGATCAATAAAGTCAAAGGATACCGAAATGTTAAGCAAGGGTTGAGAACAACGAATCATGAGATCAAGGGAGAACACATGTGATTGAGACATCCTATAAATCAAAACACCCCATAAGTATGAAATCAGACCTGCATGGGCCACCACTAAAACCTTGTCACGCCCCAGAACCAGAATACTGGAGAGCGGGGGAGTGACTCAGCCAGCTACGTATTACGGGTAGAAGAATACCGTATAATACGATCAATGCTGTCTAACCAGACGAGGGGGTGCATACTACATAAAAGTCTTACTATGGTCATTACACATCAATTGTCTCAATCATTCAAACAAGAAACAGAAATATAGAACATGTAAGGTAAAGCAGTAAGGCGTCCCAAACGCTCAGTCAAAATGTTCTTGAGATCTGGCTTTACAAAACATAGCCAGATTGATGTAGGCAAAAGTATACACAATTGTTATCAGCTGCAGTCTGACTTTAATTACAATTATGTAAAAGTAAGTACTAGACAATTCGACTAACATGTCGGAGCCAAACGGCTAAGGTATAAAGTAGATAACAAAACGAGCGGGGAAGTAAGAAACCCACTCGAGTCCTCCTGCGATCATCCTTCTAGTGTTGACCATCTTGAAGGTAGAAGTAAGCTGGATCCTCGGGGACCGGCTCTAAATCTAGCCATGCAAAACCAGAGAGGTTAGACCTCTAATAGAAAGTACCACAAGGAAGCACGACATGAGAACTAAAACCAGTAATGAGAAATATAATAATAGATCTCTGCTTTCTACTAGGATTCACATCACATCACGACACTTCGAACCAACCTCCCAACCAAACAAGGACAGAAGTTGGCCCGTCATGTCCTGATATTCTGATCATCCCAGTTAGGTAACAGTGTAGGTACAGTGCACAAACAAATTATCTTGAACGGCCAATCAAATCCTACGGCTTGCTATTTTGAGTCCCAAGTTATCCTGGAATAATGCAATTAGGGATTCCTCAGTTCTTACTATGTGCAAGCAAGGCTAGTCTATCCAGTCGATCAATTGGCCCATGCATGAATTAGACGAGTCCTAGCAGGACGCCCGTCAATATACAATATACAATAATAATAAAAGCAGATACTGTTTCCTGCCCGTGTGGCAGATTTACAGTATCTGTGGGAACCAGCCGGCCCGTCGGGTACTACTCGTCCCAAGGGGGCTGCCATGTATGAATTCGGGAATCCATTCTTTCCATGCAATCATTATTTTATTTAACTTAATAGTCTCTACGTTGAGTGAAATCCCATACCGTGGATCATGGTCATTCAAATGAGTACTTTCGTACGGGGTATGATATGCACAACTCTACAACGATACCAGTGCGGTTAGGTTGCAGGTCTTACATAGCGTAATACAACAATCAAATCTATCCACGGAAATCATGCCTTGACCATAAAGTACACATGCTTCTTTTATAGAAAAATAACTAAATAAATAAATAAATAAATAGATTAAAGCCTGCATGTGCATGTATGTCAATATTCGGGATCAGCCAGTCGAGTACAATAGTTCATAACATGAACGTGTCTCATTCATTCATTTCAATAAGACGACTAGCCAGTTTCGTAGTTCCAACTAGGAACGCATGATCAATTTAGTCAAGATAACCATTATTATCAATGGTGACAAGGCATGAAAGTCAATTAGCATTAAACGGGGGTCGAGTCTATAACTCTCACGGTCAAGTCCCAGTCATACTGGGTATTCCAAAAATCAATCGGGACACAAGGCACATTCCACATAATAATTGATATTAACAATATTATCATATCATGATTACATCTAGTTTATGCCAAAAAGACGTAAGGATATAAAATAGACGTTAAACATCTAATAAGATATCAATATACAGGGCTATAGAAGATCCAGGGTAAGCAGGCTACTCTCATGTCAGCCTACGCTCATGCCAGCGTACGCTCAGGTCAAGCTACGCTCAAGCCAAGCTAGCGTATGGGAGTCATACGCTTCCAAAAGGCAGCGTATGAACTCCATACGACTCCTTACTATCCAAGTGAGCGTATGCAAGTCATACGCTCCCCAAAGGCAACGTATGGACTCCATACGACTCCTGACTGTCTAAGTCAGCGTATGCAAGTCATACGCTCAAAAAAAGGTAGCGTATGAACTCCATACGACTCCTGACCATCCAAGTCAGCGTATGCAAGTCATACGCTCAAAAAAAAGGTAGCGTATGAACTCCATACGACACACGCTTCCAAAAGGTAGCGTATGCAAGAAACACGCTTCCTAAAAAGGCAGCGTATGGATTCCATGCTGCACTAAAGAGCGCGTACAGCTCAGTGATGCAGCTAAAAAGCTAGCATACACTGCTCACTGTCTTCTCCAAATAGCAAGAACTCTATGGTTGCACCCCAAAGCTTCAAAGGTCTATAACCCGGTCAAAATAAGTCTGAATCCAACTTTCCAAAGGTCAAAATTGGGTAGGATGAACTGCTCTACGACATGGAACCATCAAATCTTGAGAACAAAGGAGTTTGCTAGATCAAAACCCATAGACAACCGAAAATATAATAACTTAGATCTACAAGAAATGAACCAATAAAATCAAAAATACTAAGCACTAAACTCTCTTAGAATCATGAGAGGAAGAATATTGAACCATAAAATATGGTCCTCATGTAGAGCAAGATGTACTTGCCTAGTTGGTAGGTGGAGAGAGTAATGAAAGAAAGAAGAAGAAGTAATGGTAAAGAAGGAGTAAATGAGGAGAGAGAAGGGAGAGGGTAGCTTTAAGTAGCAAAGGGGTGGTAGGTGGGAGTTGGGTCGGGTTCTTAATGGGTGGGGTTTAAGGGGCTCATCCAGCCGAAAATAAAACTAAAGCAGAGAAGTAAATGCAGGTAATAAAATTACAGGAAGAAATGCAGAAATAAAATTGTAGGAATTAATTAGCATGAAAATTAAAGAGCAGCTAATTAATTAACATGAAAATTTAAAGAGCAGATAATAGAATTACAGAAAAATAAAGTACAAAAAATAAAATGCAGATAATTAATTAACATGAAGTTATAGGTATTTAAATACAGGATACTACATGATAAATACTAAATAAATATATTCAGGCAATATACGTATTAGAATACGCATTCCGGGAACGGGGAGTGACACCAGCTGTATACATACGAAGTATATGGGCCTTGTATGTATACATAAGCTGTAAAATGTTGTAAACCATAACTAACTAATCTCATCCACAAAATAAGGGAATAAAAGATATCATATAATGAATTGTTTTGGTACAATATGTTGGGTAGAGACACATCCACTACCAACCAAAATAAAAGGAAGAAGTACATGATATATAAAAGGCTAAGTGGAAGTAGCAAGAAGGAACCAAGTCACGTCATCTTCGAATAAATGGAGAAGACCACGATCCCGGCTAGGATACCTGCAGTGAATCATGAAAGCACACACCTGGAAAGTACCAGGTCCTCAGACGGACGTAGCAAGATACAGGAAGAACATGCTAATATGAACTGTCAGAATAATAAAATAATATATAAAAGACTATTCTAGACATAAATATGCAAAGGAGATTCTAACCGCCTAATGTGTAATTTAGAGGACAACTTTCATGCGCATGGGTAGGATTTTAGGCTCATGTGTACGTAACTGGCATCCAGTCATCTGTATCCGTCTGTAACGTCTAAAACGTCAGAGGGCATCTGTAAATAAATTGCTACAGTTCCATTCGGAGACTGTGTTTTACCTGTTTGGATTCCCATACGCACTAGCGACTGTCCTCCTCCAATATTTCCCACACTGTTCAAGTCATGTCCATGGCTCGTCCAGTTTTGTAACTGCATGAGTCTCTAAAACCCTAGTCATAGCAGTTATGATCATCTATCCGTCATACGACTTTAGAGATAGCTAGTCAATAAGTCATGCCCCTAGCAAACTATCTCAAACCGTGTAGTGTGAGTGTCACAGCCAAAGAAGATATAAGGATATCCCCCAACAAGAAGGTAGTCCACTAACACTAAGTCATCATGCATAAAATAAAATAACGACTAATAAAGTCGCTTGCACCCAAGTGTGGCTTGGACGCGCAGTTTATAACAAAGGAAACTAACAATATGAACAAAATAAATAATGTATAAAATAAATAATTGACAGTTAATTAGCAAGGTATACTTGCCTGGGTCCTGAGAACTGTGGTGACGAAGATCAGACAGGAAAGTAGTTGGAACGACAGCTGCCGAGGAACTAAGGTCGAAACAAACATCTCCGGATGCAGAAAATAGTCTATTATCTAATTATAATTAATACTGTACCTATTAGATTTATTTAATAAATTCTGAAGTTAGAATATAGCATAGGTTTTTGTATCAGCTTTCTGAAAAACTAAACGGATCGTATTTTCGTTTCCGGAATTTCCCGAAATCACGAAAATATCAAAATATGTTTGTTTTTTGGACATCTAATACTCAAACAGTTTTACAAAAATATACAGAATGAATTTAGTCTATTAAAATATGTTTTTGGAAACCTTACCTCGATACCTTTCTTTAAAAAAAAACTAGAGACAAAACAGAGTTCGGAGCTAGGAGATATCATCGTTCCAAGTTGCTCTTGCTGCTAAAAAACAGGGCTGAATTCTAATGACGAATTTTAGAATTTTTATTAGACTAAAAATAATTTTGAATTATGGCTGATAGAAGGGGGATCTATTGGGTTTATATAGGTATTTATTTCAGATTTATCTCCTAAATTAGATAGGATTTGATTTAAATAAATTGGAGTTTGCTTTGTTAGGATAGGATATAGATAGAGATGTTTTTCTAGTAGAAGTAGGATTAGTATTTATGTAAAACCCCCTTCAATTAATCATCCTTTAAATTTAAATTATTTTAAAACCGATTCAATCCAAATCCAACTCAATTAAATCTAGATAATTTCAAATCCAAATTAAATATAGATGATTCCCATATTTAAATCAAACTCATTTAAATTAAATCAATAAAATCTAATCAAAGTTTAAATTACCACAATAAGTTCAAAATATCTTTTCTAAAAATAATAATAATAAATAATTTTGAAAATCCAAAAAATATATGAATAAAAAAATGTACATCCATGCAAATAAGGTATTTACATAAAATATAGTTTTCTAAATTAATTTGAACTAGAAATAAAATAATCTTTTATAAAAGTAAAAGATAAAGGTTTTGGCAAATATCGTGAAATGTTCTTCTGATATGAAAATATTTGTTTATACTATGTATCGAAACAACATATTTATTCTATATTCATAAGAAAAACAATAATAAAATATTTGTATATGAATGAACAAATATCTCGTATTTACGTCTTTACGCATTCGCACTCGAGGTACGATACCAAAATAAAAATCAACAACAAAATAAATTAATAAAAAAATATAGTAAAAATTTAGGGGGTTTACACTTGGAAAGGAGCAAATGATTTGGGCCTCCACTCCCTGCGGGCCTTCTTCGTGTGGGCTCGCTTCTGGACCGGGCCAGCGCTCCCGTCGGAGAGCCTTTCTTCAAACACCTGCTGGTCGAAGCGGACGACCAACATCTGTTGCGTGGAGCCAAGCTTGGCGGCGTCCGATTACGTCACCAACTTCTCAGCCGTGGAGAAGTTAGTCCCCAGCAGAGTCGCCTTCGTGTTTGCCATTGATTATAAAAGAACAGAACAGTTTTATGGGAGGACTGGACTTTTACTTCACAACTACAAACTCGCTTGTACAGAAGAGAGCCTAGGAACAAAACCTAAGAAAAACAATCTAAAGTACAATTGTTTTATTTTTCTGGGGGGTAACGGTAGAGGCTCGGGAGAGTGCTATCAACTCTGCCTTACTCCTTGGACGATCGGACGTCGCTTCGGCTCTGATGAAGAAATGCTCTTGCTGGGTGCTCTTTGCTCTATGCCTCTCTCTGTGTCTCCGCCGCTCTCTGTCCCGTATTTTGCAAGGGAATGGCACCTTGCTATTTATAGGACTTTGTGATAAGTAGGGTGTACAGTAATTATTCCTTGAAAAGTGGGCGGTTTGGGATTGGTTAAGATAAGCCTTGATCTTGTTTGTTGGAAATCAATCTGGGCTATTATGTTGATTGTAACAAATCTGCATTGTTTGTTGGAAATTGATCCGGGCAGTTATGTTGATTGTAATAAATCTGCATTGTGATGATTTGTTGATAGCAGCAAATCCGAGTGGATAAGTCTTGGTTAATCTTCTGCCACGTGTCCCAACCGCCATTATGTTGAGAGCAGTATGAACGCAGGTGAATAAGTCTTAGTCGATCTTCTGTCACGTGTCCCAACTGCCATTATGCTGTGAGCCGCATAGATGGGACGTCCTGGTAGAGCCGCATGAGTGTGGCCCTGACTACCGAGCCGCATGAAGGTGGCAGCCGCATGAGAGTGACAGTCGCATAAGAGTGAACCCCAACTGAACCGTATAAGGGTGGCCCCCAACAATCCGAGCCGCATGAGAGTGGCAGCCGCGTGGGGGTGGCCTTCATCTGAACCACATAAAGGTGGCCCCCATAATTCGAGCCGCATGAGGGTGGCAGCCCCATGAGGGTGGCAGCCGCATAAGGGTGAACCCCCAACTGAACCGCATAAAGGTGGTCTGGGCGGTCCGCATAGAGAGCTTCTTTGGACTTTGTGGACTCTGCCGGCTGTCTCAGAGATTTTCTCGTCTTTTGAGGAGCCTGACGCGTCTCCTCATTATGTCAGAGCCGTCAGAGCTGTCACTTTGTGTAAGAGCATTAAATGGCCAACTGCAGGAAGTAATTATGGCCAGCTGTTATCGGCCTGTTTTGAGCCGCATGAAGCCACGTGGCTCTTCCTGAGCCGCATAAGGTCCCTGAGCCGCATGCGGCTCTCTAGGTCTTTCCGAGCCGCATAGGATTCTTCGAGCTTTTGAGCCGCATGTTGAGTCTGGGCCGCATACGAATTATTATTCTTTTTTCATGCTTCTACAGTACACACGAGTTTTCCTCCGAAGGCTCGTCAACTTCAACTTTAGAGAAAGAAAGGTTTCGATCTTCTTGAACACTTTGAATATCTAAGATTACAACTCTTGAATACTCTAGCACTTTGATTGGATGACAAATTAAAGCTTTGTAGAGGCTCAAATGGATAGATATTTCTGAAGAGGGTTGAAGCCTATTTATACAAATCCAAGAAGATAGAGCAATTACTATAACCGAACGGATAATCTGCCGGCTGTCCGCGAACGTCCGGCGGATCATCCGCTCAAATAGTAAGGCTAAAAAACTCGTCAATGGAAGCATTAAATGCTCATTAATGAGGATCTTTGGATTTGAAATTCAAATAACCACCTCAGCAAGAACGGATCATCCGACAGTGATCCACGATGATCCGTCGGATCATCCGTTTGGACCCACAAATACATGTTGTTCCAAAATGGATAGTCTGACGAATATCTGCAGAAATTCGATGGATGATTTGCTAGAACCAACAAAAAACTTGCTGTTGCAAAATAGAACATCTGACAGTGATCCGCGGTGATCTGCCGGATCATCCATTTGGACCCACAAATACTTGCTATTTCAAAATGGATAGTCCGACGGATTTTTGCAAAAATTCGGCGGATGATCCACCTCTTCATTATATCTCTTTTTAAGGCATTTAGCCTTTGTCATCCATACGAAAAGTGTTTACATTGGTTTCTTATGTTTTACAGACTCTTGAGAAATTGGATCTTTGACTTATGAAGTGTCACGACCCGCACCCACTGTAAGGGTACGAGCGCATAACAACGCCCAGCCTACGTCGTAGTGTCGGCGGTAGAATGTTGTTCTAGGTCACTATCTAACCAACAACTCACGTAATGAATAATGTACTCATCATGATCAACTCCGATCGGAGGACAAGTATAAGGTGTCGTAACTCAATCACAGTTTAAGCACGATAAGATAACACAGAAGAAATAACTAAGAATAGAAGACAACTACTAAAATAACAACTTTCAACAATCTCAAATACTACACAAGTCTCAATCCACTACAACAAGTTTAACATAGAAAAATATATGCTAGTCTACTAAACTAAATCCCGATCACTCCTGAGTGTCGGGGCCAAAGGTAGCCATCATGTCTCCGGGTCCATAATATGTAGGCAAGTGTCCTCAGGGCAATCATCTGTAAAATTTTTAACAGGTCCAGTCAGGACAGGAACGAGTACAACTCATCAAGAAAACCCAATTAAATGACAGAGAACTATAAAGCAGTTATAAGCAGTTATATTGATGAATATGGCAGTTTATATTTAGGTTGTGGCATAGAGAGGCAGTAAGATACAAGGAAAGTAAAGTAACTAAAACAAGAGAAGAATGATGGCAATGAAGACTGTAAATAAATCTAGCTGAACTAAGGTACCATAATAAGTCCAGATAGCAAATGTAAACAAGTGCAAAACCCAAGTAAATCCAGACAACATGAATCTGATACCAGGTGGTTCCAGTACAAGATGAGTCCGGTATAAGGTGAGTCCAGTTGGTGATCAAGGGTTCCAGGATGAGTCCAGCCTATACTCTAACAGTGTGTTTTAAAATATCGGGATCGACATGTGAACGGCTGTAGGTAATACGGCACACCGTACACTCGGCCAAGTGTGGGATGGCTATCGTTCCAGTATAATTCCAAGGGAGTGGTTCCAGTATTTGGGTATGTTCACATGCCTATTCCAATATTTCCTCGCCCAGCAAGTACGAGTGAATCCATAATCCGACACAAAATAGTATAAGTCCAACCAGCACACGAATGGTTCCAGTAAATGATTCCAGGGTGGTTCCAGTAGGTGGTTCCAGAATAGAGGCCAGACTTAAATAAGTGAGTGTCGCATGAAATGGATCCAGTAATATCAAATCGTGTTTGTAATACAGAATCAAATAGAACTATCTACAACTGAAGTATAGTAAACGACAAGTAAATGGAAGAACTATCAGAGAATGTACTCGCCTGCTACTCTGAGAAGAGTAGTCTAATATCAAATGCCTGCACCAGAGTCTTTATGTCCTAAATAGAGCAGTATGGGTTATAATATGTTTAAAGTAAGGTAAATGAAGTCTACGATGCAATCTACATAATTTTTAGGTCAATCTAGGTCAAAGTCAACTCTAAGTTAAACCTGGTCGACTGTCTAGGTCAAACTAGGTCAAGTCAAACTTGGTCAACTCTGGGTCGACCCAAGTCAACTACAATAGTCAAACTAGGTCAATCCTAGTCTAGTCAAGTCTCACTAGGCCTAACCAAGCCTAGACTAGCAAACACACATCAAAACTGGGCTATACAAGACAACTACACATATTGACTGGGCATTCATGCCATAAACATAAGCTAGAAACCATAGGCTATAGGCCATAGGCAAAATATATATATATTAACATATAGTGATAAAGAGAGGATACATGTGCATGTGTGGGTATACATGTATGTGTATGGTGTAGTGAAGGTATAGGCAATGTGCATGTGTGGCTTAGTGAAAGGGCAATTCAATTATCATCTATACATATATTTATGCATTCATTTAGTTCTATATGTCCATGCTTGTATAGATAGGATACTCACTATTGCATTTATAACTTGCATATATACACCACTCATTAACTTACTCTATCACGTGCATTGTACACTACATTATATTTCATATCATTGTCTACCTACATGCATTCCTACATACTAGCATATATATACATTCATCCATGCATATGTATACACAAATTGTGTTAGCATCTTGTGTAGGTCCAAGGAACATGTGAAAGGGTTTCAATGTGTCAAGTGCTAGGTGTGTGTGTGCAATAGGAAAACAGGGTTGTAGATACGGTTTTTCTCAGATTTTAGACAGTGCCTAATATCAATTAACAGTGCTAATGTGAGCCATGTGGTGTGTGTGTAACAGAGAAGGGTTGAGAGGATGTGTGTGTGTGTGTGTAGTGTAACAGGGAACAAATCAGCCCATGTGTAAACCTGAAAGAGAAAAATAGTGTGTGTATAGGGATGAACTTAGGTGTTCAGGTGGGTGAGTGTCCAAACAATCAGACACGAAGTGTCCAGACACCTCGAGCACACACAGACACACACGAACACACCAAGTGTCGTGCAGGCGTGTCACAGAGTCGTGTGCATGACACACGACATGTGACACGTCGTGCTTGTGTCCAGACACTCGCCAGGGATAGGGGAGCGTGTCCCACTGCCTGCGCCGTGTCCATGAAACTCGTGGTGTCGTGTCGAACAGCGTATCAGCGTGTGTTTGCACGCGTAATCGACAGCTCGCGCGTGTCCCGTGCGACCAGTGCGGGGAGGATTTCTCCTCGCACACAACACGAGATGCTCCCAAATTTTGGGAGGATGGTGGCAGTCACTGCCCCAACACTCACACAAAATTTGGTATGTCCACGTGTCCTATGTCGTGAGAAATAGACCCCGTGATGCAGGACACAGTACACAGTGCACGGACAGCGTGTTCGTGTCCTCGTGTGGACACGACACGACTCTAAAATCAGGAAGAAATCACAGAAATCAATAAGCAAACCCTAGATCTAGGATTCTATTCAAATAGATTTTCAAAATTTGCAAATCGAATCGGTTCGGGCATTTCGTCGAACATCTAGCCTATAGGTTCGATACGTGTCCGATACGGACACGAAACCTAAAGCAAATGACACAAAATTCCTTCAGAAATTAGGGGACACCTATTCCTAAACCATCATGCAAAGAAATCACAAAAATAATACAATTTAAAGGGTTTTACCTATAGATGCAAATTGCATGGAAAAGCTCCAAATGGGGGGTGTTCTTCTTGATGGCCAATGCTCCAAATGAGCCCAAAACTGAAATAGCTCTCCTCCAACAGTCCATAAACTTAAATTAGAACCCAATGCAAAAGACTAGGATGAATAAGGAGATCAAATAAATAAAATAAGAATTTTTGGAAGGGAAAAACTTACCTTTCTTTTCTCCAAGTGTTGGAATGATAAAAATAGGCAAGCCCTAATGAACAAGTATTTATATAGGGTGGGGATCCCTATGCGGCTGTTCATAAGCTCAAAAATTAGGGTTAGGGTTCACTAAATGGCCCATGGGCTTAAGTCATGATCAATTAAATAATTAAGCCATAAGTCATTTCATGAAACCATAAGCCATGACTTAAATTCACTAAACCAAATCCCCTCATTCTAAAACTATTCTCTAATGACTAAAATAGGTTAACTCAAGTTAGACTAGGGCCACCATGGCTAGGGTTAGCTTCTAGGCTAGTCCACTAGGTCTCAACAAGTCAAAGTCAAACTAGAATTCACCAATTCAGCAAATCACCAAATAATTCAAAAAAGTCAAAATGACCAAATTACCCCTAGGCTAAAAATGATAATTAAGTCATCCTAATGACATGGTTAGGCTCTAGGTCATGCAGTCTCTCAGGTTTTACTGGCAGCACATCAAAATCACAAGTCATGACTTAAACCAGTTTTTATATAGTTTAAAAATTATTAAAAATCATCAAAAATCATATCATGAAATAAATATCAATAATTAATAATTATAATTACAAAATTTTAAAATTACCCTCATCTGGAAAATTGGGTGTTACAATCCTACCCTCCTTAGAAAATTTTGTCCTTGAAATTAAGATGATCGTACCCCTACTAGGTCAAACCCCCAATCAATCAAAGTCGAAGCAACACAATCCTACTGGTCGTGATTTCACAGTCTCGAACAGGGTAGCTACACTATCTAGCAATCACAACAATATCCTGGCAGGTACTAATGGAATCATACAACAAGATAGAAAGGAGAACAGGAAGACAGACCTGCTAACCCGTCACCCGTAGCGTCGGTCTACTCGACTGTCAGCACAGAATCCCTGCCCCTCTGGGGTGTATCCCTCTGTTGGTACGGGGCACGATGCTGCACTACAGGTGGCCTTGCTCCCTCTATCTAATTTTTGACACTCAAGTAATATCCACCCTGATATTCCACTCAATTTTTCTAAGGCACCATCTATATGGTATCTATCCTGCAATCTAATAATCACACCCGTCTATCCAGAACCATGTCACCAGAATCCTTGTCACACCAGTAAGTATGGCTGCGATAATCTATAGAGTCCACAACTAATGTACATACATCTAGAATCATGGTATTTAAAATTTTCGCATTGCCGCTAGCTTGGCTGCGAAAACTTTAAATTCCTACACCCGAGAAATACATCCAAAATCAGACTCTATCTCATCCCCAACCAACTGATATGGCCGTAGAAGACTCTAGATTCCATGACCGAGGCAACCTAGCCCGTAATGTTATCTTGGTAGAAAATCAAGTCAATAATGAATACCAAGAATCAAATTCAACGATGAATCAAGGAAGATAGACTGATACTGTCAGAATCGAATTTCGAGATAGTTTATAATGAGATTCTCAAGGGTCATCCCAGGAATCTTCTCAAGTAGTCCTAACTGTGATTGAGTACCTCTCCATCAAGCCTATCTCTCAATCCTATCGCAGGCTCGCAGCAGTACAACTAAGTCGCCGTACTACCACGATATCGTACTAATGTGACTCTCGACCTGCATGGGCCACCACTAAAATCGTGTCATGACCCTCACCTACTGTAAGGGTACGAGCGCATAACAATGCCCAGCCTACGCCGCAGTATCGACGGTAGAACGCTGTTCTAGGTCACTATCTAACCAACAACTCACGCAATGAATAATGTACTCATCATGATCAACTCCGAACGGAGGACAAGTATAAGGTATCGTAACTCAATCACAGTTTAAGCACGATAAGATAACACAGAAGAAATAACTAAGAATAGAAGACAACTACTAAAATAACAACTCTCAATAATCTCAAGTACTACACAAGTTTCAATCCACTACAATAAGTTTAACATAGAAAAACATATGCTAGTCTTCTAAACTAAATCCCGATCACTCCTGAGTGTCGGGGCCAAAGGTAGCCATCCTGTCTCTGGGTCCATAATATGTAGGCAAGTGTCCTCAGGGCAATCATCTGTAAAATTTTCAACAGGTCCAGTCAGGACAGGAACGAGTACAACTCATCAAGAAAACCCAATCAAATGACCGAGAACTATAAAGCAGTTATAAGCAGTTTTATTGATGAATATGGCAGTTTATATTTAGGTTGTGGCATAGAGAGGCAGTAAGATACAAGAAAAGTAAAGTAACTAAAACAAGAGAAGAATGATGGCAATAAAGACTGTAAATAAATCTAGCTGAACTAAGGTAACATAATAAGTCCAGATAGTAAATGTAAACAAGTGCAAAACCCAAGTAAATCCAGACAACATGAATCTGATACCAGGTGGTTCCAGTATAAGATGAGTCCGGTATAAGGTGAGTCCAGTTGGTGATCAAAGGTTCCAGGGTGAGTCCAACCTATACTCTAACAGTGTGTTTTAAAATATCGGGATCGACATGTGAATGGCTGTAGGTAATACGGCACACCGCACACTCGGCCAAGTGTGGGATGGCTATCGTTCCAGTATAATTCCAAGGGAGTGGTTCCAGTATTTGGGTGTGTTCACATGTCTATTCTAATATTTCTCCGCCCAGTAAGTACGAGTGAATCCATAATCCGACACAAAATAGTATAAGTCCAACCAGTACACGAATGGTTCTGATAAATGATTCCAGGGTGGTTCCAGTAGGTGGTTCCAGTAGGTGGTTCCAGAATAGAGGCCAGACTTAAATAAGTGAGTGTCGCATGAAATGGATCCAGTAATATCAAATCGTGTTTGTAATACAGAATCAAATAGAACTAGCTACAACTGAAGTATAGTAAACGACAAATAAATGGAAGAACTATCAGAGAATGTACTCGCCTGCTACTCTGAGAAGAGTAGTGTAATATCAGATGCCTGCACCAGAGTCACAATGTCGTAAATAGAGCAGTATGGGTTATAATATGTTTAAAGTAAGGTAAATGAAGTCTACGATGCAATCTACATAATTTCTAGGTCAATCTAGATCAAAGCCAACTCTAAGTCAAACCTGGTCGACTGTCTAGGTCAAACTAGGTCCAAGTCAAACTTGGTCAACTCTGGGTCGACCCAAGTCAACTACAATAGTCAAACTAGGTCAATACTAGTCTAGACAAGTCTCACTAGGCCTAACCAAGCCTAAATTAGCAAACACACATCAAAACTGGGCTATACAAGCCAACTACACATATTGACTGGGCATTCATGCTATAAACATGAGCTAGAAACCATAGGCTATAGGCCACAGGCAAAATATATATATTAACATATAGTGATAAAGAGAGGATACATATGCATGCGTGGGTATACATGTATGTGTATGGTGTAGTGAAGGTATAGGCAATGTGCATGTGTGGCTTAGTGAAAGGGCAATTCAATTATCATCTATACATATATTTATGCATTCATTTAGTTCTATATGTCCATGCTTGTATAGATAGGATACTCACTATTGCATTTATAACTTGCATATATACATCAATCATTAACTTACACTATCACATGCATTGTACACTACATTATATTTTATATCATTGTCTACCTACATGTATTCCTACATACTAGCATATATATATACATTCATCCATGCATATGTATACACAAATTGTGTTAGCATCTAGTGTAGGTCCAAGGAACATGTGAAAGGGTTTCAATGTGTCAAGTGCTAGGTGTATGTGTGCAATAGGAAAACAGGGTTGTAGATAGGGTTTTTCTCAGATTTTAGACAGTGTCTAATATCAATTAACAATGCTAATGTGAGCCATGTGGTGTGTGTGTAACAGGGAAGGGTTAAGGGGATGTACGTGTGTGTGTAGTGTAACAGGGAACAAATCAGCCCATATGTAAACCTGAAAGAGAAAAACAGTATGTGTATAGGGATGAACTTAGGTGTTCATGTGGGTGAGTGTCCAAACAATCAGACATGAAGTATCCAGACACCTCGATCACACACAGACACACACGAGCACACCAAGTGTCGTGCTGGAGTGTCACAGAATCGTGTGCATGACACACGACACGTGACACGTCGTGCTTGTGTCCAGACACTCGCCAGGGATAGGGGAGCGTGTCCCACTGCCTGTGCCATGTCCACGAAACTCGTGGTGTCGTGTCGAACTGCGTATCAGCGTGTGTTTGCACGCGTAATCGACAGTTTGCGCGTGTCCCGTGCGACCAGTGCGGGGAGGATTTCTCCTCGCACACAAAACGAGATGCTTCCAAATTTTGGGAGCATGGTGGCAGTCACTGCCCCAACACTCACATAAAATTTGGTGTGTCCATGTGTCCTGTGTCGGGAGAAATAGACCCCGTGATGCAGGACACAGTGCACAGTGCACGGACAGCGTGTTCGTGTCCTCGTGTGGACACGACACGACTCTAAAATCAGGAAAAAATCACAAAAATCAATAAGCAAACCCTAGATCTAGGATTCTATTCAAATAGATTTGTAAAATTTGCAAATCGAATCGGTTCGGGCATTTCATCGAACACCTAGCCTATAGGTTCGATACGTGTCCGATACGGACACGAAACCTAAAGAAAATGACATAAAATTCCTCCAGAAATTAGGGGACACCTATTCCTAAACCATCATGCGAAGAAATCACAAAAATAATGCAATTTAAAGGGTTTTACCTATAGGTGCAAATTGTATGGAAAAGCTCCAAATGGGGGGTGTTCCTCTTGATGGCCAAATGCTCCAAATGAGCCCAAAACTGAAATAGCTCTCCACCAACAGTCCATAAACTTAAATTTGAACCCAATGCAAAAGACTAGGATGAAAAAGAAGATCAAATGAATAAAATAGGAAGTTTTGGAAGGGGAAAACTTACCTTTCTTTTCTCCAAGTGTTGGAATGATAAAAAAGATGCAAGCCCTAATGAACAAGTGTTTATATAGGGTGGGGATCCCTATGTGGCTGTTCATAAGCTCAAAAATTAGGGTTAGGGTTTACTAAATGGCCCATGGGCTTAAGTCATGATCAATTAAATAATTAAGCCATAAGTCATTTCATGAAACCATAAGCCATGACTTAAATTCACTAAACCAAATCCCCTCATTCTAAAACTATTCTCTAATGACTAAAATAGTTTAACTCAAGTTAGACTAGGGTCACCATGGCTAGGGTTAGCTTCTAGGCTAGTCCACTAGGTCTCAACAAGTCAAAGTCAAACTAGAATTCACCAATTCAGCAAATCACCAAATAATTCAAATAAGTCAAAATGACCAAATTACCCCTAGGCTAAAAATGATAATTAAGTCATCCTAATGACATGGTTAGGCTCTAGGTCATGCAGTCTCTCAGGTTTCACTGACAGCACATCAAAATCATAATTCATGACTTAAACCAGTTTTTATATAGTTTAAAAATTATTAAAATTCATCAAAAATTATATCATGAAATAAATATCAATAATTAATAATTATAATTACAAAATTTCAAAATTACCCTCATCTGGAAAACTGGTTGTTACATGAAGTTTCTTTATTTCTTGATTTCTGATCATTTAGTGAGCTTTCGTATTCCTTGATTGTCATCCTTTGAACGAGTCTGGGTGATAGTTTGATGGATGCAGGAATTTTCTTTTGGTTAAGGTTTTACTTTTGAACCTGAAAAGTAGATAAATCTAAAACAGAAGAGACGTTAATTGTATATATAAAAATCAATATGCCAACACCACATTGCTCACATCAAAAAGTGATTATCTCAATATAAAGTTTTGCTTGTGTTGAGAAGTGCACATGGGGTGTGGTGGGGCACATGGGTGCCATATGGGGGTATTTTCTATTGGAAAAAGGATTAACTACTCAATGAAACATTTATTTTTTGGTCATGTTCATGGGATTAGCGACCCAGACTTAGGCTCGGGCTCGGGCTCAAGGGCACAAAGTTGTGCTTTGTTGGCAAACTTTGTACATTGTACTTCAGCATCAATGCATAGCGTTTTGTGCGTTGTTATTGTGCTCGTGCGCAAGTCGCATAGGCTAGACACATGGTGGGACCATGCGCAGGGGTTTGCGCTTATGCGGAGCTACACGCTTGCGCTGCTGAGCGGCTACACACTCAAGCGCATAAGCTGATATGCTGTTGGGCGCATGGGCTCTATTGGTGCAAAATCAAGCTAATTGGAAGATTCGAGCTGTTATGGAAAGATTGAATAATCGATCCATTTTTTGTAGGATTTGATTTTAATTCAGTTATATCTTCCTATTATTTACTCGTATCTTTTCGTAATTAGTGGGCGGCCAGGATTAGAGTTAAGGTTTCCACCCAACTCTATATTCTCTCTTTGTGAATCCTTTGAGGACTTACTTTAAAATTGAGAGATGAATAGAGTTATGTGGCCGCTGCCTTCAGAGTCTAGAGAAGTTCGACGAGTTCATACAGGAGGTGACGACGAGCGTTCAAGAAGTTTTTTCAGAACTTGCTGGTTCCTGGAAGTAGTCGCGGTAGGGCGAATCTTGCTTTGAGTAACGGTGATTTTTGTCACGCCAGTATAGTTGTTCTTCTTCCTCTTCTCTGAGTGGCTTAAGGATATTAGGAGAGCAATCTTTTTTGTAGGAAGTCTCCAAAATCCTACTTAATCAGAACATAAAGCAAATTAATTTGCAGGAAGTCTCTGCTTATGGTAGTTGCTAAATCATAATAGAAAAGAAATTTATTTTTAGGAAGTCTCTATTTTTTATCGTTTTTTCATCTAGATTTTTTAGAAAATAAAAAAGCTCGTAGGGTCGCTGAGGCCACTGCTTTGTAGTCAAAGTAGAGGAGAGATAGCAAACTCTGCAAGTTGCTTATCTTGAACTCGATGGAGGACTCTCTGGTAGAGTCATATAGCAAGACGGTCAATGCCAAGGACGTCTGGGATTCTATGGAAAATTTTATAGGGCAGATGAGAACAGAAACAAGATCCATGGTACCAAAAAGTTCTGAAGGATGCGATTTGAGGACGACACGACGATGTTGCCTTAAGTCAAGGAATTTCTCAAGTTGCGTCAGAAACTTGTGAATAACAACATGCCCTTGGTCGATGTTTTTGTCGTTGGGGGTATTATAGCCAAGCTCCCACCTGGATGGAGCAATTTCATCGTGGACATGCATCGTAAGAAGATAGAAGTGGATCTTGAGTGCCTCTTGTACTGGATTTATGTTGAAAACGAGTTAATGGCTCATCTCAAAGTGGATACCTTATCCAAACATATTGTCACTACCATATTTCTAGCTTGAGGGTATTTTGGTCATTTTTAAAACTTTGGGAATTATTTGGAATTATTTAGTATTAATTATAATTATTGGAATTTAAGTGATTTTTAGTATAATTTGTTTTAGTGCTATTCTTGACTTTGACCCACGGTGACTTAGGAGACTGTCCTAGAAGCTAACCCCAGTCATGACTACTTTGTTAGATAATGAAACCCTAGCTTGACCTAAGTTAGTGATATCCTAGTCATTAGAATTAAATTGGGAGAATAGGATATTGTTTAGGTTAGATAATGGCTTGTGATTTCATAAGTCATGGCTTATGGCTTAGGCCCATAAAGGCCCACAACCAAACTAGTGAAACCCTAACCCTAGCCCTACACTACATGGCCGGCCAACCCTAGGTTCCCCACTTTATTTAATGTCTCTTCAAACTTAGGGCTAGCCTCCTTTAGGAATTTGCAAGTTTGGAAATAGAGGTAAACCCCTTTCTTCCCCAATCCCTAACTTCTCCATTTCAACTCCTTTTTCCTTCTAATTTCTTACAATAGGTTCTAATCTCTGTGCATTTGATGGCTATGGTGAGAAATTTTAGTGAAGGAGCAATTTGAAAGAGTTTGGGTAGCTAGAGGAACAACTTTCTTTGAGGCTTTTTGAGCCATTTCACACATCTAGGTAAATTCCTATCCTCTCCATAAAATAGTGATTTAAATGCATGAATAGGAAGCCCTAGGTCTACCCTAACTATTGGTATAGGCCTTGTTAGTTTTCGTGTCCAATACGTGTCCGTATCGGACACGTATCAGTGGATACACCTAGGTATTCGACGAAATACCACAGTGGGCATTTCATCCTTGTTTTCTGATTTGGTTTGCATAGGAATTTAGGGTTTGGCCTAGCTTATTGTATTCCAGTGGACTGAGGTGGTTGTGGTGTCATGTCGGGTCGCTATGGACGCGTGTACATGCGGGGTGCAGCGCACGCGCGTACACGTGACAGCTCCCCTGCTACTCGGGGGCCACAGTGCACTGTATACGTCACTTGGACACGTGAAAATCGACACACAGGTGCGGGCTGACACTAACACGAGGCTCCCAAAGTTTCGTGAGTCCTCGTGTCGTGTCGGACACACTGTTGCAAGTGCACTGGTCGTGCACTGTGCGTGTACAGTTCTATTATTTGTTCACTATTTAAATTCCATATTAAATGGTTTAAATTATGATTAATTGCTATTTAAATTCCTAGACATGTTAATAATCTTTGATTAGTTGATATTACATATTAGAATAGGTTTTGTCATCTGGAAATGGGATTCGAATGTGAGTTGGTATTTGACTGATACACTGATACACGGTTATTCAGTTTTTCCTAAAACTTTGAATCCTATTTTAAACTAATGTCTTAAATTGTCAAGTGATCCCACATGTTTGATTGTTCATATTAAGTTCGATTTCACTTATTCGAATAGGTTGTTTGATGAGAATGGGATTCTAGACATTTTATTGGGTTTCAATATTGTAAATGACTGATACACATTAAGTTTCAGATTTTCTAAACTGAAATTCCTATTTTAATCTATTTAGATTATTGTTTCAGTAGTTTTAATGATTCTCACATAATTGTTAGTTCATGTTTAATTCAATGTTGCATTCGAATTAGACTTTTTGATATAGAATGGGGTTTTGGACAATGTGTTGGCTTCGAATGGCTATATGACTGATACTAAATTGAATGATGTTCAATGATAGTTAACTGTCATTTGGTTAGAACTCATCAAACCTGAGAATTAGTTTCCCTTCCCTTCTTTAAACTAAAATAGAACGAGTATTTAATGAGAATTCTCATACTTGTGTTGGTTGTTTTCAAGTTGATTCGAATTGGGTTGAATGGTGAATTGAGTTTAATATAAACTGTCAATTGAGCTATATTGAACTGTCATACCTCAACACACACAAATGACACTGTCCTTATTCTTTCCATTCAACTGTTAATGTGTTTCCAGATTTCCTATATCACTGATTCCAGGATCACACTGTACACAGGTTTATATATACCATGTAATACCATGTAATACCATTCACTGTTTTACTGTATACTTCATATTCCTGCTCACTCACTGTTTTTCTATTTTCCGGTTTACACACACATTCCCAATTACCCTCACACACACACAAGTTTATATCCTCTAACACTCACACAATCTCACATGTACAGCTCACTGTTTTTCCAGATTTCCCACACTCTCTTGTACTCTCAACACACACACACACATAAACACAAACACATGTACACCATCACCGTTCCACTTTCATATTCTCTATATATATGCATATATACATATATACATGTATATATATTTATTTGAGATGTATATATAGGTATCCTATATATTATAATATGTGTGGATATATGTGTATATGGGATGTGTGTAGGTTGTAGACTTGTATAAGCCTTGAGTTAGGTTGTGATTGCTAGGTTAGGTCTAGATTAACTTATGTGATCTTGTGTGATCTAGTATGGACTAGTATAGACTATAGTGACCTAGTTTAGACTTGATTAGACCTAGTTGACCTAGTTTGACTTCTAGGGTTGACCAGAGTTGACCAAGAGTTGACCTTGGTCTAGATTGACCTAGAATCATATAGAATGCATAGTAGGACTTCATATTACTATTTTGGACATGTTGTGACTTGTACTATTCTGATTAGGAGCCAGACACCTATCCTCAGACAGTATATTTCTTTTTGGACATTCAGATAGCAGGCGAGTACATTCTCTGATCATTTCATATCCTGTTAGAATTATTCTCCTGCTTTAAATTACTTTACTTGATGCTGTCACATTGGTCACACGGATTAGTACTATATGGATCCTTTCTTGAGATATTATCCCCTCAGGGAGCATCGGATACTACATGTTCTGTGCGTTTCACTTGCATTGTGTATCACTATGCTTCATGGTTCATTGAATCACTTGTGACATGTACTCTCATGATCACAGAGTCTTCCTTGAATCACCTATTTATGGGTATTTCCTAGAATCCCTATTTATGGGACTATCATATATCACCCTTCGGGGGCCATTACATGAATTATAACATAACCTGGCTGGATCCTTGTGTATTGATTGGGGGTACGGGGGAGTAGAAGTGGACATATGAATAATATCTATGTAGTGTAGCATCAGAATCATTTCGTAGTATAGCATCAGAATCATCCTATGCCATTCATATGTCTATATTGTACTCTGACTCACTAGCCACTGTTAGTTCTCTATCTATAGTAGATATTTCCATTACAGCTATCTCCTTACATTCTGTACTTTCTTTCAGTTTCCTGTATCTTACTTTACTGCATGATTATATTTTCTAACCTGCTATGATCTGTTGAGATGTATTGTGCTCGCTTCGTCCTGATTGGGCACCATTGATATGTTTACAAAGGACGAGGATGAGGCTGGTGTTGACACTTTTTATGGGACAGCTCTAGATGACACCAGTGATCCGGATTTCCAGCCGGATCCACTAGCTACAGAGACTGAGGCTCCGTAGTCTAGGTTTTTACTATTTCTGTCATTTGAGATCTGGATTGTATATATTCTTTCATACTATGTAGTTGAGACTTTGTATTTCTGGATGTTTGCTGAGTTGTTATCTTAGACACTTAGACTCTTCTGATCATCTGTATTTCATTTTAAGTTCTATATCATATCGTGCTTCTTCTTCCTTAGTTGTGATGAGTTTACATTCTGCTATGTCACCCCCATTCGGGGAGTATAAACTGCTTAGCCTTATACTGTTAGATGCATGAGACCTAGGACAGCGTTCTACCGCCGATACTGCGGTATAGGCTGGACTTACCCACGTCTCGTGTCCTTACTCTAGGGTGCGGGTCGTGACACATGGCCAAGGCCAAATTTGTACAAGGAGGAAACTCTAAGGAAAAGCAGAAGGCTCCCTACAATAAAAAGAAGGACGTTCACCATCTGAAGGTAAAGTTGGCTCAGTTCAAGCCAAGGAATAATACCATGTGGCTTGTTTCAACTGTAGAAAGAAAGGTACTTCAAGAAGGACTACAAGGAAACCTAAACAGAAAGGTCAAGGTGAGGCGAACTTTGTCGCTATGATTGCGTAGGTTGACTCGAATAGTATTGACATGAACTGGTGGGTAGGCACTGGGACATCATGTCATGTTTGCTCTAAAAAGGAGTGGTTCACCACAAATAAAATATTTCTAAGAAGGTTATGGTGGTGAACTAGACCCAAACAGAAGTTCTGGGGATCGGGACGGTGGTACTGAAACTGACTTCAAAAAAATGCTGATGCTTCAGGATGTGATATAGTACCGGTAATAGTCAAAAACCTGGTCTCAGGAAGTCTGCTCTACAACATAGGCTTGAGGTGGACATTAACGTTAGTCAGGTGGTTATGTCATATGAAGGAACATGCTTCAAAAAAACATTTGTATCGAAGGAATGTTCAAACTTTAACTTAGAACTCTAATGGAAAAAATAAGTATAGTCGCTTCTTTTGGTTTTTCTCTTTAGTTGTGGCATAATAGACTAGGACATGTTCATTGTAAAAGTATTAACAAGATGTCTAGTCTAGGGCTTATCTCCAAATGTGGGGGTAAGGAGGTGTAGAAGTGTGAAGTTTGTGCGCAGATGAAGATGACTAGAAAACCATTCAAACAGGTAAACAGAAGCACAGATCATCTAGAGTTGGTGCACACAGATATGTGTGACTTCAAATAGTTCTCCATAAAGTCCAGGATGAAGTATTTTATTACAATAATCGACGATTTCTCGAAGTACGTGTTTGTTTATCTTCTTAAGTCTAACGATGAAGCGTTCGAGAAATTTAAGGACTTCAAGGCTGAAGTCGAGCATCAATCCAGACGACAACTCAAGAGACTCAGAAGTGATCAAGGTGGAGAGTATAGGTTACATGAATTCGCATCGTTCTACAGAGAACATAAAATTTTCAACGAGACAACTGCTCCGTACTTCCCCAATAAAGTAGTGTTGCAAAAAGGAAGAACAGAACATTAACAGAGATGATGAACTCAATGATCTTAACTGCGGGTCTTCCAAATTGCTTGTAGGGTACAGCTGTGCTTACAACTAATTTTATTTTGAATAGAGTGCCGCACGTAACTTCCGATATCACTCCTCATGAACTCCGATTTAAGGTCAGACCCAACTTGAATTTTGTTCGAGTATGAGAGTGTCTGGCATATATGAAACTTCCAGATTTGAAGATTCAGAAGCTGGGTATGGGGAATACGAAGACAATCTTCCTTCGTTATGCTGAAAAGAGTGATGATCAGAGATTCCATAATATTAAATTAAATCATATCATTGAATCTCGTAATGTAGAATTCTTTGAAGACAAATTTAAAATGCATAAGAATATTGTTCTCAAGGACATTCCGGAGAATAGTATTAGTGAGGAGGCTGAAGCTCTTAAAGAACATATAGTCCGAGAAGAAGTTGTTGTTATAAAAACAACAGTTGAACTAGAAATTGCAGAACCAGTATACGAATGAGAAGACAGAAGGACTTCAGAGAGAATTTAGTTACCTACCAAAGTAGATACACTTACCTATGATAAGGCGATGAAGACCAGAGACGCTGTCTTCTGAAAAGTGGCTATTAATGATGAGTATTACTCGATAACCTCCGAAAATACGTGGGTGTTGGTCGATCTACATTAAGGATCAAAACCAATAAGAAGTAAATGGATCTTCGATAAGAAGATGAAGGTCGATGAACTATTGACAAGTTCAAGACAAGGCTGGTAGCCAAAGAGTTTTCTAAAAAGCCGATTGTTGGCCTATTGGTCTGGTTACACCTGATTTTTGATAACCGACTTAAAATCCGGTTCGATATACACAAATATTATACAGGTACAACACTATTGCTGAACGACTACCACTATGCTGCTACACTCAATCAGTCTTTTCCAAAGATAATTATGTCATTGACCAAGATACTTTTCCATATTCTAATGTATTTTTCAATTTATTGAGTCGAGAAAAAATGTATGGTTGAACGAGATTAGCACATGGCTCATCTACAAAGTCAATTTACAAAATAGCCTACCCAATCTATTCCTTGACCAGTCCACATATTCAAATTCAGTCCTCAACTAAAATGGCCCAAAAACCCTAAACCCAAACCCAATTCTTCATGACCCAATTTGGATATAGGGCAACCGAACACGAACCAAGTTTTTTCTGAACTAGGACCTAACTCGGTCCCCCTAACCCATTTCTCAAGGAAAATGGTCACCCTGAAGAACATGCTCCTAACATTCGATTTTTTGAACGTTGGACTACCGAACTCTGCACAGTTCTGTCCTAGAGAACATTATAAATAGAGAGGATTTCTCTATTCAACTCACTCAATCATCTCATCTCATCTCTATTAATTCAAGTGTTATCAAATAGCATTTTACTTTCAAATCAAAGCTTTATAACTCCGAGCCAAGCATGTGGTAGTTTCTGTTTAATCTAGAAGTTTAGTCGAGTTGTACAAATGGCTTAAAAGTATCTCAATTTTATCATGTTCCTGAAGTCGACAAGTCCTTCAGACTAAAGGCTTACAAGTTGAAGTAGTGCTCTTCGAATATAAAGCCCATATTGTAAGAAGATGCAAGCGCTTCAGATTCAAATCTTATGTTTTATTCGATAGTGGACTCAATATCGAGCTGACTACTCGAGACTAGACTAGTCCTCTCAAAGGAAAACTAGTATAAACCTTGGTATTTGAGTTCTCTCTCTTTGATCTCCTTATATTACACATTTATTTAAATACTGCCTACTTTATATTAGATTGTTAGTGTCTTATAATTTTTTACTTGTGATTTTTATTTCGCTACACACTCCTACTCTTTTCATCCCACTTTAGAGGTGCTCAATGGTCCTACACTTAGTATCAGAGCTGGTTATATTCATACATAAAGAGTATATATAGTAGATGCAAAATCTATATTCATTGGTGATTGGCAGTCCACAAATAGACCCCCTCTATTTGATGGAACAAATTACACATACTAGAAAACACGGATGAGCTTTTTCTTAAAATATTGATTTTGATCTCTGGTTTATAGTCATAGACGGTTACAAAAAGCTGCCGAGAATAGTAATTGATGGAAATCTTTTAGACAGGACCCATGATAGATATACGGATCAAGAAAAAATACAAGCCAGTCGTGACACAAGAGCGATCAATGCATTATTTTGTGCCACTGACAAGACTGAGTTCAACAAAGTATCTACATGTGTCACATCACATGATATTTAAAAACTTCTTGAGATCACACGTGAAGGTACTTTACAAGTAAAGGAATCTAAAATAAGCATATTGACACAAGACTATGAGGCCTTTAAGATGAAGCCAAATGATTCAATCACTCAGATGTTCACTCGTTTTCTTGATATTAATAATCTTTGGTCCTCCCTTGGCAAGGATTATGTAACGTCCCAGTCTCAAAATACATAGGACTAGGTACGTAGACATGCCAGCCGTATAATAAATATACGTAAACTGTAAATATAGTATAAACACGACTACTAATCTCTTCCACAAAATAAAGGAATAAAGATATAATAGAATCAAATATCAATTGTCATTTATACAAGTCGTTGGACGGAGACAAATCCACTACCAACCATTTTAAATGAGAATTAATACATAAAAAATGAAAGAATTTATCTAAAAGTCATATTTGAAGGAAAAGAGTAGACCACGATCTTGGCTAGAACACCTGCGAAAAGTCATCAAAGCACACACACCTAAAATATCACCCGGTCCTCAGAATGACGTAACAAGATACATAAAAATATACAATAGAAACTAAATATAAAATATGCCACAAAGTCACAAGTGAAAGTAAAATGTTCCAACCATAACATGACCTAGTATTCTTTCAACGAAACAGTGGACCACCCCTACAACCAAACTAAAACAAAGGGTGGCACACTATTCTGTGATGTGATACTGTCCCATGCTATGACTAGAACATAGTGTGACATGACATAAACTAAGGTCACCTAACCATTCTACTGTGTACATGCAGTTAAGAACAAATCTTTAATACATGGGCCCGCTAGCTATATAGGATTGGCATAGTCCCCTCTCTGGGCACCATGGGCCTCAAAGCATGGCGTTTCTTGAACGTCAAAGGCTAGTAGGAACAGGAAAAGGGGTAAGCATGTAATGTCCCAAATTCGTGATACGTATTTAGTGTACGTATACGTATTTTGGACCCATATTTTATTTATTCATGGTTAGTTGTCTTGGTTTATTTTGTATTGGCTTGGTTTTATTGTCATTGATAGTTTAATTACTTTTAAAGATTCATTGGTTTATTTGGGCTTGGTTTATTCCTGGGTTGGTTCGGCTTGGTTCGGTTGGGATTGCTTTTGGTTCATCATGAACCAAGGGGTGAACCCCCTACCTACCACCACCACTCATATTTATTACCTATTCTTCTTTTTCTCCCTTCATAATCATCTTCTTCTTCCTCATTTACTTCCTTACCTACCAAAGAGAGGGAGAGAGAGGTCTAGGCAAGTGCATCTTGCTTCCACAAGAGAGCTTATTTTTATTGTTCCATTAGCTTCTCCTCATGTTTCTAAGACACATTAGAACTTGTCATTTTCCCTTTTGAGGCTTTAATTCTTGTAGATCTAGAGTTTTGCTATTTTCGGATTTTTGGTGTTCTGATCTATTAAACTTCCTTGTTTTCAAGTTTTGATGGTTCCATGTTTTAGAGAATTTTATTCTACCCAATTTTGACCTTTGGAAAGTTGGATTCGGACTTGTTTTGACCAAGATTTGGACAATTGAAGCTTAAATTCAACTTTAGAGTTCTTGCTGTTCTTGTCATTTGGAGAAGACAGTGAACAGTGAGCTAGCTTTCTAGCTTACGCCACTGAGCTGTACGCTGCTCTTTAGCGAGAGTAGGCTGACTTGTGTACGCTGCTCTTTAGCGAGCGTACGCTGACTTGTGTACGCTGCTCTTTAGCGAGCGTACGCTGACTTGTGTACGCTGCTCTTTAGCGAGCGTACGCTAGCCTTGATATACTGCCTGTTGGCAGCGTGTCTTGAGCGTACGCTAGCTTGAGCGTACGCGTGCCTTGGTACGCTAGCTTAAGCGAGCAAGGCGTACGCTAGCCCCTTTCGTACGCTAGCTTGAGCGTACGCAGTCTTGAGCGTACGCTAGCTTGAGCGTACGCTGACCTATAGCTTGAGCGTGCCCTTGTGTACGCTGACCCTTGTGTATGCTTCCCATTGGAAGTGTATGGATCCTTTGGTACGCAGACCTGAGCGTACGCTAGCCTGAGCGTAGCCTGGCTTGAGCGTAGCCTGATTACCCTTGATCTTCTATGGCCCTGTATATTGATATTTTATTAGATATTTAACGTCCATTTTATATCCTTATGCCTTTTGTTATGAACTTGATAATCACGAATTTACTTGATATGTTTGGAATTGATAATTGAGCATGACGTGATAGTGACCCGTAGTGGTGCACTCCTGACATAATAACCTGACATGACATGATAGTGGCCCACCGTGGCGCACTCCTGACAAAGTACACTTGGCATGATAACCTGACCTGATATATCTTGAATAGCTGTTGCGACGGCTACCTGACATGACATGATCTGTTTAATTAATCATGACACCGTGGGCGATTGTGCTTGTACAAATAATCCAGTCCTGTCTTGCATCATATCTAGGAGGGGACTCCTGAGTACCACGGTCAGGAGTACCTACTGAAATGGACTAAGGTTAATAATTAGTATAATTCACTACTCATGAAGAGATGTTCCCCAGTTACAGCCGATCCCGTTATCCCGGCCGCAAATGTTTGGACTTGTAGCCTGCCGACGAGTAGGGCACATTTCTAGCCTACTGTTATGTGGGGCACTCTTGATTGTCACTTTAAATGATTGAACTCTATTGCCACTCTAATGTATTGTACTCTCTAGATTGTCACTATAATGATTGCCTGGATAACCTGGATAGCTGCAGGGCCTGTGACTACTTGGAGCATCTAATTGCATCTTGCTAGTAACTAGGATTGTGATAACCCTAGTTAGTTAATGTAGAAAGCCGTAGGCAATGATTGGCCGTGATTGCTTGGATGGAGTCTAGTCCAGTATAATATTGTCTAGAATTGATTAATTGTAAGATTGTACCAGAATGATTGAATGATTGTCACTCCAGATTGTCACTATAATGATTGTCACTCCAGATTGTCACTATAATGATTGTCACTCCAGATTGTCACTATAATGATTGTCACTCCAGATTGTCACTATAATGATTGTCACTCCGGATTGTCACTATAATGATTGTCACTCCAGAATGTTACTTGACCTGATTTCTTATATTTATCTTGCCGATAAATGGTGAGAGAAACCAAGTTCCGTTTAGACGAAGGGTTACAACCCCGGTCCTTGTTTGGTTTACGGGTTGTAACCTGGCTATCTGAATAGTCCCATAGTTATCTCATCGTATATCATCCTGTCATGCTTTCTTTCCATATGTCCTGTCTTTTAGCGATTCTATACAAGATTGTCTTTTATAATTACACATCATGCTTTTTCTTAAACTACTGCCTTTTTATTATGTAATTATATTCTTGTGCTAATTGCTGGTTTTAGTTCTTAAGTGAAGCCTCCTTTGTGGCACTTGCTCTTTCTGGGGTCTGACCCAGCTGGTTTTGTATGGCCAGATACCGGAGCAGCACCAAAGGATCTCCCTGCATTTCAGCCCGATGGTGGTCACCAGGCGTAACCAGGGCAACGAGTGGGTTTATTTTTGCTCTCCCACTCTACTGTAAAATTATTCTTTTGAGGCGTTTAGCCGCCGAACAAGTGTTAGCTCGTTTGCAACTTTATTTACTGTCTGCCTACGGGCTGTAATCATGATTGGCAACTCGAGGTTGATCATGTATGACTTAAACTCTTGCTAGTCCTCACATTTTGTAACGACTAGCTTCATGATCATCTGGATATGTAATATTTGGGACGCCTTACAATTGTATATTTGGAGATCTGATATCTTGTGATTATTATTAGTTGGTTGAGATTGAGACAATAGGCTATTTTATGACCTTAAGAGACTGATAGATTGTAGTGAAACCCTCACATATCTAGACAGCCGTGACCGTATAGCGGTGTGGATTCCATTCCGTTATACGTAGCTGGCTATGTCTGCCCCCGCTCTCCAGTATTCTGGTTCTGGGGCATGACATGGTTTAAGTGGTAGCCCATGCAGGTCTTGTTAATCAAGATGTGTGAGGGTTTACCGAATAGATGTCTTAATCGGTTCTCGCCCTTGATCTCTGCTCGTATCCTCTTGATTCCTGAAATTCTTGTCCTGATCACATGCTTGTAATCGTTGATCTGTCCTGGTCCTTCCTTATTGTTCCCATGTCGTCTTCTTCAGCGGTATTGAACCTGGACCTGCTGATCAGCAAGGCGGATCACCTCCCGTGGACCAGCAGCAACTAGAAGATCAGGCCCAGCACTCAGGAGTAGCCTCCCGAGTCGTACCTACTGGAGGAGAGCCGCCAGTTCAGCCAGTCCAGCCTGTAGATCCTGATGATGGCACTTTGGTGGGTCTCATCAGATCATTGTTAGCTTCCCAAGATCGTAGAGGCGATGCCTTGCACCAGGCAGTGGAAGATGCTCTGAATAGAAGTGGTCCTCGAGGGAACAGTGCGGTCAACAGTTTCAAGCGCCTGAACCCTCCCTTCTTCGATGGCAGCGAGGATGCCATTGCTGCCGATGCTTGGCTACAGGATATAGAGGTGATTCTCGAAGCCGCGAAGACTCCAGAAGACGAGAAGGTGGCTGTGGTGCACCTACAGTTATTGGATCTAGCCCGCAGTTGGTGGGCCGCACAAGCAGTGGGATTGGCAACCCCTGTCTCCTGGGCAGTGTTCAGCGAGAAGTTCCAGACCAAGTATTATGATGCAGTGGCTCGATATGACTTGCAGACCATGTTCAGTAATCTTAAGCAGATGGGGAGGACGGTCGACGGTTATGCGGCCGAGTTTTCCAGACTCAGTCGGTTTGCTCCCACCTTGGTGGCAACCGAGTTTGACAGAGCGCAGAGGTTCCAGCAGGGACTTCACCTGGAGATTATATTGGCAGTAGAACAGTTCGAGCATCAGACCTATGATGCGGTGTTACGAACAGCAAGGAGGCACGAGTATACCTCCCAGAGAATAGTGGACAGGACCGGAGGTCAGAAGCGGTCCCATAGTCAAATGAATCAGTTTTCAGCCCCAGCCCCGGCAGCCAGGACTTTAACTATTGGAGCTCCGAGGCGAGCAGCTTCAGTTACGTCGGTCCAGCACTCAACCCCGACGTACTCTCCGCAGAAACAGAAGCAAGCGCAGTCTTCCGCTGTGGGCTGTTCTTATTGTGGGAAGCCTGGACACGTGGTAGAGGAGTGTCGCAAGGCGTTGGGATTGTGTTTATTGTGTGGAGCACCGGACCATAGGGTGGGGTCCTGCCCTTTCAGAGTTGATTCAGCATCGACAGTATCTAGTCCCTCGGTTGGGGGACCAGCACCAGCACCAGCTCCAGTTCACCAGCAACAACAATTTCCGTTCCCGAGGCCCTTGCCGACTCAGGCCCAGACTTTCCAGCAACAGGACCCGCGGCAGTTTGCCCTAGCCCAGGCTCAGGTTCAGAATCGGCCGAGAGGTATATGTGTCCTCTTATCTTGCTTTTCTACCGTCATTATGCGGGGTGCATGACGTGTTTCATGTATCCTAATTACAACGGTACATTCCGGACCCGAGCCATATCCTAGGTCATTCGAAACTGGTTATTGGTACCAACCTTTTCGTATGAGGATAGGCCCGTGTCCATGTTTGACCAAAGAGAGAGACTCGAGCGCAAGACTATCAGTTCAGTCCGTGTTGCTAAGAGTCATCCCTCTTTGGGAGAGTCAAACTTGGGAGCATGAGGATGATATTTGATTAGGTCATCCCGGCTGGTTTGACTTGTAAGGTGTAATATCTTCCTTATACCTTATGCTTCGAATCCTTGCTTGCATGAATGATTGTATGATTGATTGGTAGTGGTAGATTGCCTATGATAGAATAGCTTTCCCTTACATCTCTAGCCTCTTGATTAAATTCCGAGGACGGAATTCTTTTAAGGTGGATAGAATGTAATGTCCCAAATTCGTGATACGTATTTAGTGTACGTATACGTGTTTTGGACCCATATTTTATTTATTCATGGTTAGTTGCCTTGGTTTATTTTGCATTGGCTTGGTTTTATTGTCATTGATAGTTTAATTACTTTTAAAGATTCATTGGTTTATTTGGGCTTGGTTTATTCCTGGGTTGGTTCGGCTTGGTTCGGTTGGAATTGCTCTTGGTTCATCATGAACCAAGGGGTGAACCCCCTACCTACCACCACCACTCATATTTATTACCTATTCTTCTTTCTCTCTCTTCATAATCATCTTCTTCTTCCTCATTTACTTCCTTACCTACCAAAGAGAGGGAGAGAGAGGTCTAGGCAAGTGCATCTTGCTTCCACAAGAGAGCTCATTTTTATTGTTCTATTAGCTTCTCCTCATGTTTCTAAGACACATTAGAACTTGTCATTTTCCCTTTTGAGGCTTTAATTCTTGTAGATCTAGAGTTTTGCTATTTTCGGATTTTTGGTGTTCTGATCTATTAAACTTCCTTGTTTTCAAGTTTTGATGGTTCCATGTTTTAGAGAATTTCATTCTACCCAATTTTGACCTTTGGAAAGTTGGATTCGGACTTGTTTTGACCAAGATTTGGACAATTGAAGCTTAAATTCAACTTTAGAGTTCTTGCTGTTCTTGCCATTTGGAGAAGACAGTGAACAGTGAGCTAGCTTTTTAGCTTACGCCACTGAGCTGTACGCTGCTCTTTAGCGAGCGTAGGCTGACTTGTGTACGCTGCTCTTTAGCGAGCGTACGCTGACTTGTGTACGCTGCTCTTTAGCGAGCGTACGCTGACTTGTGTACGCTGCTCTTTAGCGAGCGTACGTTGACTTGTGTACGCTGCTCTTTAGCGAGCGTACGCTGACTTGTGTACGCTGCTCTTTAGCGAACGTACGCTAGCCTTGATATGCTGCCTGTTGGCAGCGTGTCTTGAGCGTACGCTAGCTTGAGCGTACGCGTGCCTTGGTACGCTAGCTTAAGCGAGCAAGGCGTACGCTAGCCCCTTTCGTACGCTAGCTTGAGCGTACGCAGTCTTGAGCGTACGCTAGCTTGAGCGTACGCTGACCTATAGCTTGAGCGTGCCCTTGTGTACGCTGACCCTTGCGTACGCTTCCCATTGGAAGTGTATGGATCCTTTGGTACGCAGACCTAAGCGTACGCTAGCCTGAGCGTAGCCTGGCTTGAGCGTAGCCTGATTACCCTTGATCTTCTATGGCCCTGTATATTGATATTTTATTAGATATTTAACGTCCATTTTATATCCTTATGCCTTTTGTTATGAACTTGATAATCACGAATTTACTTGATATGTTTGGAATTGATAATTGAGCATGACGTGATAGTGACCCGTAGTGGTGCACTCCTGACATAATAACCTGACATGACATGATAGTGGCCCGCCGTGGCGCACTCCTGACAAAGTACACTTGGCATGATAACCTGACCTGATATATCTTGAATAGCTGTTGCGACGGCTACCTGACATGACATGATCTGTTTAATTAATCATGACACCGTGGGCGATTGTGCTTGTACAAATAATCCAGTCCTGTCTTGCATCATATCTAGGAGGGGACTCCTGAGTACCACGGTCAGGAGTACCTACTGAAATGGACGAAGGTTAATAATTAGTATAATTCACTACTCATGAAGAGATGTTCCCCAGTTACAGGCGATCCCGTTATCCCGGCCGCAAATGTTTGGACTTGTAGCCTGCCGACGAGTAGGGCACATTTCCAGCCTACTGTTATGTGGGGCACTCTTGATTGTCACTTTAAATGATTGAACTCTATTGCCACTCTAATGTATTGTACTCTCTAGATTGTCACTATAATGATTGCCTGGATAACCTGGATAGCTGCAGGGCCTGTGACTACTTGGAGCATCTCATTGCATCTTGCTAGTAACTAGGATTGTGATAACCCTAGTTAGTTAATGTAGAAAGCCGTAGGCAATGATTGGCCGTGATTGCTTGGATGGAGTCTAGTCCAGTATAGTATTGTCTAGAATTGATTAATTGTAAGATTGTACCAGAATGATTGAATGATTGTCACTCCAGATTGTTACTATAATGATTGTTACTCCATATTGTCACTATAATGATTGTCACTCCAGATTGTCACTATAATGATTGTCACTCCAGATTGTCACTATAATGATTGTCACTCCAGATTGTCACTATAATGATTGTCACTCCGGATTGTCACTATAATGATTGTCACTCCAGAATGTTACTTGACCTGATTTCTTATATTTATCTTGCCGATAAATGGTGAGAGAAACCAAGTTCCGTTCAGACGAAGGGTTACAACCCCGGTCCTTGTTTGGTTTACGGGTTGTAACCTGGCTATCTGAATAGTCCCATGGTTATCTCATCGTATATCATCCTGTCATGCTTTCTTTCCATATGTCCTGTCTTTTAGTGATTCTATACAAGATTGTCTTTTATAATTACCCATCATGCTTTTTCTTAAACTACTGCCTTTTTATTATGTAATTATACTCTTGTGCTAATTGCTGGTTTTAGTTCTTAAGTGAAGCCTCCTTTGTGGCACTTGCTCTTTCTGGGGTCTGACCCAGCTGGTTTTGTATGGCCAGATACCGGAGCAGCACCAAAGGATCTCCCTGCATTTCAGCCCGATGGTGGTCACCAGGCGTAACCAGGGCAACGAGTGGGTTTATTTTTGCTCTCCCACTCTACTGTAAAATTATTCTTTTGAGGCGTTTAGCCGCCGAGCAAGTGTTAGCTCGTTTGCAACTTTATTTACTGTCTGCCTACGGGCTGTAATCATGATTGGCAACTCGAGGTTGATCATGTATGACTTAAACTCTTGCTAGTCCTCACATTTTGTAACGACTAGCTTCATGATCATCTGGATATGTAATGTTTGGGACGCCTTACAATTGTATATTTGGAGATCTGATATCTTGTGATTATTATTAGTTGGTTGAGATTGAGACAATAGGCTATTTTATGACCTTAAGAGACTGATGGATTGTAGTGAAACCCTCACATATCTAGACAGCCGTGACCGTATAGCGGAGTGGATTCCATTCCGTTATACGTAGCTGGCTATGTCTGCCCCCGCTCTCCAGTATTCTGGTTCTGGGGCGTGACAAAGCACGACCGTATCTCCAACGGAGCTTTCGATAAATATGGGAAGTGCATACTTGTCCCATACGCTAAGGAATTATTCTCCCCACCCTATCTACCTATATAAGTCGTATCCATGACTATGTATCTCTACTAACTACTAAGTCTCCTAACATGCCTCTATTAGTAGTTAGATTTAACGCATGCGCAAGTACCTCTTTATGCTACTCATAACTGTTTGCCATTAAATATCAAAAACAAAAATTACAGATGAATTAAACTTGATTGCAAACTCGCTTGTACAAAAGAAAGCCTAGAAAAAAATCCTAGGAAACAATCTAAGTACAATTGTTTAGTTTTTGATTCTGGGGGTGACGATGGTGGCTCGGGAAAGTGTAGTGTAGAAGCATGGAAAATATTGCTTTTAGTCCCACATCGAAAAGGAGAAGAAAAAAGGGCTCACTCCATTCTATAAATAGAGCCCCCTTGCCTCCTTTGAAAAAGGTACCAATTTCCCTTCCCTCCTTCCAACTTGGACTCTTCCTACTACGCACCTTCGGGTGTTAAGTCGAAGAAGTCTAGGGCAGTGCGGGTCCAACAAGCCCAATCAACTATCCAAGCTGCTGACCGTCAGCGGGCATAGTTAAATGTTATACGGGCTCCTGATGGAAAGTGTACAGAACTACCCGCGTCCAGTCCCCCAGGGATAACGGACAGGGTGGGTCTCAAAAGTCTCCCTACAATGATCGAGCGTAGTGCATCACTAGCCTCAGATCAGGGAGCAAATATGATGATCCCAAAGTCTTCCTACAATGATCGAGCGCAGTGCTTTACTAGCCTCAGATCAGGAAGCAAATATGATGATCCCAAAGTCTTCCTACAATGATCGAGCGCAGTGCTTTACTAGCCTCAGATCAGGGAGCAAATATGATGGTCCTAAAAGCCTTCCTACAACGATCGAGAGCAGTACTTTACTAGCCTCAGATCAGGTGGCAAATATGATGGTCCCAAAAGTCTTCCTACAACGATCGAGAGCAAGTACTTTTACTAGCCTCAGATCAGGGAGCAAATATGATACCTACGCACCTGGGCGCTCGGGATACCCGGGCCTACAAAACAGATACGAAGGTAGATCAATCTGCTAGCAAGTTGCGAGAGGTGATTACTTACAAACTCAAGAAGAGAGAAGCAACCTTGGCGTGCTATGAGCCCTTTCCAGGACATCACTGCACCCAAGCCATCATCAACTGCCGCTGCCACAAGACAGTGGCCCCACTACCAAGGTAGTCTGTGTTCCAGCGACTACAACCTACTGCGCTTTTCTGACATCATCACGGAAACATGAAACCAATTGAAGACGTTGTAACGGCCTGCTCTCAACTAGATGCATTACTCAGATGTCTCAGTGAGGCGCATCGTCTCAGTCAAGCGCATCACAATCTTCTGAAGGAGTCCACCGTCAAATCTTCTTCGACCAAGGAGATCCATAATCCGCAGTGTCAGCACTCGCCAAGGAGGAGGGTCAGTCAAATTCATTTTTTTCGAGAAGTCAAGAGGAAGACAAACGAAACTCTCTCAAATCATGACATTCGGCACCGAACCTTCTTCTAGGGCCCCCATACCCGTCCAGCCAGAAGATATCCTTCATGCAGCTTAGTCATGAAACATTTCTCATGCGGCTTGTTCATGAGATGGCCTCATACGCTCGGTCAGAAGGCATTCCTCATGCGGCTCGGTCATGAGACATTCCTCATGCGGCTCGGTCATGGTACGTCCTTCATGCGGCTCGGTCATGAGACATTCCTTCATGCGGCTCGGTCATGAGACATTCCCTCATGCTGCCAAGTCATGAGACACCTCTCATGCGGCTCGATCATGAGACATCTCTCATGCGGCTCGGTCATGGGACATTCTTCATGAGGCTCGATTATGAGACGTCCTTCATGTGGCTCGGTCATGAGACATTCTTCATGCGGCTTGGTTATGAGACAGTCCCTCATGCGGCTCAGCCAGGATACATCCTTCATGCGGCTCGCCATAGAATAGTAGTTGGGACACTTGGCAGAGATTGACCAAGTCTTAACAGTTCAGATTTACTGCAACAAACAGATCATGATCAATCTCAACCAACCACCAGCTGTCTACTATAAACCGAGTCTCGAGGCACAGTTACAACCAGGTGGCCCAAAATTTGCTATGTGGCTGTACATCCCATTCCTTATGAATTCCTATTAATAACAAGGTGCTATTCCCTTGCAAGAGAGGCATATAGACGCACATGAAAGCACACAAAGCTCAGAAGCAGATTCTTCCCTTCGTGTCTCCAGAGAGCATTTCTTCACCTGAGCCGAGGTTGCGTTCGATCGTCCAAGGAGTAAGGCAGAGTTGATAACACTTTCCCGAGCCTCTACCGTCACCTCCCAAAATCAAAACTAAACAATTGTACTTAGATTGCTTTTCCTCGGTTTTGTTCTTAGGCTCTCTTTTGTACAAGCAATTTTGTAATTGTGAGTCAAGTTCAGTCCACCCATAAAATTGTTCTGTTCTACAACGATCAATGGCAAACACGATGGCGACTCTGCTGGGGACTAACTTCTCCACTGCTGATAAGTTGATGACGCAATCGGACGCAGCCAAACTCTGTTCCACACAACAAATGCTTGTTGTTCGTTTCGACCAGCAAACGTTCGAAGAGATGCTCTCCGAAGGGAGCACTAGCCCAATCCAGAAGCGAGTCGGGCCAAAGAAGGCCCGTAGGGCGTGGAGGCCGAAAACCGTTGCCTCTCCCCAAGCTCTGGAACAAGTTTTCTCTACTGCTCAAACGACGAAGAAGACTCACATGTGGCCCCACTTCAGGCCGCAGAGGACCCTGCTATCCCCAAATCCAGTAAAGGAAAACTCTACGATGCTGGACTTGCGGGGGCAAACGGGAACTCCATGTGCTCGAAGAAGAAGCCGCATAAGGGTGTGGGCCGCAGGAAGAATGCATATGCGGCCACCAATCCCAGCCACAAGGAGAATGCATATGCAGCCAACAATCCTAGCCGCAGAAAAATAACCTATGCGGCATCCAATCCCAGCCGCCGACTATCTGTTCTATGCGGCTCGGGTTCAGTCTTCGATCGCCTCTCATGCGGGCCTGACCTCTGAAGCTCCAATGAGGATGTGCCAGACTCTATGCGGCACAGCTTGGACTCTTCCTAGTATGCACCCTCGGGTGCTAGAAAGAAGAAGTCTAGGACAGTGCAGGCTCATCGAGCTCAGTCAACTGCCCCAACTACTGACCGTCAGAGAGTCCCGCTAACTGTTATACGGGCCTCCGATGGAAAGTTGTACAGAATCGCTCGTGTCCAGCCCCCGACGGCAAATAGACAGGGTGGTTCTCAAGATTCTCCCAACAATGATCGAGGGTAAGTGCTTTTACTAGCCCCGTATCAGGGAGCAAACATGATACCTACAAACTCGTGTGCTCGGGAAACCTGGGCCCACAAAGCGAGTACAAAGGTTGATCGAGATGTTCTTGACTTGCGAGATGTGATCCTTCACAAGCGAAAGGAAATAGAAAAAACCTTGGCGTGCAAAGAGTCCTTCCATGGACGTCACTGCACTCAAGTCATTGTCAATTGCTGCTGTAACAAGATAGCAGCACAAGAGGACCGGCAGTCCGTCTTCCAACGACTGCAGCTGCCAGGATCGGTCCTAAAACAAAGCTCGGGGGACGAGGTGCTTTCTTTCGCCTCATGTAATTATACCCGGAAGGTCCCTACCGGCAGGGAAGAAAAGAAAATAAATATGTCCATCCCGACAATCTCAACCAGCACGGTCAGGAAACTCTCATCTAGGGGGTTGTCCACAGCCGTCACAGGAGGGGTTTATCAAGGTACCCGCTCAAAGAAGAAATCTTCATCACTTGGTGATTCGTCATCTACATCCCTGGGGGTAGTTGGAACTGGGGTAGTACTCCTCGGAACATCCACAACAATCCGGTATTTTGAGAAGATGAACCAGGGAAAACAATCCCCCAACAGATACAATAGACTCAGACGTCGCTGAAAATGTCCACAGGTGCCAAGACGAAGCAACCTCTTATGTAGGGGGTAGCACCTCCTCCGAGTTCAAACCGGAGGAGAATATTCCCACATACCCCGACGACTTCTCTATGCGAGGGTATGATTCGGAGGGTACATCTTCTGCAGTCCCTTCTACTTCTCCTCATGTGAGAACGGTATTCATGACTGATAACGACCAAGACGGTCCCAGTGATCGGCAGCGCCTCGACACTCTTAAGGCCATACTCCAAACCTTGGTTAAGTTAGTAGACAAGATCAAGGCTATCCTACCGGCTCTACAAGCAAGGACACCTGGTCAAACAAGCTTGGGTTCCATCGTCAATGCGGACTCAAATACGACCGTGCCAACCCCGGGCAATGATCCACCCGGAACATCGGCTCCCACTGCTGCAGAAGAAGCTAGGGAGGTGAGAAGAGAAGTCCAGGAGCTCCGTACAATATTTCACGCCTGAGAATCCTCTCAGGACCTCGGGATACGACAGCCATATCCCATTGCATGGAGAGATGTCCCCTTCCCTCCACGATACAAACCATTCAATATCAATCCATATGACAAGAAGACCTCTACGAGCCGGTATATGACCTACTTCGAGGTCACAACAGACCATCTGCCGTATGACGATGCCATCCTCATGCGATTATTTATCGGGGCATTGGAGGGGGTCACGTTCGATTGGTACCACAACCTGCCGAATAACTGCATACATTTCTTTGCCGGCTTCAAACATATGTTCTTAGAAAGGTTCTACAAGGTGGGACAAGATGTGACGATGTCAAACCTCGTGGACATTGTTCAAGGAGAAAAAGAACTGACAAGGAATTACATCGAGCGGTTTCGCCAAACCGTGATGAACTTGCCCTCTAGTAACACGGACACTTCTTTAATTGAGATTTGCCAAAAGAGGCTGCTTCCCACAATCAGCCTCTGGATGGGCGAAGATCAATTTAAAGACTGGATGGCCTTCATCATCAGCGCCACTAGTGCAGAAGCAAAATTGAAGAAGGCTCGCCAACTGGGGTTGCATATTTCGGATGGAGAGGATAAGGGCAAATGTCCTAATACCAACAACAACAACGGCGATAGTTCCTCTAATAACCGGGACACCAAAGGCAAACAGGCTATGGTTGCCGATATAGCCCAGAAGCCTGAACCAAAGCAGGTAGAGAAATAGTGGCCTCAGGTGACCTACTCCTTCGAGGATAGTCATGTCAAGCCCATCTTTGACATGCTCTTGCAAGGGGATAGAATTCAGCTTCCTCCACCGAGACGTGAACCTCGAGCTACAGAGATGGAGAGCCTGAAGTACTGTCACTTCCACCGCTACGTTTACCACGCTACTCAGGACTGATTCCAATTGAAGCGGTACATCCAGAACCTCATCGATTCCAAGGCTCTAACTATTGATTTCGAGGAGGTAATCGTGGCTGCCAATATGGTATCGGTCCAATTCGGTAGCTTCCTTCCAATGAGTACTCAAGATGGCGTAGTACCCATCCTCCGGGCAACAATGGAGGTCACTAATCTTCCACCTCCCCGAGACCAGACGACTGGGCTGGTGCCCCTCACCACGTCACGAGGGGAGGTCATATGGGTCCACCCAGACTTGTTGCCTGAAGTAACCCAGTCAGCATCATCCTCCACCGACAAAAAAAGGGCGGAAAGGCTAAGTCTTGCCACGCAATCTTAGCCAAAACCGAAGAAGCAACAGCTGTCGTTACCCGGTCCGGTGAACAATCTTAAACCATACCGGGTAACTCGGCTGAAGATCGTCAGCCGGCCACTGCTGATGCCCCAGGACCTTCTTAACCTCCGTCGACCGACAAGCCTAAGCCAAAGGAGACCCGCTTCGACAAGCCGCTCTGTAAAGACGCACCTCAGGGGCTGGAGAGGCCTTACAATTTTGACATCCTGGCACAATTGGCCATCACACCAGCAAAATTGTCATTATATGAGCTCTTGGGGCTCTCCAAGGATATTCGCGTCGTACTGAGCGAAGCACTCCATAATGCTGACGCTTATTTAGCTCAGGTCAAGCTTATAGGGGAGAGATCGCCAGCGGATTTCCAGGACAGTGCTTGTACGGGTGCAATGCCCAGCATCGTGTTCACTCCGCATGATATGCTCATCAAGACCAACCTGCACGATCACCCTCGGTATCACACTGGATACATCAGCGACATCAAATTAGATCGGATGCACATTGATCCCGGTTCTTCAATAAACATCATTTCGAAGAGCTTGCTTCACCTCCTGGGCATCCCTATGCATCGGCTGACACCTACCAACACCGCCATCAGCGGTTTCAATTCAGGGAGAAGCTATCCTATTGGAATGATTTGCCTGAAATGCCAAATTGGCGACCTCCAGTCGGATGTGACTTGCTACGTCATCGACACAGATACGTCGTACAACATTCTCCTGGGACATCTTTGGATACACCATTATATGATCGTGCCCTCCACATTACACCAGTGCTTCAAATTTGTCGACAAACACGGCTTCGTAAGAACGGAATTCGCCGACGTCGATCCCTTCAAAGGGATTGAATCCTACTATTCGGATGCTTGCTTGTACGAAAAATCAAAAAAGCACCTGGTCGAAGAGGATGCTCAAGATCAAATAGAGGCTACAATGGGATCGGAATAACCTCTAAAGATCCATCTCCAGGCCCGTAAACCAGGCAGAACTGTACCTCTTTTAGCCACTCTGCATAAAGAAGTAACCAGTCTACCGGTGCTCACTGCACAAAAGGAGCAAATGGTTATCCGACTCCCAAGGTCTAGCTAGAGGCCGAGACCCACTGTGGAGCCAATGACAATTAGACTGCCAAGAGCCGGCCAACAACAATCAAGAGAGATAAATCCTTCTGTTAAGCCGATGGTCATTCGTCTCCCCAGATAAATCAACAGCCCAGCACTGAGCCAAGGACCGCTAGTGAGCCAACGACCCCACATCCAGTACCACCAGTAGAGCCCTTGATGATCAAGCTGCCCAGGTCATTCTTCCAATCTTCAATAATGCAGGGGGTGGCTGAAGAGGATCTAGAGCTAGCCAAATATGTGGCTGCGCACACTGATATTTCCTCTACAGATGATGTAATACCGCCAGAGAAGATACCTTATCTTATCAATAAAGGGTTATCTTCGAACTACCTCGAGCTTAACAATCTCCGTATAATGTATGCTATGGAACACGGTATGGGCATCAACTTACACACACAAGTGACAAATGTCTCACTACACCAAAAAAGGCATTTAGGAACAGTTTTTATTTGTTCCTTATATTTTTAGGAACATATTATATCCGTTCCTAAAAGTGGCGTTGCAATATTTGGAACGATTATAAAGCGTTCCTAAATTTAGTTTGGAACGGTTATCATACGTTCCTAAAATTAGATTTTGAAACACATATAATGTGTTCCTACATTATTTTTGGAGCGCCATTTAAACGTTTCTAATGCCATTTTGAAACATTTTACACTCGTTCCTAATATAATTTGTAATATTTTTGCATTCTTCTTGTTGCTATTTTTGAAACGCTTTATTAACGTTCTTATATATTTTTAGATTTAAATGTGATGTTCCAACTTTTATTTTGAACCACAAATCTAGTACTTCATAAACTGAAATTAAAACACATAATAAGTGGTACATTATTTTACTCATTCCCTAAATCAACATTTAAGAGCTCTATTAAATTAACCAAAGTTTTCAACTTTATATAAAACAACTAACAATATATCTGAAAAGTTTATCTTTATAAAATGTCATCAAAAGAATCTGTACACTTTTACAAAAGCACTCTAATGTTGTTGCTACTACAAATTTTTATATGAAGAAACCCTCTTAAATTGGGACTCCAAGAGAGAGTAAGTCTTTTATCATGATACCCGTCCCCAGATATAGATGTTGTCGTTGTTCCCCTCTGCTGCACAATCCAGAAAAAATGCACATTTCCTCCTGGTTCGCTTGGCATATTTCTAATGATCTACTTCTGATGCACTGCAAGCTAACAAAAAAGTATCCTCTCTTTTATAACATCTTCAGCCCCAGTTAGCATGTTTTCTTAGGAAATTGGCTTTATATTAAGTGTAGGTCTCATGCCTGGACTAGCTTTGACAAAATAAACCTGTAATAAGACCGAATAGATTTTTTACGTCTAGAGAGTAGTACTTCTTACTAGGAAATATTCATGTAGACTAGAAGTTCATTGTGAACAATGACCAAATGAACATAATGAAAGCATGCACTAAAAGTTCTAACATAAGTATGGGGGGACCCTTAAGAATGTTTGACAATAGGTTCCTGTAGAAGATGATCAGTCTTTGAAAAAACAATCTTAATTCTACCGCACGAAAATTCTATTTTGGTGCAGATAAATAATACATTGGCAGAGAATTTGCAATGATAATTAGAAAAATTATGGATTGGAGGTTACCATGCTATGTGGTGATGCTAGTGAATGCATTGACAGAGAGAATTTGTTAGCTCCATGATGGATAATGATGGTATTGACCTGAAAATGGTATATTATGGTGTAGGAGTTGCCTAGAATGAATGTGCTGATAATCACTTTATGTTAATCAGTATATAAAAGCTACACTGCACTTGTTAGTTAATCTTTCTCGCGAAGAAGAAATCTGAAAAGATTCTACATGCTAAATATGTCCAAAGGGGGGAATACATAATACATCAAAAAAATGCTTATCTATATTAATCAGCAATGGATAGAAGGAACCTTCTTGTCTGCTCCTTTCAAGTTGGTATGAACGATCTGACATCCCTACATCCATCTACAAGTCGATACATAACTTATGTTAAGATATCACAACACATTTTGAATTCAGTAACAATCTTAAGTCATAAAAGGAATAAAAAATGCCCAACTACTTCTACTCCTTTTTAGATGTAAAAAATTGCTCCAAAGTTTAGTCAACTATACCCGTGTTGCACTGTTTAGCATGCGGTTAACCTGGTAGTATGTAAATCCATTGCTAAGAATTACACCCCATAATGGAGGATATAATGTTATCAAATCAGCTACCTGCAAACCATGTAGAATATTAATTGTATAATAACATAATCATAATAGCCTAAACAAATTTTGATAAATACCAAGCATATAAATCAATTGACATGTATCTAAAATGAATAAGATATCTTTGTTCATGATGTTGCTGAAATTGGTTTCGACTTCGATGGTGGGTACCCATACAATAACTAATTTGCAGTATAGTAATGCAGCAGCAGTAGCCGCACTAAGTTGATGTCTGCAGAAATCTGTAGATTGGTTCCGCAGTGTGGTAAGGAGTTCAGCAGAGGGAATTTGTCCAGGAATTCTGTAGGCATCCTATATGCAGCAGGCAACAAGGGGGAGACCTGTAGGAAAATGGGGGTGTGTGTGTGCAGCCTGCAGAAGAGTGCAGGTGCTGCAGCAACCTAGGCTAGCAGTCCTATCTGCTGTGCAGTACCTAGCAGGGGATGTTGTGCCGCAATTGTGTGATATATCCTGCAAGTCAGACACTGCAGAGGGGTTGCTTCTTGTACAGCAGTTCAGAGGGGGATATATCTGCAGGGAACTGTCTGCAGACAGTTCAAACTGCAGTGTAGTTAGTTATTAAGTGTAGGGTAGTTGTACCATATGTGTGCCAATAAGCAGGGTATTGGTAATGGTACATGCAAGGTTATATATAAAAAGTGCTAGTCGGGCGGGCACTTACCGCCTAGCACCTAGCCCACCTAGACGGTCACCTAGGCGGCCGCCTAGATTTAGGCGGTTCAAAAACAAATAAAAATCCAAAAAAACTAGTGAAAAATTGCAAAAACAAATCCATAAAACTCCCAAAACATGCATAGTTGGACGTTGGGGGGTCTAGGCGGGCGCCTAGGCGCGGTCGCTTATACCGCCTTTAGAAAAGTGGCCCCATCCCTAGTGTTCAATTCCTGGCTACACCACAGTTCTAACGGGTAGGAACTGGGCATTAATGATTTGCTTCAGTGTCATCATCCAAACCCTCTTGATAATATATGCCGAATGGAAAAAAACAAAGCACATCAAAACTTTCTGATGGAGATGACATTTGACTACTATTAGTATAATTGTGAAAGATACAACGCATATGACTAATATAAGTCTAATTGACCTGGATATTTTGGCTGCAGACGATTAAGATCGGTATACATAAAGAGCAAATCATCATATAAGTTTATTGAGTGAGTATTTACATACATGAGAGGGAAGAACTATCGACTTAGCTTTTCTGTATTCCCTAGCAGCTAAATCATATTCTCCTTTACTGATGCTCCCATGAATTACACTGGGCAGATTGAATAATGTACGAAACCTCTGAAGCATACCGTGGACTGATCTGATCTTCTCAGCTTGTACCTGTGTATATTTTTTAGATGAAAGAGAGAATAGAATTAATCAATACTCAAGCAATGATGACAAATTCCCATCAGCTTTCTAAATGAATATACACATACATACCTGTCTCTTAAATATAGATTGAAATGCATGGTTTGCTAATTTACTGATTTTTTGTGTGGCGCCATACAAATGAGCAGTTCCTGCACCTACAGGATCCTCCTCTATCTGCCTCAGTTTGACTCAATATCTGCAAAGAAGATGAAGATCATCACAGAGGCTAAAAAAAGGATCAGTGGATCTGAGAAAAGACTGAATGCAAAAACCTTAGGGAAAATAAAAACTCAGACAAAACTGGAGTAGAAGTTTATATATAACTTTATCACCATCAACCATGTCACTATCTAAAAGTAAATTTTTATAGGTAGTTGCGAAATATTCTATTCAGGTCTAATTTTTACCATACCATCAATTGTAGTTTTGCAAGAGACGAAGCAATCAAATTTCTCTTTCACTAATTGTTTCTTTTGGTGAGTCCTCCCTTTAAGATCAGTTTTCAATGTAAGGGCACGTGATTCTAAATCGGCAGCACTCATCTCGTGGTGCACGTGGGAGAGAAAAACCTTGGAATCAAAATTTGGGGAAGAGTATATCACTTTTCTGCAAATATTTGAATACAAATCTACAGCAGTAACAAAAGCACCAAAAACTGGCATCAAGTCCTTAATGTACTGAATTATTTCACAACTATCAAATTGCCATGAGAACAATAACATAAACTAAAATTGTCTTTCATTACTGTTGCAGGAGAGTCAAAAGGTTATAAACTGGCATGAACTTTATCTATTAGTCTTCCTGATATTATTTTAGCTCACCAGCTCTACTTTACGAATGAAGAGGAGACCCTTAAAATGAAATAGAGATCAATTTTTAGCATAGATAACATGCTGGATGAAGGTCAAAGCAAAGCAGCAAATGAAATAGTATGATGAGCAATATTTTTGTTTTCTACTTATGTAAAGAATGGAGTAAAATTTAATTTGTCCTCATTATAAGTAATACCTTTCCTGTTCAATTCTTAAAAAAAATCCCACTCTACAGAAACTTTGAAGTTTCCGGGCCGCATGATATCAAACTTCAAAATAAGATTGTAACATATCAGCCAAGTTATTTCTAGGTTTCTGTGATGCAACCACTCTCCATTTTCTTGGCCAAAAAATATGGTGCCTGATCGTAAAGGCATATGTGATGTTGAAAAATGTTTTAAAAACTGTCAATTTTTATGATAGCTTTCTCAACTTAGAATCGTACTCTATAATCGACCCCTCCTTTAAAAGGTCCATTGCTCAGCCTACAAAAAGACCTCATCCGAACAATGTGATAACAATTATCTGAAACGTCCACTGCTTATGAAATAGATCAAAGAGGTGACTACTTGTCAAAGCTTGCAACATGGTTTGTTGTACATGACAATTGATGTCTGTTGATACATTAGGATCTATGTTGTTAGTATCTTCAATACACGACGTATCTTAAGATACGCTTACTACCATTTCGTTAAATATCGGTTGATACAATATGATATGTATAGGCTGATAGGTGGTATCCATTTTTTTTACTTGAGTCAAGTAACGTATACTTAAGAATATGGATTTTGGAATTAGATAGACCTGTTAAGAAAAAAAAATTAAAACAAGTTAAATTGTACAAAACGACACGATAGATTCAATATTTAAAGTCCAAGGTTTCCTGCCAAGATGTAAGATGCCAAATACCCCAGCTTGTTCCTAGCCCAAAGATGGCACCAAGCTAAAAAAAAGGTCAGAGTAGCAGGGGTTTCCCATGTATAAAAACCCTCAGAGACCCCTATATAATCACACATACACAACTCATCACAACAAATATGAAACAATTGCGATTTAATTGTCATACGTCACTTCCGATCTTTAGGTCAAATTCTTTTCATTGGGATCAAATAGTTGTAAAAATTTAATTCAAAAGCAAAATTTTGCATCTAAAATGAAATATTACAGTCCAAAATTTTGACCTCTTATCGATTGTTAATCAATATCAGACAATAATTCCAATTTCAATAAGAATCATAGGCTTAATTACATGAAACTAATAAAAATTGCTAAAAAGACATTTGTTAAAAATTGCATAAAACATCAGGTTAGGAGGAAGGCAAAGCACACAATGCATATCACATTGCATACCCCTATAATAACACACAAGTAGAACACAAAGGTATAAAGGGCTCCAAAACAATATCATGGTAATAGAAAATTTTAGACTTTTTAACCTGCAATGATAACAACCCTTATAGTTGATAGGGATCGTAAGTGACTTCCAATATAAAAACATAACAAAGTTTTAGGTATTGTCTGAAATGATACATTTTATCTGTTCAGATCAGAATTTTTATAAATAACATTCCAGGACTATAAATTAATTCAAGACCATGACTCAATTCCATATAAACAAAGCAAACAGATAAAAGAAAAGGATTGCACCATGGTAAAGCTATAATCGATCAGCGGAGCAACGATCCAACTGCTAGTTTCCTTGCTTCAGAGAATAATCCCAAATAAAAAGAATAAGACAAGAAAGTTGTAACATTCCTAATTTTTCAGCACAAGACATTACAGGGGGTGACATGATATAATCGAGTCAATGTGACAAGTAGGAAGTTTCAAGCTTTGTATCAAGTTGCTATGGATTAAATGGGATGCAGTTATCAACGTTGAAGTTGGGTTAGTATGTACTGCTCCTAAACTATTTTTCGAAATACTTCTAAAAGTTCAATATCACCCAAATCAAGTATCCCAAAATCAAGTTTATTAATGCCCTCACGAAATACTTAAATTTATGCATATATTATAAACCCTAAATAAGGTCAAACCAGAAAATAAATACCAAGATGGTTGAGATTAAGGTACCTTTTGATTGCTCGAGTCAAAGCCTCAACCACTTCAAGCAAACCCTAAACTAAACAAACAACCCTAATCAGTATATAAGAGACCAATTTCAGATTAGGGAGGGTAAGGGAGGGCGTAGGGAAGAGGGAGAAAGGAGGGTGGGGACAGACTGAGCTAGGTTAAAATCCATCAATAGAGAGATTGGAAGATATCTATGGCAGGGATAGGGGATGAGATCGATGTCGTGTGTTGGTGGGGAGAAGCAAAGGGCACACCGCCACCGGGGGAAGAGCGCGAGAGTGGGGCGCAAATAAGACTGGAATGAGAGAGAATTTGATGCTTAGGGAACGTTTTTGTGTTTGGTCACGTGACTAACACATGTGATCAAACATAAATAGAAACCTTTCCTAACTGTTCCAAAATATAAATAATTACTTAAATTTTGCAAAAATTAATTTTAGGAACATTTTACCAATTTGTAACCATTAAAAAGTGTTTCAGCTTCTAGGAACACTTACATAGCGTTCCAAAGCCAAAAGTGTCGAGTGTTTCAAAATTGCTCTTTTGGTGTAGTGTCTATACCACGAACCAACTTACTTCCGTGGAAGGCGCTTGCTTCATAGTCGCGAAAGAGGATCATCCAATCATCTTCGGCCAAAAGAATGATCAACATTTCTTCAGGCCAGAAGAAGTCGATCTCGAGCCCGGCACCGAAAGACTACCGCTTTATTTTTATAGCTCCCGATCCAAGTACCTCATGCAAAAACAGGGGAGTGATATGAAGACTACACTAGGCTTGAACCACGGCACCGGCCGGCGATTACCTTTGCAATTGCCAGTCCCGGCTGGAAAAACCATGGGATTATTACGGCAAGACCAGACATGGTCTAGACTATGTTACACCTGTAACAACTCCCGAGAGCTCGGATAAGGAATGCGAATGGCATTTTCATTCGACCGGATCACCCACTTTCGATTCAGATGTCAGCATCGGCGACGTACTCAGTCAAGCTTGGTCTGTCAATATGGCATTTGCTGACGCCTACGAAGAAGACGAACACATACCCGAACTTCTTGAGTTAGAGCCTTGGGTCCAATAGCTAGATGTGCAATGGGAGAACCATTTCAAACAAAAAGATCCCCCTACCGAAGATGAGGTCATACAAGTTGACCTCGGCGATGAATCCTATTCAAAGCCAGTCTTCGTTAGCAAAGGTCTAACAGACGAAGAGCGGGAGTCGCTATTACAACTCCTCAGAGAGTATATTGACGTATTCACCTGGAGCTATGAAGACATGCCAGGACTAAACCCCGAGGTTATACTCCATAAGCTTAACATTCGTCCAGACGCAAAGTCGGTCAAGCAACAGCAACGACGGTTCGGCCCAGACATCATAAATTCTATCAAAGTTGAGGTCAACAAACTAATTGCCAGCAGCTTCATCCATGATGAACAACATCCAGACTGGGAAGCCAACATAGTACCGATCCTCAAGAAGAATAAGAAGATCCAAATTTGCATCGACTTCCGGAATCTGAATGAAGCATGTTCTAAAGATGAGTTCTCTCTTCCTATTATGGACAAAATGATTGACCACATATGTGGCTTTGAGCGCATGTCATTTATGGATGGCTTCTCAGGATACAACCAAATCAAGATATTTTCAGATGATGAAAGGCATACATCATTTCGAAGGCCGATTGGCGTATACTGCTACACAGTCATGCCCTTTGGTTTAAAGAATGCCGATGCCATATATCAACGAGCTATGAGCAACATCTTCAGAGACCGCCTGTGTAAGACAGTAGAATGTTACATCGACGTCATCGTTGTCAAAAGCTGCTCTAAGGAAGATCATCTGCACGATTTAAGGACAATATTCGACCTGATACGAGCACACAATTTAAAGATAAATCCCACCAAATCCTTCTTGGGCGTATCCAGCGGGAAATTCTTAGGTTTTATTATTACCTTCCAGGGTATCCATATAGACCCTGAGAAAAACAAAGGCAACCATGGAGATGGCTCCTTCGAAAAATCTTCGTGAGCTCAGAGGCCTTCAAGGGAGGTTAGCTTATATCAGGAGGTTTATCGCTAACCTCTCCGGACGATATCAACCATTCACACACCTCATGAAGAAAGGCATCTCCTTCATATGGGATGAAGAGTGCCAACGTGCCTTTGACAATATTAAAGAATATCGGTCGAATCCTCCAGTCCTGGTGGCCCCGATTGCTGGAAAGCCATTTTTGCTTTATGTGCGAGCGATGGAGCATTCCCTCGGCGCTCTACTAGCACAAAACAATGATGTAGGGAATGAACAAGCTATCTATTACCTCAGCCGAATGATGATAGGGCTTGAGCATAGATACACCATCGTGGAAAAGGAGTACCTCGTTTTGGTGTTCGCCATTCAGAAGACGTGACACTATGTTACAAGACAGACCATCCATGTTATATCACGAGTCAACCCCTCAGGGTCCTCATGACCAAACCAGGTGCACTCAGCACTCATCTCGCTACCTGGGCGATATTATTGTCCCCCTAAGACATGATCTTCGTCCCGCAGAAGGCTATTAAAGGTCAAGCTTTAGCAAACTTTTTAGCTGCCCATCCAGGTTCGGAGACAACCAGAATATATGAAAAGATCCCAAATGAGGTCGCCAATTCAAATATGGCTTCCCATGATACTGTCTAGCAAATGTTCTTCGATGGTGCTTCCAGAATCGGCCCCAAGGGCAATATCGTCGTTGGAGTCGGACTGGTACTGATTTCTCCCTCTGGGTTGGTGATCAATCGGGCATACTCCCTCACGAAACCTTGTTCAAACAACATGGCCGAGTACAATGCCTTGGTTATCAGCCTCTGACTTGTAAAGGAACTGGGGGTAGAGTACGTAAAAGTATATGGCAATTCACAGTTAACCGTTAATCAGATTCGGGGTTCATATGAAGTTCGCCATGAAGACATGATCCCATATCATCAAATAGCAATCGCCATCATTACGTCCTTGGAAGGGTTCAACATAGAACATGTTCCCAGACTCTAAAACATTGAAGCCGATGCCTTAGCAGGCCTTGCCGTTTCCCTGACAGTTCCAAATCATGCTCATCATTTGGTTGACATAATAGGCCAGGAATTGGTTTGTCCTAAGAACAACGTTCAATTTGCTGTGAGTTATTCTGCCCTGACGGTCGACGAAACATAGGACTGGAGACTTCAATTTATTGACTTCGTAGTCTATGGTATCTTGCCGGAAAATCCGAAAGAAGCCACTTCTATTAGAAGACGTTCTCTCAGATTCTTCTACGATATAGAGACAAAATTGTTGTATCGGCGATCCTATGATGGATTACTGCTCCGATGTTTGTGAAATACGGAAGCTAAAGAAGCCGTACACGAAGCTCATGATGGCGTTTGCGGGGCCCAACAACCTGGCCCGAAATTACAAGACCGCCTTCGCCGGATGGGCTATTGCTGGCCTACGATAGTGGCAGATGCGATAGACTATACAAGAAAATGTAAAGCTTATCAGGTCCATGCCGATTTTATACACTAACCATCCAAATTTTTACATCCGACGTTGGCATCCTGGCCATTTGAGGTATGGGTATAGATATCATTGGTCCAATCACCCCGCCTTCATCCAGAGGACACCGCTTTATACTCACAATTACGGACTACTTCTACAAATGGGCGGAAGTTGTTTCGCTTACAGAAGTAAAGACATCAAACGTGATCAACTTCGTCAAACATCACGTCATTTATCGCTTTGGACTACCTCGAAGAATTGTCTACGATAATGGTTCGCAGTTTGCAAGCTATGCCTTCTATCGGTTTTACGACAAACATCGAATTCAGAATGTTGCTTCAATACCATAACCCGGCGGCTAATGGTATGGCTGAAGCTTTCAACAAAACCATAATCAAGCTTCTCAAAAAGTTTATGTCCTCAAACAAACGCGACTGGAATGAAAAGCTTGGCGAATGCTTATAGGCGTACCGTACTATAGTTCGGGCAGCCACTGGGAACACACCATTCTCTTTCGTATACGAAAGTGAGACAGTTCTCCCATTGGAAAGTCAAATCCCCTCGTTCCGTATCGCCCTCACTTACCGACTAACGTCGGATGATAATTATTGTCATCGACTATAAGAATTGGAGGTCTTAGATGAGAAGCGTCTGCTAGCTCAACAACGAATCGAGCTTTATCAAGCACACGTCTCTGGAGCCTTCAACAAAAAGGTCAAAATGAGAACATTCCAAGTAGGCGATCTCGTTTTGGCAGTTCGTAGGCTGATGGTTATGACTCATAAAACTGTCGGCAGGTTCCAGCCCAAGTGGGACAACCCATTTATCAATGAGGCTGTATTCTCCAATGGTGTATACCGTCTCGAAAAGCAAAACGGAGACTTGCTCATGATGCCCATCAACGGCAAATTCCTGAAGAAATATTATGTCTAAATGACACCCTCTGAATCAACCGGATTGTTGGGTTATGAACCCTTAAGTACCGCTGAACTTACACTCTGAACTTCCTCCCTAAAAAGCATTTTCCTCAGTATCTGTTACCCGCGCTTTCAGTACATAAAAAAGGGTAACATGTCCACAAAATTCCCGAAACAACCATGTCGATGCCACCTCTGAGTTGTTTCTCTTCCATCACAAACAAATCACCCCTTACCTAGAACTTCCACGTCCATATTACCTCTGAGTTGTTCTATGTATCCTTCGTTGAGTACACTCCTGCCACATCCTCATTACCTCTGAGTGGGAAGGCTCTACCTTAAACCCATATTTATCACGTCCTTATTACCTCTGAGTATATATGTTGGTTATCTCTCTACTTATTATCCGTACTCGTACTGCCAGTACACAAAAAGGATAATAGGTCCACAAATGTGCTCTGTTGACCATAAATGCTGTATTAGGTCCTATAGTACATACACCCCTTTTTCATAATCATATGCTTCTGGAACCCAGTTGTTCCGTGGCATTCATTACCCGTTACGTAGAACTTCTACGTCCATATTACCTCTGAGTTGTTCTATGTATCCTCATCTTAGTCCACTCCCACCACGTCTTCATTACCATCAACCCCATATTTACCATGTTCTTACCACCTCTGAGTAAATATGATGGTTCCCTCTCTCAACTTATTATCCGTACCTAAAACCAAGGTACGCCAAGGATGATAAGTCCACATAAAATCCTTAGCGGAAGTGACCAAACCTATCACGTCCATGCTACGTCTGATAGAATTGCCACACCAAAACAACACTACTTTCCATGCTTCTTATTCAAAGTATTCCAAATTTGCAATTTGAAAACTTTGAAGGGGGTCTTGTAGAAGGATTGAAAATATAGCTTTTTATCCTACATCAGAAAGGAGAAGAACAAAGGGCTCACTCCATTCTATAAATAGAGTCCTCTTGCCTTCTTTGAAAAAGGCACCAACTTTACTTCCCTCCTTCCAACTTGGACTCTACCTACTACGAACCTTCGGGTGCTAAGTCGAAGAAGTCTAGGGCAGTACGGGCACACCAAGCCCAGTCAACTGTCCAAGCTGCTGACCGTCAGCGGGCACCGTTAACTGTTATACGGGCTCCTGATGGAAAGTGTACAGAACCACCCGCGTCCAGTCCCCCAGGGCTAACGGACAGGGTGGGTCTCAAAAGTTTCCCTACAACGATCGAGAGCAGTGCTTTACTAGCCTCAGATCAGGAAGCAAATATGATGATCCCAAAAGTCTTCCTACAAAGATAGAGCACAGTGCTTTACTAGCCTCAGATCAGGGAGCAAATATGAAAGTCCCAAAAGTCTTCCTACAACGATCGAGTGCAGTACTTTACTAGCCTCAGATCAGGGAGCAAATATGATGGTCCTAAAATTTTTCCTACAACGATCGAGAGCAAGTGCTTTTACTAGCCTCAGATCAGGGAGCAAATATGATATCTACGCACCTGGGCGCTCGGGATACCCTGGCCCATAAACAGATATAAAGGTAGATCAATCTGCTAGCAACTTGCGAGAGGTGATTACTTACAAACGTAAGAAGAGAGATGCAACCTTGGCGTGCGATGAGCCCTTTCCAGGTCATCACTGCACCCAATCCATCATCAACTGCCGCTGCCACAAGACAGTGGCCCCACTACCAAGGTAGTCTGTGTTCCAGCGACTACAAACTTCTGCGCCTTTCCGACATCATCACGGAAACATGATACCAATTGAAGACGTTGTAACGGCCTGCTTTCAACTAGATGCATTACTCAGATGTCTCAGTGAGGCGCATCGTCTCAGTCAAGCACATCACAATCTTCTGAAGGAGTCCACTGTCAAATCTTCTTCGACCAAGAAGATCCATAATCCGCAGTGCCAGTACTCGCCAAGGAGGAGGGTCGGCCAAATTTATTTTTTTTGAGAAGTCAAGAGGAAGACAAATAAAACTCTCTCAAATCATGACTTTCGGCACAACATCTTCTTCTAGGGCCCCCATACCGATCCAGCCAGAAGATATCCTTCATACGGCTTAGTCATGAAACATTCCTCATGCGGCTCGGTCATGAGATGGCCTCATGAGGCTCGGTCATAAGACATTGCTCATACGGCTCGGTCATGAGACATTCCTTATGCGGCTCGATCATGAGACGACCTTCATGCGGCTTGGTCATGAGTCATTCCTTCATGCGGCTCGGTCATGAGACATTCCCTCATGCGGCCCAGTCATGAGACATCTCTCATGCGGCTCGATCATGAAACATCTCTCGTGCGGCTCGGTCATAAGACATTCTTCAGGCGGCTCGGTTATGAGACATCCTTCATGCGGCTCGGTCATGAGACATTCTTCATGCGGCTTGGTTATGAGATGTCCTTCATGCGGCTCAGTCATGAGACGTTCTTCATGCGGCTCGGTTATGAGACAGTCCCTCATGCGGCTCAGCCAGGATACATCCTTCATGCGGCTCGCCATAGAATAGTAGTTGAAATACGTGACAGAGATTGACCAAGTCTTAACAATTCAGATTTACTACAATAAACAGATCATGATCAATCTCAACCAATCCCCAGCTGTCCACTATAAACTGAGTCTCGAGGCACAGTTACAACCAGGTGGCACAAAATTTGCCATGTGGCTGTAGATCCCATTTTTTATGAATTCCTATAAATAACAAGGTGATATTCCCTTGCAAGAGAGGCATATAGATGTACAGGAAAGAACACAAAGCTCAGAAGCAGATTCTTCCTTTCGTGTCTCCAGAGAGCATTTCTTCACCTGAGCCGAGGTTGCGTTCGATCGTACAAGGAGTAAGGCAGAGTTGATAACCATTTCCCGAGCCTCTACCGTCACCCCCAAAATCAAAACTAAATAATTGTACTTAGATTGCTTTTCCTAGGTTTTGTTCCTAGGCTCTCTTTTATACAAACGAGTTAGTAATTGTGATTCAAGTTCAGTCCTCCCATAAAATTATTCTGTTCTATGACGATCAATGGCAAACATGTAGCAACTCTGCCTTACTCCTTGGACTATCGGACACAGTCTTTGCTCTTGAAAAAATTGCCCTTTGTAGGTTGCCTGCCTTTTGTATGGGTGTGGTACCCTGCTACTTATAGTAATAGATATCTTGAGCCGCATAGATGGCCATGTGACCACGTAGCCAAAATAGAACACAAAGACCCGCTCTTTGGCCGCCAGCTGGTCACTACAAAAATATTGTTAATTACCGACGAACGTCAGCGACGGTAGTAAATTCGTTGCTAATTAGCGACGTACTTGTGACTGACTTGTGACGGATAATTTATGTAAAAAATAATTCAATTGGACGTCACTGAATCCGTCGCTAGTTGTCTTTCGACGCCTCAGCGACGGACTTTTCCGTCGCTAAGCTTCTGTAAAAGTATCCCCCCATACTCATTCTAAAAATGTTCCTAAAATTTTAATTTCCCCCCAACTTCTCTCCTCCCGCACCCTCGACACCCTCGCTCATCTCCGGTGACCCCCATCTCCGCCCCTCTCTCCGACCCCTCTCCGGCGACCCCCTCCCCCTTTGCTCCCCTCCGACCCTCTCTCAGACCCCCTCCTCGACCCCCTCTCTGCCCCCCTCCCTGTGCCCGCCTCTCCGCCCTTCCTCTGCCCCCATTTCCACCCTCCTCGACCCCCTCTGCCCCCCTTTTCCCTTTTTGCCTCCCTCCCACCTCTGTCCCCCTTTCCCTCCCTCGCCGCCCCCTCCTCTACCCCCATCCGTTTGTCCCCCTCCTCGTCTCCTCTCCGGCGACAGGGCAACCCCCACTCCTTAGGTAATAACCTAATTTTTTTTCTCTAATAATTTTTGTTGACACGGATACGATATGCTTCTCGGACACGAAAATTATGACACAATATAGTAGCTAGGGTTTTTGGTATTCGTAAATTATTTAAAATTCGTTAAGGCCGATACTAACCCAATTTCGATAGCTAACCCGAAATTCGTTAATATATTAGCTAGGGTTTTGAATCTGATTTCGATAGGGCTGATACTAACCCGATTTGATATTACCGATTTCGATTTTGATACTCATAGAAATGGTATGATACCAGTTTCGATATCTGATATTCGATTATAATATAAGGATATCCAATTCCAATTCGATAGGCCGATACTATTTCGATAGGCCGATACTAACCCGATACGGACATTAAGATATTGAATCCGATTTTGATAAGGCCGATGTTATTCCGATTTTGATATTACCGATTTCGATATTGATACTCCTATGAATGGTCTGATATCGATTTCAATATCGATACTCATAGGAATGGTCGATATTATCGACTTCGATATCGATACTCATAGAAATGGTGTGGACACGGACACGGATATAGACACGGACATAATGTAGTTGCTACAGTTTTTGGAATTCATAAATTATTCGAAATTTGTTAAGGCCGATACTAACCCGATTTTGATAGCTAACCCGAAACTCGTTAATGTAGTAGCTAGGGTTTTTGAATCCGATTTCGATAAGGCTGATACTAACCCGATTTCGATATTATCGATTTCGATATCGATACTCATAGGAATGGTATGATACCAGTTTCGATATCCGATATTCGACTATGATATAAGGATATCCAATTCCAATTCGATAGGCTGATACTATTCCGATAGGCCGATACTAACCGATACGGACATTAAGATATTGAATCCGATTTCGATAAGGCTGATACTATTCCGATTTTGATATTACGAATTTTGATATTGATACTCCTATGAATGGGCTGATACCGATTTCAATATCGATACTTATAGGAATGGTCGATATTACCGACTTCGATATCGATACTCATAGAAATGGTATGGACACGGACACGGATACGGACACAGACATAATGTAGTATCTAGGGTTTTTGGTATTCGTAAATTATTCAAAATTCGTTAAGGCCGATACTAACCTGATTTCGATAGCTAACCCAAAATTTATTAATGTAGTAGCTAGGGTTTTTGAATCCGATTTCGAAACGTATGATACTAACCCGATTTTGATACTATCGATTTTGATATCGATACTCATAGCAATGGTATGATACCAGTTTCGATATCCGATATTCGATTATGATATAAGGATATCTAATTCCAATTCGATAGGCCGATACTATTTCGATAGGCCGATACTGACCCGATACGACAATTAGGTACTAAATTATTTTTTACTTGTAATTACCTAATATATTGGACGAAGCGAAGTATCCGAGTTCGGGCCATCAGTTAGAAGGATTCGAACATAGCCATAATTGGACGAAGCGAAGTATCTTTTAGGACTTACTTTATTGGAAGGACAATCTCATAAGACACAATCTTGATGTCATGCATATTGAGAAAAATGTATTCGACAACATCTTCAATACGATGATGGATATCAAGGGAAAAATGAAAGACAATTCCAAAGAAAGAATGGACTTGGAAATTATTTGCAGGCGTCCAGAGTTGTATCTATCACAGGGATCCAATGGTAACTAGGTCAAGCCCTCAGCACCATTTACACTTAGTAGGGATGGTAAATTGATAATATGCAATTGGATTAGAAACTTGAGATTCCCTGATGGTTACGTGTTGAATCTGGCAAGATGTGTCGATCTCAACGAACGCAAGCTGATAGGGATGAAGAGTCATGATTGCCACTTGTTTATGGAGCATTTACTTCCTATCACTCTGAGAGAGATGTTGCCTTCTCAAGTATGGGGTCCATTGGCCGAGTTATCTATATTCTTTAGAGACTTGTGTTTAAGTAAGTTGATGGTGCAACATATGTTTGAACTTGAGGAGAAGATTGTATTGACATTGTGCATGTTAGAAAAAGTATTTCCTCTCGACTTTTTTGATAGTATGGAACATTTGCCAATTCATCTTGCATACGAAGCACATATCGGTGCTCTCGTCCATTATCGTTGGATGTATCCATTTGTGAGGTATAAAATATTTATTTATCTAGTACTAATAATTATTTGATTTAAACAGATCTAATATTGAATATATTATTTATAGATATCTACATCACCTGAAGAAGAAGGTGGGCAATAAGGCCCATGTAGAAGCTTCGATATGCGAATCATATATTATTGAGGAGGTCTCAAACTTCTGCTCAATCTACTTCGATACTCATGTCAGAACAAACTGGAATAGAGCACCAACAAATGATGAAGGTGCGGTCGATGAACCGAATCGTGGAATCCATACTATCTTCAATGTTAGTGGCAAGCCTACAAGTGCTTCTAAGTTACGGTGGTTGGAGGACGATGAGTTTGAAGCCACTCATCGGTATATCTGCCTAAATAGTGGTATAGAGGAGATGGAAGATATAGAGAAGTAAGAGACATAATTTTGCTATGTTATTCTCCAATTTTACGATATACTTGTAAAAATTTTACTAACTTTTCTCATTTTTATCACTGTATTTTTAGAGTTGAGATAAAAATGGAGAGACCTAACCTTGATGATGATGATCTTAATATAGTGGTTGACTGAAAATTTTTGTCGTAGTTCCATAACTATGTAAGAATTAGTATCATTTAACTGTTCTAAATTCAATTGACCGATGATCTCATTTTTGTCCTAATGACGTTATGATACGTGATGTTTTAGGTTTTTCGTCCTGGTACACAATTGACCGACGAAAGACTTCGAGCACTAGCTATCGGACCAAGCAAGAGAGCAAAATATTGGGATGGATATACCATCAATGGCTTCAAATTTTGAACCACTGATAAGCCTATCAATCACTCATTTGTCGATTAGGAGGCTAATTACACAAAGAATTCTGGAGTTTGTGTAAGGGGTTCCGTCTACGATGCCGATCCAGAATTTGATTATTATAGTATTCTAAGAGATATTGTAAAGTTGGATTACTCTTTTGATACCCAAATTGTGATGTTCAAATGTGATTGGTTCGACACAATACCCAAGCAAGGATGGAGAATTGACAAATAGTTTAGATTTATTGATATAAAACACGAAGAAAGATATATAGGTTTTGAACCATTTGTGTTGGCTAGTCAAACGGTCCAAGTATACTACATGAATTATCCTAGTTGTTGACGCACGACTCGTGATTGGTGGACTGTATACAAAACTAAAGTAAGAAATACATATAATATTGGATATCAAGCATACCAGGAGGATAAGGTAGTCATGCCTCAACCAACATATATAAGTTTAGCCGACATTGATGACATGGAGGTTGACGTTACTGTAGAGGGTAATATAGTTGACGAAGAGCTTGACATAGAGGACTTACCTCATGTAGATGAGGAGTCTGAAATGGATGTATCGGATGAGGAGGAAGAATTTGAAGATGAAGGTGAAAGTAGAAGTAATAGTGAAAATAAAGAAGATGAAGATGAAGAAGATTCGGATCATAAAAAAGATGAAAAAGATTAGTACGTATTACCTATTAGATTTACATTGATTATTTGTATCAACACACCTTTATTTAATTTCCATTAGATTTGCATTTATTATTTGTATCATCACATCATTTTTTATTTCTTTCAAATTTACATATGGCGGGACGAGGGTCCACGTCGACTTCGAGGATCTGGGTCGACCCGTCCTCCTAATCCTGCTCCTCCTAGTACTCCAGTTGTAGATTTCATAGGAGTTAGCGAGAATGATTTGGTTGATGAGGAGGATGGCTTATCTCTGCCGTTCACTCGTTCTTCAGTCGGCGGAGCTAGCCCAGATATTCCTTCAGCATCTACTCCTACTGGTGCTGGTGCCTCGTCTTCTACGCTGGAGACTACACCTGTCGCTCATACTGTGACAAACCCATATCCTGGCCTTTTGGTCGATCGTAGAGTGTACATACGTCAACTAAGATTTGCAGACCCTCCTACCCTGCCAGAGCGGCCATCTAATATCACTCGTACCGAGCTGTGGGCCGATGGAACGACGTAAATATACTAGTGTTAGTAGACACATTTATTCATACTCTATTTATTATCTAATCGTATATTGTTTTGTTTATTCCAGGTTCTTTTCGGTCCAGGCTGGTAGAGATTTGGGAGAGTTGATGCGTCGACAATTCCATGGTCCCTATCTGAACTTTGGGGACATCCCAGTTGATAGACGATTCATTTGGCTCGAAATGCTTGAGGTATGTCTAAATAATGTCGTCTTTGTTTACAACATGTCTTAAATATTTGCTCATTTGTTTTTATTTGTCATTATTTACAGAAGTCATACTGGTGACTGGTACATAGAGATCAGGCGATCCGGAAGTGCTACAAATTCGTCGCCAGCAAGAGGTTGAGGGATATGGTCAATGACCGGAAGGTGTTGGCTACACTAAATATCACTCTTCACAAGGAGTGGTTGAAGAAGAAATTTTGGGAGGAGATGAAGAAGAAGATGGACACTCCGGCCTATATGGCCAAGTGTAAGAAGGCAAAGGCTGCCCGTGATAAGGGTGGTCACCACACGGGTGGATCTATCCCAATTACAGAGTATTATCGACGGCTGGTGAGTATTCTTATTTGTTATTTCTTCAATTATTTAAGTTAAATATTTAATTTTAAATTGATATTTAATTGTTACAGTGCGAGGAGGTTGCCAAAGCAGGCGGAGATCCAAACGCCGTGGACTTCTCTAAAGTTTTCGAGCGTACCCATAAACGGAAGAAGGATGGAAAGCTCGTAGATGATCGGGCGACCAAAGCCTATGTAAGTTTTTCGAGTCCTATATCTAATTATATTTTTTCTTCGTCTTTACGTACTTAACTGTATTTTTTTTAGCGAAATAGTTAGTCTGAACTCTAATATAAATATTAACTCTAAATTATAACCGTAAGTAGCATTATAAATCAAAGAATAGTTTAAAAGACGTATGAGAACGTAACCATAACAATACTTACATCGAAAATAAAATACCAATATTAACTCTAAGTCTATTCACCAATATAAAAATATGAGACTTATGAGACTTTAGAGAGTCGAGTCGGTGAGGAAGGGACTTCCGAGGGGGGAGCTGGGACTAGTCAGTCACCGTCACCGGCTGTGAGATACGACTTGTGGATACAAGCCGTAGGTAGAGGGAAAGGGGGCAGCTTGTACGGTACCGGATCGTTGGCATCCCAGCCATCCGTTTATTCTAGAGCTCCTCTATCTCCACCACCTCCACCTCCACAGGCCGACGATACTGTCGACGCCTACACCTTGTGGCAGATTACACAGGTTCTGGTGGCCCTCCAGGGTCATGTAGGGCAGATGAGTGGAGCTCTAATCGCAGCAGGTCTGATGCCTGCCCCTACTGTACCGGCTCCAGCTTCGACCATAGTGCCTCCGCCAACGACCACAGTGCCTATTGTACCGGCTCCAGCTTCGACCACAGCGCCTCCGCCAATGACTGCTCCTCCGACCACAGTGCCACTTGTCGTGCCGCCGACTCTTCAAGACGTCGTTCCTGCCGAGGACGTACAACGGATCCTCTCTTTGGTCCTAGGACAGTTACATTCATGCGAACGGCTGGTTATGCCTCCGCCACCTCCTCCACCTCTACCACCTCCACCACCATCAGTTTGAGATTTGTTTCTTTTTTTCATTGTATTTGACGATGAGTTCTATTTGACGATGAGTTCGTGTATGTACTATTGCGACTGTTGGACGTATTATTATCATTTGACTGTTGGAAGTGTTTGTATATGTAGTATATTTAACTGGTGAACATATTTGATTGTTGGATGTGCTTGATCGAGATGCTTGGGTTTATTTTGTTTATATTGGGGTTTAGAGTTTATGTATGTCTGTTATACATATTCGGGGTTATAGAGTTTATGTATGACTTTTGGAATGACTGTTGGACATATTTGACTTTTGGAATGAGTTTATGTATGTATTCCCAGGTTTGAGCAAAGCTGGAACAATTTAATGTGGTATAAATAAAATGATTAGCGACTAACCCGCGACGGATTAGCGACGTAAAACTGGAAATTTGCATGCCAGCGACTAACCAGCGGCGGATTACCGACGGAATCCTGGAAATATTTTCATGTTAGTGACGGGTTAGCGACGGAATTATCAGTCGCTGAGCTTCTGTCTGATATCAAAACCGTATCAGACGAGCCAGCGACGGAAATTTTCGTCGCTGAGCTTCTGAAAAATTTGATATTTTGGCTCACTAGAAAATATCGCTACTCCGTCGCTAATATGTCGCTGTGGTTGTCGACGTTTTGAATTCGTTGCTAATCCGTCGCTATGTTTGCGTCGCTAGTTCCGTCAGTAATTCGTCGCTATAGCGATGGATTACCGATGTATTTTCTATAGCGACGTTATGTTTATCAACGTCAGTTATCCGTCGGTAATATAATTTATTGACGGAATATACGTATTTAGCGACGAATTGTTCCGTCGCTAAATACCAATATTTTAGTAGTGGATGACTTGTTGAGATTTCTTTACAGCAAATCTGGGTGATTGAGACTTGGTCAGCCTGCCACGTGTCCTATCGCAGGATAGAATCAATCTGCTTGAGTCATTTTGAGCCGCATAGGTCTTTTAGTGTTCGACCATGATGGGCCGCATAAGACTCATGCGGCTTAAGTCGCAGTCTCCCTTAGTTCGCATGTAGATTGGGGACTTTTGAGCCACATAGATTCTATATTATGGGCCGCATAAAGCTCATACGGCTCAGGTTGCAGTCACCCTTGGCTGCTTGCAGCGTATAGATTGAGCCGCATAAGGTTCATGTAGCTCGGGTCGCAGTCCTTCTAGCCGCATGACTATGTCCAGGCTGGTGACATGATATTTTGTCTGATCATGTCTTATCTTCATTTTTTTTATCAGAGTGTCAGAGCTGTCAGTTTTGTCAGCTTTGACAGAGTTTGTCAGCTTTATCAGAAGGGCCGATCGGCTTGGCCGCATTAGTAACTCTTCCTTCTGTGGCTCAAATAAGTCTAGTTGCTTTTAATATATATAATCCGAGATAGTGAAGATGGGCCGCAGGGGGCATGCCGAGTCTGTCATGCGGCTCTTCTTTATGCAGACCAATTTGGCCCAAAGTACTCATGCGGTCAGTTGTGATCCGCATGAACCCGTTATTTTCTATGCTTCTACAAGACCCCCTTCAATGTTTTCAAATTGCAAATTTGGAATACTTTGAATAAGAAGCTTGGACATATGTCAAGCCGTAAGGATTCTTCGAGTCCGGAGAGACCTTGAGCCGCAGGGAGATCCCATCCAGACTGGCAGCTGTTACTGCTGCATTTAATGTCTTGATTTATTTTTGTATTTGGGTTCTCTTTCGAGATAAAGCTGACGGTTACTAAGGATAAAATCGCCAAACGTCAATATTATCTTTAATGGACTCGAGAATCAAAGCGGCGCTCTTTCGAAAACCTTATAAATATAGGTCATTCGGAGAGAGATTTTTCTATTTTACCTTCTTCTCCTTCGTCTTCATCATCTTTGTCATCCTTTCTGTCCCAGTTAGGCGTGGCTCCAAAAGCTTCCAAGTCGACTGGTGCTACGGCCAAAGGGAAGGGACTCGCCTCTCCGTCGAGAGCTATGGACTCTCCTTCCATTCATTCCGACGTGCAACCCCCTATCAAGGGTAAGGACGGTAGAAAAACGACGACTTAACTTTGAATGGCCATATCGCATATTTTATGCGCAGGCCTGTCATGTATCGCCTCTGTGCTTTAGGCATGATCGATGCATGACCTATCTCATTGGGCCGCATGTGTTCTGTATGATGGGGCCGCATGGGATGAGTCGCATAAGCATTACTGACCCGCGTGGGTGCCTCGTGACTGAGCTGCATGAGCGCTACATAATTGACCCTGACCAAGCCGTATAAGTATTTCATAACTGAACCGCATAAGTGATTCCTTGATCGAGCCACATGAGTACTGCATAACTGAACGGCATAAGTGGCTCAAGACTGATCCGCATAAGTTTTTCATGACTAAGCCGTCTGAGCAATGTATAACTTGTATCGTATAAATGCCTCATGACTGAGCCGTATGAGAACTGCATAACAGAACTGTATAAGTGCCTCGTGATTGAGCCGCGTGAGCACTGCACAACAGTACTGTATGACTGAGCCTCATGTGTCTCATGTTCTTAAGCTGCATGCACATCCCTCATAACTAGGCTGCATAGGTTCTGTTTGGTTAGGCCGTATAGCTGAAAAGGGGCCTATTCACTTTGTTTTTATACGACTATCTTCTTTTTTTGAATTTTGTAGCATCCATGCCGAAGGATGAGACCACTGTAAAGGAGGAGATGCTGCCTCCTCTCGTTAAACAAAAGTCACCACTTGTTAAGGAGGGGGTGATACCAAAAGTTGAGGCAAAAGAAGAGCTGGCGTCCATCGGGGAGGAAATTACTCCCAAGATTGAAATTGTTGTAAAGGAGGAGCCCAAGTCCAAGGGTAGTAGCACTGGAAGTTCTGACCATCCTGTCCCCGTCGAGGACCTTAATCAAATAGACACTTCGTATACAAAATGGCTGAGGGCATGGCATAAGCCTTAACACAACTATGATCCTTGATTGTAAGGATCTGTGGGTTGCCATGTAAATGCTGTTTCCGAGAATATAAAAAATAAATGTCCGTATTTTGTCTTGGTATTTCTGTCTGTCTTTAGTTGTAGTTTATGTTTTGCTTCTTTTGGACATCAATGTAATCCATTACTTCCTGTCTAGATGAAGAAATAAAAAACTTTTTTTGCTGGAGATGTAGTCCTATGAATGTAACTGATTTTGAATAAACATAATACATTCACTCCATTCTTTGTTTGTGGCATCTGTGGTGCTTGTACTAGAGGGCCTAATATAGCATTTGTGTTTGATAAAGGACATCCCACTGGGGGACTTTTCGTGGACCTATTGTCCTTTTGTGCATCTGGAGATACGAACAATAGATTTAAATAATATTTTGTGGAACTATTACTCTTTTTGTGCACCGGTGGTGCGAGTAATAGATTATGATAACTCTTGTGGACCTATTACCCTTTTGCGCAATGGTGGTGCGGGTAATAGATTTGAAACGGCACCAAACAGAGTTAATATGGACGTAATAGATTTTGTGGTCTTAACATAATGTCTTTTATCCCGGGTTGAGTACATGTGTCAAGTCAAGAGACTATCGGTATCAGAGGTAATATGGACGTGACACACGATAATCAGGAATAATTTTTTGGTGGACCTATTACCCTTTTGTGTACTGGTGGTGCGAGTAATAGATTTTGAGACAAAACCCAACAGAGGTAATATGGACGTGATAGATATTGTGGTCTTAACACTATGTCTTTTATCCCGGGTTGGGTACAGGTGTTAAGTTAAGAGACTATCGATATCAGAGGTAATATGGAAGTGATACACGATAATCAGTAATAATCTTTGGGGGACCTATTACTCTTCTGCGCACTGGTGGTGCGAGTAATAGATTTTGAGATAAAACCAAATAGAGGTAATATGGACATGATAAGTTTTGTGGTCCTAACAATATATATTTTATCCCGGGTTGGGTACATGTGTTTGTTTGCTATTAAAAATCAAAGACAAGTATTACAGAAACACTGAAATTGATTACAAACTCGCTTGTACAAAGAAAAGTCTAAAAATCCTAGAAAACAATCTAAGTACAATTATTTAGTTTTTGATTCTGGGGGGTGACGGTGGAGGCTCGAAAAGTGTATCAACTCTGCCTTACTCCGTGGACTATCTGACGCAGTCCTTAACTCTTGAAGAAATTGCCTTTCGAAGGTTGCCAGCCTCTTGCAGGGGTGTGGCACCCTGATATTTATAGTGGTATGTATTTTGAGCCGCATAGATATCCTGTGGCCACGTGGCTAATCAGCACGTGAAGAACCGTTCTTTGGACGCCAGCTATCGATTTGTTGGGATTTTGCTACAGCAAATCTGGGTGGTTGAGACTTGGTCAGCCTGCCACGTGTCCTATCGCAGGATAGGAATTATTTTGAGCCGCATGAGTTTCTCAGTTTTTTACCATGTTGCGCCGCATGAGACTCATGCGGCTTAAATCACAATCTTCCTTAGTCCGCATATAGCTTAAGGACTTTTAAGCCGCATAGATTCTGTATTTTCGGCCGCATAAAGCTCATACGCCTTGGGTTACAGTCGCCCTTGGCCGCATGAAGTTTGGAGACTTTGGGGCCGCATAAGGTTCATGCGGCTTGGATAACACTCCTTCTAGCCGCATGAAAGCGTATGAACCCTGCTTTTGGTGTAAACCTCCTAAATTTCTACTACAATTTTTTATTTTTGTATTTATTTTGTACTTCATATTTGCACGTCGTATACGAGTTCACATTGTTGTATTTGCATAGCGTGCGAGATTTGCGTTTCGTATTTGCTCGACGAGTGCGAATATGTGTCGAGGTACATATTTTAGAAAAAAATTTATTATAAATTTTATTTTATATAGGAAAGTACATGTTCAAATAAATGTGATAAATATTATTATTTTTTTAAAAAAAGTTATTTTGTTCGTCATTTAAAAATAAGTAGTGATTTGGAAAATAGTGGTTTATATGAAATTTATTCCAAATATTTGCGAAATTGAAAATTTGTTTATTAATATATTTTTGTTATTTATAAAAGCTATTTTAAGATTTAATATTTAAGTATTTATCGTGATTTTTGAAATTAATTATTACTATATTTCTATAATTATGAAAATGATATTTTAGATTTTATTTTATTTAATATTTGAATTGTTTTGATAATTTAAATTTGGAAAATATTTTATTTTAAATAGGCATTAAATTAAAGAAAGTTTATCTGGATTTAATTGGATTTGATTGACTAATTTCTAAATCGATTTAATTAAAAAGATGGAATTATCCATCGGGGTTTAAATCCTCCTAATCCTTATCCTAATGGGATTCCCACCTCCTATAAAAGGAGAGGTACTTGCCCTCTTTTTCTCCATAAATTTCCACAAACTCCAGTAAGTTCCACAAACAACCCACAGCTATTGTGCACCGTGTCTGTGTCCCGTGTCCTTCATCTCTTACCACTATCCACCTTTACAATTACAATTTTGTCGTATGTCCGACATCTCCGGACACCCTCTCATCTTTGTGTCTGTGTCACGTGCGTCCTGTTGCGCAGGACACGATACCCCGACACATACAATCAGTACACTACAACCAACCCTAACCCTAAATTTCCCTAGCCGCCTCTGTCGGCCACCTCCCTCGCGGTTGCCAATGCCTGTCCTTCACCGTCACCACCGTGTCCAACTCGGACAGTACTCCCCAAGCTCCTCAACGCCACCAGCACCGTCATGACCACCTTCCGATCACCATCAACCTCATCACCGGCATTGTTTGCCATGAAATATAAAAGTACAGAACAATTATCGGAGGACTGGACTTTTACTTCACAATACAAACTCGCTTGTACGAAGAAAGCCTAGGGACAAAAACCTAGGTACAGCAATCTAAGTACAATTGTTTATTTTAGATTCTGGAGGGGTGACGGTAGAGGCTCGGGAAAGCGACGGCAGCTCTGCCTTACTCCTTGGACGATCGGGTACAGCCTTGGCTCTGTAGAAAAACTGCTGGGCGTTGATGAAGAAATGCTCTCTCTCTCTTCAGGCTCTCTGGCCCTCTATGTCTCTCTCTGTATATCTCTCTCTGTCTCTGTGTATGTCTCTATTTCTCTCTCCGTATATGTCTGTGTCTGTCTTTGCAAAGGAATGGCACCCTGCTATTTATAAGAGTGGGGGGCCTCATTAGGGTTTACAATGATTGCCCATTCTTGAAAGTCAGCGGCTAAGGATCACTGGATCTGGGCCGTTCATCGAGATTTGAGCAATAAATGTGATTGCATCAAATCTTTTGTGGTAATTAATGCTGATTGACATAAATTCTCCTGATTTGTTATGCCAACCTCAGATTTTGCGACACGTGTCTTTAATTTGCTTATTTGTAAATGATCTGATTTGATCCCAATATTTTATTGCGATTTGTTGAGAGATTTCGATCAATCTGATGCCATGTGCCGCGCTATCATGCCACGTGTCGAGCCATTGTAGAAATCTGAGCCGCAGGAAGGTTGTTCCTCATTGAGCAGCATAAGGCTAGCCACGTGTCCAGGCTGCTTGAGAGTGGCCCCCTGAACATTTGAACCGCATAGTAATAATTTGAGCCGCATGAGTGTGGATGACCGTATGAGTGAAACGCATGGAGATAGTCCTCGTGAGCCGCATGGGGATGGTCTTCGTGAGCCGCATGGAGCTAGTCTTTGTGAGCCGCATGGGGCTGGTCTTCGTGAGCCGCATAGAGCTAGTCTTCGTGAGCCGCATGGAGCTGGTCTTCGTGAGCCGCATGGAACTAATCTTCGTGAGCCGCATGGGGCTAGTTTTCGTGAGCCGCATACGACTGTCCACGTGTCAAGGCTGCATGACAATTTCTGACTCTCGGGGGATCGTGTCAGAGATTTTCTTCGCTTCTCAAGGAGTCCATCATTATGAGGGAGTCATAATAATATCTTTGTGTCAGGACTGCTACCTTGTCAGAACTGTCAGCCGTTAAGGTATTTAATGCAGTAATGGACAAGGGGGAGAGCTGTTTGCAAGCCACGTGGCTCCTCTTTGAGCCGTATAGAGCTTATTTAAGCCGCATAGACGCTCGAGCCGCATAAATACTTGAGCCGCAGGAACTCTCTGAGCCGCATGGGGCTCTCTTGCCGCATGGATCTTTCCTTATTCTTTTCCATGCTTCTACAAGACCTCCTTCAAAGTTTTTAATTTACAAAATTGAAATACTTTGAATAAGAAGCATGGCTATGTATAAACTCTTTTGGCCGCACATGAGATCCTGGCCGCATGGACGTCTCAGCCGCATGGCCTCCTCAGCCGCATTGGCCACCCAGCCACATGATTTGCTGGCCGCATAGGCTGTCTGGCCGCATTGACTCTGGCCGCATGGGCTCCTTGCCATGTCTTTATGCCAAGTGTGCAGATCTTTTGCATTGATTGCCGTTGTTTCTGGGGCAAGATCCCAAGAGTTTGGTCAGCTAGTTTGTCTCGATAACCGAAGAGTCGGTTACGTTGTATGAGGCGTCGGTCTATGGTCCCCCCTTTTTTCTTCCTATAAATAGAAGGGTATTTGGACAGACTTCTCTCCTGTCTTCAACTCTTCTTGACCCAGATCTCTGTCTTGTTTTCTTCTTCCGATCATCAGACAACAATGGCTCCCAGGTCTTCCAAGACCGTGACAAAAGCTACGGCGAAGGGTAAGAAATCGGCTTCGTCTTCGACTGTCGCGCCTCCCGTTCGCCTTGACGTCCACATTGTCATCAAAGGTAAGGACTGTGTAGAAGCTTGAATACTTCGAAACCCTAACATAGCCGCTTCTGCCGCATGCTTTGTGCACAAGCCTTTGATGCAAACTGTTCAAATTGCATGGGCCGCATACGCGTCCCATGACCGAGCTGCATTGGGGTATAACCCATGTCCGAGCCGTTTGAGAATTATCTTAATGAGCTGCATGAACACTTCTGAATGTCTTCTGACGGTTTTTATTTCCTTTGTCTTTGGTTCTTTGCAGTATCTTCACCGACTGCTGGGATCGCAGTGACAGAGGAGCCGCCGCCTCCTTTCATCAAACAGGAGTCATCCTCTGTTAAGGAGGAGGCGATGAAAAAAGAACTGGCGCCTGAGGGGGAGGGTAGCCTTCCAAATATCGAAACCGCTGAGGGTGGTAGCGCTGGGAATTCTAATTCTCCTGCTCTGGATGAGGATCCTTCTCAATTGCATCCTTCATATGCAAGGTGGTTGAGGGAATGGTATACGCGCTTCCGCAACTAGGATTCAGGGGCTTCTCGTTGATGTCTATCTTTTGTCTTTAATTTTTGCTGTTGTCTTTGTTTTGTTTTTCTTTTCTCCTTGCCTGTATGAAGAACTTCTTTGATTTGCTTGTAGTCGTGCGGATGTAACCGATTTCTTGAATGAATAGAATATATTTGCTTCACTCTTTTGCTTTGTAATAGTCATCTAATTGGGACATTTTGTGTGGACCTATTATCCCTAACGTACCCTGGTTTTGGATACGGACAATAAGTTGAAAAGAAACCAACATACTTTCTTAAAGGTAATGAGGACATCGCAAGCATGAGGGTTTTACCGGGGAGTCTTCCTACTCAGAGGTAATGAGGACATGGCAGGAGTGGACTCAACGGAGGGTATTTGTGGTCAACAGAGGACATTTGTGGGCCTATTACCCTTGGCATACCCTGGTTTAGGGTACGGGTAATAAGACGAGAGAGGACCAACATACTTACTCAGAGGTAATGAGGACATGGCAAGCATGATGGTTTTACCGTGGAGTCTTCCTACTCAGAGGTAATGAGGACATGGCAGGAGTGGACTCAACAGAGGATATTTGTGGTCAACAGAGGACATTTGTGGGCCTATTACCCTTGGCGTACCCTGGTTCAGGGTACGGGTAATAAGACGAGAGAGGACCAACATACTTACTCAGTGGTAATGAGGACATGGTAAGTATGGAGGTTTTACCGTGGAGTCTTTCTACTCAGAGGTAATGAGGACATGGCAGGAGTAGACTCAACGGAGAATATTTGTGGACCTATTATCCTTGGCGTACTCCGGTTGTTGGTACGGATAATAAGTCGAAAGGGAATCATCATACTTACTCAGAGGTAATGAGGACATGGCAAGCATGAAGGTTTCTTCGACGGAGCCTTCCCACTCAGAGGTAATGAGGACATGGCAGGAGTGGGCTCAATGAAGGAGGGTACATTAAATGACTCAGAGGTAATGAGGACATGGAAGTTCTATGTAAGGGGTGATTTGTTTTTGGCTGAAGTGAAATGACTCAGAGGTAATGAGGACATGGCCGTTTTGGAATTTTGTGGATCGGTTACCCTTTTTGTGCACTGGGAGTGCGGGAAGTGGATCATGAGGGAGGATCTCTTCCAGCATGAAAGTTCAGATGTATGATCATACATGACTTACTATCTGAAAGAGTGACCGAAATGTGAGTTCAGAGGCACCAGCGGGTACATGACTCGATAATTTGGAATATTGTAAAAGTGTGAGTTCAGCGATACCAGCGGGTACATGACTCGATAATCTAGAATAGTGTGGATGTGAGTTCAGCGGCACCAGCGGGTGCATGACTCGATGATCTGGAATATGGTGGAAGTGAGTTCAGCGGCACCAGCGGGTACATGACTCGATATCTAGAATGTTGTGGATGTGAGTTCAGCGGCACCAGCGGGTACAAGACTCGATGATCTGGAATATGGTGGAAGTGAGTTCAGCGGCACCAGCGGGTACATGACTCGATAATCTAGAATGTTGTGGATGTGAGTTCAGCGGCACCAGCAGGTACATGACTCGATAATCTGGAATGTTGTGGATGTGAGTTCAGCGGTACCAGCGGGTACATGGCTTGATAATCTGGAATGTGTCATTTAGACATAATATTTCTTCAGGAACTTGCCGTTGACGGGCAACATAAGCAAGTCTCCATTTTGCTTTGTGAGGCGGTAAGCACCGTTGGAGAATACAACCTCAATGATAAATGGACCTTCCTATTTTGGCTGGAATTTGCCGACGGTAATGTGAGTCATGACCATCGGCCTCCGGACAACCAGAACGAGATCGCCCACTTGGAATGTTCTAATTTTGACCTTCTTGTTGAAGGCTCCAGAGATGCGTGCTTGGTATAGCTCGATTCGTTGTTGAGCCAGGAGGCACTTTTCATCTAAGGCCTCTAACTCTTGTAGCCGGCGACGGTAGTTATCGTCCGTCGTTAATTGATAAGTGAAAGCGATGCGGAGTGAGGGTATTTGAGTCTCCAATGGAAGAACTGCCTCACTCCTGTACACCAGGGAGAATGGTGTGTTCCCTGTAGCCGTTCAGACTGTGGTACGGTACACCCATAAGCATTCACCAAGCTTCTTGTTCCAGTCGCGTTTGTTGGACGATACGAACTTTTTGAGAAGTTTGATGAATGTTTTGTTGAATGCTTCTGCCAACCCATTCGCTGCCGAATTATATGGCGTTGAAGCAATATTCTGGATGTGGTGCTTGTCGTAGAACCGATAAAAGGCGTGGCTTGCAAACTGCGGACCATTATCGTGGATGATCCTTCGGGGCAGTCCAAAGCGATAGATGACGTGATGCTTGAGGAAGCTGATCACGTTTAAAGTCTTCACTTCTGCAAGTGGGACAGCTTTCGCCCATTTGGAGAAGTAATCTGTGATTGCGAGTATGAAGCGATGTCCTCGGGAGGAAGGTGGAGTAATCGGACCGATGATATCCATTCCCTATTCTTCGAACGGCCAGGACGCCACTGTCGGATGTAGAAATTCGGATGGTTGGTGGATGAAGTCCTCGTGGACTTGGCAAGCTTTGTACTTTCTTGCATAGTCTATCATATCTGCTACCATCGTGGGCCAGTAGTAGCCCATTCGGCGAAGACGGTCTTACAATTTAGGGCCAGGCTGATGGGCCCCGCAGACACCGTCAAGAGCTTCTCGTACAGCTTCTTTGGCTTCTGTATTTGACAGACACCGAAGCAATAACCCATCGTAGGATCGCCGAAACAGCATTTTTGTCTCTGTATCGTAGAAGAATCTGAGAGAACGCCGTCTGATGGAGGTAGCTTCCTTTGGGTTCTCGGGCAGGATATCGTAGACGACAAAGTCAATGAATGGTTGTCTCCAATCTGGGACATCGTCGATCGTCGTTGTTCTTGGGGCAGACCAGTTCGTGGACTATCACATCTACCGATTGATGAGTATGATTTGGCACTGCTAGGGAAGCGGCAAGGCCTGCTAAGGCATCGGCTTCGATATTTCGGAGCCTGGGAACGTGTTCGATGAAGAACCCTTCAAATGACGAGATGATGTTGATCGCTATTTGGTGATAGGGGATCATGTCTTCATGACGAACCTCGTATGAACCCCGGATCTGATTGACGATTAACTGTGAATCGCCGTATGCTTCAAGATATTCTACCCCCCCCCGCTCTCTTGCAAGTTGGAAGCCAATGACCAGAGCGTTGAACTCGGCCACATTGTTAGAGCAGGGTTCTGTGAGAGAGTAGGCACGATTGATCACCAATCCGGAAGAAGAAACCAGTACCACCCCGACTCCGACGACGATATTGCCCTTGGGTCCAGTTCTCGAAGCCCCGTCGAAGAATATTCGCCATATATCATCGTGAGAGGTAGAATGCGAGTCGACAACCTCATCTGGGATTTCTTCATATGTTCTGGATGACTCCGAACCCGGGTGGGCTGCCAAAAAGTCTGCCAGGGCTTGACCTTTGACAGCCTTTTGTGGGACGAAGATCATATGATAAGGGGACAGCAATATTGCCCACGTAGCGAGGCGGAAGCTGAGTACCCCTGGTTTAGTCATGAGGACCCTGAGAGGGTTAACTCGTGATATCACATGTATGATTTGTCCAGTGACATAGTGCCGCATCTTCTGAATGGCGAACACCAGGGCGAGGCATTCCCTCTCCACAGCGGTGTATCGGTACTCTGGCCCAATCATCATTCGACTGAGGTAATATATGGCTTGTTCGTGGCCTACGTCGTTGTTTTGTGCCAGCAGAGCCCCGAAGGAATGTTCTATTGCTCGTATCAAGAGCAGGAATGGTTTTCCGGCAATCGGAGCCACTAGGACTGGAGGGTTCGACAAGTATTCTTTGATGCTGTCGAAGGCCCGCTGACATTCTTCATCCTATACGAATGAGACGCCTTTCTTCATGAGATGGGTGAATGGTCGACATCGCCCGGAGGGGTTAGAAATGAACCTCCTGATGAAAGCTAGCCTCCCTTGAAGGCCTCTGAGTTCGCGGACATTTTTCGGGCGACCCATCTCCATAATTGCCTTTGTCTTCTCATAGTCTACATGGATACCCTGGGCGGTGATGATAAAACCCAAGAACTTCCCGCTGGATACGCTAGGAAGGACTTCGTAGGGTTCATTTTCAAATTGTGCGCTTGCATCAGATCGAATACCATCCTCAGATCCTGCAGATGGTCTTCCTTACAGCGACTCTTGACGGCGATGTCATCAACATAGCACTCCACCGTCTTGCGTAAGTGGTCTCTGAAGATGATACTCATGGCTCTTTGATATATGGCACCGGAATTCTTCAAACCGAAAGGCATGACTGTGTAATAGTATGTGCCAATCGGTGTTCGGAATGATGTATGCTTTTCGTCGTCGGGAGACATCTTAATTTGGTTGTACCCCGAAAAGCCATCCATGAATGACATACGTTCGAAGCCGCATGTGTTGTCGATCATGATGTCTGTGATAGGGATAGGGAATTCATCTTTGGGGCATGCATCGTTCAGATTGCGGAAGTCGATGCAGATTCGAATCTTTCCATTCTTCTTGAGGACGAGTACTATGTTGGCGACCCAATCCGGGTGTTGTTCCTCACGAATGAAGCCGCTGGCTATTAGTTTGTTAACTTCAGCTTCGATCGCATCCATGATGCCCGGGCGAAAGCGTCGTTGTTGTTGCTTGACTGGCTTTGCATCCGGCCGAATATTGAGTCTGTGAAGAGCAACCTCGGGGTTTAGTCCTGGCATGTCTTCATAGCTCCAGGAGAACACATTAATATATTCTTTGACAAGTTCTAGCAGTGATTTTTGCTCTTCGTCTGTTAAGCTTTTACTGACGAAGATTGGTTTTGGAGAAGATTCGCTACCGAGGTCGACCTGTATAACCTCATCTTCCGTGGGAGGTTCTCTCTGTTCGAACCGCTTTTCCTATTGTGCATCCAACTGTTGGGCCTATGGCTCTAGTTCGAGGATTTCAGGAATGTCTTCATCTTCTTCATATGTGTCGGCGAATGCCATGTTGACTGACAGGACCTGTCTGAATACATCTCCGATGCTGGTATCTGAGTCAGAAGTTGGTGACCCGGTTGAATGTGAATGCCAGTCACATTCTTCATCTGAGCTTTCAGGGGTCGTTGTGGGTGTAACATACCCTAATCCACATCGAGTCTTGCTATAGTAGTCCCGTAGTTTGCCAGTCGGTACCGGTGGCTTCAAGGTTAATCGTCGCCCAGTACCGTAGTTCAAGCCTGGCATGGTCTCCAGATCATACCCCTATTTTTGCATGAGATATTTGGATTGGGGGCTATAAAGATACAGAGGCAGTCTCCCGACATCTGATTCGAGGTCGACTTCTTCTATGGTGAAGGGATACGGATCGTCCTCCCGGCCGAAGATAATTGGATGGTCCCCTTCCTCGATTATGCGGTAAGCATCTTCCACTGGAGTAAGCTGGATTACGATGTACACATTTGTCACCTGTGTGTGTAGGTAAGTACCTATACCGTGTTCCATAGCATACATTGTACACAGCTTATTGAGCTCGAGGTAGTTCAAAGATAGCCCTTTATTGATGAAGTAAGGTATCTTTTCTAGGGGATTACATCATCTGCGAAGGGAACATCAGTGTGGGCAGCCACATACTTGGCTAGCTCCGATTCCTCTTCGGCTACCCCCTGTATAAACGAAGACTGAGAGGACGACCTGGGCAGCTTGATCGTCAGAGGTTCAGCTGGTGGAGCAGAGCGTAGAGTTGTTGGCAGACTAGCGACCCCCAACTTAGTACTCGATGCTGGGCGGGGAGTGGTTGGTTCGCTAGAAGTCCCCGACCTTGTATCGGGGTGACGACTTTTCTTGGGAAGGCGTATCGTCATTGGCTTGTCGGAGGGATTGAGCTTCTCCGTTTGCGGCTGGCCGACTCTAGGCAGCCTGATTGTCAGTGGCTCCGTTGTGGGTCTTGGCACTTGGCCAGACCTTGGCAGCCGGATTATCATCTGCTCTTCTTCCGCCGAGAGGCTGATTGCATCCTTACGCAGAGTGGCTGTAAGAGGTACGGACTTGCCAGGTTTGCGAGCATGGAGGTGGATCGTCAGAGGTTCTTCTGATCCTGTGGCTGTCTCGGTACGAGCTTGCACATCTCCTTCACCAAGGTGCTTCTTCGACTTTTCGTACAGGCAGTAGTCAGAGTAGTAGGATTTGACCCCTTTGAAGGGATCGATGTCGGCAAATTCTGTCCTCACGAAGCCATGTTTGTCGACATATTTGAAACACTGATGCAGCGTGGATGACACGATCATGTAATCATGTATCCAAGGGCGCCCTAAGAGGATGTTGTAAGAAGTGTCCGCATCTATGACATAACAGGTCACTTCTGACTAGAGATCGCCAATTTGGCACTTCAGAAGAATCTTTCCAATTGGGTAGCTCCTGCCCGAATTGAAACCGCTGATGGCGGTGCTGGTAGGCGTCAGGCGATACATTGGGATACGGAGATGATGTAACAGGCCCTTCGAGATAATGCTTATGGAAGAGCCAGGATCAATGTGCATCCGATCCACCTTTACATCGTCGATGTATCCAGTGTAGTATAATAGGCAATCGTGCAGGTTGGTTTTGATGAGCATATCCTGCGGAGTGAAGACAATATTGGGCATCACTCCCGTACAAGTGCTGCCTTGGAGATCTGCAGGCGAGTTTTCTCCCGTGAGGTTGACCTGAGCCAGGTAAACGTCGACATTTTGGAGTGCATCGCTCAAAGCCGTGCGAACATCTTTTGAGAGTCTCAGAAGCTCGTATAATGATAACTTGGCCGGTGTGTTGTCCAATTGTGCCAAGATGTCAAAGTTGTAGGGCTTCTCCAGCCCCTGCGGTGTCTCTTTTCGGAGGGATTTGTCAATGCGAGTCTCCTTCGGCCTAGGCTTGTCGGTCGTCGGAGGCTGAGCCGGTCCCGGAGCATCAGTTGTAGCGGGCTGATGATCTTCAGCCGAGTTATCAGCCACCGGTTGGGATTGTGCCCCAGACCGCGTGACGACGGCTGTAGCTTCTTCGATATCTGCCGAGATTGTGCGGCAGGACCTAACTTTTTCACTCTTCTTCTTGCAGATGGAAGAGGACGTGGGCCGAGTCACTTCCGATACCAAGTCTGGATGGATCCACATGACCTCCCCTTGTGATGTGGTGAGGGGCACAAGACCAGCAACCTGATCTCGGGGAGGTGGAAGATTAGCAATCTCCATTGTCGTCAGGGGGATGGGGACCACACCGTCTTGAGTTTACGTTGGAGGAAAGCTGCCAAATTGTACTGATACCATATTGGCTGCCACAGTTACCTCTTCGAAGTCGATGGCCAGAGCGTTCGAATCGACAAGATTTTGGATGTACCATTTTAGTTGGTAGCAGTCGTGTGTGGCATGGTGGACGTAGCGGTGGTAATGGCAGTACTTTGGGTTCTCCATGTCTGCCGGCCGAGGTTTCCTTCTTGGTGGAGGAAGCTGAATTCTGTCTCCTTGTATGAGCATGTCCAAGATGGGCTTGACGTGACCGTCTTCGAAGGAGTATGTGATTTGCGGCCATTGTTTGTCTGCCGGTTTTGAATCAGGTTTCTGGGCTGTATTGGCCACCATAGCCTGCTTGCCCTTGTTGTCTCGATTGTTGGTGGAGCTACCCCCATTGTTGGTGTTGGCGTTGGGATGCCTGCCCTTGTCCTCTCCCTGTTAGATGTACAATCCCAGTTGGCGAGCCTTCTTCAATCATTCTTCGGCGCTTGTAGCACTGATGATAAACGTCTTCCAGTCCTTGAAATGACTTTTGCCCATCCAGAGACTGATTGTTGGGAGCAATCTCTTTTGGCAAATTTCAATCAAGGAGGAATCTGGGTTTCTAGAGGGCAGCTTCATCGCGGTTTGGCAAAACCGCTCAATATAGTTCCTCGTCAGCTCTTTCTCCCCTTGAACGACGTCCATGAGGGTGGATATCGTGACGTCCTGCCCTACCTCGTAGAATCTCTCCAAGAATATGTGCTTGAAGCCGGCAAAGGAGTGGATGCAGTTGTCTGGCAGGTTGCAATACCAGTCGAAGGCGACTCCTTCCAATGCCCTAATGAATAATCGTGTGAGGATGGCATCATCATGGGGAAGATGGTCGGTGGTGACCTCGAAGTAAGTGATGTACCGACTTGCGGAGGTCTTGCCATTATATGGTTTGATGTTGAACGGCTTATATCTTTGTGGGATGGGGACATCCCTCCATTCAACAGGGTATGGTTGCCGTATTCTGAGGTCTTGAGAGTTTTCTCGAGCATGAAACATGGCTCGGAGCTCCTGGACCTCTCTTCTTGCTTCTCGGGCCTCATCCACAGCGGTAGGGGCCGTTACTTCAGGAGGATTGTTGCCCGGGTTCGGTGCCACTGAATTTGAGTCCGCATTGACCGGGGACTTGCGCTTGTTTGGCCAGGCATCCCTCCTTACAGAGTTGGAAGGGCCGCTTTGATCTCGTCTACAGACTTGACCAAGGCCAGCAGTATGGCCTCTAGAGTGTCGATGCGTTGGCGATCATCGGAACCACCTTGGTTACTGTCCGTCATGAATACCGTCCTTACGTGAGGGGAGATGGACGGAGCGGTGGAGGAAGCGCCCTCCGAGTCATACCCCTGTAGCGAGAAGTCATCGGGATATGTGGGAATGTTCTCCTCTGGTTCGGACTCAGAAGGAACAGTACCCCCAGTTTTCGAGTTCGCCTCGTCTTGGGAGTTGTGGACGTCCTCGGAGACGTCGGGGTTTGCTGTATATGATGGGAGAGTTTTTTTCCCCAGCTCGTCTTGTTGGAACATCGGATTATCGTGGAGGTTCAAAGGCATGCTACCCCCAGTCCCAGCAACCCTCAGTGGTGTGGACGACGAATCTCCTATTATAGCAAATTTTGTCTTAGAACGGGTACCTTGGAAAACTCCGGTGGTGGGCACCCGCATAGACGAGAGTCTCTTAGTCATAGTGGTTGAAATCTTCGGGCTAGGAACATTCGTCTTCTTCTCTCTCCCATCGGCGGGGATTTTCTGAGCAGAGTTGCAAGAGACGACGGGAAGTGCCTCGTCTTCCGAAGATGGCTGCTGCAGTCTTTGAAAGATGGACTGCCGGTCTTCTCGTATCGTCGCGTTGTTGCAACAGCAGTTGACGATAACTTGGGTGCAGTGACGTCCGTGTGATGACTCCTTGCACCCCGATGTGCCTTCTCTTTCCTTGCATTTATGGAGGATGGCTTCACGCAAGTCAGATGGGTCTGGATCGACCATGTTCGCTCCCTGGATTTTGGGAGACTTTTACGAACCTCTCTGTCCGTTTTTTGCCGGGGGCTGGACTCGAGTGGTTCTGTACAACTTTCCATCTGAGGCCCGCATAATAGTATGTGGGACGCTCGGATGGTCAGAGATCGGATCAGCGGACCGAACTTGCCAAGTTCGCGCTGCCCTAGACTTCTTCGCTCTAGTGCGTAAGGGCACATAGTAGGAAGAGTCTAGGTGATGCTGGAGAGAGTCAAACATATCTTCTTGAGAGCACAAGAGATCAGGACCATAGGAGAGACGGTCGAAGACAGAGCCACGTGGGGTAGACGTTACGCGGTTGTCATCAGTAACCTTCATGCGGCTGGCAGGCGTAGCCGCTTAGGCTTTCTTCATGCGGCTGGGTGTCTCGGCCACATGAATTTTCTTCATGCGGCTGGATGATCTGGCTGCATGGACCTCCTTCATGCGGCTGGCCGATTCAACCGCATGAGCATCCTGCATGCGGTTGGCAGACTTGGCCGCATGAGCGTTCGGCTTTTTCTTGGGGCACGTAGAATCACTCTTTGTCCCTACAAGTCTAGCATCGTAGTGCTTTTCTCTGCCGGACTTGGGGACAGCAAAGTTCTCTACGGCTCGAAGTGGAGCCGTATGAGAGTCGCCTTCGCCGTCTTGGGTAGCAGAGAGTACCCCGTCCAGAGCTTGTGGAGGAGCAAATGATTTTGGCCTCCACTCGCAGTGAGCTTTCTTTGTGCGGGTTCGCTTCTGGACCGGGCCAGCGCTTCCTTCAGAGCGCATTTCTTGAAACGCCCATTGGTCGAAGCGGACGACCATCTTCTGTTGCGTGGAGCCAAGTTTGGCTGCATCCGATTGCGTCACCAACTCCTCAGCCGTGGAGAAGTTTGTACCCAGCAGAGTCGCCATCGTATTTGCCATGAAATATAAAAGAATAGAACAATTATCGGAGGACTGGACTTTTACTTCATAATACAAACTCGCTTGTACGAAGAAAGCCTAGGGACGAAAACCTAGGTACAACAATCTAAGTACAATTGTTTATTTTAGATTCTGGGGGGTGACGGTAGGGGCTCGGGAAAGCGACGGCAGCTCTGCCTTACTCTTTGGACGATCCGGTGCAGCCTTGGCTCTGTAGAAGAACTGCCGGTCATTGATTAAGAAATGCTCTCTCTCTCTTCAGGCTCTTTGGCTCTCTATGTATCTCTCTGTATATCTCTCTCTGTCTCTGTATATGTCTCTATTTCTCTCTCCGTATATGTCTGTGTCTGTCTTTGCAAGGGAATGGCACCCTGCTATTTATAAGAGTAGGGGGCCTCATTAGGGTTTACAATGATTGCCCATTCTTGAAAGTCGGCGGCTAAGGATCACTGGATCTGGGCCGTTCATCGAGATTTGAGCAATAAATGTGATTGCATCAAATCTTTTGTGGTAATTAATGCTGATTGACTTAAATCCTCCTGATTTGTCATGCCAACCTCGGATTTTACGACACGTTTCTTTAATTTGCTTATTTGTAAATGATCTGATTAGATCCCAATATTTTATTGGAATTTGTTGAGAGATTTCGATCAATCTGATGCCATGTACCGTGTTATCATGCCACGTGTCGAGCCATTATAGAAATCTGAGCCGCAGAAAGGTTGTTCCTCATTGAGCCGCATAAGGCAGGCCACGTGTCCAGGCTGCTTGAGAGTGGCCCCCTGAACATTTGAACCGTATAGTAATGATTTGAGCCGCATGAGTGTGGATGACCGCATAAGTGAACCGCATGGAGATAGTCCTCGTGAGCCGCATGGGGATGGTCTTCGTGAGCCGCATGGAGCTAGTCTTTGTGAGCCGCATGGGGCTGGTCTTCATGAGCCGCATAGAGCTAGTCTTCGTGAGCCACATGAAGCTGGTCTTCGTGAGCCGCATGGGGCTAATCTTCGTGAGCCGCATGGAGCTAGTCTTCGTGAGCCGCATACGACTGTCCATGTGTCATGGCCGTATGACAGTTTCCGACTCTCGGGGGATCATGTCAGAGATTTTCTTCGCTTCCCAAGGAGTCTGTCATTATGAGGGAGTCATAATGATATCTTTGTGTCAGGACTGTCACCTTGTCAGAGCTGTCAGCCGTCAGCCGTCAAGGCATTTAATATAGTAATGGACAAGGGGGAGAGCTGTTTGTAAGCCACGTGGCTCCTCTTCGAGCCGCATAAAGCTTATTTGAGCCGCATAGACGCTCGAGCCGCATAGACGCTTGAGCCGCATAAATACTTGAGCCGTATGAACTCTTTGAGCCGCATGGGGCTCTCTGGCCGCATGGATCTTTCTTTATTCTTTTCCATGCTTCTACAGGCATCCCCGACACGGTCGCTCACTGCTGCCACGACCAGCGACACCGAGCCACCCCTATGGTTATCCCGGACTCCAACTACACCGCCGCCATCACTTCCACCTACGACAACCACTCCTCCTCCTCTCTTCCCCAAACCCAGCAACCCCATCACCATCATCGACACCATCGCAGGAAACCCTAAAACCGTTAACACCATCTCCATCACAACAAAATAAAGAAGAAAAAAGGAAAGCAATTGAACCCTCACCACCGTGATCGTGCATCGCCGGCGTCCGCCTCCGTTGGCAGGTCCGCCACCGGACTACACATCCAAGCGCTCAGCCCCACCGTTGAACTCCGGCCAACGCACGCGTCCAGATCTCGCCACCATCCATCGAGGCCCAGATCCGCCGTGCCCGACCCCTGGTGCGCCATCCCAGCCGAGTTCCGGCCACTGATCCGCGTGGACTGGCCGTATTTCTCCTCCGGCGCCGACTGCGCCCATCCGCCGCCTTCACGAGCCTCCTCCTCCGCGCCGGGCGACAGCCGCCGATGAAACACCTCGCTCCTCCTCCACACCTCCCCATGTAAGCCCCCACTCTTCCCCTCTCTCTCGACTACTCTCTCTCTTCCCCTCTTCGATCTCTACTTTTCCCATTTCTCTCTCTCTCTCAACTCCCTTTCTTCCTTCCTTTCTTTTAAGGAACAGCACAGATGCTGTGTATGATTATTATTAAATATTATTTATTATTATTATTATTATTATTATTGTTATTATTAGCTATAGTGGCAGTATATGTATACATATAAATACTAATTAGTGTATTACTAATATTATTATCATTTATCTAAATTACTAGAATTATGTCATTTATTTTATTATTTATATATTATTATTGATATTATTTTGTTGTTTTGTTAAATATTATTATTTACATTATTATTATTACTATTATTTTAATTGAACAAATATTTTTTAGCAAATTTTAACTTAGTTTTTAAACAATGAAATATTATTTTCGATTTATATGTACATATATTTGACCAGCTATACTTTTTGGTCTAAATGATTTAGAAATATTTTAAATATTTATCTAAATAGATATTTTAAATTATGAAATATAGTTTCCACATTAATCATATTTTACAACTTAGAGTATTTTGACAAATAAGATGTAATTTTCAAAATTATTATATATAAATATTTTTAAGTATTTTCGTAAATGAATTTTTACAAGTAAACATGTTTTTAAAGTAATATAAATCTTTTCTAAGAATTTGTATATTTATTTACTCCACAAATTCTTCCAATTATCCTTATTACTCATGACTAATCATGCTTGCCTATTTTCTCGCGACCTCGGACCCCTACACATCGACCATGGCTATTGGACTATTGGAACATGACAGAACATCGTACCACCAGGCGACACACCAGGAAAGATACCTTGCTATAATTTACTGTTTATAAATTAGTTTACATTTTATTTATTGCATATCACTGTGTATTTATTTTTAGTTCTTTTAACGGTACCATTATTACAGTTCCTGATCTAGTGCATGTTCAGTGATATTAGCTGTATTTTGTTATTATCCTTTGATTGCATATGGACCTAGAGTTAAGGGACTACCACTAGTTTAGTGCAATACATAAACTTTGACACTGATGTGCCATGAGATGTGTGAGTTGTGAGTAGCATATAGCATCCGGACTTGCGTGTTAGCTGATCACTGATGCGTATAGGACGTGCGTTAGGTCTAACTGTCAATAGTTGTATGTTAGAAGACTTGACGGTTAGTAGTGTTACATGGTCGTGGATGTGACATGATAGGTGATGGAACTGGGGATTCCCAGGACCCTTCCTTTGGTGTGCGTATTGATCGATTGAAAGTTAAACAGATCTAATACGTGTTCTAACCCTTCATAGATGAAAACTAGGGTTCATGAATTATACCTGCGGCGAAAGGAGACAAGTAATTCCTGGCAATCTCGAGCGGAAGACCCCAAGATCTTCTGCACGTATTCCTTCCTCGAGTTGGATGTCGTGTGGGCGACGATCTCCCAACCTTTTCTTCTTCTTGGCAGCCCTCTCTTTCTCTCCTTACGTGAATCATGAATTTAGAGAAAATTTTAGATTTCTGATCAGTAATCTGGCGGCCAGAGAATAGAGGATATATATAGGCTACGGTAGGGACCATGAGGAGAAATTAGGGTTAGGCCTCCTAATGGATCTGGATATCCCGTGTTCTGCCCGAACACATAATTCAGGCCCATTAACAATAGCTCGGTCCACTAATGAGCTATTGTTGCACTACCTCCCTAATTCCAAATTATGTTTGTCGGCTCCTTTTATTATATGCTCGTTTGGCTCCCCATGTTAAGATATCGTATGTCCGTCGATCAAATTAAGTTACTGACAACTATATTGATTCGACATCTTTTATCCTTAAGTAGTACCGCTCAACTTTATTTTTTATGTCGGATATAATCCACCTACAGGGTTTACATGACAATCCTTTTGAGCTCCTTAAGAGGACATCATCAACCCGATGTATCGGGACATGGATTCCATTTATAATCAACAGCCCATCATACATACAATGTTATTACCCAATTCATAGAATTTGTTGATCCATAATGAATCTCACTCTTTTATGAGTCAAAGTAATGCACACTGCACATATATGTCCGTTATTATATCCGGATTAAGAGCACAAGCATCCATAATAACAGAGGTGTCTGTTCTCTTATGTAGTCAGTACAAAGAGAACAACCTCAAGTGGTCCTGTTCAATACACATAAAGTGTACTAGTGTAAACCTATAGTCAAGATAGACTAATACCAGATAACACTACAACCTTTCCAATAGATTGTCCAAGTCCATCTAGGTTGTGAACTATTTATATACTCCATAGGAAACTAATAATATGATCTTCTGTGTGACACCACACACCATATTATCTACAATATAGAATATCAGACATTTGCATTAACACTTGCAACAAATACAATATGCAAACATTTGCCCATATGATTCTCATTCAAAATTTAAGGAAATAAGGTTACTACAAAAGTGATGCTTTTAGTATATAACCCTAACAATAGGTACATTAGGTGGGGAGAATATTTCCTTGTTGTATGGGCTTCGATTGCACTTCCCTTGTAACCCGAAAGCTCCGCTGGAGATACAAGTATGATTAGCCTCTCAGGTTTGCCACTGTCATTTTTGAACGTCATGCGCTTAGGTCACTGGTGCACAAGTGGGGACTATACCAGATCCCATTTACAGCCAGGGCTCATGCGACGAAAGGTTTATTCTTAACTGCTTGTTCACTTTAGTATGCTTAGGTTACCTTATTAATGTCATGTCACTTACTTTATTTATGGCATATTTTATATTCATTATTTATATGGCATATTTACTGTATCTTGTTACGTCCATCTGAGGACCTGGTGATCTCTCCAGGTGTGTTTTGGGACTTCCTGCTGTTGCTCTAGCTAAGGCCATGACTTGCGCTCTATTCTTCGAGATGTTGCTTTTGGATCGTCATCTCCTTCGTTCAACCAAATTATTTTCTTTGTATAATTCTTTCTTATTTAAATTACTTGGTAGTGGATTTGTCTCTGCTCAACGATTGTATACATGACAAGTTCAAAGTTGCTTTTATATCATTATTTATCTTCATGGATGAGATTTAGTACCTTGGTTACTACATTTTACAGCTTATGTATACATACGACGGTCCATATACTTCGTATGTATACAGCTGGCATAATTACGTTCTAGTCCTTCTATTTTTGGAACTGGGGCATTACATGTTTTTGTGGTGGCCCATGCAGGTCTAGTTTGCCATTTCGGTTACATGACTATACCGAACGGGCCTGCAATATAGGAATAGAGTCTAGAATCTCATCCACCTACTTGACATCCTTTCTTGACTTCAAATTCCGAACTCTCGTTCGACCTCCTTAATTTGCATCTTGCTTGATCCTTCTACCGTAAATTCTTAGTTTCGTGCTTAGTAAGATGACTACACTAGTATATGTCCATAGGTTAAACACATGGCTAGAAGGTTACATTGGCAATTAATATGCATTGAGATTTTATTTGAGTTATAAAGGCATTTAATTTCCTAGAAATATGATCTTAAGGATTAGTTAATTCCAAGTTGGTAGTAGCATATTACCGCTTTCAAAAGATAGTTGGAATTTTATTTTGATATTACAAGGTGGTATACACAAGAGGATAGCTAGATCAAGAAAATAAATTGATTTGATTTTGCATTTTGATTTTTGAAGATCTTTGAACATTTATGATTTATTGAGTTATAGCTATAATCTTTCGGAGGGATATAAATTTGATTTGAAAATGATCATAAAAATTTTAAATGTGGAAGTATGATTTACGATTGACCAAAGTTTGAGGACGATTGATCAATTTTGGTAAAATGTTTTCTTGAATTAAATTGTGTCATATGATCTATGAATAATACGTTATTTAGATTTTGAGTATAAAGCCTTGATTATGGAAAAAAAGATTTAACGACTGATAGGATTATTTGAATATCGAGTTTTATTACAAGTTTGGAAAAAGTTATTAATGATATGAGGAAAAGTTATTTTAGATTGATTAAAAGAATTCATATTTTTAGTTATGATTATGTTGGACGATTTAGAATGAATAAAAATTTTGGTACATTTTTTCAAAAATTTTGTGAAGACACGAGTTCAAGAAGTTAGACATATAATGGTAGACAACCAAGATAGCCCTAATAAGATAGGAGTAAAGTTGCCATATCACTCATAACCATGGCTGTGGTATATACTCAAGTGTAGTTAGTCATCGACCAAACCGATGAACATATCTTTGACTTACTCGACCTTTCCTCAAATCTAGATCTTTATTCGTGACCATCTAATTGTTTGAAACTTAGAAATGATTCGAATCATTCCCTTGACCATACCCTTATTTATGAGACTATTTTCTCTCTAGAAACTGTGTCTCTAACTTATCGTAACTTGATCTACGAGATTTCCTAAATTATCTTTATTTCTTGCTTTAATCTTTTATTTTTGTGCATTAATTAGTACCTTATGAAAACCTACTTTCTATTTTGATCATTTGGCGTTCCCTATCAAGACTTTGATATTTGGAGCACAATACTAGACTTTTCCTTCCAACAAATTTCACATGCAAAACCTAGATGAGCTCACCTTCGTGTAGGTATATCATGTCCCACTAAAATGCGTCCCCTTGTACCCTATTTTTATGATACGACTTTTAGGTCATAAAGACTAAACTATAACCCTTACCTTGGTACCGATATACTTTTGACTACATATATGGACTCAACCGCGACTCAATTTTTCGACCGAATATATGATTGCGATCTACTAAATCCTTTAAATGCTTAACCTTGCGTTTATCTTGACTGCTTAACCCTTGTCATTTTATTTTCATGTCTTATCTCGATTCACTTAGGCACGTAACTTCTTTCGCTCTTCAATATTGCAACCCTTACCCTTCTCCCTTCCAATTAAATTACTTCGCTCATATTCACTATGTTTCCTCCGTGGTTATGCAACCATGTCCCTTGTATGATTTTCTTGTGCGGATATGAAATTTGATCATGACACCTTTCTGTTACAAAAGAACCAGATTAGAAAACCCCATAGAAGAGATTAACGTCATAAAGGTTAAAATAATTATGCGATAAATCCTAAAGTGAGGAATGAGATATAGTATTTTTTTATCAAGTAATATGATGAAGGGTAAATAGACTTCTCGATAACAAAGAGGGCATTGAGATAATCAAATATTGAGTGTGGAATTTCTAAGGCTTTGGTGGTTTAAGAACCAAGTTTATATATAGAATTTATGGATGCAAATTTTTTATAAAGACAATGTTGACGTTGCCTTCGATAACATATAGTGTTATAATAATATTAGTTTTCAAGAATAACCAATCATTAAAGAACGAAACCTTTACCTTTTTGATGCATGGAAAATTAAGTTCTACGATGATTATGAATATGAAGTTAAGATGAGTTTCATTTCTACCAACAAAATGAGGAGATTGTTGAATTCAATTTTTCGAGAGAGACTAATAAATATGTTAGGAAATTTTTAATTATGATAATAGAAGATTGAGTTATGAAGGTATACTGTTAGTTTTCGAGATTTATCGAACATTAAAGACGGACATTTATTTTGGTACCTATGGATACATTTACATTGACCAATAAATACCAGTTTGTAGTAAGAAGATTTTAACTTTTACTTGAGCCAAGTTGGTTGAAGGTTTTGGAATCTTAATTTTAGAGGAAATTATAATTTGGGAAGATATATATAAGTGAGCTAGTATAATGGAGATTATGGAATTCAAAATTTGAGACTATTTGAAATTCTATGACGAGATAGAGGAAGTTAGAGTACATTTATAATCATATTTGTTTTTGTTAAATTTTTAAGGGGATGTGGAACGAAAGTAATTTTTGGAAAGAACGATTTATGATAAGAGATATTATATGAATATTGACGATATCAAAGGATTAAGTAGTTTATTACCCACTTATGAGGTTGCCCTTTTATAAGGTTAATGTTAGGGTTGACCGAGCTTAGTCATTGATTGGTTGTCATATACATGATCGTAATCAAAACTGAAACCATCAAAAAAAAAATTTCTGTTCTAGTCGATCAAATGACATAGTGCGATTAAAATGTCGCTCGCCTCCTGGTCGAATATTTTGTTTGCATTCTCGTCCCAAGAAGGTCTCGTAAATCTATTCGAATAAACTCTTTCCATTCCCTTCGCCCTACCTACCTTAATTACTCCTAAATTTTGAGGACGAAATTCTTTTAAGTTGTGTAGGATGTAAACCCCCTAAATTTCTACTACGATTTTTTATTTTTGTATTTATTTTATACCCCGTATCTGCACGTCACATACGAGTTCGCATTGTTGTATTTGTGTAGCATACGAGATTTTTGTTTCGTATTTGCTCGACGAGTTCGCATTGTTATTCAATTGCTTGAGTTGGTTTAGATAGTGACCTAAAACAGTGTTCTACCACCGATTCTGCGGCATAGGCTGGGCGTGGTTACGTACTTGTACCCTTACACTTGGTGCGGGTCCTGACACATTTTTAGTGGTAGCCCATGCAGGTCGAGATTAACATTAGTGCGAAATCGTGTTAGTACGACGACTTAGTTGCACTGCTACGAGCCTGCTATAGAGTATAGAAAATAAGGTGTTAGAATTAGAGGATACTCAATCACACTTAAAATTCCTTGAGAGATTCCTAGACGACCCTTGAGAATCTCATTATGAATTTCGATTTGAAAATCCTTTTCCTCTTGTTTTGATTCACCCTCACTCCTTGATGTTTGAAGGATCTTAGACTATTAACTTCCTTCATCATTATCCTTACCTATATTTTGTCTATCTTATGTTGCTAATTTAGCACCAGTTTTGCAAGCTTATCTTTTTCGAGCTTGATCATGACATATTTTATTGGGGGCTGGCACCCACTAACATATTGTCTAATCAGAACCGGTTCATGATGGTCTGATCAACCTATTGCACTTTGGTTCACTTTTCATATATTATTCTACGTGGAGGGAGACATAGTTAAATTTGCTCTAGAGTCTCATCCACGACAGCTTTGGCAATTCTCTTTTGAATTATTTCCATCGCCTATGAACCAAGTATTGTACTTAATAGCATCGTCTTTGAACTCTTTATTGTTTTTGCCTTTCACATATTTCCAAAAGAAAAGGCACTGTACTTGATAGATTAACCCAAGGTATCACGTTTAGTTTCCCTATCCAAAGGAGAAAATTGACTTATTTCTATATCCTTGCATGATCCTTTAAATTCTAATTCTTTTGATCGTGACCAGTCGACCGGGTCATCCTTCTTATCATCCAATGTTTGGGGTCTTATTCAATTGAATTAATTCAATTGTGACATGGATATCAAATCTTGGATACTCGTGCTCAGACTTCAATGGCCTTGTTCTCCATCTTGCCCAAACTTTGATTTATCCTGGAATTGATCAACTTAGATCATGCCGGGACTAAATCTTCTTTTATATATATTATGTTATTGGATTTTAATGCTATTGACACTCGTGCCTTAAACTTTCGATTTTGATCATCTTTGGAATGGTAACCCTTCATAATTAATTCCTAGTTGTCTTTACCAGTTTCATATAGGATGGTAGACTGTCCTACACCTTAATGATTTGTTGCTTCCTTAACTTTCCTGCAGAACACCTTATATTGCTTGCATGTTGCTACCATGGGACTGTTTTGATCTAATATGACTAGTCCATCTAGATGAGACCTTCAACTGCTATGGTTGACCATGACTCTATATGTTATTCTTCAATTTGTATGAGTTAGAAATTGCTTAGAGACTTTAATTGTGGGTGGTTGAACTAGAAGAAGTACGACCGACTTAAATTTCGAGGACAAAATTTTTCTAAGGGGGGTAGATTTGTAACCACCACATTTTTAATTTAGGGATATTTTGGTCATTTTGTAATTATTATGTTATTTATTAATTTATTGAATTCATGTAATGATAGGTGGTTTCGTTTGATGTTTGGGTAGCATAAATCGGTTTAACTTAGCCAACATTGACTAGAAGCCTAATAGTAATAATTAGAATTAATTTGACCTTGTAGGAATTATTTTAGAATTAATTAGTTATTTTAGAATGTTTTAAATGAATTTTTAGTCATTTTAGTCTTTTAGCCATTTTGGCCTTTTTGTGATTTTCTAGATATGTTGACTCGTGTTGTGCTAGCAACTGGTTTAGCCTTAGAGGACATTGTATAGGAGCCTAACCATGACTTAGAATTATTATTTTTATTTTTAGAATTTATTTTAGGCTTTAGTTTATTTTTAAAGGCTTTAATTGATTTTTTTTAGCCTTTTTCATGCTAGTCTTTTAGTCTTTTGACTTGGGCCCATTTCTACTTGAGAAAGAGTTGGCCCAAGTGAAACCCTAACCCTAGAGAACCACCCCTTGGCCGCCCAAATAGCAGTACCCCCTCCCCCTTACTTTCATTTGTGAAGTTTTGAGCCTCCACTAGGAAACCCTAATAGATCCCCTTCTCCAAAACTCATATTTCCTTCATCCGGAGTCCGTTTCTTCCCAAACGAGCTCCGTTGCACTCATCGAGAAGAGGAGGATCTTCTGGAGCATTTCTAGCGAGGAGGCGGAGGCTTTTGCTTGAGAGAAATTGGCCGATACGACAACCGAGGAGCCCCGTTCATTGAGTTTTTGACACTCAATAGGTAAATCCCGATCTACCTTTGTTTCTCTTGAATTTTCTTCATTATTGAATCCATATAGGCACCCTTGATCTGTGTATGAAGTTTCGTAGGATTTTTGTTTCGTTTAATAGCGGTATCGGACACGTATCGGTCTCACGTTGCACGTGTTCGGCAAAATGCCACTTAAAATTGAAAAGTGTTAATTTTTGATTCTGTTTTCATGAAATCCTTTCTTATATGATTTGTAACAACTTTCGTGAAGATGGATCGGAAATGGACACGATTTTGGCATCTGAACGGACACAGACACACGTGTACGAGATCGCGTGCAGGGTCCCATGCACGCCCTGCAGTCTGTGCGTCATAACTCGACGCACAGATCTCTGTCTTGCGTGAAATTTTTCGAGCACGTAGGGACAACCTCTACCCACATGTTCGTCGAGCGAGCGCGGAGTAATCGCGCGTGTACTGTTCAACCAATCTGTGCACCCGGCTGAAATTCGGGACTGAAACGGACTTCGTGTGCGCACACGACGCAGCGAAGACCCATTCCAGGACCTGGGACACGTTGACCTATACCTAAAATACCCGAGGAACGAACCCCGAGTCGCGACGTGGCCCGACGAGGGAGCCACGAGGGCGGAACCGCGTGCACGAGGGCACGCGGGCGCCGGTGCGCGCGCAGCAGGCCGCGCGAGTGCGGGGTTGCGTGCGCTGCTTCGGGCAGCGTGTCGCTGTGTGGCCATGTCCTAGACCTACCCCAGGACCCCCCCAGCTACGTACACAAGCACGGGGCGTTTCGTTGTGTGTGCGGCGCTCAAACGAGCGAGAACGCACGCGTATCACGCGGTATCGGGAATTTCCGATACACGTTCTGTGGACACGACACGGACACGATTTCGAACCCGAGAGTATACGAACACATCACGTGGGTCGAGACCAACGTGTATGCCGAGTTTTGCGGGTTTGTTTGGTATATTTTGCATTTTCGGTCGTTGTGTGAAATTGGGTTGTTTTCTTTAATTTTGATTTTGAGTTGAAATGTGATATTTTGTTTTCCAGCCTTTTAGCTTATAAGTTCTGAGTTTTTAATATGTATATGAAGTTTCGGATATGTGGGAACCAACTTTTGGTTTTGTTTCATAATTTTCAATCATTTATGAGTATATATGCTTTCTATATAGCTATATATTTATACATTTAACTATATATATATATATATATATATATATATATATATATATATATATATATATATATATATATATATATATAACCCCGTTGAAAACTATTGCTAACACATACATGTTGAGAATGGGTCAAGGGGGATTTAATTCCAGATTTTAGACTCTTTAAATTATCTCGCACCATTGCGAATCATTCCATTTAAGAGTTTGTGTATATAATATATATATATATATATATATATATATATATATATATATATATATATATATATATATGTAGTTTTCTTACTTTGTATATATATGTAGATAACAGTATATTAAATTATGGTATACCATGGTTGTGTTTTTTGTTTTTAATCTCAGATTTTCCCCATTTCAGTAAGCACCAGGGCACACACACACACACACACACCATCTTTTGTTAGATTTAAGGTTGACTTGTATTGTATATACACATGTGTGTGTATATACCTATATGTATATAGATATTATGCTTGGAAACCCTCTTAGAATAGATTATAGTTGTGAATATAACTATAGGAGTCCTAGGACAGATTTGGTTTGTCATTTTGATCCTAGTTTAGTTGAATTGGCCGACAAGTTGACCAAATTGACAAAAGTAAACTTTGGGTCAAACTTGATCCAATTCAACTCAAACGAATTCCAAATGACCTAAAATTTTGTGTATGACCTATAAATTAGTAAACGGACTAGTTTACCAATGTTTGACCAGGTTTTACCAGCATTGACCAGGTTTGACCAGAGTTGACCAAGGGTTGACTTTGACCAAATGGGACCTAGAAGCATGTAGTCTTGTATTGTAGCTATTTCCTTTGATATTGTAGACTTGGTTGTGACATGTGGATACTTAAAATAGTTTTATATCACTCCAGCTTAGTTATACATCCTCATCAGCAACTCGGATTGTCAGGGGAGTATATTCTCTGAAAGTTCTTTCATTAACTTGTCGAATTCTATATTTCAGTTTTAGTCAATTCCATTTGATTTTCGATTACAAACACGAGTTGATATTTTTCTGGAATCCATGTATACAACACACATACCTTACTAGTCTAGCCTCTATTACAAGAATCATTACAAGAATCACCTATAAGCACCTTCATGTTCTGGCTAGATTTATTCTCGATTTACGTATCGTGTTATGGATTCATTCATATTTGTTGGGCGGGGAAATACTTGAGTAGACATGTAAACATTCCTAAATACTCGAACCACCTCCCTGTGAATTATACAAGAACGATAGTCGTCCCACACTTGGCCAGCGTGTGATGTGCCGGATTACCTCTAGTCATTTACATGTCGATCTCAGTATTTTAAAACACACTGTGAGTAATGTCTAGAATCTTTACTAGAATCATCACAAGAACCATTACAAGAATCACCCTACTTGGATCATTGAATGAATCACACTTAACATATATTGTACCACTGGACTCATATCAAATTATTTTAGTTCAGCTAGCTTTATTTACAGTCTTCATTGACATGATATTCTGTTTTACAGCTTTTACTTTCCTTGTTCTTTTACTATAATTTTACATCTTAAATTGTCTCGAATTCCTATGCTTCATCAATAAAATTGTCTATAATTGTTTTATGGTTTTCGTCATTTACTTGGATTTACTTGATGATATGTATTCGTTCCTGTCCTGACTGGACCTGTTGAAATATTACAGATGTTAGTCCTGAGGATGTTTGCCCTACTCACTATGGATCTGGAGAGGGATTAGCTACCTTTGGCCCCGACTCTCAAGAGTGATCGGGAGACTAGTTTAGTAGACTGTTTTAGATTTCTTTACTGGAACTTGAATTGTAATAATTTGAGAGTTGTCTTATTTTGAGTTATTATCATTTAGTAGTTTTTTATTGTTTTCTTTTAGTTATATAATTCTGTGATATCCTATCGTGCTTAGACTGTGATTGAGTTATATTATTTCTGTACTTGCTCTCTGTTCGGAGTTGAGTTTTAAGACAAGTACATTATTCAATTGTGTGAGTTGGTTTAGATAGTGACCAAGAACAGCGTTCTACCGCCGATTTTGCGGCGTAGGCTGCGAGTGGTTATGCACTTGTACCCTTACACTAGGTGCGGGTCGTGACACAGGGTGCTGCTTTGCTTGGTTTACGGGCCTGGAGATGAATCATCAAGGGTTCCTCTGGCCCTGTGATGGTCTTCGGTTTATCAGTGATGTACTTCTTGGATGCTTTATATAGGCAAGCTTCCGAAGAATAATAAGACTCAACCCCTTTGAAGGGATCGATGTTGGCGAATTCAGTCTTCACGAAGCCATGCCTGCTGACATACTTGATGCACTGGTGGAGGGTGGATGGCATGAGCATATAGTCATGTATCCACAGACACCCCTAGAGGATGTTGTATGATGTGTCTACATCGATGACGTAGCAGGTAACCTCCGTCTTCAGGTCACCAATCTGACATTTTAATCGGATCTTTCCTAGGGGATAGCTCCTTCCCAAGTTGAAACCGCTAATGGCAGTGTTGGTCGTCGCTAGCCAGTGCATCGGGATGCTAAGAAGTTGGAGCAAGCTTTTCGGGATGATGCTTATTAACGAGCCAGGGTCGATATGCATCCGATCAACCTTGATGTTGCCTATGTATCCAGTGTAGTACAAGGGACGATCATGCAAGTTAGACTTGATCAACATGTCCTGTGGAGTAAATATGATGTTGGGCATTGCATCTGTGCTACTGCTGCCCTGTAGATCTGCTAACGGGTCTTCTCCTGGAGGCTTGACCTGAGCTAAGTAGGCGTCCACATTTTGGAGTGCTTCGCTCAATGCGACACGAAGATTCTTGGAGAAACTTAGGAGCTCGTATAACGACAACTTTGTTGGTATATTAGCCAATTGTACTAATATGTCAAAGTTGTAAGGTCTCTCCAGTCCCTGAGGTACATCGTTACAGAGTGGCCTATCGAAGCGGGTTTCCTTTGGCTTGAGCTTATCTGCCAGTGGAGGCTGAGATGGCCTTGGAACATCAGAGGGAGGCAACGTTGCTGGCTGAGGATCTTTAACTGAATTGTCCCGTGTGGGCTGGACTTGTGCTCCAGACCGGGTAACAACGGCTGTCGCTTCCTCAGCTTCGGCTGAAATTGTATGGCAGGATCTAGATTTCTTACCCTTTTTTCTTATTGGTAGGAGATGACACCTCTTGGGTAACTTCGGGCACTAAGTCCGGATGCACCCACACGATCTCTTCTCGCGATGTGGTAAGAGGTACCAATCCAGATGTCTGGTTTCGGACGGGTAGAAGATTGGTAACCTCCATCGTTGCCCGCAGGACAGGTATTACCCCGTTTGGAGTGCTTGTTGGAAGGAAGTCGCCGAACTGAATTGATACCATGTTTGTCGCCACAGTGACTTCTTCAAAGCCTATCGATCGAGCTTTGGAGTTAATAAGACTCTGGATGTACCATTTTAATTGGAAGCAGTCATGAGTGGAATGATGGACATAGCGGTAGAATTGATAATATTTTGGGTCCTCCATTTCTGCCGCTTGGGGCTCGCGCCTTGGTGGAGGGAGCTGGATCCTACCCCTTTGCAAGAGCATATCGAAGATAGGTTTGATATGACTATCTTTAAATGAGTAATTCACTTTGGGCCACTGACCTTCTGCCTGTTTTTGTTCGGGCTTCTGGGTCACATCAGCGACCATGGCCTATTTTCTTTTATTATCCCGGTTGGAGGTGACGCCACTGTTGTTGTTGCTGGAGGTGGAACCAGGATGTTTGTCCTTATCTTCTCCATCTGGGATGTGTAATCCCAGCTGGCGAGCTTTCTTCAATTTTTTCTCCGTATTGGTAGCACTTATGATGAAGGTCGTCCAATCCCTGAACTGATCGTCACCCATCCAGAGGCTAATTGCGGGGAGCAACCTCTTCTGGTAGATTTCAATCAAGGAGCTCTCGGGATTGCCTTGGGGTAATCTCATTATGGTTTGGCCGAACCGCTCGATATAGTTCCTTATTTGCTCCCTCTCTCCCTGAACGACGTCCATGAGAGATGACATCGTCACATCATGCCCTACTTCGTAGAATCTCTCCAGGAACATATGCTTTAAGCCGTCAAAAAATAGATGTAATTGTCGAGAAGGTTGCGGTACCAGTCGAACGCGATCCCCTCCAATGCTCCGATGAATAATAGTGTGAGGATGGCATCACTATGCGGTAAGTGGTCGATTTTGACTTCAAAGTAAGTCATGTACCGACTAGCAGAGGTCTTCCCGTCATACGAATCGATATGGAACGGCTTGTACCGTGGTGTAAAATGCACATCTCTCCATGCAACGGGATACAGCTACCGTATTTTAGGGTCCCGAGAGGAGTCTCGAGCATTGAACATTGCTAGAAGCTTCTGGACTTCCCTCCTTGCCTACTTGGCTTCGTCCGCAGCTGAAGGAACGGATGCTCCTAAAGGATCATCACCCAAAGGAGGGGCGGTTGTGTTGGATTCCGCGTTGACTGCGGGTCCTAATCTTGTTTGCCCAGGCATCCTTACTGGTTGAGTTGGCAAGGCGGCTTTGATTTCGTCTACAGACATGACCAAGGACAGGAGCACGGCTTCAAGTACTTCTAGACGTTGTCGGTCAGTAGGCGCTTCATGATCATCGTCAGCCATAAAGACTGTCCTCACGTGGGTAGAGGTGGAAGGGATCGTAGCAGAGGTGCTCTCTGTGCCATACCCTTGTATAGAGAAATCGTCAGAAAATGTCGAAATGTCATCTCCCTCGGACTCGGAAGGGGTGCTACCCCCTGTGCAGGAAGCCGCATCGTCTTGGAGATGGTGGTGGCCGTCAGGAGAGTCCAAGTCTGTTATGTAGTTCTGGGGGCTCTCTACCTCCTGTGTGTACTCTTGGTACACTGGGTTTTCGTATATATTGAGGGGACTGCTACCCCCGGCTTCATCTACCCCCGGGGGGTCAAGGATGCACCCCCAGGTATTGGAAGCTTCTTTTTGGATCAAGTACCTAAATAGACACCCCCTGTGGCTGTCGGCGGTAGCCCTCCAAATGAGAGTTTCCTTGCAATACTGGCCGAGATTGCCGTGTTGGAAGAGCCCGTCTTCTTTCCTCCCTTGCCAGGAGGAACCTTCTAAGTTGAATTACAGGAGGTGAAAGGAAACTCCTCATCTCTCGGAATTTGTATCTGTTTCTTGAGTTGTTGTCGGACAGGTGCTGGCTGCTGCAGCCGTTGGAAAACTGACTGCCGACCTTCAGGTGCTGCCGATTTGTCGCAGCAGCCGTTGATGATGACTTGGGTGCAAAGACGTCCCGAGAGGGACTCATCGCATGCCAATATTGCAACCTTGCGTTTGTGAGTAATCATCTCATACAAGTCGGTAGTAAGCTGATCTACCTTTGCACGAAACTTGTTGACTCGGGTATCCCGAGCGCACAGGTGCTTAGGTATCATGTTTGCTCCCTGATCCGAGGCTAGTAAAAGCACTTGCTCTGGATCGTTGGAGGGAGACTTAAAAGACCTACCCTGTCCGTTAGCCCTGGGGGACTGGACGCGGGTGGTTCTGTAAAACTTTCTATTAGGAGTCCGTGTAACAGTTAACAGGGCCCGCTGACAGTCAGCAACATGGACACTTGACTGTGCTTGTTCGGCCAGCACTGCCCTAGACTTCTTTGACTTAGCACCCGAAGGTGCATAGTAAAAAAAGTCCAAATAGATACATCCCACATTCTCAATGGGCCACATGGAGTCGGGCCCGAATGAGAGACGGTTGAACACAGAGCTTCTGACAGGGCCGCATGAGACATCCTGTCTGAGGCCAGGATTGGTTGCCGTATGTGCTATCTTTCTGCGGCCAGGGCTGGCTGCCACATAGGCCATCTTCCTGCGGCCAGATTTGGCTATCGCATGGGCCATCTTCCTGCAGGCAGATTTGGGTGCCGCATGGGCCGTCTTCCTGTGGCCAGAGTTGGCTGCCGTATGAGTTGTCTGCCTGCGGCCAGAGTTGGCTGCCGTATGGACAGACTGTCTATCTCTCTTATGCGGCTTCTTCTTTGTCCGTATGGATTTCACTTATGCCCCCAGAAACTCAGTATCGTAGTATTTTCCTCTGCTGGATTTGGGGACAGTGGGGTCATCTGCGGTCGGAAGCAAAGTCGCAGGAGAGCTTTGGTCACCGTCTTGGGCTGCAGAAGGAGCTTCTTCGAGAACTTGGTCGGGGGAAACAGTTTTACGTGCCGACATCCTGCGAGTCCTCTTTAGGTTGGCTCACTTCTGTGACGGGCTGGCACTCCCTTCAGAGAGCAATTATTTGGAGGCTTGTTGGTCAAAACGAACCACGACCATCTGCTGTGTAGAGCCGAGCTTGGATGCGTCAGATTGCGTCACCAGCTTCTCATCAAAAGAGAAGGACGTCCCCAGCAGAGTCGCCATCGTGTTTTCTATTAAAAATCAAAGACAGGTATTACAGAAATACTGAAATTGATTGCAAACTCGTTTGTACAAAGAAAAGCCTAGAAAGAAATCCTAGGAAACAATCTAAATACAATTATTTAGTTTTTGATTCTGGGGGTAACGGTGGAGGCTCGGAAAAGTGTATCAACTCTGCCTTACTCCATTGACTATCTAACGCAGTCCTTAGCTCTTGAAGAAATTGCCTTTCGAAGGTTGTCAGCCTCTTGCAGGGGTGTGGCACCCTACTATTTATACTGGTATGTATTTTGAGCCGCATAGATGGCCTGTGGCTACGTAGCTAATCAGCACGTGAAGACCCGCTCTTTAGCCGCCAGTTGTCGATTTGTTGGAATTTTGCTATAGTAAATCTGGGTGGTTGAGACTTGGTTAGCCTGCCACGTGTCCTATCGCAGGATAGGAATCATTTTGAGCCGCATAAGTTTCTCAGTTTTCGACCATGTTGGGCCGCATGAGTCTCATGCGGCTTAAGTCGCAATCTTCTTTAGTCAGTATATAGCTTAAGGACTTTTAAGCCGCATAGATTCTGTATTTTGGGCCGCATAAAGCTCATGCGGCTTGGATTACAATCGCCCTTGGCCGCATAAAGTTCGGAGACTTTGGGGCCGCATATGTTTGAGCCGTATAAGGTTCATGCAGCTTGGGTAACACTCCTTCTGGCCGCAGGAAAGCGTATGAACCCTGCTTTTGGTGACGTCTCAAGTCTTATCTTTATGTCAGAGTATCAGAGCTGTCATTTTTGTCTGTTTTGACAGAACTTGTCAGCTTTATTAGACGAACTGATCAACTTGGCCGTATATCTTTCTTTTGCAGCTCGAATCAGTCTGGTTGTCGACGAGCGCATAGGGTGTTGAATCTGTTATGCGGCTCTCCTTTATGCGGACCTGTTTGGCCCAAAGTATTTATGCGGCAAATTATGATCCGTATGAACCTCATATTTTTCATGCTTCTACAGTGTTAAGTCAAAAGACTAGCGGTATCTGAGGTAATATGGACGTGATATGCGATAATCAGGACCAGGAAGTTTCCTGTGTGATACAGCATTGGAGTAAAAGTTCAGAGGTATCAGCATACATGACTTGCCACTCAGGGAGATGCGATATGAATCTACTCGGAGAAAAATAGAGTGTGAGTTCAGAGGTACTTGGTGTACATAACTCGATAGCTTGAGAGATTTGGTGGTTTGAGGGAGTACCAGCATGTCTTTAGACATAGTATTTCTTCAGGAATTTGCCGTTTATGGGCATCATGAGCAAGACTTCATTCTGCTTCGCGAGTCGGTATACGCCGTTAGAGAATACGGTCTTCGATGATGTATGGACCCTCCCACTTGGGCTGGAATTTGTCGGCGGTTTTGTGTGTCATGACCATCGGTCTGCGAACGGCTAAGACGAGATCGCCTATTTCGAATGTCCTCTGCTTGACTTTCTTATTGAAGGCCCGAGCGATGCGTGCTTGATAGAGCTCGATACTTTGTTGAGCTTGCAAGCGCTTTTTGTCTAAAGCTTCCAATTCTTATAGCCGTCGGCGGTAGTTATCGTCAGATGTCAACCGGTAAGTAAGGGCCACACGAAGTGAGGGGATCTGAGTCTCCAACGGGAGAACTGCCTCGCTTCCTTACACCAGAGAAAAGGTGTATTTCCTGTAGCCGTCCGACTCGAAGTGCGGTACGTCCATAAGCATTCACCCAACTTTTCATTCCAGTCGCGCTTGTTTGAGGACACGAACTTCTTGAGAAGCTTGATTATGGTCATGTTAAAGGCTTCGGCCAGACCATTAGCTGATGGGTTGTATGCCGTTGAAGCTACATTCTGAATTCGATTCTTGTCACAGAATCGATAGAAGTCATGGCTTGCGAACTGTCGAGCATTGTCATGAATGATACTCTGTGGCAATCCAAAGCGATAAAAAATGTGATGTTTTATGAAACTGATCATGTTTGATGTCTTTACCTCTGCTAGCGGAACAGCTTTCGCCCACTTGGAGAAGTAGTCGGTGATTGCAAGTATAAATCGGTGCCCTTTGGACGACGACGGGGTGATTAGGCCAATGATGTCCATTCGCCATGCTTCAAATGGCCAAGAGGCCACATTTTGGTACAAGAATTTGGATGGCAGATTTATGAAATCTGTGTGGATCTGACAAGCCTTACACTTTTTTACATAGTCGACTGCGTCTGCTACCATCGTAGGCCAGTAATAGCCCATCCGACGGAGACGGTCCTGCAACTTCGGTCCAGGTTGGTGAGCCTCATAAACGCCATCGTGAGCCTCGCATAAGGCCTTTTTGGCTTCTACATTTGACAGACATCTTAACAACAGTCCGTCGTAAGATCGTCGATATATCATTTTTATTTCAGTGTCATAAAAGAATCTGAGAGAACACCTTCTGATTGAAGTTGCTTCTTTCATATTCTCAGGCAGGATTCCGTAGACTGCAAAGTCGATGAACGGGAGTCTCCAGTCTTGCACATCATTGGTTATCTGGGCAGAGTAACTCGTATCCAGTTGAACGTAGTTTTTGGGACAAACCAACTCATGGCCTATCACGTCGACTAGATGATGAACATAATTTGGAACCGCCAAAGAAGCGGCGATGCCTGCTAGGGCATCAACTTCAATATTCTGGAGTCTAGAAACATGCTCTATAAAGAATCCCTCTAAGGTTGTAATGTTGGCAATTGCTGCCTGATTATAGGAAATCAAGTCCGCGTTATGAACCTCGTATGAGCCTCGGATTTGATTAACAATCAACTGCGAGTCGCCATATGCTTCTAGGTATTCGACTCTGTCACGACCCGCACCCTAGAGTAAGGGCACGAGAAGTGGGTATGTCCAGCCTATGCCGCAGTGTCGGCGGTAGAACGTTGTCCTAGATCAATCATCTAACAATATAAGGTACATATACAGTATATACACTCTGAATGGAGGTGACATAACAGAATACAGTCTCAATCACATCTAAGGTGAAATACGATAAGATAGATAGATATGAGATGAAATCCACAGAGATACAAATAGATAAAAGTCTAAGTGTCTAAGATAACACAAATCCAGAAACATCCCATATCTCAAATACAGTAATCCAGAGAATAAATACAACTGAAAATCACTAATCTAAACTAATGGTGTGTCATCCACTGCTAAGGGATCCTGCTGGAGATCCAGGTCACAAAAATCTCCTAGGATAGTCCCATGGTAAGTGGTACAGGGTTTCTCATCATCCTTGTAAAATTTTTAACAGGTCCAGTCAGGACAGGAGCGAGCACAATACATCTCATGCAAATTATAACAGGTTAGGAAATATAAACATGCAAGAGAGTACGATACATGAAACTGAAAGAATGTACATGTTGTTAATAGAGAGAACTATAATGGAAATATCTACTATAAGTAGAGAACTATCAGTGACTAGTGATTTAGAGTACAAAGTCGACATGTGAACGGTTGGATTTGCACATGAATATACTAAAGAGGCGCACATGGTTATGCTACTTTGGAATTGTTCACATGACTATTTATACTCCCCCATACCCCAATCAATACACAAGGATCCAGACAAGTTATGTTACATACATGATTTTCACATGAAAGCCCATAGATGGGTGTACATGAAGTATACATGAGGGCTCAGAACTGAGTGCACATGAATTCCACATGAAGGCCCATGAAGGGTACACATGAAGTATAGGTTATACATAAGAAATACGACCGAACATGAGAGTACATGAGAGTACACGATCATGCATGAACGAGCATGAAGCACATGAGAAACATAAATAACAAGAGAGCGAGGAATACATGATGTACATGAAACACACGACATGATATATCCGATGCTCCCGAAGGGGATAACATCTCAATATAGGGATCCATATAGTACCAATCCGTGATAACATCGTGACAGCATCAAATAAGGTAATCTAGAGCTGGAATATAATTCTAAGCAAGTTATGAAATGATCAGAGAATGTACTCGTCTGGTATCCTGAATATTTGAAGAGAATATAATGTCCGAGGAGTGGTGTCTGGCTCCTATAAAACAGTACAAATCACTACATGTCCAAAATAGTAAAATAGACTGCTACAATGTATCTACATGCTGTCTAGGTCAAACTAGAATAAAGTCAACACTTGGTCAACTCTAGTCAACCATACTAGTCAAACTAGGTCAACTAGGTCAAGTCCTAGCCCAAACAAGTTTAACAAGTCTCACTAGGCCTAACCAAGCCTAGGCTAGCACTCACACAATCACAAGGCAATGTGAACCACAATAATGCATAATATAAAATCGATACTATATATAAATACATACCTTCATACATACATGCATATCCACATAACATACATATTTATATATATAGGCATATGTTATATCGTGCATATTTACGTAGTTACATAGATATATACATTCATGCACATTTACATAAATACTTTTATACATTATATATGTTAACATTCATTACAATGCATTATATTTTACTTATACCTTTGATTGATTCATTCATTCATATATGACATTCATTCATGCATTTATACATTCATTCATTCATGTTATCACTATATACATACTTGATTCATGTATCCACACAAACATACATGGATACACAACATACATGTATACATTCATACATGCATACATACATATCATGTATACATATATACATTGCATACATGCCTACATACATACCATATATGCATAGTTGCATTCATTCATGCACATTACATACTTACATACATCTGTACCTTATATATATTGTATACAACATATAAAAATAGAAGAGGAAAAAAGCGAAATAACAAAAATGGAAAGGGAAGGGAAGGAAAAATGTAAGAAAAAGGAAAAACAGTGGACATATACATGCTTGCATCATATATTTTACATTACCATACATGCTATCATTATATATTGTATTACATTGTGTATACATTATGCATTCATATCTATCATTACATGTATACCTTGCATTCATATCTAGCATTCATTATATACTTTCATGCATACATTGTATATCATTCTTTCATCCATGCATTTATGCATTGCTTACATACATTACATTGATTGCATTCCTACATGCTTGCATTCAACCATATATATACATTAATGTAAAGAGAATACATATCATATATATATATATATTATTTCATTCATCTAATATATCATGCATTACATACTCTACATTCATTTAATATCCATACTACATAGGCTCATAGGTTACACAAAATGTCTATGTCGTATAGTCACTCTTCTACTTAAAATCAATACTGTACCAATTGGGCCTTCACTAAATTCTAGGATTAAAGTATGTCGTAGCCCTTCGTGTTAGCTTTCCGAAACTTCAAACTGATCACATTTTCGTGTCCGGAAGCTCCCGGAATCACGAAAACACCAAAATGTGTTTGTCTTTCGGACAGCTGACACTCAAATAATTTTACAAAGAGTTCTAGAACGATTTTGGCCTATTAAAATTTATATTTGGAAAGCTAACTTCGATACGATTCTTTTTAAAAAATGGGAGATTAAACAGAGTTCTAAGATAAAAGTTATGATATTTCTAAGTTGCTTTGGTTAATAAAAACGTGGATGAATATTATGACGAATTTGAGTTATTTTGGACAAAAGAAACACATGTAGGCCAAGATACTTGGATACCAACATAGGTGTCCAAATGAAACTCATTCTAACCATCCTAACTAAGATCAATCCACTCTCTAACCATTCTAAAACTGAATTTAAATATCTATTTAAACTATTATTATATATACATACACATGGGGTGTCCTAATTTGGGATCTATCAAGTAGGACACAAGACACATATCTAAAATCCTCAAGAGAGCTCCAAATGGCCTCAAATTTGAATCTAAAGGAGACACATGCATGAGGATGGATCCTATGGATTCAAAACTAATTTACATGCAAAGGAAATCGATTTAGAGGATGGGTTTTATCTATTGGGAGTGGAATCCCAATAAAATCCTTTAGGACACGGCTCCGATACGAAGATCCCTCAAAGTGGACACTCCTCCTCGCACTTCTCTTCCAATCCTTGGTAGCACCCTTCCCTAGGAGAATGGGAATGATTGAGTAAAGATTTGGTGAAGGAATGATTTGATTTGGAGATCAAATCAAATGGAAGGCTCTCTAAAATTATGGAAGAACAAAAGGAAAATAAAAGATGCAAGATTGTAATGAATGAAATGAATCATTCTCCCCTAAAGGTGACTGCCATAAAGAGTCCATTAGGGCTAATGGGAAATTCCTAATTGCCCCTCTCTAGTCTCATATGGTTAAGTCTAGACTAGGTTCAAGTTTGGGGTCAAATGATCTAGTTTTGAGTCTCTAACTTAACCATTCTAACATGATAAAAATTAGTCTAACTAACTAACTTAAATTTTAGGTTTTGTGGGCCATGCTTAACTTAATATTGGGTCCCATCTAGAGTTTAAGCTACCCGGGTCACAATACAAGTCGGAACGAGACAAAACTCAAACCCGACTAAACAAATCCAATAAAAACAATATTAAAAATATAAAATTTTACTAAAATATTATAATTTGGAAAATGACCAAAATCATAATACATTAATTTGAATATTATTAAAATAATCTAAATTTTACCAATTAATTAAAATCCTAAATAATTTAAAAGTCACAAAATGACCAAAATATCCTCAAGCTAAAATGTGGTAGTGACAAATCTACCCTCCTTAAAATAATTTCGTCCTCGAAATTAAAATTTTTATACCTCTTCTAGGTCAAATTCCCACAATCAAAGTCTCAAAACTTAATCAAATGATACAATTTAAAAGGACGGCATACAGGATCATGGCATACGGTGGTAGTGAAAGTCTCATCTAGGTATATTAGTCACACTAGACCAAAACAATCATAGGGTATCAAAACGTACAAGCCATCAGGGGAGTTAAAATGGAAAGATACAGAAATAACAAATCATCAAGGCCTTAAGGCATAATCAAGATCAAAATTTAAAGCACAAATGTCGAGCATTGAAATCCAATCACAATATATATATATATATATATATATATATATATATATATATATATATATATATATATATATATATATATATATATAAAAAAATATATATATTATATATATATATATATAATATATATATATATATATATATATATATATATATATATATATATATATAGTGTTAGAGAGGGAAAGGCTAGCATTATGCAAAGGTTATGTGGTTAGTGTGTGTATGGGTGTATGTGGACATGTTAATAGTGTTAGATAATAGACATGTGTGTGTGTGAAATATACTTGAAAGTGTATAGGAGGATTTGGGTTTCAAAACAATAGCTATCAAGTTACACTACTCATGGCATATTGGTTAAACAATCTACAATGCATAACCTATTTACTCATAACATGCATGGCTAACCATATATATATATATATATATATATATATATATATATAGAGAGAGAGAGAGAGGTAGTGATTTAGTTATGTATCTATATACATTATGACATGTATGCATAAACTTTATATATATCTATATGAACATAACATAGAGAGGAAGGGTTAGGTTTACATGACAGTTGTGAACATTAGTGTAGAGTGTCAAGTGTACATGGGTTATAACTTGAAATGAAGGGTTCAATCATTCAGTTCAGTTCAACATTACATATTAAATCTGAAATTGAACTGAACATTTGAAATCAATGTAAAAATGTTAACATGTATTCAGTTTCAGTATTTTGGAGAAATTCGAACATCAAAACCAACCCAATGTTCACCACAACTACAACCTAACATGTAAGAGTATGAAACCAAACATTATATCCATACATACAACAATGTATACAGCTCAAAACATTACATTTAAAAACTGCAAATTGAACTAATCACTTAGAATCCAGTGTTAAAGGGTTAATATGCAAACAGTTTTAGACTTGACAAGTTCAAACACAAAACTCAACCAATTTCTTTAAGAATTGAAACCATGTATATAACATACATGTGCAGTGATGTAAACAACAACTAATAACATAAAATTTACATTTAAATTATGAATTTAATACTGGAAAAGTAGAGAACTAGTCTCTGATACTGTACTGTATCAGAAATATTAGGGTTTTGAGAATTTAAACATCAAAACATATTAATATGCATTTAGATAGGTTGGTAATCAAAGTATAGCAAGCATACGTGTCAGGCAAAGTGTCTGTGTCTACTATATATATTTTTTTTCTCATGTCCCAATATAAAAATTAAATTCTATACCAAGACCAACATTTAGATTCCTACCAAGATTGCCATATGATAACAAGTTACATCCTTTCGAGCCAGATGATTTACGTCACTTTCCGACCTTTCCAAGGTAAAAAGATATAGAGATTCAAAGGTTCAAAGAATAACTGACTGAATTGGATAGAAGATAGGTGATTGATGTAATCAGGACAGTTTTATTTTATTTTATTATTATTTTTAAAGGTAATACAAGAAATAATGGCAATAAGGAAATAATGATAAAATCTATTCTGCTTATCTGTTTAAAAGAAGGAACCATTTTGAAACCAGAGCTATAATATCAAATCCAAGATAAGGTCTAGCAAAAATCATCGATTCATTATATTATGAAGAAATTCATAGTAAGAAGTTACACAAGGTTTATAATAACAGCTAAAGCTACTCCTACTCCTACTCCTAAGTTATTTGATGATGGAATATAATTTATAACAACAGAAGGGTACGATAGAGATGATATATTTAAAAACCTTCTCAAGATACAATCTGATAATCATATGCGTCAGTCCAAAATTATGTTACTCAGAGTCCTCGCCATGCCAGTAAGCAAGGCTGCGATAAATAATAGATTCCATAACTGAGGTATGCACCTCTATAATCATGTCGTCTGAAATTCTTGCTATGCCGAATAGTATAGCTGCAAGAAATTTCAAATCTCATAACCAAGATACATACATCCGAAGTCAGGTCTCTATGTTTTTGCCACGCCAGCTAATATGGCTGTGATAAACTATAGGTTCCATAATCAAGTAGACGTTTTACCATCCCTGTATTCCCGTCAACATATGTTATCAGAAAATATCGTAACTCAGGCCATAAAATTCGTCTCGATAGGAAAATCAAAATTAACAACTATCCATCAAAATCAAATTCAATAATCAAGGAGTGAGAGCGAACAAAACAAGGGAAAGGATTTCAAATTAAAGTTTAAATAAGATTCTTAAGGGTCGTCCCAGGAATCTCTCAAGGAGTCCTAACTGTGATTGAGTACCTTCAAAAATATATCCTAATCCTACTGCAGGCTGTAGTGATACTCTAGTTCGAATACCACTACATAAACTCGACCTGCATGGGCCACCACTAAACACGTGTCACGACCCTCACCCTAATGTAAGGGCACGAGAAGTGGGTACGTCCAGCCTATGCCGCAGTGTCAGCGGTAGAACACTATCCTAGGTCAATTATCTAACAATATAAGGTACCTGTACAGTATATACACTCCGAATGGAGGTGACATAACAGAATACAGTCTCAATCACATCTAAGGTGAAATACGATAAGATAGATAGATATGAGATAAAAGACACAGAGATACAAATAGATAGAAGTCTAAGTGTCTAAGATAACACAAATCCAAAAACATCCCAAATCTCCAATACAGTAATCCAGAGAATAAATACAACTGAAAATCCCTAAGCTAAACTAATGGTGTGTCATCCACTACTAAGGGATCCTGCTGGAGATCCAGTTCACAAAAATCCCCTAAGGTAGTCCCATGGTACGTGGTACAGGGTTCCTCATCATTTTTTGTAAAAATTTTAACAGGTCCAGTCAGGACAGGAGCGAGCACAATACATCTCATGCAAATCATAACGGGTTAGGAAATATAAACATGCAAGAGAGTACGATTCATGAAACTGAAAGAATGTACATGTTATAAATAGAGAGAACTGTAATGGAAATATCTACTATAAGTAGAGAACTATCAGTGACTAGTGATTTAGAGTACAAAGTCGACATGTGAACGGCTAGATTTGTACATGAATATACTAAAGAGGTGCACATGGTTATACTACTTTGGAATTGTTCATATGACTATTTATACTCCCCTATACCCCAATCAATACACAAGGATCCAGACAAGTTATGTTACGTACATAATTTTCACATGAAAGCCCATAGATGGGTGTACATGAAGTATACATGAGGGCTCAGAACTGTGTGCACATGAATTCCACATGAAGGCCCATGAAGGGTACACATGAAGTATAGGTTATACATGAGATACATGAGAAACACGACCGAACATGAGAGCACATAAGAGTGAACGAGCATGCATGAACGAGTATGAAGCACATGAGAAACATGAATAACATGAGAGCGAGGAATACATGATGTACATGAAACACACGACATGATGTATCCGATGCTTCCAAAGGGATAACATCTCAATGTAGGGATCCATATAATACCAATTCATGATAATATCGTGACAGCATCAAATAAGGTAATCTAGAGCAGGAATATAATCCTAAGCAAGTTATGAAATGATCAGAGAATGTACTCGCCTGGTATCCTGAATATTTGAAGAGAATATAATATCCGAGGAGTGATGTCTGGCTCCTATAGAACAGTACAAGTCACTACATGTCCTAAATAGTAAAATAGACAGCTACAATGCATCTACATGCTGTCTAGGTCAAATTAGACTAAAGTCGATACTTGGTCAACTCTAGTCAACCATACTAGTCAAACTAGGTCAACTAGGTCAAGTCCTAGCCCAAACAAGTCTAACAAGTCTCATTAGGCCTAACCAAGCCTAGGCTAGCACTCACACAATCACAAGGCAATGTGAACCACAAGAATGCATAATATAAAATAGATACTATATATAAATACATACCTTCATATATACATGCATCACTACCAAAATATGACATATTAGCGACGAAATTAGCGACGCCAACAAAAAATGTCGCCAATATTTTTTATATTAGCGACGCCCTATAAATTCGTCGCTATCCGACGGAATTAGCGACACTTAGCGACATATTATTAAATATATCGCCATATATTAAAAATTGGCGATGGTTAGCGACGTCTCCTCTATACGTCGCTAACTATTTTATTTAGGGCACGCTGTGTTCCTTTTTCCCCCACTCAAAATTTTTTCCTCCCACTCAAAATTTTCTCCCCCTCCTCGAGCACCTCCGGCGACTCCCTCCCCCCCGGCGACCCCTACCCCCCGTCAAGCTCCTCCTCCTCCTCTTCCCCAGGTAAACCCTAACCTAACTCCTCCTCCACTCCCACGGACAGACATACACACACACACACACGGACACACATACACACACACACAGAGACACACACACACACACACGGACACACGGACACACACAGACAGACACACACACACACACACACATGGACACACTGTGTCATGTTGTGGTGGACACGATACACTATGTTGGACACGTACACATAGCTTAGATCCTTTACCAACCATTTATTTTCTATTTTAACATGTTTTTATATATCAATTTCTAAATACCCTATGTTCACTGATACCTTGTTAATTTACTATATTTTCCAGTTTTGAAAACCCAGTTTTGACAACCAATTTAACCTAGTTTAATGCTTTAATTTACATGTTTAAAACCCTAGTGTAGTGTATCTATATGTGTGCAGACTAAGTTTCAAGTTTGGGGTGATTTGGTTAGAGTTTGGGTTCTCGATTTGGGTTTGAGGTGAATGTGTCTGAAATATGTTATAGGAGTATGTAATATTGTGTAAAATGAACTGATTTCCTTTCCTATTTGACTGAACATAGTAAATCCCCTCACTGTCCAGATTGGACTGACCCATAGTTCATATCACTCACTCACTCACTCACTCACTCACCCTTGCCTAGGTACACACACACACATATAGCCTAATACAAGCATGTTAGCCTCCCTCATATACACATACATGTGACTGTCACATGTAACAGTCAACACACTCACCCCCCATTCACATGTGTATGTACACACACCACCCACTCTCTACTTCTCTCTCTATATATAAGTTTAATAGATGGTATTGTATACATATATACATAACTATATCATGTAACTCATATGTGATATAGGCATATAGCCTATGTTAGAGTGTCTAAATATATGAATGCATGAAAGTTGCCTTGTCTTGTAATATAGGCATATAGTATATGCATGCCTATATATATATTGTATGTATATATCTATATAGATATTACTTGTGTGTATGAGATAGCTTGAGTTGACTTTGGTCATTATTGGTACTTGAAATATAGGTTAGGCTTGTATAGCCTTGAATGGTGTGTGCTAGCTAGTATGGGCTAGTTAGGGCCTAGAATGGTGGCATTGACTAGTTTGACCATAGTTGACCTAGTTTGACTACTAGAGTTGACCAGAGTTGACCAAGAGTTGACTTTGGCCTAGTTTGACCAAGGAGTCCAAGATATTGACTTAGTCAACTCAACTTCACCCAGTTTGACTAGTTACTGTGCTGAATATGTGTGTCCATCTTTGTAAAATTAATTCCAAATGGATATGAATTACTACTTGCAAAATCGTTCATGGATGTACAATCGTCGTTCTGATGATATATGTGGTGTGTGGGATGAATACATAGCGGGAGTAGAGCAGTTCCTGTAGTTTGCTAAGGCGTTCCCTCAGTACATGGACGACACCAAAATTAAGTGTCCATGTGTGAAATGTCATAACGTAAAATATTATCCAGAAGTTGAAGTGACATATCATTTGTACTCGAAGGGTTTCACGTCTAATTACTATCAGTCGACCACACACGGAGAACTTGTGTCTTTAGCATCAGAGCCGGAGCTTTATGTTGAGGCGTATATGCATGCGGGACCTAATTTTGTTTTAGATAATCATGCATACGATGACGGGTGCGTAAACATGGTTTTCGACGCTGTAGAGCCTAGTTTTGTTCATGATGCAGCTGAGAAGGCACCGAATGTCGATGCTGCAAAGTTCATGGAGTTGCTGGATAATGCAAGGACTCTATTGTATCCTGGTTGTGAGAATCATTTACCGTTGGAGGTGGTTACAAGACTGTTGAGCATTAAGTCAGATTTTAACATATTGCAAGAATGCTACAACCAAGTGTTGGAGTTGATTATAGAGATCTTGCCGGCGGGTGCTAAGTTACCTAAAGACCTCTATCAGTCTAAGAGGATGGTGAGATCTCTCTGGATGGGATACGAGAAAATCGATTCTTGTTGCAATGGGTGCATGTTGTACTACAAAGACGACAAGGACGCAGATGTGTACAGATTTTGTGGTGTTGATCGCTATAAGACAACTAGTACAGGAAGGTCTACCAGTGTAAAAAGACTGACCGATTAAATGTACTACTTGCCTTTAATGTCGCGGTTACAAAGATTATTTAGGGTGAAAGAGATGGCCGAAAATATGAGTTGGCATATACGAGAATTGATTGAAGGAGTGTTGGATCACCCATCCGATGGACAAGCCTGGAAGCACTTTGATCGAGTGTATCCTGATTTTGCTTTAGATCCGCGTAATGTCAGGTTGGGGCTATCTTCTGACGGTTTTACTCTTTTTGGTCTTTTGGGATCCCAGTATTCGTGCTGGCCTGTGATTGTCACTCCGTATAACCTACCGCCTTGGATGTGCATGAAGACTCAGTACATATTTCTAACCGTTATTATTCCTGGTCCGAACAATCCTAAGAGGAATATTGATGTGTACTTACAGCCTTTGATAGATGAGTTGAATCAGTTATGGGAAGTAGGTGATAACACGTACGATGTTTCCAGGAAGCAGCATTTTCAGATGAAGGCAACCCTTATGTGGACCATCAACGACTTTTCGGCCTATGGAATGTTATCTGGATGGAGCACTCATGGCCGTCTCTCATGTCCGTATTGCATGGAGCGTACTAAGGCTTTCCGTTTGAAATACGAAGAAAAACCGTTCTTCTTTGATTATCGTCGGCAATTTCTGCCAAAAGATCATCCGTTTAGAAGGATCAGGAATACATTCCGTGCTGGCGTTGTAGAGAAGGGTGATCCACCGCCAAGGTTGTGCGAAGCCACGATATGGGAGGAGGCCAAGCTACTGTGTTAATGGGTTTAGGTTCAAGTCAACAACTTGCCCGATCAGAGACAACTTTGTAGATCTCGATTCCACCAAAAACAGCTGTTTGTGTATCAGATCTTTGAACTACAAAGATGTTGATGCGGGCAACAATTTCTATGGTGTTCTATGGAAGATTGTGGAGCTGACATATAGTTATGGAATAGAGCCTGCTAAGATTGTGTTATTCAGGTATGATTGGTTCGATCCGATTGAAGGTCAAGGTTGGAAACTAGACAAGCACTGTCTTGTGGGTATAAACTATCGGCGTCGATATCAAGTCTATGAACCATTTGTCCAATCAAGTCAGGCTCAGCTCGTGTACTTCACAAGTTATCCTAAACGGGGAACAACAAGGTCGAACTGGTGGGCAGTATGTAAGACCAAAGCTTGAAATACCTTTGAGGATGACGATATAGTTTATCAAGAGGATGAACTACCTCTTGTAACAAATATTATAGAAGTGGACACGATGGAAGTTGCTCATTACACATCTAATTGTGTAGAAGAAGTAGAATTATCTGAAGAGGAAGATGCAGATGAAAGTGAAGATGTAGAGGAGGAAGAAGAAGAAGAAGAAGATGAGCTAAACGAACTAGATGAATTTTCAGAAGAGGATTAAATCTTACGTTTGTTTTATCATCATATTTGACACTTTAGTGACACTTTTATCATATAAATCTGTGATACTTTAGTGACACTTTTATCTGTGACTATGATATTTTTCAAAAATTTGTGATGTCTATCATATAAATATATATATTTGTTTTATTGTCATATGTTATTATCAGGTATGACTAGACCAGGAGGAGGACGACGCGGAGGATATTATATTAGGCAGTCCCGTCTGCCTCGGGCTGGGGATGCAGATTTCGTACCCTCATCCTCATCTCCGAGTACGCCAGTATATCATTCTGTTCCCGGTCCATTACCGGGACAGGGCAGTTCCAGCAGGTTGGCGACTCCTCCCTCGTCGTCCAGCATTCCTGATCCCGCGTCTAGCATTCCTCCGGTCGACGGCTCCATGGGGAGAGCCGACACCGAGCATATGAAGGACGACGATCAGACTTATCCTGCCCAGGCAGGAGGTGAGAGCGACCCTCCATGCGCTCTCCCGGACGAGACGCGTATGGAGATTTGGACGGACGAGCCTACGAAGTAAGTTAAGTAGTTAATATATTTTTCTTAAATGATTAAATGTACATATATATTCATGAAATTTATTATTGTATAGATATCGGCCTCCTGCAGTACAGAGACAGATGGGGTTATTTCTGAGGCAGAACTATGGTGGGCCTTGGATTAACTACTCAAATGCTCCCGCAGATATGAAGGCCTTTTGGTTGGCCCACTTCATGGTAAAAATTTTGTTTATTTTTAAATTTTAATAATCATTTGTGTATATTATATAACTTTTCTATTTTACTTCTGGTAGAGGACCTATTTCTATCCACCACAACGGGCGACGAAGATCGAGGCCCAATTTTCTGCCGTCGTAGGCAAGCTCATCCGTGATGCGATCCACGACCTGAAGTCTCGTGATCGCTCCAAAAAGCTGATCCATAGTTGGATTACGCCAGAGAAGTGGACTACGATTAAGGCTAGATTCGGCGAGGCCAGGTACCAGGAGCGGTCTGACAAGGACAAGGTGGCGCGGTCGAGCGCCAGTAAGTAGTGTGGTGGCTCCATTCCAATGACGGAGCATTTTCGTCGTCTGGTATGTTTCCTATGATGGACATCATTTTATATATAGTTGGATAGAATGTTTAATACTAATAATAGATAATATAATTTAACAGGTAAAAATGGGTGAGGACCACAACATGGTGACCGTCTTCCTGTTCACCCATCGGAGGGCTGGGGAGTTCATTGACGAGAGGGCGACGCAGGCATATGTACGTTCTATTCTTTATATTAATTTACTATAATTTAGAAAACAGAAAAATAGATATCAATATAGACTTTAGCAAACACTTAGACGTTAGCAAATATTGTTCTAGGCCGAGTTTCTTTGGCTACAAGAGGAGGCGGCTGCTGCTGCTAGTGTGCCAGCAGAGGGAGGGGCTGGTACTTCCTCCTAGCTGCCTACAGCTCCATCGCAGGATGACCTCTGGATGACCGCCATTGATGGTCTTCAGAAGGGTACGTACTACGGTACGGGATCCTACGGCGCCTATTTGGCTTCAGAGTCATCCCGTGCCCCCTCTGTCAGTGCGCAGTCTTCAGCTTCGCATGCGTCATCATGAGCTCGGGATATTGGTCGTCAGATCGACGAGCTGCGTCATGAGTTGCAGCAGTAGATTTCTAATCACCATACCGCAGAGCAACGATCCGACGATCCGATGATCACCGGACGATTTGATGTGGTCGAGCGCACTATATAGGAGCTGATAAGTCTGCAGCAGGCTATAGCTGCCAGCTTGCACACGCTCACCGAGTCTACACAGCGCACAGAGCATAGACAGGTCGAGCTGGAGGGATCGCAGAGGACCATGTCTGCCTCACTCACTCAGGTACAAACTTCGATTGAGGAGAGTACTCAGAGGATGGTGAGTACCCTTGCTGCGCATGGTGAGTGACTGCGAGAGCTGGAGCAGATACGTCCTTCTGGTCCATCAACGGCGCCGACTCCAGACATTGCACTGCCTCCTACTGCCCCTACGGTGTAGCTCACACACGAGCAGTATGAGTATATGCTATCTCAGATGCGCGGCAGGGGTCCTCAGTGATCTAGTAGATTTTTTTTTATCATCTTTGTATGTATTGGCCCTATGGGCCCATTGACCGTTCTGTACACTAATTTTCATTCTTATTTGCCCTCCATTGTGGATATGTATGTTTGTTGGATATTTAGTTTATGATTTTACTTTGTTGGTATTTTCATTGAGTACATGTATGATATTTACTTGGACATGTATGTTTGTGATACCTGCGACGGGGATGACAAATATACCTACGCTGGATTAAAAGCGATAATCTGATATACAAAGGAGGTGCTGCCAAAATTTTTAAAAAATATGTTTGGTATTTTTGTGATGATGTCTGTCTGTGTAAACACAGACACATAGCATAACAAAAATACCGAACATATTTTTTAAAAAAAATTTCATAATATCTGCGACGTATAGCGACATTTTGCGACGTATAGCGACGTATCCAGACGTCGCTACCGTCACGTCGCTATCCATCGCAATCCGTCGCTCAGTAGCTGACGTGGCAGAGAGTTAACGTCGCTAATTTGGTCATCGTACGTCGTTAAACTGCTGACGTGGCAGGCATGCCATGTCATCACATAAAAATAAATAACGTCGCTACGTAGTCACACTACGTCGCTAATTTGGCGACGTTTAAATTCGTCGCCCTCCGTCGCTAATTTTGCAATGACCCAGCGACATTGGGGTGATGTCGCAAACAGCGACGGAGGGCGACGAATTTGTCATCTGCGACTAGCTTTTTCGTGACCTTCATTTTTCGTCACTAAAGTCGTCGCTAATTACGTTTAGCGACATATTTTCCTAAATTAGCGACGTATCTGGACGTCGCTAATTTGCCTTATTTTAGTAGTTCATATCCACATTACATACAAATTTATATATATAGGCATATGTTACATCATGCATATTTACATAGTTATATAGATATATACATTCATGCACATTTACATACATACTTTTATATATTATATATGTTAACATTCATTACAATGCATTATATTTTACTTATACCTTTGATTCATTCATTCGTTCATATATGACATTCATTCATGCATTTATACATTCATTCATTCATGTTATCACTATATACATACTTGATTCATGTATCCACACATACATACATTGATACACAACATACATGTATACATTCATACATGCTTATATTGCATATATGTATACATACATACATTGCATACATGCCTATATATATATCATATATGCATACTTGCATTCATTCATGCACATTACATACTTACATGCATCTATACCTTATATATTTTGTATACAACATGTAAAAATAGAAGAGGAAAAAAAGGAAAAAAACTAAAATGGAAAGGGAAGGGAAAGAAAAATGTAAGAAAAAGGAAAAACAGTGGACATATACATGCTTGCATCATATATTTTACATTACCATACATGCTATCATTATATATTGTATTACATAATGTATACATTATGCATTCATATCTAACATTACATGTATACCTTGCATTCATATCTAGCATTCATTATATACTTTCATGCATACGTTGTATATCATTCTTTCATTCATTCATTTATGCATTGCTTACATACATTACATTGATTGCATTCCTACATGCTTGCATTCAACCATATATATACATTAATATAAAGAGGATACATATCATATATATATCATTTCATTCATCTAACATATCATGCATTACATACTCTACATTCATTTTATATCCATACTACATAGGCTCATAGGTTACACAAAATGTCTATGTCGTATAGTCACTCTTCTACTTAAAATCAATACTGTACCAATTGGGCCTTCACTAAATTCTAGGATTAAAGTATGTTGTAGCCCTTCGTGTTAGCCTTCTGAAACTTTAAACGGATCGCATTTTTGAGTCCGGAAGCTCCCGAAATTGCGAAAACACCGAAACGCGTTTGTCTTTCGGACAGCTGACACTCAAATAATTTTACAAAAAGTTCTAGAACGATTTTGGCTTATTAAAATATATATTTAGAAAGCTAACTTCGATATGGTTCTTTTAAAAAATAGGAGATTAAACGGAGTTCTAAGCTAAAAGTTATGACATTTCTAAGTTGCTTTGGTTAATAAAAACGTGGATAAATATTATGACGAATTTGAGTTGTTTTGGACAAAAGAAACACATGTAGGCCAAGATACTTGGATACCAATATAGGTATCCAAATAAAACTCATTCTAACCATCCTAACTAAGATCAATCCAGTCTCTAACCATTCTAAAACTGAATTTAAATATCTATTTAAACTATTATTATACATACATACACATGGGGTGTCCTAATTTGGGATCTATCAAGTAGGACACAAGACACATATCTAAAATCCTCAAGAGAGCTCCAAATGGCCTCAAATTTGAATCTAAAGGGGACACATGCATGAGGATGGATCCTACGGATTCAAAACTAATTTACATGTAAAGAAAATCGATTTAGAGGATGGGTTTTACCTATTGGGAGTGGAAACCTAATAAAATCCTTTAGGACACGGCTCCGATACGAAGATCCCTCAAAGTGGACACTCCTCCTTGCACTTCTCTTCCAATCCATGGTAGCACCCTACCCTTGGAGAATGGAAATGATTAAGGGAAGATTTGGTGAAGGAATGATTTGATTTGGAGATCAAATCAAATGGAAGGCTCTCTAAAATTAGGGAAGAACAAAAGAAAAATAAAAGAGGCAAGATTGTAATGAATGAAATGAATCATTCTCTCCTAAAGGTGGCTGCCATAAAGAGTCCGTTAGGGCTAATGGGAAATGTCCTAATTGCCCCTCTCTAGTCTCATATGGTTAAGTCTAGACTAGGTTCAAGTTTGGGGTCAAAGGATCTAGTTTTGAGTCTCTAACTTAACCATTCTAACATGATAAAAATTAGTCTAACTAAGTAACTTAAATGATGGGTTTTGTGGACCATGCTTAACTTAATATTGGGTCCCATCTTGAGTTTAAGCTACCCGGGTCACAATAAAAGTCGGAACGAGACAAAACTCAAACTCGACTAAACAAATCCAATAAAAACAATATTAAAAATATAAAATTTTCCCAAAATATTAAAATATGAAAAATGACCAAAATCATAATATATTAATTTAAATATTATTAAAATAATCTAAATTTTACTAATTAATCAAAATCCTAAATAATTTAAAAGTCATAAAATGATCAAAATATCCTCAAGCTAAAATATGGTAGTGACAGACTCCCACTTCTTTTGTGAGTCGGAGCCCGATGACCAAAGCGTTATATTCGGCTATATTTATTGAACAGGGTTCTGTGAGAGAATATGCCCGGTTGACCACCAATCCGGAGGAAAAAATTAATACTATCCCGACTCCAGCGATGATATCGCCTTGGGGCCCCGTTCTTGAAGCACCGTCGAAGAACATTCGCCAAACGTCATCATGTGAAGTCATGTTTAAGTTAAGGACTTCGTCTGGGATTTATTCATAGATTTTGACTGTTTCTGAGCCTGGACGGTCTGCTATAAAGTCGGCCAAGGCTTGACCTTTGACAACCTTCTGCGAAACGAAAACTATGTCGTAGGGGGATAACAGTATCGCCCATGTGGCTAAATGAGAACTGAGTGCGCCAGGCTTGGTCATGAAAACCCTGAGGGGATTAATTCACGAGACAACATGGATGGTCTGTCCTGTCACATAGTATTGTATTTTCTGAATGTCGAACACCACGGTAAGACACTCCTTCTTCACGGTAGTGTACCTATGTTCTAGTCCCACCATCATCCGGCTGAGATAGTAAATGGCTTGTTCGTGTCCCGCATCATTGTTCTGTGCTAGCAAGGCGCCGAGGGAGTCTTCCATCGCCCATACATAGAGCAGGAAGGGCTTTCCGACAACTGGGGCTACCAGAACTGACGGATTCGATAGATATTCCTTAATGTCATCAAAGGGGCGTTGACATTCTTCATTCCATATGAAAGAGATGCCTTTCTTCATGAGTTGTGTGAAGGGTTGACATCGCCTTGAGAGGTTAGATATGAACCTCCTGGTGTATGCTAGTCTTCCCTGGAGGTTTGACCTGGGCTAAGTAGGCGTCGGCATTCTAGAGTGCTTCACTCAATGAGACATGAAGGTCCTTGGAGAGCCTTAGGAGCTCGTATAACTACAACTTTGCCAACATATTAGCCAGTTGTGCTAATATGTCAAAGTTGTAAGGTCTCTCCAATCCCTGAGGTGCATCCTTACGGAGCGGCCTGTCGAAGCGGGTTTCTTTCGGCTTGGACCTGTCCGCCGATGGAGGCAGAGATGGCCCCGGAACATCAGTGGCAGGTATCATTGCCGGCTGAGGGTCTTCAACTGAACTACCCAGAGTGGGCTGGACTTAAGCCCCATACCGGGTAACAACGGCCGTCGTCTCCTTAGCTTCGACTGAAATTATATGGCATGATCTGGACTTCCTGTCCTTCTTCTTGTTGGCTAGAGATAACACCGCCTGGGTAACTTCGGGCACTAAGTCAGAGTGCACCCACATGACCTCTTATCGTGATGTAGTGAGAGGTACCAAGCCAATCGTCTGGTCCTGGACGGGAGGAAGATTAGTTACCTCCATCGTTGTTCGGGGGACAGGTATCATCCCGTCTTAAGTATTTATTGGGGAGAAGTCACCGAACTTAATTGATATCATGTTTGCCGCCATGGTAACCTCTTCAAAATCCAGCGACAAAGCTTTGGAGTCGATAAGACTTTGGATGTCCCGCTTTAGTTGAAAGCAGTCATGAGTGGAATGATGAACATAGCGGTAGAAGTGGCAATATTTTGGGTCTTCCATCTCTGTCGCTCGAGGCTCGCGCCTTAGTGGAGGGAGTTGGATTATGTTCTCTTGTAAGAGCATGTCGAAGATAGGCTTGACATGACTATCTTCGAATGAGTAATTCACCTTGGGCCACTAAACTTCTGCCTGCTTTTGTTCAGGCTTCTTGGTCGTAGCAGTGACCTTGGCCTGTTTGCCTTTATTGTCCCGGTTATTGGAGGTGCCGCCACTGTTGTTGTTATTGTGGGTGGTACCAGGACATTTGCCTTTGTCCTCTCCATCCAAAATGTGTAATCCCAGCTGGCGAGCCTTCTTCAACTTCGCCTCCACATTGGTGGCACTTATGATGAAGGTCGTCCAATCCCTAAACTGATCTTCGCCCATCCAGAGGCTGATTGCGGGGAGCAACTTCTTCTGGCAGATTTTAATCAAGGAGCTTTCGGGATTGCCTTGGGGCAATCTCATTGCAGTTTGGCGAAACCGCTCGGTATAGTTGTAGAAGCATGGAAAATATCAGAATAATGGTCCATGCGGCTCTGGATAAGAAGCCCATGCGGCTCATACAGGAGCTGCCTTAGGCGGTTCAAAGAAGACTCTCAGTCTCATGCGGCTCGGGAGTGTATGCGGTTCAGCAGGAATATGCGGCTCGATCGACGCCACGTGTCCCCTTGTGATCCTTCCCTACAGCTGGCCATTTGAGTAGTGGCCTCATTTAATGCTCTGACACGACTTGACGACCGTGACGGCTCTGACATAAAGTATCATAATGGTTCTGCCATAATGACAGGCTCTTCGAGAAAAGAAAAAAAATCTCTGACCCGATCCGTCAGAAGTCCTAGATTGCCACGTGGCAAGTCTCATGCGGCTTAAATGGAGAACAGCTTCATGCGGCTCACTGAGAAGTCACCCTATATGACTAGCAGAAATCAGCCATATGCGGCCCACCAAGAGCCCAGTCCATGCGGCTCAATACAATGCTAGCCTATGCGGCTTGTAAAGACTATGCATATGCGGCTCATTGAGAGTTCATCCCCTGCGGCTCAATAAAGCACTGTCCTATGCGGCTCATGAAGATTATCTTCCTGCGGTTCAAGTCTTGTCTATCCCATACGGCTCTGGCAGGACCCACAATTAAAACACGTGGCATCGGGTCAATCAAGGATTTAACCGAATCCCAACAAGTATATTTGACATCATCATCATAATTACTGAGATCAGGGCATATCATTTATCTTCAAGCCAATGGGACACATGGCGAGCAATCGAACATTGGTATAATCAATCATGATGATTTAAAGCAGTTAACATTAACTGCTCACAAGATTCGGTGCTATCCGTATTAATGACCTAGATTCATTGTAATCAGGATCAAGGGTTCAGATAGATTGAAGGAGCGCCAACATTCCGAACAAATGATCATTAGCAAACCCTAATGATCACATCACGCTCTTATAAATAGCCAGCATCATTTCTTTGCAAAACCCTCCGGCAACAAAAGAATAAAAAAAAGAGAGAGACAGATATACAGAGAGAGCTTCCCCCCTTTTCGATAACCACAGAGAGAGAGAAGCCAGGAGAGCAACACGAGGAGAGCAAGAAGAGCATTTCTTCGTCCACGCCAAGCAGATCTTCCACGAGCCATGGCTGCATACCGATCGTCCAAGGAGTAAGGCAGAGCGGCCGTCGCTTTCCCGAGCCTCTATCGTCACCCCCAGAATCAAAAATAAACAATTGTACTTAGACTGCTGTACCTAGGTTTTCGTCCCTAGGCTTTCTTTGTACAAGCGAGTTTGTAACGTGAAGTAAAAGTCCGGTCCTCCGATAATTGTTCTGTTCTTTTATATTTCATGGCAGACACGATGGCGACTCTGCTGGGGACAAACTTCTCTACGACTGAGGAGTTGGTGACGCAATCGGATGCAGCCAAACTTGGCTCCACACAACAGAAGATGGTCGTCCGCTTTGACCAACAGGCGTTCGAAGAGATGCTCTCTGAAGGCAGCACTGGCCCGGTCCAGAAGCGTACCCGCACCGCGAAGGCTCGCAAAGAGTGGAGGCCAAAATCATTGCTCCTCCTCAAGCCCTCGATGGGATACCCTTTGTTGCTCAAGATGGCGAGAAGGACTCTCCTGCAACCCCACTTCAGACCGTAGACAACACTGCTGTCCCCAAGTCCGACAGAAAAAAACACTATGATGCTGGACTTGCAGGAGCAAAGAGGAACTCTGTGCGATCCGAGCCGCAGAAGGGTATTAGCCGTAGGTTGAAAGCCCATGCGGCTACATCCGCCAACCGTATGAAGAAAACTCATGCGGCCACATCTGTCAGCCGCATAACTTATGCGGCTACAGTTGCCAACCGCATGGATGAGACTCATGCGGCTATCAATGTCAATCGTTTGCAGAAAACCCATACGGCCACAGATGCCAACCGCATGCGGCCAGCCTGCACGGTCGTGACTCCTAGCCGCATAAGAACTCATCCGACGGCAGAAGACAACCGCATACAGACAGCCTGCACGGTTTCTAATCCCAGCCGCATAGCATCCGCTCCATGCTCCTCTCGATCAGTTTTCGACCGTCTCTCGTACGGTCCGAACCCTGATGATTCTCTGGATGATAAGCCAGAATCTGTGGTATTCAACTTGGACTCTTCTTATTATGCACCCACAAGTGCTAAGAAAAAGAAGTCTAGGGCAGCGCGGGCTCATCAAGCCCAGACAGCTGCCCCAACCTCCGACTATCGGGGCGTCCCGCTGATTATTACGCGGGCCTCTGATGGGAAGTTGTATAGGACCGCTCGAGTCCAGTCTCCAGCGGCAAACGGACAAAGTGGTTCCTCTGACCTGCGTGAGGCTATCCTCTACAAATGAAAGGAAAGAGAAGGGGCCTCGGCGTGTAAAGAGTCCTCACATGGACGTCACTGTACCCAGATTATCGTCAACTACTGCTGCAACAACACGGCAGTGACGGAAGACCGGCCATCCGTCTTCCAAAGATTACAGCATCCGAGCTCGGAGGACGAGGCACCTCCTGTTGTCTCCTGCAATTCCACGCAGAAAGTCCCCGCCGAGGGGAGAGGGAATAAGACAAGCATCTCCAGTCCGAAAATATCAACCACTACAGCTAAGAAATTGTCGGCTAAACGGTTGCCCTCCACCGGAGTATACCAACACACCCGTTCGAAGACAAAATCTGCTGTAATGGGAGATTCATCGTCCGCACCACTGAGGGTCGAGGGAGCTGGGGGTAGCACTCCTCCGAACATCCACAACAATCCGATGTTTCAGGGAGATGAGCCCGAGGAAACAACCCTCCCGTCAGGTACAACAGATGCCGACGTCCCCGATGACATCCATGACTCTCAAGATGAAGCAAGCTCCGAAGCTGGGGGTACTGTTCCTTCTGAGTCCGAACCCGAAGAGAATATTCTCACCTACCCCGATGATTTCTCGATGCACGGGTATGACTCAGAGGGCACACCCTCCACCGTCCTTTCCGTCACTCCTCACGTAAGGACGGTGTTCATGACGGACAACAATCAAGGTGGTTCCAGTGATCGCCAACACATCGACACTTTGGAGGCCATACTGCACGTCTTGGTCAAGTCTGTAGACGAGATCAAAGCGGCTCTTCCTACTCTGCAGGGGGTGACACCTGGCCAAACAAGCACGGGTCCTGCAAATAATATAGATTCAAATTCAGCGACACCGAACCCGGGCAATAATCCTCCCAAAGTAACGGCTCCTACTGCGACAGATGAGACCCGAGAAGTAAGGAAAGAAGTTCAAGAGCTCCGAGCCATGTTCCACGCCCGAGAAAACTCTCAAGACTTCATAATACGGCAACCATATCCTGCTGAATGGAGGGATGTTACATTCCCACCAAGATATAAGCCGTTCAATATCAACCCCTATGATGGCAAGACCTCAGCAAGTCGGTACATCACTTACTTCGAGGTCACCACCGACCATCTGCCTCATGATGACGCTATCCTCACACGGTTATTCATCGGGGCATTGGAAGGAGTCGCCTTCGACTGGTACCGCAACCTGCCGGACAATTGCATCCACTCCTTCGCTGGCTTCAAACGCTTGTTCTTGGAGAGGTTCTACGAGGTAGGCCAGGACGTCACAATGTCTACCCTCATGGATGTCGTCCAAGGAGAGAAAGAGCTGACGAGGAATTACATTGAGCGATTTCGTCAAACCGCAATAAAGTTACCATCCGGCAATCCGGATTCTTCCTTGATTGAAATCTGCCAAAAGAGACTGCTCCCAACAATTAGTCTCTGGATGGGCGAAAGTCAATTCAAGGACTGGAAGGCTTTTATCATCAGTGCTACAAGTGCCGAGGAACGATTAAGGAAGGCTCGCCAACTGGGGTTGCATATCTCAGATGGAGAGAACAAGGGCAAGCGTCCCAGCACCAACACCGAGAATGGGGGTAGCCCCTCCAACAATCGGGACAACAGAGGCAAGCAGGCTATGGTGGCCGACGCGGCCCAGAAGCCCGAGTCACAACCAGCAGACAAACATTGGCCTCAAATCACTTACTCTTTTGAAGACGGCCACGTCAAGCCTATCTTGGACATGCTCATACAAGAAGATAGAATTCAGCTCCCTCCACCAAGACGGGAGCCTCGGCCGGCTGACCTGGAGAACCCAAAGTTCTGCCATTACCACCGCTACGTCCACCATGCTACACACGACTGCTACCAACTGAAATGGTACATCCAAAACCTCATCGATTCGAATGCTCTAGACATCGATTTCGAGGAGGTAACCGTAGCAGCCAATATGGTGTCCGTACAATTCGGCAGCTTCCCTCCAACAGAGACTCAAGACGGTGTTATACCCATCCCTCTGGCAACGATAGAAATTGCTAATCTTCCGCCCGCTCGAGATCAAGCTGCCGGTCTAGTACCTCTCACTACATCGCGAGAAGAAATTATGTGGGTCCATCTAGACCTGGTCCACGAGGTGACTCAGCCCACAACGCCTTCCATACGCAAGAAGAGAAGTAGAAAAGTCAGATCATGCCGCACCGCCTCGGCAGACGAGGAAGAAGTCACTGCCGTTGTTACTCGATCTGGAGCACATTCTCAGCCCGTGGCTGAAAACTCGACTGATGATTATCTGCCCACTACCACTGATGCTCCGGGGCCGACTCAGCCTTCAACGACCGACAAGCCTAGGCCGAAGGAGACTCGCTTCGACAAATCCCTCCGAAAGGAAACACCTCAGGAGATGGAGAGGCCCTACAACTTCGACATCTTGGCACAATTGGCCAATAAACCGGCCAAATTGTCCTTATATGAACTCCTAAGGCTTTCGAAGGATGTCCGCGTGACCTTGAGCGATGCACTCCAAAATGCTGATGCATACTTGGCTCAGGCCAACCTCACAGGAGACAATCAGCTCGCAGATCTCCAAGACAACGTGTGTACGGGAGCGATGCCCAATATCGTCTTTACCCCACAGGATATGCTCATCAAAACCAACCTGCACGATCGCCCGTTATACTATACTGGATACATCGGCGACGTAAAGGTGGACTGGATGCACATTGATCCTGGGTCCTCTATAAGCATCATCCCGTAGGGTCTGCTACATCATCTTCGCATTCCAATGCATCGCTTGACGCCTACAAACACCGCCATCTGCGGTTTCAATTCGGGCAGGAGCTACCCAATCGGGAAGATCCGCCTGAAATGCCAAATTGGCGATCTCCAATCAGAAGTCACCTGCTACGTCATAGATGCCGACACTTCTTACAACATCCTTTTGGGGCGCCCTTGGATACACGATTATATGATCGTGCCTTCCACACTGCACCAATGCTTCAAGTATGTCGACAAGAATGGCTTCGTGAGGACAGAATTTGCTGACATCGATCCCTTCAAAGGGGTCGAATCCTACTACTCGGACTCCTGCTTATACGAAAAGTCGAAAAGGCACCTTGATGAAGAAAATGAGCACGCTGGTGCCGAAGCGGCCACAGGATCAGAAGAACCTCTGACGATCCACCTCCAAGCTCGCAAACCGGGCAAATCCGTACCCCTTACGGCCACGCTGCGTAAGGACGCAATCAGTCTCTCGGCACAGGAAGAGCAGCTGAGAATCCGGCTGCCAAGGTCCAGCCAAGTGCCGAGATCCACAACAGGGCCACTTACCATCAGATTGCCGAGAGTTATTCAACCCCAAATGGAGAAACTCAATCCCTCCGATAGGCCACTGACAATACGCCTTCCCAAGAAGAGTCATCATCCCGATACGAGGTCTGACACTTCTAGCGAACCAGCCACCCCTCGCTCCATATCGAGTACCAGACTGGGGGTTGCTAGTCTATCGACAACCCCACGCTCTGCTCTGTCAGTTGAACCTCTGAAGATCAAGCTGACTAGGTCGTCCTCTCAGTCTTCATTTACACAGGGGGTAGCCGAGGAGGAACCGGAGCTAGCCAAGTATGTGGCTATCCACACTAATGTCCCCTCCGCCGATGATGTAATTCCCCTAGAAAAGATACCTTACTTCATCAATAAAGGGTTATCTTTGAATTACACCGAGCTCAATAAGCTATGTACAATGTATGCTATGGACCACGGTATAGGCACTCACCTACACACACAGGTGACAAATGTATATACCGCGATCCAGCTTACTCCAGCAGAAGACGCCTACCGAATAATCGAGGGAGGGGATCATCCAATCATCTTCGGTCGGAAGGACGATCCGCACCCCTTCACCATAAAAGAAGTCGATCTTGGGTCAGATGCCGGGAGACTGCCTCTGTATCTTTATAGCCCTCAGTCCAAATATCTCATGCAGAAACAGGGGTATGATCTAGAGACTACACCAGGTTTGAATTACGGCACTGGACGGCGATTACCTTTGAAGCCACCAGTACCGGTTGGCAAACCATGGGACTACTATAGCAAAACTCGATGTGGACTAGGGTATGTAACTCCCACGACGACCCCTGAGAGTTCAGATGAAGAATGTGACTGGCAGTCACATTCAATCGGATCACCAACTTGTCAGAGAATATATTGACGTATTCGCATGGAGTTATGAAGACATGCCGAGATTAAACCCCGATATTGCTCTTCACAAGCTCAACATACGGCCAGATGCAAAGCCAGTCAAGCAGCAACAACGACGCTTCCGCCCAGACGTCATGGATGTGATCGAAGCCGAAGTCAACAAACTAATAGCCAGCGGCTTCATTCATGAGGAGCAACATCCTGACTGGGTCGCCAATATAGTTTCGGTCCTTAAGAAGAATAGGAAGATCCGAATCTGCATCGACTTTCGTAATCTAAATGAGGCATGTCCGAAAGACGAATTCTCCCTCCTCATCACAGACATCATGATCGACAACACATGCGGCTTTGAACGTATGTCATTCATTGATGGATTCTCGGGGTACAATCAAATCAAGATGTCTCCCGACGACGAAAAGCACACATCATTCCGAACACCGATTGGCACATACTGCTACACAGTCATGCCATTCGGTCTAAAGAATGCTGGCACTACATATCAGCGAGCCATGAGTATCATTTTCAGAGAATATTAGCGCAAGACGGTGGAATGCTATGTCGACGACATCGCCGTCAAGAGTCGTCGTAAGGAAGATCATCTTCAGGACCTGAGGACGATATTCGACCTGATGCAAGCCCACAATCTGAAGATGAACCCTACGAAATCGTTCTTGGGCGTAGCCAGCGGGAAGTTCTTGGGCTTCATCATCACTGCACAGGGTATCCATGTAGACCCCGAGAAAATAAAGGCGATCATGGAGATGGCTCCCCCGAAAAATCTTCGCGAACTTAGAGGCCTCCAAGGAAGGCTAGCTTACATCAGGAGGTTCATTTCTAACCTCTCCGGGCGATGCCGACCGTTCACACACCTCATGAAGAAAGGAATCTCATTCGTATGGGACGAGGAATGCCAGCGTGCTTTCGACAGCATCAAAGAATACTTATCAAATCCTCTAGTTTTGTAGCCTCGATTCCTGGAAAACCATTCCTGCTCTACGTACGGGCAATGGAACACTCCCTTGGCGCTTTGTTGGGACAAAACAACGATGCAGGCCATGAGCAAGCTATATATTACCTCAGTCGAATGATGATTGGGCCAGAACACCGATACACCGCTGTGGAGATGGAATGCCTCACCCTGGTGTTCGCCATTCAAAAGATGCGGCACTACGTCACAGGGTAAACCATACATGTGACCTCCTGAGTCAACCCTCCTAGAGTCCTCATGACTAAACCAGGGGCACTCAGCTCTCGCCTCGCTACATGGGCAATATTGCTATCCCCCTATCATATGATCTTCGTCCCGCAGAAGGCTGTCAAGGGTCAAGCCCTGGCAGACTTCTTGGCAGCCCACCCAGGATCGGAGTCATCCAGAATATATGAAGAGATCCCAGATGAGGTCGTCGATTCGAATACAGCCACCCACGATAAAATATGGCGGATGTTCTTCGATGGCGCTTCAAGAACCGGACCCAAGGGAAACATCGTCGTTGGGGTCGGAGTGGTATTGATTTCTCCTACTGGGCTGGTGATCAATCGCGCCTACTCCCTCACAGAACCCTGCTTTAACAATGTGGCCGAGTATAACGCTCTGGTCATTGGTCTCCAACTGGCAAGAGAGCTGGGGGTAGAATACCTTGAAGCGTACGGCGACTCCCAACTAATCGTCAATCAGATCCGGGGCTCATACGAGGTCCGCCATGAAGACATGATCCCCTACCATTAAATTGCGATCAATATTATCTCATCGTTTGAGGGATTCTTCATCGAGCACGTCCCCAGACTCCAAAATATCGAAGCCGATGCTCTAGCAGGCCTTGCCGCTTCTTTAGCAGTGCCAAACCAAGCTCATCATTCGGTTGACGTGATAGGCCATGAACTGGTCTGCCCGAAGAACAATGTTCAATTCGTGGCGAATTATTCCGCCCAGACGGTCGACGAAGCACCAGACTGGAGACAACCATTCATCGACTTCGTCGTCTACGACATCCTCCCAGAGAACCCAAAGGAAGCCACTTCTGTCAGACGGCGTTCTCTCAGATTCTTCTACGATACAGAGACGAAGATGCTGTATCGCCGCTCCTATGACGGATTATTACTCCGGTGCCTGTCGAACGCAGAAGCCAAAGAAGCCGTACGAGAAGCTCATGACGGTGTCTGCGAGGCCCATCAGCCCGATCCAAAACTACAAAATTGCCTTCGCCGAATGGGCTACTACTGGCCCACGATGGTGGCAGACGCGATAGATATTATGTTTGCCGCCATGGTAACCTCTTCAAAATCCACCGACAGAGGTTTGGAGTCGATAAGACTTTGGATGTCCCGCTTTAGTTGAAAGCAGTCATGAGTGGAATGAGGAACATAGCGGTAGAAGTGGCAATATTTTGGGTCTTCCATCTCTGCCGCTCGAGGCTCTCGCCTTAGTAGAAGGAGTTGGATTATGTCCTCTTGTAAGAGCTTGTCGAAGATAGGCTTGACATGACTATCATCGAATGTGTAATTCACCTTGGGCCACTAAACTTATGTCTGCTTTTGTTCAGGCTTCTTGGTCGTACCAGTGACCTTGGCCTGTTTGCCGTTATTGTCACGATTATTGGAGGTGTCGCCACTGTTGTTGTTATTGGGGGTGGTACCAGGACATTTGCCTTTGTCCTCTCCATCCGAAATGTGTAATCCCAGCTGGCGAGCCTTCTTTAACTTTGCCTCCGCATTGGTGGCACTTATGATGAAGGTTGTCCAATCCCTAAACTGATCATCGCCCATCCAGAGGCTGATTGTGGGGAGCAACTTCTTCTGGCAGATTTTAATCAAGGAGCTTTCGGGATTGCCTTGGGGCAATCTCATTGCGGTTTGGCGAAACCGCTCGGTATAGTTTCTTGTTAGCTCCGTCTCCCCCTGAGCGACGTCTATAAGAGACGACATTGTCACATCGTGCCCCACTTCGTCGAATCTCTCTATGAACATATGCTTGAAGCCTTCAAAAGAATGGATGCAATTGTCTGGAAGGTTGCGGTACCAGTCGAACGCGATCCCCTCCAATGCTCCGATGAATAATCGTGTGAGGATGGCATTGCTATGCGGCAAGTGGTCGGTTGTGACCACAAGATAAGTCATGTACCGACTAGCAGAGGTCTTCCCGTCATACGAATCAATATGAAACGGTTTGTAACGTGGCAAAAAAGGAATGTCTCTCCATGCAACGGGATATGGTTGCCATATTCTGAGGTCCCGGGAGGAGTCCCGGGCGTTGAACATTGCTCGAAGCTCCTGAACTTCCCTCCTTGCCTCCTTGGTTTCATTTGAAGCTGAAGGAACGGATGCTCCTAAAGGATTGTCACCAAAAGGAGGAGCGGTCGTATTGGAGTCTGCGTTGACTGCAGGTTCCATGCTTGCTTGTCCAGGTGTCCTTATCGGTTGAGTCGGCAAGGCAGCTTTAATTTCATCTACTGACTTGGCCAGGGACAGGAGCATGGCTTCAAGTACTTCTAGACGTTGTCAATCAGTAGGTCCTTTATGGTCATCGTCGGCCATAAAGACGGTCCGCACATAGGTAGACATGGAAGGGACCATAGAAGAGGTACTCTCCGTATCGTACCCTCGTACAGAGAAATCGTCGAGGAACGTCGGAATGTCCTCTTCCTCGGATTCAGAAAAGGTGCCACCCCCTGCATAGAAAGCTGCATCGTTTTGGCCAAGGCGGTCATCCTCGGGGACGTCCAAGTCCGTTGCATAATTCCAGTGGATCTACCCCCTGTGTATGCTCTTAGAACACCGGGTTGTCGCATATATTGAAGGAACTGCTGCCCCCAGCTTCATCTACCCCCAGGGAGGCCGAGGGTGCACCCCCGGGTGTTGGAAGCTTCTTTCTGGATCGAGTGCCTAGGTAGACACCCCCTGCGGTTGTCGGCGGCAATCCTTCCGATGAGAGTTTCCTTACGATGCAAGCTGAGACTGCCGGGCTAAAAGAGCCTGTCTTCATTCCTCTCTTGCTGGGAAGAACCTTCCGAGTTGAATTACAGGAGGCGAAAGGAAATTCCTTATCTCCCAGAATTTGCACCTGTTCCTCAAATGGTTGTCGGGCAGGTGCTGGCTGGTGCATCCATTGGAAAATGGACTGCCGACCTTTAGGTGCTGCCGACTTGTCGTAGCAGCAGTTGATGATGACCTGGGTGCAACGATGTCCCAAAAAGGGCTCATCACATGCCAAAGTAGCTTCTTTCTCCTTTCGTTTGTGAGTAATCACCTCTCGCAAGTCGATAGCAGACTGATCTACCTTTGCATCCAATTTGTGGACTCGGGTATCCCGAGCACACGAGTGCGTAGGTATCATGTTTGCTCCCTGATCCGAGGCTAGTAAAAGCACTTGCTTTCAATCGTTGGAGGGAGACTTTTGAGACCCACCCTGTCCGTTAGCCCTAGGGGACTAGACGTGGGTGATTCTGTACAACTTTCCATTAGGAGCCCATATAACAGTTAACGGTGCCCGCTGACGGTCAGCAGCTTGGACAGTTGACTGGGCTTGTTGGACCCGTACTGCCCTAGACTTCTTCGATTTAGCACCTGAAGGTACATAGTAAGAAGAGTCCATATTGGAATATTCCACATTCTCAATGGGCCGTATAGAGTCAGACCCGCTTGAGAGACGGTCGAACACAGAGCTTCTGACAGGGCCGTATGAGACATCCTGTCTGTGGCGAGGATTGGCTGTCGCATGGGCCATCTGCCTGCGGCCAGAGTTGGCTGCCATATGGGCCATCTACCTACGGCCAGAGTTGACTACCGCATGGGCCATCTACCTGCGGTCATAGTTAACGGCCGCATAGGCCATCTGCCTGCGGCCAGAGTTGGCTGCCGCATGGGCCATCTGCCTGCGGCCAAAGTTGGCCACCGCATATGCAAACTGCTCATCTCTCTTATGCGGCCTCTTCCTCATCCGCAAGGATTTCCCTCGTGCCCCCAAAAACTCAGCATCGTAGTGTTTTCCTTTGCTGGATTTGTGGACAGTAGGGTTCTCCGCGGTCGGAAGCAAGGCCGCAAAAGAGCTTTGATCACCGTCTTGGGCTACAGAAGAAGCTTCTTCGAGAACCTGGTCGGGGGTAACAGGTTTTTGCTTCAACGTTATACGGGTTCTCTTTGCGTTGGCTCACTTCTGCGACGGGCTGGCACTCCCTTCAGAGAGCATTTCTTCGAATGCTCGTTGGTCAAAACAAACCATGAGCATTTGCTGCGTAGAGCCAAGCTTGGACGCGTCAGATTGCATCACCAACTTCTCATCAGAGGAGAAGGAAGTCCCCAGCAGAGTTGCCATCGTGTTTGCCATTAAATATCAAGAACAAAAATTACGGAGGAATTGAACTTGATTGCAAACTCGCTTGTACAAAAGAAAGCCTAGGAAACAATCTAAGTATAATTGTTTAGTTTTTGATTCTGGGGGTGACGATGGAGGCTCGGGAAAGTGTAGCAACTCTACCTTACTCCTTGGACTATCAGACACAGTTTTTGCTCTCGAAAAAATTGCCCTTTGTAGGTTGCCCGCCTTTTGCATGGGTGTGGTACCCTGCTATTTATAGTGATAGATATCTTGAGCCGCATTGATGGCCATGTGTGTCATGCCCCAATCACGCTAGGGTGGTCTGTCTTGCCAGGATACCTGCAAGATCGTTCGTCCTCGCTAAGGCGTGATGCCGTACAAGCCTAAGTTGCGCTTGCACAAGGCCATGTACCTGCACAAAACAACTAGTCAAGCAAAAACACACGCACGCACCCATTTATTGCAGAAAACTAAATATTGAACACAGAGATTTGAAATAGAAATACTTTTTTTATTGATAAACTTGATAGGAATATAAGTACAAAGCTTTGCAAACTCAGACTGCCTTTTCTTGGCTACATGATTCTCTTTTAAAACTCTCTTTTAAAAATATTCGCAATGCCCATACATCATATCCCTTTTATTACATGCTGGAATTGAAAATACACCTTCAAAGAAAAAGAAACTTACAAATTGACTGGAAAAGAAAATGAAGCTTGAGGCAATCTACGAGCTCTAGTGGGCTAGACGAGCTTCAGTGCCTCACTTGAAATTCCCCTGTCTCCTTTTGCTTTCTGAAAAGGATACCCACAACGTGGGTCAGCACACATCATGTACTAGCGAGCAACTTTTGGTCGAACTTGTAAATCTCTGCACTAAATCAACATGTGGAGCTAACATTTTACTAGTGATCTTTCTACTTGTCTAGGTTCTTTTTAACAATTCATAAGAACATGATAGTAGAAATATTTTGTAAGCAACTTACCATCGCCGATAATCATCCCTGCACAAACATGTTAGCACAATTTGCATAATAAGTAATTCGTGTTTCATTCTTGCAGATATTGAAGTTGTAATTCGGGTCATGCAGATGGACTATTCTACATGTTGGTCCATGGGGTATCCCCATGATTAGCCGCTGTGACTCTTTGGTTCAGCTCGTCGCTAAGGACTCAGATGTCGGCTACCCTTTTAACATGAGATCTCTTTTACCTCAGGGTGCTCTTAATCTCTCCTAGGCCAAGCGGTTCCAGGTGCCCCCAGATACCACCAGAGAGACAAATATTTCCTTGTATACAAGTTGTCCGAGACCAAATACATGCTCTAGCCGTTCTATCAGATGAGATACATTTGGACTTATGCACAGATATACGACACGTTCATTTCGTGCCTTCTTATTCATCTCAACACGTACAAGTTCGTCTGTACGTGTCTACATTTTTCAAGCATACTTAGTAACCGAACAGATGATAATTCTTATGGAGCAGATAGAGTAGCAATACATAATCTTGCATTTGATTTAATTCAATTATCTTCTCTTATCTTTTGTTGATGTGGTATCGTTGATCATAGGGACAAGGCAACATAGTGGACTAGAGATCATTTTTATTAGGTGTACAGATCAATTTTTGTTCGATTGAAGCAACTCACCGAGATGAATCTTAGTTGAGAGAAGGAGAAACTTTTTGCGACATTCACGAACAGCTCACGCGTCCTACATTGGCACCAATAGTTGATTAGCATACTTCGGTCTCTTTCTCTCAAGATTCGGAATGAATACGAAATGCGATGAAAGCGAACAATGAAAACCAATCATCGAAAACCAATACGAAAATGCATTCATCAAAATCAAGCAGCGAAAGAAAACATCCAACAAAACTCTTGGATTCATTTCAATAGAAGCCAATCCATCAATTGGAAAGGTTCATTGCATTTCATTCATGATCAATCGATACCGTCAAAGGTTTCCCCAAATATTCAGCTCAAGGCCGAGTCAGCAAGCCGTGGGTATTACATAGTGAACCGCGAGGAGCGGGTCACTACGTAATAACCCACCGAAAAAAGTTTTTTCCTCGAAACTTAAGAAACAAGCTCACCTCTACTAGTATTGCATTCAGGATCAAGTAAGGTAGAGAGATTATAGGCGCGCGCTGTCGTAGTGTTGGCATTCCGTAACTGCTGATTGTGCGGATTATCTCGAAGCGGCGGTGGGCCTGGCAGTGGACCACGCTCCTCTATATCATCTTTGTTTTTATTTCTCTTTGGACAATTTCTGACGGCGTGACCCTGTTGGCCACAGCTGAAACAAGCTTTATTTGCGACACGACAAACTTTCTTGGTGTGTCCACGCTTCCCACAGTGACTGCATTCCAAACCTTTTGCATAGCGACAGTCTTCATTCACATGTCCTCGTCGACCGCAGTAGGTATAGATTATTTTATTTCGTGGTTCCCCATCGGTCTTTTTCTCACCGTCGTGGTACCTCTTAGTAGGCTGGTTGCGACCATACTGATTCTTTATTGACGCTTTCCTTAGGCTAAATTGTTCTACCTGCAGTGCCGCCTCAAAGGCCTGAGAGTACGACCCGTATTCTCGGTTCAGCACGCTCAACTGAATGTCGTCATTCAGGCCTTCAACGAACCGATCTATACGGGCCTGTTCCGTGGGTAACATAACAGCAGCAAAATTTGCCAGCTTGGCAAATTCAGATTCATAGTCCTCCACGGACATATCTCCTTGTTTCAGTGTGATAAAGTCATTCTCCATTTTCTTGCTCATGGCTGGAGGCAGACATTGATCCAGAAATGCCTTCTTGAACGAGGCCATGAAATCTTTCCATTCCTAGTCGTTGCAAGCAGTGCTGGCTTCTTCGCTTTCTACCAGTCCTTTGCCCGCAGCCATAGTAGCAGAGCGGCACACAATACCTTCTTGCTACTCGAAACTCCTACGAATGTGAACAGACTTTCCCTTTTATCGATCCAGTCCACCACCTTATCTGGTGATGTCCTGCATTCAAATTCTGGAGGTTTCACATCCAAGAAGTCCTTTGGCTTAAAGGAAGAGTGCCTTTGCGCCGGCTGGGGTTCGTCACCATCCACGGGCTCAAACTCGGGTGTTCCCGTTGGTTTGGTCGCTGCGGTGGTATCTCGATTTGCCGCAAGCGCAGTGATAAGTTGTGTCAAGGAATCCAACTGCTTTTATTGGGCCTCTAGTCGGGCCTGTTGCATTTGGCCATGCTCCTTATTATCTTGCCTCTATAGTTCCAATAAGGTCACGATCCGTTCTATCAGATCGGTCGAGGCAGAGGGTCGAGGAGGAGCTATTTCTCTACAAAAGATTATAACTTCTGTCAGTCTCATAAAATATTATGGAATTATTATATGGGGCATTGGTTTTTATAACTCAAAATCAGGACTTTTGAAAGCCATCAAAATACTTTATATACTTTTTTCGAAAACGATATTTGTAAGAGGCCAAGGACGTAAAACCGTGCTCTGATACCACTTTGTCACGCCTCGATCCCGCTAGGGTCGTCCATCTTGCTTGGATCCCTGCTGGATCGTTTTTTCTCGCTAAGGCGTGATGCCGTGCAAGCCTAAGTTGTGCTTGCACAAGGCCATGTACCTGCATAAAACAACCAGTCAAGCAAAAACACACGCATGCACCCATTCATTGCAGAAAACTAAATATTGAACACAGAGATTTGAAATAGAAATACTTCTTTTATTGATAAACTTGATAGGAATACAAGTACAAAGCTTTGCAAACTCAGATTGCCTTATCTTGGCTACATGATTCACTTTTAAAACTCTCATTTGAAAATAGTCGTAATGCCCATACATCATATCCCTTTTATTATATGTTGGAATTGAAAAGACACCTTCAAAGGAAAAGAAACTTGCAAATTGACTGGAAAAGAAAATAAAGCTTGAGGTAATCCACGAGCTCTACTGGGCTAGAAGAGCTTCAGTGCCTCACTTGAAATCCTCCTGTCTCCTTTTGCTTTCTGAAAAGGATGCCGACAACGTGGGTCAGCACACATCATGTACTGGCGAGCGGCTTTTGGCCGAACTCGCAAATCTCTGCACTAAATCAACATATGGAGCTAACATTTTACTAGTGATCTTTCTACTTGTCTAGGTTCTTTTTAACAATTAATAAGAACATGATAGTAGAAATATTTCATAAGCAACTTACCATCGCCGATAGTCATCCCAGCACAAAAACATGTTAGCACAATTTGCATAACTAGTAATTCGTGTTTCATTCTTGCAGATATTGAAGTTGTAATTCGGGTCATGCAGATGGACTATTCTACATGTTGGTCCATAGGGTGTCCCCATGATTAGCCGCTGTAACTCTTTGGTTCAGCTCGTCGCTAAGGACTCCGATGTCGGCTACCCTTTTAACATGAGATCTCTTTTACCTCAGGGTGCTCTTGATCTCTCCTAGGCTGAGTGGTTCCAGGTGCCCCCAGATACCACCCGAGAGACAAATATTTCCTTGTATACAAGTTGTCTGGGACCAAATGCTTGCTCTAGTCGTTCTATCAGATGAGACACATTTGGACTTATGCACAGATATAAGACACGTTCATTTCGTGGCTTCTTATTCATCTCAACACGTACAAGTTCGTCTGTACATGTCTACATTTTTCAAGCATACTTAGTAACCGAACAGATGATCATTCTTATGGAGCAGATAGAGTAGCAATACATAATCTTGCATTTGATTCAATTCAATTATCTTCTCTTATCTTTTGTTGATGTGGTATCGTTGATCATAACGACAAGGCAACAGAGTGGACTAGAGATCATTTTTATTAGGCATACAGATCAATGTTTGTTCGGTTGAAGCAACTCACCGAGATGAATCTTAGTTGAGAGAAGGAGGGACGTCACGCACCGTTCACGAACAGTTCACACGTCCTACATTGGCACCAACAGTTGATTAGCATACTTCGGTCTCTTTTTCTCAAGATTCAAAATGAATGCAAAATACGATGAAAGTGAACAATAAAAACCAATCATCGAAAACCAACACGGAAACGCATTCATCAAAACCAAGCAGCGAAAGAGAACATCCAACAAAACTCTTGGATTCATTTCAATAGAAGCCAATTCATCAATTGGACAGGTTCATTGCATTTCATTCGTGATCAATCGATACAGGCAAAGGTTTCTCCAAATACTCAGTTCAAGATTGAGTCAGCAAGCCATGGGTATTATATAGTGGACCGCAAGGAGCAGACGTGGGTATTACATAGTAGGAGGCGGTACGATAGGAACAGTAGGGTCAAAAGAAAGATGCCCGGTGGAAGAAGGACCAACAGCACCAGTAGACGGACCGGGAGCAGACGGACCGGCAGAACCAGTAGAAGGATGCAGGTACGTGGACAACTGCGACCGAATCTTCGACACCGCCTCGTTCATATGCGCAAGCTTGGACCTCACATCATCGTCTGTCGGGGCCGCAAGAGGAGGCGGGATAGGTGGAAATCTTGGAGTTGTCGAGTGCAAATTAGCCAGGGAGCCGACTCCGTACACGCGCCCTTTCCTATAGCCCCCGACGGTATCTACGAATAAGTCGTCGTAGCGAGTGGCCATAGAAGAGGGCGTCTCGACGGGCGTCGTTTCGTCGACATCCTCTGGAGCTGATAGCTGAATCCGATTAAGGGCCTCACGATACACAACATATCAAATAATTGTGTTTATTATACTATAAGTTTACCTAAGTTATAATCTAAATCCTATGTTACCCTAAGTTATAGTCTGAATCCTAAGTTTACCTAAGTTATTGTCTGAATCCTAAGTTTACCTAAGTTATTGTCTGAATACTTATAATTCTAACATAAATCTCATAAACGTAAGTACTTACATCCGTCGCCTTGGCCCTTTCGTCGACGAAGCTCCTGTCCTTCCGTCCTTTGTAGACATGCTGGAATACAACGTGCATGGTGACCGAGTCAGCAGGTTTTCCCTTCTTCAATGCCTGCTGGGTCTGCATACAAAATATTCGTAGAATTTAATTAATTAAGTATATTAATAGTACTGAATTAGATAGTGAATGAATTTACGGTATCTTACCAGATCTGCAAGCGTCGCTGCATGGGGCTTTGATCCCCCCGTATGTAGCCCCGCGGCCCGTCGGTTCGCTTTTACTTTTTCCGATTTCTCCTTGAAGGCAGGAGTATCCATCTTCTCTAACATTTGCTCATAGTAGACTTGTCGGAGCCACTCCTTCTTCGAATGCACCATTCGAAGGTCATGAACCGCATATCGAATTTTCTTCCCGATGGCGCTTCTATAGGTCTTGCGGATCGCTTCCTAACGATGGGCGGGCCACCAGTAGGTCCTCTGGCATACAAATTCAATTATTACGATATTAAAAAAATATTTGATTAAAGTGTAATTAATAATTAACCATAATAAATATATATATACCCTCATCTCGTCAAGCCAGAGGTAATGCAAGTCTTGGGGCACCTCAGAGAAATTGACGTAAGGGACATGGTAGTTGGTCCAGAAAATCTGCCCTAGAAGCCTTGTAGCATCCCACGGGAAAAACCTACAAAGAAGCAACGACTGAATTATTAACTTGAATAAATGAAACAAATTTATTAAATTAACTTAAATTTACTTACATGTTACCCGCGGGCCATAGCTCTCGTCGGAACACGCCCATCGGCCTCTCTGGTAACGTGGGCGGATCTGCGGCTCCGCGCATATACTCGCTAGTCATCGGATGTCACTGAATGTGCGGGTACTCCGGGCCCAATGTCGCTTAGCCGCTAGTGGATCCACTGGTGTATCCGTTGGTGAATCCACTGGCGGAATAGATTTGCTAGCGGATGGAGACCCTATCGACGAATGTGTCGATATCCCCTGGGTAGATCGACGGCGGGATGAGTCTGTGCCCGGGGTACTCTTCAGGTCGGGCTCGCAAGATGGGGACACCGCCCGGAAAGGCTGAATGCGACCACGACCACCACCACGAGCACGACCACCACTACCACCACCATCACGGCCAGTACCACCAGCACCACCACGGCCCGCACCACCACCACGACGAGTGCTTGCCATCAGAAGGGCGACGAGTGACGCCGCGAAGAAAAGAGATACTAGGAGTGCCATCTGCAACAAGAATATGTAGAAGTTTAAACTGAATTCATATAAGTTAGTTATAAGTGCTTTTATGAGGTCAAACTAAAATTACGTAATTGAAAGTGTTTTTAATATATACTGATATTTAATCTAATCATCATCATCGTCTTTGTCCTCGTCCTCAACCTCGTCCTCATCCTCATCCTCATCCTCATCATCGACTTCATCTGTATCCTCATCCTCATCAAGTTCTTCTTCTTCTTCTTCTTCATCATCCTCATCCTCAATAGTTGGGACAAGACGCCTCGTTCTTCCCTGGTTGACAGCTATGTCTTATGTATCAACCTCTTCCTCCCCTCTATTTTCTTCAACAATATTTTCAACATCTATTGTATCCGAATGTTGTACCAAGTATTGGGACTTTTCGATCTGGTCCTCTTGGTATGCTGGGTCTCTAACATTGAATGTATTTCTAGATTTAATCTTGCATACTGGCCACCAGTCAAATCGATCTCTACGACGCCTTGGGTAGCTTGTATAGTAGACTTGAACAGCTTGACTTACTATCGCAAACGTGTTGGAACCTCTATACCTCCTACGATAATTTATATCGATGAATCCAAATTGTTTATCGATTCTCCAACCGATATTTGGTGTCGTATCGAACCACTCACATTTGAACATCACAATATGCATATCATATGGGGCACTATATTGTAAATCAATAATATCCCGAAGTACTCCATAATAGTCAAATTCCGGCTCGTCGTCATAGAAGGTGCCTTTTATGAAAACACCAGAATCCTTGGTTCTGATGCCATCATTGAGAAATTGGACATTTATAGCATTCTAAGCTGCCTTAAACTTGAAGCCATTAACGACATACCCTGGTCAAGTCTTTGCATGCTTCTTCGGTCCCAATGCCAAATAACGAATACTATCATTTGTGAGTGTTGTTTCAGGCAATAAAACCTGTAAACAAATATTAATAATTTAAATATTTTAGATGCATATATTTTAATGGTAGCCACATAAATTATTATCTCAGTTACTTACGTATTTGCGAAACCAGGACGGAAAGGCACAATCAACCTCTCTTTGAAGTCCTTCGTCGGTAATATCGGGTGTCCTAATTTCGACTTTGTCTCTAAATACACTGTTAGAGAGTAAGAATAAGTATAGTCAGTTACTTCACCAAATTAGAGATTATAACGAGTGTAAGTGTAGTCACTTACTTCTTTAAATCTCTCACTTCTTGTATGTCACAATTTAACATGACATATCGGTGAGCGACATCATACTCATCGTCAGTCAACCACCGTTTCTTACTAGCCCTAATATGCTTGCCCTTTATATTCAATATACCTTCATCCTCAACGTCCTCGTCATTCTTTTGAGGTCTATTTCGATTTTTCTTAACATGAGTATCGAAATAAATGGAGCAAAAGTTTGATACCTCCTCAATAAGATATGCTTCGTATATCGAAGCCTCAATATGAGCCTTGTTGCCAACTTTCTTCTTTAAGTGGTGTAGGTATCTAGAGAGAGAAATTATTAGTGTAGTTAAAAATGAAATTCAACTTAAATTATATCGATTTTAATGTACCTCTCAAATGGGTACATCCATCGATAATGAACAGATGTACCGACACGGGCTTCGTATGCTAGATGAATCGGTAGATGTGCCATGCTGTCGAAGAAGCCCGGAGGAAATATTTTCTCTAACTTGCAAATTGTTAAGACAATCTTCTCCTCAAGTTCAACCATGTGTTGCACCGTCAACTTAGTTGAACAAATATCCCGGAAGAATGTAGATAGCTCCGCCAACGGAACCCATACAGAAGAAGGCAACAACTCTCTCAACACAATAGGCAGTAGTCTTTCCATAAACTGGTGGCAGTCGTGACTCTTCATTTCTGTTAGCTTGCGTTTATTTAGATCAACGTATCTAGACAAATTCGACACATAGCCATTGGAAAATCTTAAAGTAGATATCCACTTGCAGATTATTAATCTATCTTCCTTTCTCAATGTGTACAGTGCTACCGGCTTAGTTAATTGTCAACCAGCTTCCCTTTGTATCAAGTTCAGATGAGGACGCCTGCATATCTCAGCAATGTCTTGTCTTGCTTTTGGATTGTCCTTCGTTTTTCCTTTAATATCCATGACGGTATTGAAGACATTATCGAACACATTCTTTTCGGTATGCATGACATCAATATTATGCATTATAAGATTAATTTTCCAATAAGAACAAGTCCCAGAAGATACTCTATTTGGTCTAGTTATGGCTTTGTCCGAACCCCTCGACACAATTGTTCGATGGATCTTAAATTACGGAGGGCAAGTCCTTTACATCATCCCAAATATCGTATCCCGACAATCTGGCAGGCGGATGAGAAAATTTTTGTTTTCTAGCTCTGAACGCATCCTTTTTCTTTCTCCAAGGATGACTCGCGGGCAGAAATTGATGGTGACAGTCAAAGAAAGAAGTTTTTTCTCCATGCTTAAGGCGGAACTCCTTACTATTTTCCATGCATATCGAACAAGACATCCTACCATGAGTACTCCATCCCGACAACATACCGTATGTTAGAAAATTATTTGTTGCCCACATCAGTGAAGCTCTCATCTGAAAGTTCTATTTCCTGGAAATATCATAGGTCGCGACGTCGATCTCCCACAGCTGTTTAAGCTCATCCAACAACGGCTGTAAATATATATCGATGTTCTTCGTCAGATTTTTGGGACCCGGTATGAAAGCTGTCAAGAACATATAAGGAGTCTTCATACACATCTATGGTGGCAGATTATAAGGGGTAAGAATGACGGGCCAGCAGGAGTATGGAGATCCCGACTGCCCGAAAATGGCGAAGCCATCAGAATATAGCGCCAGCCGTATATTTCTAGACTCTGCAGCAAAATCTGGATGACACAAGTCAAAATGTTTCCACGCCTCTCCGTCCGAAGGATGTGACAATTCTCTATCGTCCTTTGTGCGTTCTTTGTTGTGCCACGTCATATGTTCAGCTGTATTCAGAGACATATACATCCTCTGCAAGCGCTTCATGATCGACAAGTAATGCATATACTTGTAAGGTCGTCGTTTTCTAGTTGACTTTCCTTTTTCCTTTACTGGCTTGTAACGATCCCTATTACAGAAGCTGCAACTTTCTATGTCCTCCTTCTCCTTGTAGTACAACATACAACCGTTGCGACAACAATCTATCTTATCGTACCCCAGTCCCAATTTTCGGACCATCATCTTTGACTTGTAGAAGTTTTTTGGAGGCTCTTTTGATTCCTTCGGTAAGATCTCTCTCGCTAGTTGTGTAATCCGATCATAGCAAGCTTGTAGCAAGTTAAAATCAGACTTTATGCTCAACAACCGCATCGTCACTAATAGTACGGAATGAGTATCACAACCAAGATGTAGAGGAATGTCTGCATCCTAAAATATATCATAGAACTCCTTCGCCTCGGGATTAGGATCCTCCGGATGAAAATTAAGCCCTGCCGCATCGTACACCATATCTCGTGCAAGATTCTACAGGTCTCCATAATCAACAGAGCATCCTTCATCTTCGATGACAAAATTCGTTGCAGCATTACCATTAAAAGCATAAGTAGCAGCATTCGCAACCTGTCTTTCCGCATATAGTTCACCTTGCGATGACCACATGTCATAATCATGTACGAAACCCTTACGGGTCAAATGATCTCTCACAGTCACCACTTCTTCGTAACGTCTATTGCGACAATTATGACATGGACACTTGATTTTGGTACCGTCCATGTACTGAGCTTTGCTCATCGCATACTTAAGAAACACTTCCACGCTTGCCTGAAAATCGTCAGTCACACCTATTCTGCTCTCGTGTTGTCATTTGTACATCCATGTACGATCAAAGAAGTACGATACATCACAGATTGGAGGTAAAAATATATATCATAAGACTAACAGAATTACTATGTAATCATGTACTCACCAATAACCGGATGTAACTGGAGTCCTTGGGCCTATCGTACAGTAATTGGTGGATCCGCTGGTATAGGCCAGATGTACATAGTATCGACTGTATCAGATTAGTATCGGTCTATCGGTTTGGTATAGGACATATCAGATTGGTATTGGCCTTAACAAATTGGTATCATCCTATCTGATATGTACATGTATCGGCCGTATAGCTAGGATTCATATTGGCCTTATCGATTTGGTGTTGGTCATATCCGATAGGTATCGGCCGTGTCGGATTAGTATCGACCGTTTTGGATTAGTATCGTAGAAAGTTTAGTAACAACTGTACTTGAATTTCTTTCTTCTCGAGCTAGACTACCATTGCAAGAGAGTCACCAGATCGTGATTGGCCAGTTACAGTAACAGACATGCTTCTTTTTCCATCAGGAATAGCGAGATTGAAAAAGAAGCATGTATGTTCTGTAACTGGCCAGCTACGCTCTCATGACTCTCTTGCAATGGTAATCGAGCTCTAGAAGAGAGAAATCCAAGTACAGTTGTTACTAAATCTTCCACCATACTAATCTGATACTGTCGATACTAATCCGATATACCGATACCTATCGGATATGGCCGATACCGAATCGATAAGGCCAATACGAATCATAGCTATACGGCCGATACATATCGGATAGGACGATACCAATTCGTTAAGACCAATACCAACCGATACGGTCTATACCAAACCGATAGACCGATACTAATCCGATACGGTCAATACTTATAAGTACCTACGGTCGAGGAGGTTGATCCACTGGTACATCCATGTACGATCTACGAAGTAACGATCTATTTCAATTTGGATGTGAAAATCTGTATAGTAAGACAAACTAAACATAATTAGTTCGATACCGATACCAATTCCGATACTCAACAAAATAGTCTAGTTAGTTCGATACCGATACCAATTCCGATACTCAACAAAATAGTCCAATATCGATACCGATACCGATACAGATTGGTGGTGGGACGAGCCATAATCCGCTGATTTGGTTTTGGTTTTGGTTTCGATTTCGGTTTCGAACATACTAAATTTTAAAAAATTTGGTTCGGTTTCGGTTTTGAATATACTAAATTCGGTTCGGTTTCGGTTTTCAATATACTAAAAATTACTTATTCGGTTTCGGTTTTCAATATACTAAATTCGGTTCGGTTTCGGTTTTGAATATACTAAATTCGGTTCGGTTTGGTTTTCAATATACTAAATTTACTTATTCGGTTTCAGTTTTGAATATACTAAATTCGGTTCGATTTCGGTTTTGAATATACTAAATTCGGTTCGGTTTCGGTTTTCAATATACTAAATTTACTTATTCGGTTTTGGTTTCGGTCCAAATTTATATATACTCCTCTATATATATATACACTCCTCGAATATATATATATATATGTGCGTGTGTGCCGAATATATATATATATATATATATATATATATATATATATATATATATATATATATATATATATATATATATATATATATGTGTGTGTGTGTGTTTTTGTGTGTGTGTGTGTGTGTGTGTGCCGAATATATATATATATATATATATATATATATATATATATATATATATATATATATATATATATATATATATATATATATATATATATATATTCTGAATAAAATGGTGGTTTTCTTAAATATATATATATATATATATATATATATATATATATATATATATATATATATATATATATATATATATATATATATATAAAAATATATATATATATATATATATATATATATATATATATATATATATATATATATGTGTGTGTGTGTGTGTGTGTGTGTGTGTGTGTGTTTCGACGCCCCGCGGCCAGACCTTAAACCCCCCCCCCCCCCGCAGCCCACCCCCAACGCCCCCCCCTCCACCCCTTTCCACCTCCACCCCCACGGCCAGCCCCTCCGTCACCTCCCCCTCCCCCCGCAGCCCACCCCAAAACACCCCCGGGGCCAGCCCCCCCAAACCACCCTCCTTTCGGCCAGCCCTCCCTCCCGCAGCCCACCCCCAACCCTCCCGGGGCCAACCTCCCCGCGGCCAGGCCGTCCAAACCCCCCCGGCCAGCCCCCCCTCGCAGCCCACCCCCAACCCCTCCGGGACCAGCCTCCCCGCGGCCAGCCCACCCTGCTGCATGCCCCCTCTCACCACCCCCACCCACCACCGCCAGCCCCCCCCCGTGGAGACCCGCCCCCCCCCACCTCCCACCCGCGGCCAGCCCCGCTGCCCGCCCCCTCCCACCACCGACGGCTCCCCTTCGCCCCCCACCGCCGTCCAAGAGAGAGAGAGAGAGAGAGAGCATACCTCGGTCGATCGTCCAAGAGAGAGAGAGAGAGGAGAGAGAAAAAATTAGGGGGAATGAAATTTTCCCTCCGTCGGTTCAACTTAATCTAGGCTTTCGACTTAGCGACGGACTATCGACTGATAAAATCTATCGCAAATCCGCCGTGAAATGTCGTATGGTCGACGGAACATCCGTCGCTACATAGTCGTTAATCTCACGCAATTTTTTTAATTTTTCCAACCACTTATTGACCACCTAGCGACGGACGGTATGTCCGTCGCTAATATCCCATCATCTGGTCGATAGATTATCCGTCGCTAAGTAGTCGTCAATTCCCCCGCCAATTATTCATATTTTCTCGCAATTTTTTTTTACATTTTCCTGCCAATTAGTGATTACCGAGTGACTACTTGCCGACGGGTTTTTATTCCGTCGCTATTGCACCGACGGCTTGCCGACGGATAGGCGACGGATGTTCACGATTAGCCGGGAAGTCGTCGCCAGGTTGTCGGTAGTCCGTCGCTACTGACGACGGATTTATTCTGTCGCTAATCTGCCGTCGCCAATTTACTGTATTTTGGTAGTGAAGGTTCATGCGGCTCGGGTTGCAGTCCTTCTGGCCGCATGACTATGTACAGGATGGTGACATGACATTTTATCTGATCACGCCTTATCTTTTCTCTTTGTCAGAGTGTCAGAGCTGTTAGTTTTGTCAGTTTTGACAGAGTTTGTCAACTTTATCAGAAGAGCCGATCGGCTTGGCCGCATAAGTAACTCTTCCTTCTGCGGTTCAAATCAATTCGGTTGCTTTTAATATATATAATCCGAGATAGTGAAGATGGGCCGCGGGGAGCATGCCGAGTCTATCATGTGGCTCTTCTTTATGCAGACCAATTTAGCCCAAAATACTCATGCGGTCAGTTGTGATCCGCATGAACCCCATATTTTCCATGCTTCTACAATAACTCACACATATCTCGTGGTACAACTGTGTCAAAGTTTACGAAAGGCTTATTGACAAACGGTAGTCCCTTAATTCTAGGTCCTTAAGCAAATTTAAGACATGTATGAAAATATGACTAGCATTAACATCATGTATAACTGGAGGCACAATATAGTAAATCAAGAATAGTTATTAGTTATACAACTGGAAAAACTAGAAATAAATGAACAATAACCATGCATTAACTAAACAATAAGATGTAAATCATATAAGCAGTAAATATGGCAAGGTATCTTGCCTGGTAGTGACGTCTGGTGTGGTGCGATGGTCATGATGGCATAGAATGACTTTGATGTTACAACTATATAAGATGACCTCCGATGATGGTAGAAACGGTTCCATCGAGTCCATAACAGTCTAATTAGCTAGGGTCGACATAAGTAGGAACAAAATTGGCGAGGGAATAGGAACAATGGGATTAGTCACAGTCACAAAGATAATAAAAAAAAATTTAGATAAATAATATATATACAATTTTAGAAAACTATTTATAATACTCAAAAACAGGTTTTTATGAGTCAAAATAATTATAGGAAAAGTACTTAAAGTCAAGAAAAATCATTTTTGGCTAAAAACTCTAAGTTTGTCAAAATAGAATTTCTAAGTAGAAAAACTATATTTTATTAGTTAAAAATAATTTAGATAAAATTTTTAAAATAATAGAAAATTATTTCAAAAATTTGGAAACTACCCTTTATGGGTCAAACATTTTTTTAGCTAAATACTGAATAATCTTAGAAAAATATTAAATATTAAAATATAGGTGTAGGCCAAGACCCATGATATAGCTTTTAGAAAATGTTTCTAAATTCCATAACAAATATATTAGGAATAATTACTAATAATAATACAATGATACTAATAAAAAAAACTTGTTGATAATAATAATCATAATAATAATGCTTCTATATGGTATAACAATATACTAATAGAATAATACTATATACAAATACTTAGGTATACTAGTTTTTTAACAGTGATAATAATAATAATAATAAAATAAAGTAATAATAATAATAGTACTAACATAGTAGTGGACTTACTTATACTCTGTACCACCTATAGCTGAGTACACTAATAAAAAAGTAAATAGAAAATATTAAAATCTACTACTCGTCTGATCCCTTATTGGGATGAGGAAGTGATATTTTTTTTCGAGGAGAGAGAACACACAAAAAAATGAAAGAAAGGAAGAAGGAAGGACAGAGAGGACACGAGAGCGGAGGAAAGAAATTAGAGAGGGATCGAAGAGGAGTGTCACTTACCAGCGTCAGCGGGGGAAGGCGGAGGCTCGCCGCGAGACCTCGGTTGCGGAGGGGTTTCACCCGATGTCGACAGCGGTGCTGAGTGCGGTGAAACGATGCTAGCTCCCGGCGACGTGGCGTAGGACGCCAACGACGGTGCGGTGAGGGCATAGGAAATAGAGGCATGCATGAAGATTCAAGGGCGACCAGATCTGGTGGCGGCGGGCGGCCGGATCTCGTAGAGAGGTAGGTTTTACTTGGTAGTGGATGTGTTTTTTGTATTTGCGGTAGATTTTGGAAGTTTTTTGGTGGTGGTGGCCGGACACGAGGATAGGGCGTATGGATGGTTGTGGTGGTGGTGGAGGCTGGTTTGGCCGGGGTTTGGAGTCACGGTAGCGTCGGTGGTGGAGTTTGGGGGAGACGGCGGAGGAGTTGGGTTGGCCGACTTGGTGGCGAGGCTGTAGTGACAGGCCACTGGCCGAAGATGGCCAGGGCATGCGGGGCTGTGCTAGTGGTGTCGGCGGTGACAGTGACTATTACGACAGGGTGGAGCAGGGGACTGGTGGTGCGGTAGGAGTAGATAGCCGGGTCAGATGGCAGGTCGGCCACGGTGTTGAGGTTGGTACGCCGAAAAAGATAGGGGTTTGGGGCTATTGGCAGTCGGCTGTGGGCTCGAGGCCGGTGGACCGCGGTGGACAGTCGTGGCGGGGTGGCTGTTGGGGAAGCACTCGATGGTAGTGGCAGTAAATGGCCAGAGGAGAGGCGGCATGGCGAGGAGTCAGGACTAGGTTAGGGTTAGAGCTAGGGTTGTGTCCTGCGTGAAACGATTAGAGTCAGAGTCGTGTCTGGATGTATCCAACACGGGAAAGGGGTATGATGTGTATTTGTAAAAATTTGGACATAGTAGAAAGATACCTGGGGTTGGACCCGAGGCCGTCACGGCTGACACGGGAAAAGTGGACACGGACACGATGCACGGACACGTTGATGGAGATTTTTGGGTTGTAGAATTTCTTAAATAAGAGCAAAGGAGCCTCTCCTTATGTAGGTGGTGGAGACTCCTAGTTAGATAAGGATTAGATAATTTAAATCTCCAATAGATAATTCATCATTTAATTTAAATCAAATTAAAAATCGGTTCAATCAAATCCAATTTAAATCTAGATAAATTCCATTTTAATTTAAAACTATTTAAAATAAAAATCTATAAATATAAATCCAATTTAAATCACCATATTAATTAAATGTTATATCAAACAAATTCTAAAATATCTTTTTATAAATAATAAATAATTTCAAAAATCACAATATACATGAATTTATTTTCATATACATCGCATGAAAATAAGAAACTATTATTTACAAAAAGAAAACATTTATTTTTTAAGTTACTACTTATATTTGTAAAATAAAATAAATAGCCTTTAAAAATAAAAAAGTTTGCCAATTCTCGATGCGTCGCATTTTATAACTTTAAGCAAATAAAAATATTTACCTTATACTATTTTTGAAAAATATACTCATTTTCTATATAAAGAAAATCTTATAGTAAAACTTTCGTATATAAAAATGATATACTTTGCATATTAGTATTCACAATAGACGTACAAATACCAAAATATTTTTAAACAAAATATAGTAAAATTTTAGGGGGTTTACAGATTTCTCAAATCATGAAAAGATTAGCAAAGTACTCAGGGGACTAACGAAGAACTGGAATTCCCAGGCTACTGCGATTATAGATGGAAAAAATCTCACCATGATGTCGCTGGAGACACTCATGGGCAAGATGATGACTCATGAGCCAGACCTACAAGACTTTGAAGAAGCCACACCAAAGGCAAAGTCTATCGCCTTTAAAGCACATGCTGAAAGTGTAACGCCCCAGTCCCAAAATATGTAGGACTAGGTACATAGATGTGCCTGCCGTATAATAAATATACGTAAGCTGTAAAATGAAGTATAACCATGACAACTAATCTCATCCACAAAGTAAAAATAAAGCTTTTATATAAGAATTTTCATTTGTACAATATGTTGGGCGAAGACAAATCAACTACCAACTAATTTAAAGGATAAGTAATACATAAGCAAGGAAATGATTTGGCAAGAGTAGCGTGGACGATTCAAGGGCGAGTCATCATCGATAGAAAAAAGAAGACCACGTCCTTGGCTAGAACACCTGCAGAAAGTCAAGAACACACACCTAAAGAAATCACCAGATCCTCAGAGGGTCGTAACAAGATACAGGAAGAACATGCCATAAACTGAATATAAACTGCTCAATAATAAGTCAAATCGGATTACAACAAGGTCCAATACTCCACCCTTGAATTAGTGCACCATCACCCCAACAAAACAAGGACAGGAGATGGCACCCTAATCCACGATGAAGTATCTTTCCAAGCCATGAATCCAATATTGTATCCGAACCACAAAAAGGTTCAGTACCTTTTTATCGAAGCAGTGAACCAAACCTACAACCAAATAAGGACAAGATGTGCAAACTAGTCTGCAACAAGTTACTGTTCAAGGCCGCGATCAGATATAAGTACCCAAACCAAAAGTACATATACCTAACGGATAAAGTAACCTAACTGTTCCAAGTGAATGATGTTTACGAACAAAACTCTAACGCATAGGCTCTCTGGCTAAAATGGGATTCGCATGGTTCCCTCTCTGGGCACCAGGGGCCAACAATAATGTAAGAGCATAATGTTTCGCAGAACATCAGGGGCCGTCAGTAACCATAGGTAATCTCACCCGCGTCTCCGGTAGAGCTTATGGGTAACAAAAGGTAAATTGTATAGTAGGCCATATGCTAAAAAATTGTCCTTTCCGCCCCATGCCTACTATATTGTATGCACAATATGTATAACCTCTATTAACCGCTAAGTCAAACTAATCATCCAATACTATCAGCGGTTAATTATATTGCACGGCTTATATGTACCGATGGCCAACCAGCTACGTATGTCTGAGTTCTATATGCGACTCGCAACTTTATGGCACGAACGTGTCAAGGCCAATGATTGCAACACAACCGGGGATGGTCTCTTAAATCTAGGTTTAATGTGTATAAAAATATAAGTAACAGAAAATAGAACTAAACAGTATAATTGTATTTAGTTATGACAATATAGCACAGTTTATTTTGTAGAAAATAAATAATAAATGCATGCATAATATGAGTTAAAGTAATAGACAGCAAATGGTAAGGTAGCTTGTTTGGTAGTGGCACCTGATGTGGTGCGATGATCCTGATGGCACGAAGTTTGTCTTTGATTTACAACTACACAAGACGGCCTTCGATGATGGCACAAATTGTTCCATCAGGTCCAAAATGGTCAATTTAGCTAGGGCCGATAGGATGAAGTACAGAATTGGCGAGGGAATAGGAATAATAAAATTAGTCATGGACATGGATTGATAATAGAAGCAAATTGAATAAATAATATATACGATTTAGAAATTTATTTATAATACTTTAAAAATATATCTTATTACCCCCAAAATATTTTTAGATAAACCACATACTCGAAAAATAAGTATTTATTTTGAAGTTACCCTTTTACTAATAAATATTTTATAGGAAATTTACTTTAAAAAGCAAAAGTCATTCTGGGCAAAAACTCTAAGTTTGTAAAAATAGATTTATAGGTAGAAAACTATATTTTATTTGTTGAAAATAATTATTGATAAATATTTACAAATCTAGAAAACCAATTTAAGACAAAAGCCTAATTTTGTTAAAGTAAAATTTTTGGTGAAAACTATCTTCGAAAACGATTAGAAAATAATATGTTCATAAATTTTTAAAAAATAATAATAGCAAATAATTAGTTTTTTAACAATAACAACGACAACAATCATAATGACAATAATAATAATATTGGTAATATAACAATATATAAAAACAACAACAGTTCTAATGTAACATAGTGTAACAGAATAATAAAAGAATTTTCTGCTGCTGTTTAAAGCGTTCATATAAAAATAAAAGTAACATAAAGTTAAAACCAAATACTTAAACCCACAGCTGTGTTCTATTCATGAGAGAAGAGAAGAACAATACTAACAACAACAAAATAATATAACAGGGAAGGGAGGAGCAGAAGAAGCGCTAGAACGGAAATGAAAGTTGAGCGAGAGAGAGAAGGAAAGAGAGGACGGAGGAGAAGAGAAGGGGGATGGAGTCGGAAGAGAGGAAGTTTGGGGGTTACGGCCGCGTGGGCTGTGCGCGTACGGTGGGGAAGGCGCAGACGGTCCGCTGGAGCTCGAGGCTGTGTAACACCGTACGATGTAGTACCGGAGGATGGACGCCAGCTGGGAGGAGAGGACGGCCCAGATCTGGCACGAGGCGGTTGTGCGACATTCGTGACGGAGGCGCGACGAGGCCAGGTCAGCCAAAACCGACGTTCGAGGCGGTGCTGCACGACGGTGGCGGATAGCGTGCTGATCTTGTTGGCGGGGCTAGGTGAAGGAGTCCGGTGGAGGGAGGTACGACGATACATAGAACCCGGGGCGGTCGGGGCGGAGGCTGGAGGTCAGGTGAGGGCTGTGTATTTATTTTTGGTGGTCATTTTTGGGTGTTTCCTTCTGGTGGTGGTCGGACATGAGGATAGGGTGTGGTGATGATGATGATGAAGATGGTGGTGGAGATGGCCTTGGCGGTGGTGACGATTGGTAATGGGTCTCGATGGTCGAAAGAAGAAGGGGCGGGTTGGTGGGTGGCTTTGGTGACGGTGGTACAGGTGAGGTTGTTGGGTTGGTCGTAGGGGACAGGTCAGAGACAGGCGGGCGGTGGTGGTGGTGATGGCTGATGATAAAGTGGTAGTGCCGTAGAGGTCCAGGCCATTGGGGAAATACGGGTAGTAGAGGCGGTATAGGTAGGGCGACAGGTGTTGGCGATGGACGATGGTGACGGAGGCGTAAGTGGCGGTCTCGGTGGAGGTGACAGCGATGGTCAGGTTACGGCATTGGGGTGGCAGCGGGTGGTCGGGTTAGGTTTAGGTAGGGAGGATGATGATGGTACTAGCCGACAATGGTGTCCAGAAGGAGTTTGGGATTACAGTTGCATATTTAAAAATAATATATATATTGGAAAGACAACCGGGGTCAGACACGAGGCCAACACCGGCTGTCACGGAGGAATTGGACACAGACACGATGCAGTACACTTTATGGAGACATTTATGGAATAATTTTATGGAGAAAACCGTTGGGAGGCTCCCTTATATATATGGGGTGGAAACTCCTAGTGGAATAAGGAATAGGAAAAGATTTAAATCTTCTTTTAGATATTTCACCTTTTAAATTAAATCAAATTAAAATCAATTCAATCCAAATCCAATCCAATTTAAATCTAGTTACCTCCACATCCAAATTAAATATAGATAACTCCTATTTTAAATTAAACATATTTAAATGAAAAGCAATAAGATAATCCAAGTTTAAATCACCATAATAATTAATCATTAGATTAACAAATTTCCAAAATAACTTTTTATATTTAATATAAAAATAATAAAAAAATTCAAAAAATTCAATAATTAAGATATATACATGAATTAAATTTTCATGTTTTCTTGGACGCAACTAGTACAAAATATCTACGAAATATTATTTTCAAAATCGGTACTTATTTTAGTATAACAAATAGCTTTTATATAAAATAAAAATAACTTGGCCAATCTGGTGCGACGGGATTTATATCACTTAAGCAAATAAAATATTCAATTATACGTTATTGAAATAAAATAGCTATTTTCTATATTTATAATAAAACGATAATAAAAATTTTGTATAAGAAATAACAAGGATTTCAAATTTACGGATTCGCACTAGACGTACAAATACCAAAACAAAAAATCAATACCGTAATAAATAAAAATTTAAAATCATAGTGAAAATTTAGGGGGTTTACAGAAAGAGTCTCAAGCAAAATCACGGACAATGAAGACTCGGATGGCGAGGAACAAGCTCTTCTTGTATAGAACTTAAAAAATTCTTGAGGTTTGAGAAATCAAATCGAAAGAAGAAAGATTACCAAGAAAGCAATAAAGAAGAAACAATATGTTATGGTTGCAAGAAGACATGGCACATCAAGAAAGATTGTCTAATGGCTAAAAAGATAAGTTACTACGAAAGACCAAACAGAAAACCATCATCCGAAAGTATGCAAACACTAGAATCTGGCATGAAAGCGAGGCCAGTAAATCAGAAAAAGAGAAAAGACCCAAAAATTCAGCGAATGTCTATTTAATAGCATTCGATCAGGTAACAACTAATCCTCTGTATGATGCTTTATATTTGATGAACTTTCTGATACATTTAGTGACTTGTTAGATGAACACAAGAAAGTGTTGAAAAAATATAATCAATCTTGAAAAGAGATAAAACCTTACATGACTGAAGTTGAAAGATTGTCATCTCTATTGAAATTCATACGGGAACACCTTCCACCAATAATGCGGATGAAGAAATATCAGCTCTTAAGCTTAACTTGTATGAGGCCTACAAAGTGATTGAGAAAAAAGATGACTATGCAAAGCTGAATGAGTTATATAATCTAGAGAAGAAGAAATACCTTGTAGCCGTAGAGAAGGTAGTTGTTATATCTGCCAAGTATGATGAGGAAATAACAATCTCTAAAAAGTTAGATATTAGGTTGGGCAAATAGGTCATACATGTTAATCAAACCAAGATCTCTCTTGCGAAACAACAAACTTATTGAAGGACACGATCAAAGAAAGCACATAAGCCTAATGTTTCACATAATTATGCTTTTGTTTAAAGTATCCACATAAGACACACAAGCATCAAGTTGACAATATGACAACAAGCACTAGCTCTCCAATTACATGTACATACTATTATACACACGGACACATCTCATAGTTCTGTAAAAAACTTGTAGACATGAATATATATGCTTGGATGCCTAAAACTAATATTTTTGGACCCTTAAGAAAATGGGTACCAAAGGTCATATCTACTAGTTTTGTAAGTGGACCGACCCTCTCAGGTTTGAAGTAAATGGATTCTCGATAGAGGATGTTCACGGCACATGACCGATGATAAATCTCTATTCGCTAAGCTATCGATGAAGAATGAAGGATATGTCTCCTTCGAAAATAATCTAAGAGGTTATATAATAGGTAACAACATTGTTGGTATGCCTCCTTACCCAGTCATAAAAGACGTTCGTCTGGTCACAGAGTTACAGCATAACCTGCTAATTATTAGTCATTTTACCGATAATGGTTATGGCATTAACTTTGTGAAAGATAAAGGTTCTATATGTGATATTACTACTGGAGATTTAGTTTATGCAGGAATAAGCGAGAATAACATTTACGTTTTATATCTATCGGACTGTACAAACAATGCAGACAAGTGCCTTATAGCAAATAAAGATGAAAGCTAGCTATATCACATGAGATTAGGGCATACAAATATGGACATCATATCAAGACTATCAAAGAAGAAATTGGTGAAAGGATTCCCAAAATTTTACTCAAAAGAGATATGGTCTGTTTTGATTGTAAGAAAAACAAAGCAACTAGGTCATCATTTAAATCCATAAATGATGTAAGTACTTTAAAACTGAAGCAATTATTACATATAGATTTATTTGAACCAGGTAGAGTCGTCAGTCTTGGTGGAAAATAATATTCTTTTGTTATTGTTGATGATTTTTTCGTTACACTTAGATTTTCTTTTTATCAAACAAAAGTGATGCGCTTTTTGAATTTGAAGTTTTCTGCAAAAAGGTTCAAAATAAAAAGGGCTTGATGATTAGTGGCATCTGAAGTGATCATGGAGGCCAATTTGAAAATTTAGATTTTAAATAGTTTTGTGATTTAAATGGTTATTTTAATGAGTTTTTTTGTCCTAGAACACCCTAAATGGTGTTGTGGAACGGAAGAATAGAATCCTCAATGATATGGCTAGAGTCATGCTTAACAAGTACAATCATTTAAAATATTTTTGGGCTTAAGCTGTAAGTAAAGCTTGTCATGTTTTAAATTGGTTTTTGATTCGACCTATATTGAAGAAGACTCCCTATGAATTGTGGTTTAATCGCATTCCTTATATTACTTATTTTAAAGTTTTTGGTTGCCGTTGTTTTATTCTGAACACCACGAATAACTTTGGTAAGTTTGACTATAAGGCAGATGAAGGAATATTTCTTTGATATGCTGGTAAGAGTAAATAATATAGCATTTTCAATAAAAGATTATTGATTATTGAAGAGTCTATTAATGTTACCTTTGATGAACTTAACAATCAACTACCAAGTGACAGTGAGGACAAAGACCTAGGGAAAACATCCAACAAAGCACTTGAAGATACTGACATAGGAATAAATTATCTAGAGAGTCTGTCAAAGAAGATGCGGTTCATGTCAGGCCATCCAAAAACCTTGATCTAGGTGATGTATCAAAGGAAGTAGGTACACATTCATCTACTAAGGATATAGTTGCTAATGTAGCATTTATTTCACAAGTGGATCCTAAGTCAGTAGCAGATGCTTTTAACGATAAATTTTGGATTTGTGTCATGCAAGAGAAATTAAACCAGTTCGAGAGGAAAAAAGTTTGGGAAGTACTTATTCCCAAACCTGTTGGTCACTCTATAATTGGTATCAAATGGATATTTCAAAGTAAACTAAGTGAGGATGGACAAGCCGTTCACAATAAAGCACGTCTAGCTACTCAAGTTATAATTAAGAAGAATGAATTGATTATGATGAGACCTGTCCTCCTGTTGCTAGACTAAAGTCTATTTGTATGCTTTGTGCATATGCATGTTTTCGTGATTTCAAACTTTCTCAAATAGATGTAAAAAAAAGATTTTTGTAAAACAACTCCTGACTTTTAAGATTTTAAATTTTTTGATCACGTTTTCAAACTTAAGAAGGCATTATATGGACTCAAACAAACCTCTAGAGATTGGTATGATCGTCTAAGTACCTTTTTAATTGAAAGTGATTTTGTCAAAAGGGAAGGTTGATACTACTCTATTTATCAAAACTCTTAATAATAATATTTTATTAGTGCAAATATATGTTAATGACATAATCTTTGGGTCAACTAATGAATTACTCTGTCAAGAGTCTGTTAAGTGTATGCAGAGTGAATACGAGATGAACAAGATGAGAGAGCTTTATTACTTTCTCGGACAACAAATTAGATAGAATTCACAAAGGACATTCATCAATCAAGCAAAGTACACGAAGGAATTGCTGATGCAGTTCGACTTTAACAATGTAAAGCCTATCGGTACTCTAATGGCTACATTAACCAAGCTTGACCGTGATGATAGTGGCAAACCGATCGGTTGGCATAACTATCGAGGTATATTTGGTAGTTTACTATACTTAACTAATAATTGTCAAGATATTTTGTTCAGTATATGCATATGTACTAGATATCAAGCTAATCATAAGGAATCACACTTATGCACAATTAAGCGTATCTTTCGATACCTTAAGGGCGCTTCTACTATCGGCTTGTGGTATCCTAAAACCATATCTTTTGACCTAATTAGTTACTCGGATGCTGATTTTGCTGGATGCAAAGTAGATCATAAAAGTACCAATATTACGTATCATTTTCTAATAAAAGTTTTAGTCTCTTGGTTTAGCTAAAAGCAAAATTCTGTTGAAATATCAATAACTAAAGCTGATTATATCACTGTAGGACGTCGTTGTGCACAAATTTTATAGATGAAGCAAACCTTAGAAGATTACAATTTATCTTCCAAAACATACCCATTCTCTGTGACAACACTAGCACGATTAATTTGACTAAGAATCCAGTTTGTCACTCACGCACTAAACACATAGAAATACGTCATCATTTTCTGTATGAACATCAACAATACGAGAATATTTGTCTAGAAATTATTGACATAGGTAATCAACTAGCAGATATTTTCACCAAGCCATTAGCCGAGGACCGCTTTAATTTTATTCATCGTGAGTTCGGTATTCTAATATTGTCTCAAAAGCATAAAAATTTATGTTCCGTAAATGACTTGGTATTAATTCAACAATTTTATTAAGTAAAGATTATTTTATGTACAAGCCGAAATGGCCCTTCTGTCATACATGCGTGAATAACCTGAAGTGACACGGTATAAATTGTCTTTAGACTACCGCTATTTGGGATCCGGCCCCTACAACTTACCCATAATAGTTGAGATTTATTAAAATTTTATGAATTTATCTTACTCATTTTAAGTACATAACTCAACATATGCTATTCTGAAAATAAGGAGACCGAACTCTGATCGAGTTCGGGCGAAACTCTGTCCTCTAGTTCCAGAACTGAACCCGAGGATGGCCCACTCTTTTTAAGTTACATCTTTTCAATTTTCTATCCATCTTCACCCCTTTTCAAATAAAATCAAAATCCTAACCCTAGAAATCCCAATATTTAGGGTTTCTACCTCAAAGCTCTTGGATCCAAAGGTTTTTTTGGAGTTCTCTTCCACTTTCCAGCATTCTTTTGAGGTATAAATCTCTTTCTCTCTAATTTTTCATGGCACCTAAGCTATTATCCAAGAAAGAGAGGAAAGTAAATGAAGCCTCATCATCCAATCCATATCAGGACCCACTTCAATCTATGTTTAGTCTGCCTCCTCTTGATGATGATGATTTTAATAGTGCATTATTTAGAAATCTAGAAGTTTCATGTTCTTGGTTTGATGACTTTCAAAAGAGGAACATATGTCCGGGTAATATCATTAGTTTTACTATTTTCCCAAAATATCTTGCTACACTTGGTGCTCTATGTCACGATCCACACTCGCTTTTCCGGATGCGAGTGCATGCGCAAGCTAGCCTACGCCACAGTATCGACGGTAGAACGCTATCAAGCCCGTAATAAATAAAATTCTCACAAAATAATTATTATTGCTCATTCACAACAACTAAATTAATTACAATATTCACAAGTTTACATTTGAATACAAAGTACAATGTCTCACAAAATTATAAAAAGGCAACTACATAAATACAAAACTATCTAACTAGTCTCTATGTTTGGCCTCCGCATATAACCATGTCTCCCCAATTGTCCAAGCATAGCGTAGCAGGCGACTATCTAAATTTTTTTGATTTCCAGTCAGGAATGGAACGAGCACAAATTATTGAATGCAGTTTCAAGTATATGTTAACGACTATAAAATAATGATTAGTCATAAAATACATGGTGAGAATATCCAGAAAAAATAACAAGAAACATAAAGAATACCAAACAGGAAAATATATGACAGCGTGTAACCGGAGAATATAACTATCTACGTGTTTCGAAGTACTCTTTCGATATATGATTGGTTTGGGACAGTTACACCACAAGGTCTAAGTTAATTATCAAGGTCTGCTTTATTTAACAAGGTCTACATTATTTATCAAGGTCTACTGTGCAAAAAATAAAACATGGGCTAAGGTCTGATCACATATCTATTAGTACTTTCCCTTCCCAATACCAAGTACAAGAGAGAGAGAGAGAGCATGACATGTATAGGAAAATATGATGTGCCATCGTATAACAAGCGTGTCAGGAATCAAGTATTATATAACTGAACAGTATGATATAGAAATTAACAATATTGAAAACAAACAATAAATATACTCACCTGAGGTCCTTAGCTAGTGAAATAGATAGTACCATTACGTTCAGAATCGTCAAATCAACTAGGGTAGCACGCAAAACTAACCATTCCCGACCACACAGTGGGACACAAAGGTCATACTCCTGCCATTGTCTCCGGATGCTGAAATAGACATTACCAACATGTTTGGTATAAAAGAAATGTCTAAGAACACCTACCCAAAAGTCCAATTATGGAAACAAGGGCAAAATCATAATTTTTGGTCAAAATGATGTCGACCGTAGGACCCGCTTTGCACCGAAAAATGTGCTAGTACTTATGATTTCTAAAGTCATCAAACAATATGTATACTAGTCTGGTTTGATGATACGAACCCAATCGTATGTCCAAAGTTAGATTCTGGTGGGTCGTGCACAAATTCGCCCGTTGGATCGTGTCGTGGGCCCGCCAAAATGGCATTCCGGTCGACGTTCTCAAAATAGGACCAAACTTGGCATACAGGACTAAAAAAATGATACGGTCACGTTGGCACAAGTTTCGTCTCGAGATGACGAGTGCGCACAAAGTTATGGGCTAGTTTGCAAAAGGACTGATACGGGATATCTCGACCGATACACCTCGATTTTGTTGTGCACGCACAACGAAATTGAGTTTCGTCGAATCCCACAGGTCGACAACATCCATATGCATCTTTTGATGCTCATGGGTTGTGACCACATCGCTTGATTTGTCGGGACGCACGTCGTATCGAGAAATTTTTATTAAAATTCACGATTTTAAAAACTAATTTTTACTGACTTTCCAAATTGTTTTAATAGCACGTTAGTAAACAAAAAGTAAAACAAAAGGTAGGGTCTTAATCACCTATAGGTTGTCTACGACTCCCTTTACTTAGATTTCAAAAATTCTAAATATTGAGCCCATAAACTGTCTTCCAAGTTAGGTCGTTGAAACTGAAATTGTCACGATTCCCATGTGATTTTTCTGTGATTTTGGTGAGATATTCTAGAACCTATAATTCAAGAGAATTTTATTGGGTTGAAGAGTTTGTAGTTGGTTAACCAGGCTCTCTACTGGAGAAAATGAATAAAAAAACAATTGACTCTACGATAGAAAAATCGAGTTTCAAAGATGGTTACCTGAACAAAATTTCAAATAATAGAGTCACCCCTATTTCTTGCAGTGGGCGGCTCTGACAACATCTCCGGTGGCTCCCATAGCGACACAGGTGAACATGGGAGTGCACAGGTGTCCTAGAGTTTGGCTTGGATCGAGAGATTCAGAGTTTTGGAAGAAATTTAAAGATTTCGATGACGTACATATATACATATAAGCGTTCGGTTGATGGCATTTAAATCCAATTCCCAGCAACATTAAATTCGATCCTTAATTGGATTTGGTGTGATCTGGAGGAGAATTGGGATATGATTTTATAATAATTTTTTTGGAATTATTTGATCATATTTTTAATCGAGTTTAAAATTTGCGTTATCTTCTTTGCCGCTGTCCGGGCCCCCGATCGGGTTTCAGGGATATTACCATCTCGCAAGATTTTCATAATCTCGCGAGAAATTCTCTTTTTTTTCTTTATATATATATATATATATATATATATATATATATATATATATATATATATATATATATATATATATATATATATATATATAGGTATATGCACACAAATAATTCTAAATAATTAAAATAAAATCCTAAAATCTCAAAAGTATTACGAAAATACCTAATTAAATATTTTTTTACAAATACAAAGTACATTTAGTGTAGCACATACTTGCTATATATATATATATTTTATATATATATATATATATATATATATATATATATATATATATATATATATATATATATATATATTTTTTTTTTTTTTATATAAATATATATATATATATAAAAATATATATATATTATATATATATATATATATATATATATATTATATAGAATATATATATATATATATATATATATATATATATATATATATATATATATATAGAATATATATATATATATATTCTATATAATATATATATATATATATATATATATATATATATATATATATATATAGAATATATATATATATATATTTTTTTTTTTATATATATATATATAATATATAATATATATTCTATATATATATATATATATATATATATATATATATATATATATATATATATATACATATATATATATATATATATATATATATATATATAAATAAAAAATAAAAAATAAATAAATAAATATATATATATATATTATATATATATAAAATATATATATATATATATATATATATATTATTATTTTTTAAATATATATATATATATATATATATATATATATATATATATATATATATATATATATATATATCCCTGTGTGCAGACAGCTCTGGGCAGACCTCTTGAGGATTCAACCATAAGGACTGCCGTGGCTTTGCATCGACGATTTCAACACGGTGGCTTGTATCGAGGAGAAGTACGGTGCCCCCCCCCCCAAGCCAGCTATGGATGATTTCAACAACTTTACCTTTCACGGGAACCTCACCCCAATCCCCTTCCTCGGCAGCACTTTCACCTGGTGCAACATGCAAGAAGGCCACGGGCGGCAGTATTCCCGACTTGATCGGGCGTTGATCAACGACGGATGGTCCGACATAGGCCTTATCACCAATCTCTCCCTTCTCAACTCCACCGAATCGGATCACTCCCCTCTTCTTGTCCAAATCAGAAGCAATCACACCCGCAACAAGAAAGCTTTTCGCTTCCTCGACTTTTGGCGTCATCACCCTCAATTTCAGAACATCGTCGCTTCGGCATGGCATTCAGTCTCGGACATTGACCCCATGACTCGGATGGCGTATAAGCTCAAAGCCACTCGTAAGGCCCTATCTTCTTGGAGCAAAGAGGCTTACGGCGACATCTTCCAGGCCATTCGTGAGGCTGAGGACGACGTCACTCGCTCGGAGTCCACTTTTGCCATTTCTAACTCCCCGGAGACCCGCTCATCCCTAAACCTAGCCAGAGCTCTTCTTAAATCTAGGCTGAGAGTGGAGAATGAATTCTGGAAGCAAAAAGCCAGATTTACCTGGGACATTGATGGAGACCGCAATTCCAAGTTCTTCCACGCTTGCGTCAAAGGACGCAGGAACAAATTAAAATTACACCGGATTCTCGACGACAATGGCAACCTTAGCGACGACCAGGCTGGGATCTAGGTCGTAGCCGTGAACTTCTTCTCCAGCTTATTCACCAAGGAGCGGGTCGCTAGAGACGAGACGCTATTGTCGGTCATCCCATCCCTCATTACCGATCAAGACAACGAGACTTTGCTTGCCACCATTTATGAGGAGGAGGTCAAAGATGCGGTCTGGTCCATTAACGAACACAGTTCCCCGGGGTCTGACGGGTTCAACGGCATTTTCTTCAGAGCTTGCTAGCACATCATTAAAAACGACTTAGTCGAAGTCACTATCGCATTTCTCCAAGGGGCCAGATATCCTAATTCTATCTCCTGCGCCAACATCATCCTTATTCCCAAAAAAGACAATCCGGAAACCTTTAAAGACTTTCGTCCGATCAGCCTCTGCACATTCACCAACAAGATCATATCCAAGATTATCGCCAACTGGATGTCCGGTCTTCTCCCCAAGATCATTTCCGAAGAACAAAGCGGGTTCGTCAAAGGCCGCAATATTACTGACAACAACCTTCTTGTGCAAGAGATGATCACGTGCATGATGTTCCCGCCGGGGGGGAACATTGCCATCAAACTTGACATGGAAAAAGCATACGACCGCCTGGACTGGCAATTCATGATCTGGGTGTTCAGGGCCTTTGGCTTCTCCGAAACTTGGATAGACATAGTCTTCAGATCTATCAACAACGCGTTGTTCTCCACCGTGATCAACGGCCAGGAGGCGAGTTTCTTTCGCTCTACTCGCGGGGTTAGACAGGAGGACCCGCTCTCTTCCACCATTTTTATTATCGCAGCCGAAGCTCTCAGCAGAAGCCTCAACAGCATGCCCGGTATGGCTGGTTTCAACCACTTCCACACCACCACCGGATGCCCTCTTATCACTCACCTGGCTTACGCAGACGATATCCTCATCTTCTCCTTTAGAGACAGCAGTTCGATAGAGGTTGTCTTGAGTACGATCGCCAGATACACCAACTGCTCGGGTCAGCCTGTCAACAACAACAAGAGCGTAATCTATACGCATCACAAAGCAGACAGAACACACTCCACCATGCTCGCAAACAAGACCTCTTTCAGAATGGCCTACCCCCCTTCATTTACCTAGGTTGCCCGCTGGTGTACGGCAGGGCCAACTCCGGCATATACGACCAACTGGCAGACAAGATCCGCAAACTTATCACTGGATGGCACAACGCTACCTTTTCCCCAGGAGGTAAAACGATCCTCATTAAACACGTTTTATCGTCCATCCCGATGTACATTCTAGCCGTTTGCTCCCTTCTATGAAGGTACTTCACTCTCTAGAATCTCTCTTCGCCAAGTTCTTCTGGGGTCAGAATGACGGCAAAGACAAACATCACTGGGCCGGTTGGGACACGATGGCTAAACCCACTGGAGAAGGTGGTCTTGGCTTCTGCAAACTCGCCCACATCGTGGATGCATGCTCCTCTAAGCTATGGTGGAAGTTACGCACCGAGACCTCATTATGGACGAAGTTTATGAGAGCCAGATACTCTAGATTCTGCCACCTGTCGGAGGCTAACACTAACAACAGATCCTCACCATCTTGGCGTCGTATTACTCGGGGGCGCACCACCGTTGAACCACTGATCCGTCTCCAATTGGGAGACGGCAGCTCCCAGGCCTGTCGGGAACGATGGTTAGGAGCAGAGATCATTCAGCCCAACATTCTTACTCCTCAGGGATGCACCATTAGAGACCTATGGGAAGGCAGTTCCGGTTGGAATTGGAGGAAGGTCAGAGATTGGCTTGGTCATCCGGCGGCCAACAGTCTTCTTGCTGCTAATATGCAGATTTTTGACACGCCCGACTCTTGGAGATGGTCCCCTAACCCTAGTGGGACATTCAGTTTGGCTTCCACCAGACGTATAGCCAGAGGCAGCAGGGCGCAGAATATGGTCTACGCCAATTTTTGGCAGGCTTGCATCCCCATCAAATGGTCCATCCTCATCTGGCGCGCTCTTCGCCGCAAGATTCCGACGGACGACATCATCGGAACATTAGGATTCAGCCTCGCCTCCAGATGGCACTGCTGCGAGAAGCACAACTTGAAATCCGCTGAGCACGTCCTTCTTTCGGGGGAGCTGGCCGCAGGCACTTGGTCCAAGCTTCACCATAGGCTTAGTATGGGTCAACCGACCGGGGGCTTCTATGATCTCTTGGCATCCTGGTCCCATTCCTACGGGCATCAGATCGTAGCAGCCGCTGGCATTTGGGTCCTTTGGAAGAACATGAACAAATTTCGTTACGAAGGGCGCCAACTCCCCCCTCCTCAGCTGTACAGAGAAGTCATCAGACAGTGCTTCAAAGTGAGGAGGCGTTGCTCTCACGTCTCCAACTTGTTCTGGGAGACCCTGGCCTAGGCCGCTTCTTCCCCCCTTTTTTTGTTAGCGTGTGTGTTCCGCGCCTTTTGTTTTCTGTTTCTTGGTCGCGTTAGCGCGCTTACTTGTATAGGCTTCGGTATTTTGCGCCTATATTTTCAATAAAAGTCTGCTTTCATTAAAAATATATATATATATATAAATATATATATATATATATATATATATATATATATATATATATATATATATATATTTTTAACAAACAGACATATTATTGAAAATAGAAGTTGGCTCATATACATATATATATATATATATATATATATATATATATATATATATATATATATATATATATATATATATATATATAATATATATATATATATATAAAATATATATATATATATATATATATATATATATATATATATATATATATATATATATATATATATATATTTTATATATATATATTGCGCCTATATTTTCAATAAAAGTCTGCTTTCATTAAATATATAAAATATATATATATATATATATATATATATATATATATATATATATATATATATATATATTTTAACAAACAGACATATTATTGAAAATAGAAGTTGGCTCATATATATATATATATATATATATATATATATATATATATATATATATATATATATATATATATATATATATATTTTAACAAACAGACATATTATTTGAAAATAGAAGTTGGCTCATATATATATATATATATATATATATATATATATATATATATATATATTTATATATATATGAGCCAACTTCTATTTTCAATAATATGTCTGTTTGTTAAAATATATATATATATATATATATATATATATATATATATATATATATATATATATATATATTTTTTTTTTTATATATAGATATATATATATATATATATATATATATATATATATATATATATATATATATATATATATTTAATGAAAGCAGACTTTTATTGAAAATATAGGCGCAATATATATATATATATATATATTTTATATATATATATATATATATATATATATATATATATATATATATGAGCCAACTTCTATTTTCAATAATATGTCTGTTTGTTAAAAATATATATATATATATATATATATATATATATATATATATATATATATATATATATATATATATTTAATGAAAGCAGACTTTTATTGAAAATATAGGCACAAAATACCGAAGCCTATACAAGTAAGCGCGCTAACGCGACCAAGAAACAGAAAACAAAAGGCGCGGAACACACACGCTAACAAAAAAAGGAGGGGAAGAAGCGGCCTAGGCCAGGGTCTCCCAGAACAAGTTGGAGACGTGAGAGCAACGCCTCCTCACTTTGAAGCACTGTCTGATGACTTCTCTGTACAGCTGAGGAGGGGGGAGTTGGCGCCCTTCGTAACGAAATTTGTTCCTGTTCTTCCAAAGGACCCAAATGCCAGCGGCTGCTACGATCTGATGCCCGTAGGAATGGGACCAGGATGCCAAGAGATCATAGAATCCCCCGGTCGGTTGACCCATACTAAGCCTATGGTGAAGCTTGGACCAAGTGCCTGCGGCCAGCTCCCCCGAAAGAAGGACGTGCTCAGCGGATTTCAAGTTGTGCTCCTCGCAGCAGTGGCATCTGGAGGCGAGGCTGAATCCCAATGTTCCGATGATGTCGTCCGTCGGAATCTTGCGGTGAAGAGCGCGCCAGATGAGGATGGACCATTTGATGGGGATGCAAGCCTGCCAAAAATTGGCGTAGACCATGTTCTGCGCCCTGCTGCCTCTGGCTATACGTCTGGCGGAAGCCAAACTGAATGTCCCACTAGGGTTAGGGGACCATCTCCAAGAGTCGGGCGTGTCAAAAATCTGCATATTAGCAGCAAGAAGACTGTTGGCCGCCGGATGACCAAGCCAATCTCTGACCTTCCTCCAATTCCAACCAGAATATATTATATATATATATATTCTATAGAATTTATATATATATAATATATATAGAATATATATATATATATATATATATATATATATGTCTCCTCCCCTCTCCCCCCTTCTGAAGCTCCCCCCGCGTCCGCCGGATAGTCTCGCTGATCCGCCCTCCGTCGACGGCCCGCATCCTCCCCTCCTGAAGCTCCCCACACTACTGCCTCCCCTCCTCCCCCTCCCGGAGTTCTCCCCGCAACCGCCTGCTCCCCCAGTCGGTCCGTCCATAGCGGGATCGCCCGACCCGTTCATCGTCGGCGGCGTAGGGCTTCTTCCACATCTTCTCCTCGCCACCCGTACCTTCCCCGGCCCCTACACCGATTCCCAGCTATCGTCGATCGCCCAGCCGCATCACCCTCTCGGGGTCCTCCTCGTCACGGCCGCTCGACTTCGGTCTGGACGCCAAAACAGCTGGCCAAAGTAGGCATAGCCAGCGCCTAGATCGCACGTAAGCTTTGCTGGCCCTCCGGCTATCCTTCGGCCCCTCCGGTCGCCCAGGGCGCAGCCCCCCTATGATGGCCTCGCGATCATTGTGCAGACCATGCTTCGTTCGATAAGTTTTCCCGCTCTCTTTCCTAAGCATCCTGCCAGGCTGTAAATTCGAATTCGAATTCAAATTCAGTCTCAGCTCCCTTTTCCTCCCTCCCCGGGATCCACGGAGCAGGTGTCATGCGCCTAAGTCCTCGTCGACAGGGCATGCGCCCGCTTCATCACGGCCAGTTATGCACCACCCTCTTCCTGCCATGGCGCTATAGTCGGGCAGGGCCATGCGCCCCACCTCCTCAAGGGAGGTTATGCGACCCTCTACTCGGGTCCAGGGTCTTTTGTGCCCGCTCTGAGGAACCCGAGATTAGCGACGCCGGCATGTCCGGCCGTCATCGCGTCCATCTCTCTCGAGGGAGGCCATGCGCCCTCCTTCCAGGGTCCTGGACCTTTAGCGCCCGCTCGGCGGGACTCGAGCCATGCGTCTACTGCCCGGCCAGTACCCCATGTGCCTCCCCCCGATCGGCCTCCTATGCGCCTCGTCCTCTGGGCGCATACGCCTGTCCCTTTCCATCCCTCCTGGTTCTTTCGTGGAGGGATCGGACTCACAGAGCGGCATGCCAGTAGCTCCCCCTCCCCCTGCAGATGCCACCCAACCACTCATTCAACCTGCAGTACCCTCCTCCTCATGCAGTCAGGACAGCTCGGTCGTTTCCTTTACGGACGCCTTAAGGTCGGACCGCTTAGCTCACCTAGACCCCAGTGGGCGGACGTAGAGTTCGACGACATCGAGTTCCAGGCTCCGTCAGAAGGTCAGACCATCCATATTCCCTTCTACCAAGCAGAGATTACCTCCCTCGCCAGCAGCTTCACGAAAACCTTTGTCTTGAAGTTCCAGACGGGTTGCCCGAATCTCTCCACTGGTCACGAGGCCATCTCCGACTGGTGGATAGTCTCAGCTTTTCAGCTGGTGCCGCTAGACCCGAAGCACTGTTTCCTATACCTCTCCTTTGCAGCAGACTACTCCAAAGTTTAGACGAAAGGCACCACTACAGTAGGATCTCAAATTATCAAAATCGTCAAATAGACTCCCAATTTTGACCCCAAGGTCGACTCGACCATTATATCGACATGGATCACCCTCCCCAACCTGCCTCTAATATGTTTCCCACCATCGGCTCTCAAAAGGATAGCCAGCTCATTCGGATCCCTAGTGACCATTGCCGAAGACACTCGAAGCCTCTCCAAAGGTAACTTCGCTAAAATATGTAGAGAACTGGATCTATCCTCAGATCCTTTTGAACATATTGAGCTCCAACTCGGCGGTAGATCACACTTCCAGGCACTGATATATGATAATAGCATTATTTACTACAAACAATGTCAGCTAAGAGGACATCACACCAGGCACTTCTACAAAGCCCACCCGGAACTGAAGAAACCAGCAACCCGCAAGACATCATCACAAAAAAGGATCAAACCCACCCGTCAGAGCCCATCCTTCCTCTTTCCAACTCACATAGTCACTTCGCCGACAACAAAGCTCCACCTAGCCCTAGCATCATTCTCCAATCCACTCAGAAAATTGTGCCCTTCTACTCCCAATCCACTTTGGAATTGGTATCATCCACTGCCAAGGACATTCACTACCATAACTACTTCGGCGCTCTTGCCCTTTCAGAAGACACCCCATCAGAACACTGTGATCAAAGTGCAGTAAAGCACCATTCCGAAGAGGACACAGAGAGGCGGGCTTACGAGGAGCCAGAGGCCAATCCCAAAGAATCAGACAAGGATGATCTCTCTTCACCCTTAGAGGACATACTCGCATTATTGGGCGCAGACTCATATCGCAGGCTCCAGCTAGCCAAGAAGGCAGGTTTCCTTGACCCCTCAAACTCCCTCTGCGTGCTGAGAGAGATCGAGTTAGAGGCCCCCTCCCCGAAGGAATCCTCCGAGCAAAAAATTCACGAAAAGAACAAGAAAACGGCAGATCCTGCAACAGCCTCTCCGAAATGACACATCAAACCTCACAACAAAAAGAAAAAACAGGGCAAAAAGTCAACAGTCATGACCAGGAGTGTAAACCCCTAGACCAATTTCCCTTATTATTAGTAAGTAATTACAACTTGTACTCATTTATTTATTTTATTTTAGTTATTTTATGTACTTAAAAATGTCAATATAAAGGAATAAGGGGTAATATCCAAACTGATAGGAACTAAAGGGGGTTTTGCAAATATCTAAATTATAAGGACTGGATTGCAAGATCCGCCAGTTTAAATCCTAAAATCTAAACGGCCACTTAGAATTTAAATCCTTCGAGTAGCTGGATTCGAATCTTGCTCTCGATAGGGATTGGAGATTTAATCCTATCTTCTCGATCCATCTGAACCCTAGTATAAATACAAGGGATCATCAATGCCCTCTGTTTCCCGAACCCTAATTTCTTGCCATGAGTCCTCCCCTGCTCTGCATCGAGGAAAGACTTGAAGAGTTGAAGCAACCAAACCTTCGACAGGTAACATTCCCCCACCATGGCTTTAATTCATTAGAACTAATCTATCCTTAGACTTGCAAATGCCTGTTATTAACCAATATCGGATGAGATGGGTAGGTGCTCGACTTAATGTCTAGTAAGGGACTTATGGGATGTACTCGTGTGTCGAGCACAGGGTGTCAATGATACGATTTCAGGTATCTTGGGAAATAAAGGGGATATCAACATGGGGCAGCCTGGCATCAAGGTGTATATTTGGTATCAATCCAGTGGGTACTCGACATCATCCTTGATCCTTAGTAGCATACATGATACTTGATATCATGTTCAACTTTCGGTATCACACTGATATCTTAATATCAAGTGTATCATTATTGTACCTGAATGATAGCTAGTGTCAATCCGACCTTAGCATCAGAGCTAGGTCTGGGCCTTATTTTTTGATGGCTACAGACTAGGTGCAGTAGGGAACCCATGTTCCTGTGCAGGTCGTCATATGCACAGGTGAGGTGCATATGCACAACTACTACTCTGAGATAGCAGGGAACATGAATAAATAGAAGGGTAGCAGTTGTGTTGGTATACCATAATTTGTAATGAATAATAAAACCATACACCCCAAATATGTGTGCAAGAGTAGGGGCATTCTTTAGACTATTTCTATACCACTAGGGGTGGGGGCAGACTTAAAATAGTAGTCAAAATACAAACCTTAGGTAATGGTGGTAGATGGTTGGGCATGGAGAGGGATATGTGTGGTCGGGTTAAGTTAATACACAAGAGAATATGTATATGTGTGTAACCATCAGATGCAGCACACCCAAAGCCGTGCTATCTTTTATGATGCTGAATTATGCTCATGTGTTGCTTTGTAGGATGACCCTTTGTCACTACCACATTTCTAGCTTGAGGGTATTTTGTTCATTTTTAAAATTTTGAGAATTATTTGGAATTATTTAGTATTAATTATAATTATTGGATTTTAAGTGATTTTTAGTATAATTGATTTAGTGCTATTATTGACTTTGACTCAGGGTGACTTTGGAGACTGTCCTAGAAGCTAACCCTAGTCATGACTACTTGGTTGGATTATGAAACCCTAGTTAACCCAAGTTAGGGACACTCTAGTCATTGGGATTGAATTTAGAAAATAGGATATTGATTAGGCTAGATAATGGCTTGTGATTTCATAAGCCATGACTTATGGCTTAGGCCCATAACCAAACTAGTGAAACCCTAACCCTAGCCTACACTTACTTGACCGGCCATATTGGTTTCCCCTTCTATTTAATGTCTCCTCAAACTTAGGGCTAGCCTCCTTTAGGAAATAGCCAGTTTGGAAATAGAGGTAAACCCTTTCTTCCCCAATCCCTATCTTCTCCATTTCAACTCCTTTTTCCTTCTAATTTCTTGCAATAGGTTCTAATCTTTGTGCATATGACGGCTATGGTGAGAAATTTCAGTAAAGGAGCAATTTGGAGGAGTTTGGGTAGCTAGAGGAACAACTCTCTTTGAGGCTTTTTGAGCTATTTCACTCACCTAGGTAAATCCTAATCCCCTGTCACGATCCGCACCCACTGTGAGGGTACGAGAGCGTAACAACGCCCAGCCTACGTCGCAGTATCGACGGTAGAACGCTGTTCTAGGTCATGAACTATAACTAATATAATATGAATACTCTCCATAAGGAGGCCAACACAGAGGTACAACTCAATCACAATCTAAGGTAGAATATAGCATGATGGAAAATAGATAAGAAATCCTTAACTGAGGTACAGCAGAAAGAAATAACAAAGTCTCAACATCTCTAAAATATACAACTCTGAAAATAAGATAACAGCTAAATATGAAAAGAAAGGACAGTCTAAGCTATCTATACTATACAAGGTATCATCCTGAGCAGCTGCCTGAACCTCTCCAGGGGTCCAGGTCGTGAGTGTCAACTAGGCAAACTCCAAGTAAGGGTGTAGGGTTCCTCATCATCCTCTGTAAAATTTTCAACAGGTCCAGTCAGGACGGGAGCGAGAACAAAACATCTCACGCAGTTCATATCATGTTAGTAAATATAAAGCATGCAATAGAGTAAGGTACATGAAACGCTGAAAGAAGAATGTATATAAAAACAGCAGAGATTTGATAATAGGAAATATCTATATATGATAAGTAAGAACTGTAAGCAACATGTGATTTAGAGCACAATATCGTTATATAAACGGGTTAGGTTATACAATAAAATGGGACTCCTTTGTACGTGGGTGTACAATGGATATATACAATTTCTTATACAATAGGATTGATCACATAACCAATCTGACTCTCCCTCCCCAATCAATACACAAGGATCCAATTCAGTTACGTTACCTTATACAATGGCTTGTACAATGGCTTATACAATGGCTTGTACAATGGCTTGTACAATGGCTCAATGTGATAATGAGAGTACAATATGCACAATGAGTGTACAATGATAAGGATATTCAATAAATACAATATGTAAGTGAAACGCACATCACAATATGTATTTAGTGAATACAAGGAGATAACATCTCAGAAGAAGATACACATAGTACTAATCCGTGATAATGATCGTGTCAGCATCAAGTACAGTAATCTAGAGCAAGAATGTAAATCCAGACAAGTATGAAACGGTCAGAGAATGTACTCGCCTCGTATCTGAATGTCTGAAGTAAATGTACTGTCCGAAATGAGGTACCTGACTCCTAGTTAGAGCAACACAAGTCAAGATGTATACAAGGGATGATAATAGTAATCTAAAATACATCTGCATGCTGTCTAGGTCAAATTAGACTAAAGTCAACACTTGGTCAACTCTAGTCAACCACACTAGTCAACTAGGTCAAGTCCTAGCCCAAACAAGTCTAATAAGTCTCACTAGGCCTAACCAAGCCTAGGCTAGCAATCACACACCAATCACAAGGCTATACAAGCCAACACAAGTCACGCATCAAGATACATCACTATCATGCATATTCTATATTATATATATATATAAGAGAAAGGAACTAACATGTAAAGCTATGTGTGTGTGTGAACATGGAGGTGTACATGAAAAGAGAAATCAACACTAGTTATGAGTTTACACTACACATGGCACAAAGCTAACCCATCTACATTACACATGTATTATACTTAACATGCATGGCTACAAGTATACATATATATACATTAGAGTAGAGACTATTTATGTTATAACTAACATGCATCTATACTTTACATAAATCTATATATATTATAGCAATCATTTAGAGAAGGGTTACATGGCATGGTGGTTGATATAGAGTGGGGTGTCCTTGTGCAGAGGGTGAAGTTCATTCTCAGTTTAGTTCCACATTTACATATAAACTAAAGTGAGCTATCCCATAAACTGGTGTAACTAACCACATAAAATGAACCATGTTATCTAAAATCTGCCATTAAGCCAATATTCCATATGCATACAGCTCATGCATTATCTAATACTGAAATTAACTAACATTTTAAACTAAGGGGTTGAAGGTTAACATTACATTCATAGACATTCCACTATATTGAAAACTAAAATTGGCTTGGCAATAGGAAAAGGAAGGTATATATGCTTACATGGACAGTTCAGTGTTCGAACAACCTAAAATGAACTAACATTCAATCTAAATATCAGCTATGCATTGGTTCTATGTCTACATATAAAATCTGATATTGCATTTACAATATTTATACATTATGCATTCATATCTATCATTACATATATACCTTGCATTTATATCTAGCATTCATTATATACTTTCATGCATGCATTGCATATCATTCTTTCATTCATGCATTTATGTATTGCTTACATACATTACATTAATTGCATTCCTACATGCTTGCATTCAACCATATATATACATTAATGTAAAGAGGATATATATCATATATATATATATCATTTCATTCATCTAACATATCATGCATTACATCTATTATTACATTACATTCATGCTTGCATTCATTCATCATTTATTTATTCTCTTGCACCACTATATGCACCATACGTTACATACTATGGAACCTACATATTCATCACAAGCCATACTTATACATGCTTACATTAGATAGGATACTTACACCTCATACATCATTTATTTAACCATTTACTCATGCTTGCATTCTCTATTTAATTACATAATGTATATACATTAACGTGGGTTAAAATCAAATAGAACATTATATTACACACAAGGGTGCACAAGATGCATATGCCGAATAGTAACTCCTACTAATAATCAATACTGTACCATCTCAGCATGAATTAAAATATAGGATTAAAGTATGTTATAGATCTATATGTTAGCTTTTCGAAACTTCAAACGGATCGCGTTTTCGTTTCTGAAAACTCCCGGAATCGCAAAAACACCGAGAACACGTTTGTCTTTCGTACAGCTGACACTCAAATAATTCTCCAGAAAGTTACGGAAAGAATTAGGCCTATTAATACATATTTTTAGAAAGCTAACTTCAATACGCTTCTTTTAAAAAAAATGGAAGATTAAACCGAACTTTGACCTAGAAGTTATGACATTTCTAAGTTAGGGCTGAAATTAAAAACGTGGATAAAAATCATGACGGATTTAGGTAGTTTGAGACAAAAGAACACAAGTATATAACATAATATATCAAGAACCCACTCTCTACACTAATATATATATATGAGACACTATAAAACACATCTCCAATACAAAAATATGAGATTAAACATGTAATAATTCATTCATACATAACAACAACACATAGTGTATCCAAATTTGGGATTTTCCCACATGGACACAACCACAACACAAAGGACACTCCTATGACCTCCAAATAGACACGAAATAGACACAAATGGAGATACAACCATGGGGGTCATTCCTATGGGTTCAAAATAGACCTATATGTATGAGGAAATGAAAAGGAGAAGGGATTTATACCTTCCGGTAGATCGAATCGAAGAAAAGCCTTCCCAGAGCGACATCGACACGTAGAGATTCCAAAAGGACACGAACGAGCTCCGAATCCTCCCAAACTTGGGTAGCTTCCTCCTTGGCTAGAATGGAGAAGGAAAAAAGAAGATTTGGTGGTGAAATGAAAGGATTTGGTGGAGAAATTGCTAGGGATTGCTCTCTAGAAATTTGGGGAAGAACAAGAGAGAGAGTGTGGATGAGAATAATGAAATGAACTTGAGCCTATCCTCTCCCAAAGTGGCTGGCCATATGGAGCTATTCGTCCTATTATGGTAAGGTCCAAAATGCCCCCACTAATCTATTCTATGAGTATTAGGAAAGGGCTAATTGGTTGGGGCTAAATTAGTCATTCTAAAGTCTCTAATCACACTAACCTTATCCATAATAATTAGTCTAACCTCTAACTAAAATATTTCTATCAAGTGGACTAAAATTAAGATCATGTGGGCCATGCCTAACTAGTGTGTGGGTCCCACTAGAGTCAAACTATCCCCGGGTCCCCGTTTCAAGTCGGATTGAGTTGAAATTCGAACCCGACGCAAATAAACCCAAAACAATATCATAAACAATAAAATAATATCAAAATAATTCAAAGAGGTCAAATGCAAAAAAATATTCTTAGGCCAAAAATGACATTAAAATATCATAATCACATGGTTAGGCTCTAGGTCAAACAGTCTCTAGGGTTTCACTAGCAAAACGTCAAAACCACAAGTCATTGATTTAAACAATTTTAAAATGATTTAAAATCACCAAAAATTATATCATGAATTAAATATCATTATTAAAATAATTATAAACACAAAATTTCAAAATTACCCTCATTTGGGAAACTGGATGCTACAACTCTATCCACCTTAGAAAAATTTTGTTCTCGAAATTTAAGATCGATAATACTCCTTCTAGAGCCTCTAACCTACCCAATATCTAAGGTAACACTTTCTAACACTGGAATAATAAACGGATATCTAAAAAGTGTCAATCTAGGAATACCTCCAATACTGCTCTGCTGTACGGCGGTAATGGAACTTCAATAGAATATGGACTGGAACCTATATCCAAGGGACTGGACCTATTTTAAAGTGGTCTTAACTAAGGATGAAAAGGAACTGATCATAGGCTATAGGTATGCTCAAACTATTATCTTCCTATTAACCATCTATTAATACATTCTATTACCATAGAAACGATGCATTACTAAGACATATAGGCCCCTATCTCTCATAACACATTTATACTCACCAAAAGACTAGTACATCCTATCAAGGCTGATACTATAATCTCTCCTAAATCTCCTAAGCTACATGTTTATAGACACACATCCCCACATCAAGGACTAACCCATATATATCTACAACTGATACTAATGGAGTGACGTCCCTATTTCCCAACAATCAAGGTCTAAATTTTTTTTTATCTAAATCATGCAATTTGAAAGAATAGTATACAAGGTCAGGGCATACCGTAGCAGTTGGAAGTCTCACCTAGGTACACTAATCATTCTAGGTCAAAATAGTACTATGGTATCAACACACAAACAATCTAGGGTGTCCTAATTGGGAAGGTAAGGGAACAACAATCATCAAGGTTGTAGGGCTGTCTACCATCCTATATGTAACTGGTTGGTATTATAGATAACAGGAGAATTATCTGTAATGGGTTACTATTCTAACACCAATGCTAACTATCACCTCTAGGGTACAGACACTCTACAAGTTATCATACCATTATACTATGAAGGAACTACCCATGAATAAGCTCTACAAAACTAAATATCCCTACTCCTAAGTCATTTATAACAATCAAAAGTGTGTAATGTTTAAACCTTCTCAAGATACAATCTGTTAATCATATGCGTCTGTCCAAAATCATGTTGTCCAGAGTCTTCATCATGCTAGTGAGCAAGGCTACGATAATCACAGAGTCCTTGACTAAGGTACATACCTCTAGGTTCATGGTATTTAAAATTTTCGTACTGCCGCATGCGACGGCGATAACCTTAAATTTTCATACCCGAGAATACATCCAAAATCTGACTACATGTCCTCACTATGCCAACTAACACGACTATCGAGGATTATAGATCCCATGATTTAGGCGACCTAGCCCATATGATTTTCTCAGAAAAAAAAAATAAACACAACAAAAGAGTAACATGACAAAATTAAATCAATCAACAAGGAACAGATGGAATCGGATTTCAAGGTAATTATAAAAGACAATTGCAGGAATGGAATTGAGAAGAACGGAACTTGCAGCAAGATCTCCAACGGTCTGTGCATCCTCGACTGTCCTGACGATAGCTCGCCCTGCTGGTTTTCTCCAGCCTGATGCTGATACTGCACAAATCTCTGATGCTGATGATGTATGAATCGCTGCTGCTGAGAGAAATTGGAAATAAAGGGAAAAGTCTCTGTACAGACGGAGGTGCACCTCCAATATAGCAAAAACGCTAACCTACGTCGGCACAACAAAAGCTGCGGTCTCGAGGCCCTGATGAACAGGACGAGAGGTGGCCAGCCTCTCGATAGTATCCCCCGAACCGAATCGATGAGATCGTGTCTTCATAACCATCATGAAGACAGATCAAAACAAGAAGCAATTTCTGAGAATGAAGCAAAAATTCAAGGAGAACAGTTTATATTCAAGGAAAGTCAATAAGCAACAATTTTAGACAAAATAAATCGGATTAAAAGTTTTTCCTAATGTGATTGAGTACCTCCAAAAATATCCTAATCCTACTGCAGGCTGTAGTGATACTCTAGTTCGAATACCACTACATAAACTCGACCTGCATGGGCCACCACTAAAAACGTGTCACGACCCGCACCCACTGTGAGGGTACGAGAGCGTAACAACACCCAGCCTACGTCGCAGTGTCGGCAGTAGAACGCTGTTCTAGGTCATGAACTATAACTAACATAATATGAATACTCTTCATAAGAAGGCCAACACAGAGGTACAACTCAATCACAATCTAAGGTAGAATGTAGCATGATGGAAAATAGATAAGAAATCCTCAACTGAGGTACAGCAGAAAGAAATAACAAAGTCTCAACATCTCTAAAATATACAACTCTGAAAATAAGACAACAGCTAAACATGAAAAGAAAGGACAGTCTAAGCTATCTACACTATACAAGGTATCATCCTGAGCAGCTGTCTGAACCTCCCCAGGGGTCCAGGTCGCGAGTGTCAACTAGGCAAACTCCAAGTAAGGGTGCAGGGTTCCTCATCATCCTCTGTAAAATTTTTAACAGGTCCAGTCAGGACGAGAGCGAGCACAAAACATCTCACATAGTTCATATCATGTTAGGAAATATAAAACATGCAATAGAGTAAGGTACATGAAATGCTGAAAGAAGAATGTATATAAAAACAGCAGAGACTTGATAATGGGAAATATCTATATATGATAACTAAGAACTGTAAGCAACATGTGATTTAGAGCACAATATGGTTATGTAAATGGGTTAGGTTATATAATAAAATGGGACTCCTTTGTACGTGGGTGTACAATGGATATATACAATTTCTTATATAATAGGATTGATCACATAACCAATTTTACTCTCCCTCCCCAATCAATACACAAGGATCCAATTCAGTTACGTTACCTTATACAATGGCTTGTACAATGGCTTATACAATGGCTTGTACAATAGCTCAATGTGATAATGAGAGTACAATATGCACAATGAGTGTATAATGATAAGGATATTCAATAAATACAATATGTAAGTGAAACGCACATCAAAATATGTATTTAGTGAATACAAGGAGATAACATCTCAGAAGAAGATCCACATAGTACTAATCTGTGATAATGATCGTGTCAGCATCAAGTACAGTAATCTAGAGCAAGAATGTAAATCCAGACAAGTATGAAACGGTCAGAGAATGTACTCGCCTCGTATCTGAATGTCTGAAGTAAATGTACTGTCCGAGATGAGGTACTTGACTCCTAGTTAGAGCAACACAAGTCAAGATATATACAAGGGATGATAATAGTAATCTATAATGCATCTGCATGCTGTCTAGGTCAAACTAGACTAAAGTCAATACTTGGTCAACTCTAGTCAACTACACTAGTCAACTATGTCAAGTCCTAGCCCAAATAAGTCTAATAAGTCTCACTAGGCCTAACCAAGCCTAGGCTAGCAGTCACACACCAATCACAAGGCTATACAAGCCAACACAAGTCACACATCAAGATACATCACTATCATGCATATTCTATATTTGCTAATCTCTGATACAAGCCAACACAAGTCACAAATAAGCCTAGGCTAGCAGTCACACACCAATCACAAGGCTATACAAGCCAACACAAATGTTTAAATTATGATTTAAATTGCTAAATTAGATCCTAGACATATTTGCTAATCTCTGATAGTTGATTATTACTTATTAGTTGGGTTGTTGCCATGGAATAGGGATTCGAACATATGTTGGCTTGACTGATACATTGTTATTTCAGTTTTCCTAAACTTAATTTCTTATTTTATATGATTTAAACTAATGTGTTCAGTATCATAAATGATCCTACAGGTTATTTAATTCATGACTGGTTCACTGTTACATTCGAATAGGCTTTATGATATGAGAAATGGAATTTAGACTTTGAGTTGGTTTCAATGTTTTGACTGATACATTACATTAGTCTTGATTGATTTTCATTCTATTTAGAAACTGAAACTGGATGTTGATTCCAATACTAGTTTTCCTATGTAAATTGTATATTAGAATTGACATTGATCCACTGTGTTTGGGCATTGGTTTCCCAGTTTTAACTGATTTTTAATGATCATTTTGAGGCTAATAGCCATGTTGTTTCACTGTTAATTGAGTTTAATATGGAACTGTCATTTAGTTTTCTTTAAAACTAAAATGTATACCCATGTTTCATTCACTGTTGGATTATTATTTAACTGCCCTTTGTTCTCCCTATCACACTGTTTTGATTCAATATTAACTGTCATGTTATTCCTATACATGGTTTTGTTCCATACTAGAGTAATTGCATTGTTTTCCCAGGTTCCGTCACTGTTTTTTCCATTATAACTGATTCAAATGGATTCAATGTTAACTGTCATGTGTTTCCTATTTCATGTCATAACTCACACAACCTCACATGTTCAAACACTCACTGATTTCTCCAGGATTTATGCTACACTGTTTCCTATTCCTGTTTTCACACACAAATGACACTGTCCACAGGTTTACACACACACACAGGTTTACACCATATATTAGCTCACTGTTCCAGGTTATTACCCATGCCACTATTTCCTATTTGCACACACAGGTATCAATGTATCACTCACTGATTTTTAGGATATTATACCCACTGTTCACAGGTTATACCATTCACTGATTTTCCTATACTACTATATACAGGTTACACTATACTGTTTTCCTATTTCCAGGATATCACTCATAACACCCATTGACACTCTAGGCACACTCTCTTATCACTCATACACATACATGCTCTCTTGTCACTCATACACACACATGCTCTCTTGTACTCTCAACACACATACACACACATAAACACAAATACATATGTCCATTTTCTATCTTCTATGCACATGTATATATATATGTGAGATTCACATATTCATGTATCCTATATATTATTGAGTGTACTATTTTATATTAGGTATATATATTAATATGTGATATGTGGTGGGTTTTAGGCATGATATTGCCTAATGGGCCTATAGCCTAGGGCTCATGGCCTATGGGTGTGTCTGCATGCCAGTATAGAGTCTAGTTAGACTTGTATAGTCTAGATTTGATGTGTGCTTGATAGAATAGACTAGTTAGACTAGTATAGACTTGTTTGACTTAGATTTGACTTAGTTGACCTAGTTTGATTTCTAGGGTTGACCAGAGTTGACCAAGAGTTGAGTTTGGTCTAGATTGACCTAGATTCATTTAGAATGCATTATAATGCATCTTATTATCATTTTAGACTCATAGTGACTTGTACTGTTCTATAGGAGACAGACACCACTCCTCGGACAGTAGATACTCTTCAGATACTCAGGATACAGGCGAGTACATTCTCTGATCATTTCATATCCTGCATTAGGAGTATTTTCCTGCTTTAGATTACTTTACAAGATGCTGACACGTTGGAAACACGGATTAGTACTATATGGATCTTGTCGTGCGATGTTATCACCTTAGCGGATACATCGGGTATTTCGTGTTCGTGTACTTTATCATGAGCATCGTGTACTCCTTGTGTTCGTGCTTTTCGTGTACAAATCGTGTGAAGTCGTGTATACTCATGTGCTCACATGATCTTTATGTGCGACTATACTTCGTGTGCAATAACATATCATGGCTAGATCCTTGTGTATTGATTGGGGTGGGAGAGTAGAAGTGGTTATGTAATCAATCCAGTAGATTACTCGTGTACAACCTTTGTAGATTACTCGTATACAACATCGTGCCGTTTACATAACCGTCTTGTGCTCTGAATCACTAGTCACTGATAGTTCTCTATATATTATATCTATTTATTTATAGTCTTCCTTTTTTATCATGTTATTTCCTTCAGTTTCCTGTATCTTACTCTTTAGCATGATTATATTTCCTGACCTGCTATGATTTGTTGAGATGTACTGTGCTCGCTCCTGTCCTGACTGGACCTGTTAAAATATTACAGAGGACGAGGCTGAGGCGTTCTGCCCTACATACTACGGTGCTACCCTAGAGGATTGCTGTGACTTGGACCAGCAGCAGGACCCACTAGTAGTTGACGACACTCCCCTAGATTAGGATGTCTTTACTTTTCTGGATTACTGTATATGGATTCTGAGATATTTTAGGAGATGTACTTATTTAGACAATTAGACTACTGGATTGTATCTCTGTGTTTTTCTTCTGTTCTGGTTATCTATCTATCTATCTTTATCATGCTCTACCTTAGATGTGATTGAGACTGTATTTGCTATGTCACCTCCATTCGGAGAGTATATACTGTACAGGTACCTTTATATTGTTAGATGTTGACCTAGGATAGCGTTCTACCGCCGACACTGCGGCGTAGGCTGGACGTACCCACGTCTCGTGCCCTTACTCTAGGGTGCGGGTCGTGACATGTTTTTAGTGGTGGCCCATGCAGGTCCAAATTAGAAATATAGTGGTATTCGAACTAGAATATCGCTGCAGCCTGTTGTAGGAATTAGTATATTTTTTTTTGAAGGTACCCAATCACACTAGGAAAACTCCTTATCAGATTTTGTATATCTACTTTTGCTGCTTATTGTCTTCCTTAGAATTTTAAACTGTCCTCCTTTGATATTTTGACTCATTCTCAGTAATTGTTTCTTGTTTGATCTGTGTCTCCAGGATGGTTGAGACGATATCGCATCTCCCCGGACCGAAAGACGCTGGAGAGGGGTCTAGCACCTCTCGACCTCAGCAGCAGCCAGCTCCCGGTGCCACAGGGCCAGTACAGCCCTCTCGAGTCGGTATTTCTGCAGCTTTTGGAGGAGCACCTCCACCAGCCAGGAGGCCGAGCATTGTGATTCCGGAGATCCTTCCACTGCAGCAGCCTCCGCCCGCAGGGATGGCAGATGCTGTACATCTCTTCTCCTTTGTGGAGAGGATTTTGGAGTCCCACCAGCAGTAGCAGCAGAGGCAGACTGCCGATTTTCGTCAGGGGATTGACGAGGCACACCAGCTGGTTCGTACTACGGTTGAGATGGTGACTGCTCAAGAGGCACAGCAGCAGCCCCGTAGGAGGGAGAAGGACATACAGGAATTTCAGAAGATGCATCCATGAGAGTTCCTGGGCACAGAGGGCATCCACTATGCCGACGACTGGATCGAGCATATCGAGGAGATATTTCGACTGGCGGATTACCAGATCGACTCCAGATCGAGGAGACGGGCAGCCAGATGCAGGACTTAGCCCGTGCGTGGTATCAGACAGATCCCAGGGTGGGAGTTGAGGGCCGGACTTCGGCCCAGTTCAAGGAGCTATTTAAAGAGCAGTTCTTTCCTGATGTGGCCTTAGAAGGTATCGAGGCACAGTTTGACGGTCTGGTTCAGGGGAACCAGACGGTAGTTGAGTATGCTGGGGAGTTTTATAGATTGGCCTGGTTCATAGATGACTTGACTGAGAAGACGAAGGCAAAAAAGTTTTGCCGAGGCTTGATTAGAGAGGTTCGGTCGCTGACTAAGAGCAATCGGAACGCTACCTTTGCAGAGATATTTTCTGGGGCTATGCCGGCGGAAGATGACCTAGGATTGAAGCAGAAGAGGGGTCGTAACTTCCAGGGTGGTAGCAGCAGTCAGGGGCAGGCCAAGAGGCCTCACTTCCCGCATCAGCAGCCACAGAGGCCAGTTCAGCTGTATTAGCATCAGGGTCGGGCACCTTTTCAGAAGGTGCAGCATCAGCAGCAGAGAGGGCAGCAGGTACCCAGGCAGCAGGCTATCGGTTGTACTTTCTACAAGAAGCCTGGGCACAAGTGGGAGAAGTACAGGAAGAGACTTGTTAGATGCTTGATGTGTGGTTCGGCGGACCATCAGATGCGGGACTGTCCAGTTGCGACGATACATCTAGTACGAGGAGGAGTTGGAGCAGCCAAGGCTCCAGCAGGTCAGCTGAAGGGGCCATTGCAGACCCAGCAGCAGAAGTTCCACCAGCACCAGCAGCAAGTACGAGGTGGACAGCAGGGGCGAGCTTTCGCCATGGCGGCCGAGGATGCAGAGGCCGTAGGGGAGTTGATAGCAGGTTCGGTTCTTCTCGACTCCATTCCAGCTTTTGCACTCTTTGATTCCGGGGCTTCCCACAGCTTTGTGTCAATATCTTATGCTATTAGACACAGTCTGGTATCTGAACCATTGCCTAGGACCTGCAAGGTCACGACCGGGGGTGGGGTCATCCTCGTGAGTGATGTTTGCAGAGGGCAGAGCGTTATGTTGGAAGGCCGAGAGTTGGGAGTGAGTCTGCTCGTCATGCCACTACCGAACTACGATATTGTATTAGGTATGGACTGGCTGAGTAGACATCACGCCCGCATTGATTGCCGAGGGCGTAGAGTTTTATTTTGGACGCCAGAAGAGCCAGAGTTTGAGTACACCCGGCGGCAGGCAGAGCAGGACAGCGGAGTCTTCTATGGAGCTTCAGTTGAGGAGCAAGTGGCTCCGCATCCCTTGATCGCAGAGTTTATGGACGTATTTCCAGAGGAGTTGCCAGGGCTTCCACCGGACAGGGATGTAGAGGTCTCGATAGACTTGGTTTCCGGTGCGGAACCGATTTCTCAGCATGTCTATCGAGTGAACAACAGTGAGTTGGTGGAGCTGAAGAAGCAGGTGGATGAGCTGCAGGACAAGGGCTTCATCCGATCGAGTTCTTCACCTTGGGGTGCACCGGTACTCTTCGTACCCAAGAAGGATGGGTCGGTACGGATGTGTATCGACTATAGGGCACTCAACAACCTGACGATCAAGAACAGATACCCACTGCCCCGGATCGATGATCTCTTTGATCAGTTGTAAAACCCCCAAATTTATTAATTTATTTAATGTTAGTTTTCTGTAAAAAAAATTTGCTAAAATACATGTATGCATAATACGAGAAGTGTAATGCATAGTATGGATGTAAGTTTATATGATATATATTTATATGTATATATGTATGTGTGTATGTGTTGAATTATTAAGGTGTATATATTTATATATACATATATGCGTGGGAATATGTGTATATAAATATATCTAAATTATTGTATTATTAAAAAGTGTTTTTTTTATTTAGAAATAATAAATAAAATAGAATTTAGTTAATAAATATAGTAATAATAGAAGATAGAAAATAATTTTTAAAAAAAGAGAATTTTTAATAAATAAAAAGAAAAAGAAAAGAAAAGAAAGAAATGAAAAAAGAATAAGAAAAATAAAAGAAAAGAATAAGAAAAAGAAAAGAAAATAAAAGAAAAAGAAAAAGAAAATAAAAATCAAACCCACCCACATAAGTGGGCGGGCCCCCCACCCTCATAAATGCTTGCTGCGTACAGCAGCAACCCAATATTTCTGCGAGCAATACATGGGTCCACAACTTATTACAAAGTCTATTAGTATTAGGTTTTGTCCCAAGTTATTATAAATTTATCTTCCTCCACAAACCTCAAAACCCTAGACTCCCAAAACGAAAATTGCTGCAGAACATATCCTCTTCACCTACGAGTTTGTTTCACCAGCGACGGACTTGTGTGCGCGACGAACGGAGCATCGGAAGTCAGCCCCTCGTCATCTACGGAACAATTTTCCCACTCAAGGTAACCTACTTCCCGACGACGTAACTTTTTACTCGTAGCACCGATTTTCGATCCGTAAGATTTTTTGGAAAGTAAAATTGACCCTCTTCGAGATCCTCTAGGTAGATTTTGAAACAACCCATCGACTTGCTCGAAAAATCGAAACAAAGTTGAAGAAAAACCTATTTTCTGTAATACTAAAAATTATTTTAAAACGACAACTTGTCGGCCAATTTTCTTGCTGTGCATTAAAGAATTGTAGAAACTAATCAAAAACAGTAGAAGACAACATAACCAAGATCGCAACGCATCTTCTGGATCGTCGTTTCGATTAACGTGTAAAAAAGTAAATTGATGTTGAAGTTGGAGGAAAAACTGTTTTAAACTTATATAAAATTCTGAAATTTTATCGATACGGCGTGCGCCCCGACGAACCGGACAACGTGGTCGCATATTATACGCATCGAAAGACGCGTATGGACGTTCCTGACGTGTGGGAACTGACAGAACTCAGTTTCGTCGCGTGTGCGCGACGAAATCAGTCCGTATCCGTCAAGATACCCCCGTATCGCCAATTTGCAAACTTTGCCCTAACTTCGTGTACAGTCGTCGATTCAAAATGAAACTTGTGCCAACAGGTCCAAATCAAAATTCTGGTCCTGTGTGCCAAGTTTGGTTCGATTCTGAGAAGGTCGAATCGGAACCCTTTTTGGCGGGCCCGCGACCCACTCAAACGGGCGATTTTGTACACGGCTCATCGGAATCCAAAACTGGACATACCGTTGAGTTCCTCTCCTCAAACTGAATCCGTAGACATATAGTTTGACAAGTTTAGAGACCACAGACTTTGGCACGCGTTTCGGTACAAAGCGGGTCCAACGGTGGACAATATTTTGACCCGAAATTACGATTTTTCCCCTGTTCCAGAATTAAACATTTGGACAAGCATTTCCTGGGTATATCTTTTACACTAAGTGTGTTTTTGATGTTTGTTTTAGCGTCCGGAGTAGTTTGGAGATTGTGACGTTTTTTGGCTAACATTGTGATTTCCTGGACTTGCCATTTTGCACCATCAGGCAAGATACCTTGCCAGCTTATTCCATGATTAATTTTATTTATTTTCAGTTATTTATTTTTAGTTTCATATATTTGTTCTATATTGCTGTGCGTCCAAGCCACACTTGGGTGCAAGCGACTATATCGGTGGTTCTAATTGCTTCTAAATTATTTTGCATTAACTTAGCTTAGTGACCACCCATTGGATAATGAGGTATTGGTATATCTCATGCGGCCTTGACACATACTTTACTACGTATTATGAGTCACATATAGGACACGTACTCGCATAGTCGGCCGGCCACCGATACGTATGAGACGTACGACGGTTAGGAGTAACTGCAAATAGAATTGCATGCTAGTGGACTTGGCAGTTACTAGAGGTTCATATGAGTCATAGATGTGACTCCAATAGGCATTGGGAGGGAAAATTTGTTCCTTGATGTATGGGCCACATTTACATACTGTTATTGTACCTGAAGCTCCGTTGGAGACGCAGGTTCACCCTATTGTAATGATTCCCTCTGACGTTCATGGAACGTTATGGACGTTTTCTTACTGATTCCCTCTGACATTCGCCGAACGTTATGGATGGATTATACCGATTCCCGATGAGAGGGACGATGCTACTGCTATACAGCTCGAGTGCCCATATGTGGAGGATTGTTCTTTATTGCATATTCACTATAGTACGGTTAGGTACCCTATTGCATGCATCCCTTATTTTCTATTATATATCACAGTTTATATGGCATGGTGTTTTCTTGTATCTTGCTACGTCCCTCTGAGGACCTGGTTATCTCTCCAAGATTAGACGATTTTCCACAGGAGTACGGAGCGGCATTGGATCCATCTTTTATGGGCGACGAGGCATTTTCCTTTAACATTTAGCTCTATTCTTATCTTAGAGGATTATTGAGACTATGTAGTGGACATCTTATGTTCTTTCCTTTACTTTATATTTTGCGGAGGTTGGACTCCAATCTTTGTGACTATTTTTTATAGCTGTTTGGAGTGGGTATGTCCACCCGGCTATCTTTTGATGCATTATTTATTGGACTCTCGTTTCTTCTGTATTGAGCTGTGATGAGATTAGATACTTATATTCTGGCCTCTGATTTTATTATATATATATAGCTTATGTACGTATACGAGGATTTCATATATTGGAGTATTCTTCGTATATGTGCAGCTGGCATGTTGCGTACTTGGTCCTAAGTATTTTGGGACTGGGGCGTTATATATTTTTGTGGTGGCCAATGTAGGTCTATGATAATATTGTTGGGTTACATGACTGTGCCCAACAAGCCTGCATATAGGAATAGGAATAGTATCTCATCCAGAACTACTACTTCCTTTGACTTCAAATCTTTTTAAATTCCTTTGATTACATGAATTATCTCATATCTAACTTCTCCTAATATCGTCCTATTCTTCCTCGTGCCAACAGTATGAATCTAAGAAGCGAACCCACTTCCATCTTGGCCATTACCTCTGGTGATGCGGCCACCCAAGAGGAACAGAATCCTCCGATGACCCCGGTGACATCGTACCAGCCAAGACAGTCGCAGCCTACTACGACTCCGACGACGGTACACCATGAGACACAAGCATCCCCAGTCAGCCAGGCTGGACAGACCACTACCATGCCACCGAAAGGGAATGTACCACTGCCTCTACCACCACCATTTCTTCAGCAGATTCTACTACAGTTGGGACCTCAGATGCCTCCACCACCGACTGATGGGAGCCCTACTTTCCAGTTCATGTACGGCATAATACAGGCTCAGTGGCAGCAGACTGAGCTGATGAGTCAAACGATGATGGCAGCATTGGCTAGACCTCTACCACTACCTCCGACACCGGCACCAACACCGGCTCTGCATCCTTATGAAGGCTCTATCAAGAACTTTACAGATATGAACCCCAAGTCCTTCAGAGGTACTGATGTGAGACTCGTCTCACAGTATTGGTATTTATATACAGATACGTATTTTGCAGCATATTTCATATTTTCTTGATTTTCGGAATACTTTAAATTTTCTCAAAACTATAGGTTTTCTTCTTGATCGGCATACCGTCGGTATACCGGAGTATACCGACGGTATACCTCCCGGACATGTTTTCTACACTTTAGATATTTTCGGTTTCTGATATTTTCATGAATAGTGTTTCAGATATTTTCATGAATAGTGTTTCAGATATTTTTGTGAATAGTATTTAGATATTTTCGTGAATAGTGTAGATACACTCTATTATCCAATGGACAATTGGTTTTGTTTGAATGGCCATGATTGACTTAGATTTTCACACGGATCATGATCCAACGGCTAAGATTAATTCTCCCTTTATATATAAACCACTTCACTTTCTCTCTCCTCTCTTTTTTCATTCTCTTCACTCTCTTCATTTCTTTTTCCCCTCTCTTCCCTTGGAGCTTGCCAAGAGCTTGGCCTTGAGGCCTAAAGTGTGGTTTCGTGCCCCTCTTGGTGGTGGAGTAGAAGATTAGGCTTGGAGCTTAACCTAGGCAAGTGCATTTTGCCAAATTCTTGAACTATAGTAATCTATTGTCATTTTTATTTTCCTTGGTATTAAATGCTTAGAATTTTCCTAAACTCATTTTGTAAATGTGTTTTCCTGAAGATTCTCGTATATGTGCATGTTTCCATAAATTCATTTAAACAAGATTTGATTTTCTGTTAAAACCCAATAGTGACTTAGTAGAAAAACTTGGTATCAAGAGTGATACTAGTGTTACCATCACGGGTCTTGGTCACATATACATGTATGAGGTCCTTACCTAGCTAGTATACATGGATTTTGAGTTTGGTGGGAATCGGGACTCGTTTTCGTATTCCGAGAACCCCTATTTTGCATTATTTTGAGATATTGATCTATCAAATCTTTGAATTTTTGAAATCTAATATTTCCATGTTGTAGGAAATTCAATTCTATGTAATTTTGACTTTTGAAAGTCCGAATTTCGATTTAAAATGAAGATTTTATGGCCGAAGCAAGTTTTAGCAAATTTCTGAATTTTCTTGCTGTTTGAAAAACTGGTATACCGCAGTATACCGCCGGTATGCCATTTTTGGCACCAGAAACTTACTGTCTTTAGTCCAGTATACCGCCGGTATGCCGCAGTATACCGCTGGTATGCCGTTTTATGCTGTTTTTGTCCTTTTTGCCCTTTTTGTCCGTTTTTGATATTTTCTTCGACTGTAATGATTTCTTAACATGATAACATGATCTTGCTCAGTTAGATAATGATTGTACAACCTATATAGACTTGATACTAGCACATGTTCAACCATTCTATGAAATGTACTTAGCTTTAATTATTGTTTCCTACATGCCATAATTTGTCCTTTGATAGACTCGTTCTTACAAGTCACGATAATTATTGCCATGCCTTCTTGCTTACATGATAGTAGCCTGTCATGGCGCACTCTTGATTCTATTACATGTCTAGCTCCTTGATAGTGGCTCGTAGTAGCGCACTCTTGTCTTGATATGGTCATGTCTTGTTGTGGCTTGTTGTAGTGCACAATCTTGCTTGTCTTCTCAAGTCTTGCATGTCTCATGTCTAGGTTGGATTCTGCGGATTGCCACACCTAGAATCCAACAAGAAAAATGTTAAGGACTAAACTACTAGCTTGATTACCTAAATCATTGGAGACTTTCCCGGTTACCTGTTGCCCTTTGATCTTGGCCCTATATATATATATATATATACTTGGGATTTGGAGCTATCTGTCATGATGAGCACTCTTCCAGCACACCGTCGAGTGGGGCACCTCTTTAGGACACATGTATCTTACTGCTGTGTGTCTGCTATACTTCTTTTCTTTTTGCTCGGATCATTCAGGTAGTAGCAGGCGGGTAACTGGACTTGGATTTCTCAAACTTGCATTGTTAGTAATTAGGAATGTGACAACCCTAGTTAGCTAAAGTATCAAGCCATACTCATTGCTTGGCCGTGATTGATGGATGTAGTTCATTCTTGTCTAGTCTAGTCTTGCTCCAGTTTATCTTATTGTAGTACTTAGCTTCCTGTCTTTCCTTACATGCTATTCTTCCTACTACATGCTCGGCTTCACCATATGCTCACATATCTAGTTTATTCTATTTATTCACTTGTTATCCTACTTACATGTTCTAGTTTCCTTTCGTAAACACTGTGGTACCAATTTACTATTCTAGTCTCGTTTACTGCTTATCTTAGAAATGTTATGAATTGCATGCTGGTTTTAGTTCATAAGTTTGGCTTCCTTTGTGGTACTTGCTATTGGGGTTCTGACCCCACTGGTTTTGCATTGACCAGATCTAGTTGAGGAGCTCGAGGATCTTTTGGACCTTCCTCTCGATGGTGACCACCCGGAGCACCAGGGGACTTGAGTGGGTGTTCTTTCTCTTAACCACTCTTTTCTATATATATTCTTTTGAGGCGTTTAGCCACCGAGCACGTGTTTAGCTCGTGTTTTAGACTTGACATTTGGCCTACGGGCTTAGACATGATGTTATATTTCTAGACTGCAGCTAGAGCTGATCATGTATTACTTAGTCTTGCTAGTTCTTTATTTTGTATTACTAGCTTCATGATCATCTATATATTATAGTTTGGGACGCTTTACTGTCTTATATGCTTGATGATCATATTTTTGTACTTTACTTCTTGTTTGAGACTGAGATATCTAGGATTATGTGACCTAGGATTGACTGTTGGTTTGTAGCAGTGACCCCCATCTATACAGCTTATACGTTGTTTCGGAGTACTGGAGTACTTTGGTATACGTAGCTGGCCTGGTCCGTCCCTACTTGCCAGTATTCTGGTTCTGGGGCGTGACATAGGTTTTAGTGGTAGCCCATGCAGGTCTGATTTATCAAATATGTGGGGGTTGTTGGTAGTTATCTCAGTCATAAATTCTTCTCTATTGATATCCTCGATATTACTCTTTACCTCTTATCTTTGTCCTGATATCTGCTTTGATCGTTGATCTTTCCTGTTCCCTCAACCTAATCCTTGTGTCCTTAAACTTTCAGGGGCACTGTTCCTGGTCCTTCTGATCGACCTGTTCGGGCTTTGCCGATGGCAGATCAGCGTCCCTTAGTTTTGCCGGTTCAGGAGGAGCATCCTCAGCATTCGGGAGCAGAGTCTAGAGTGGACCGAAGGGCAGAGTCGCCAGTTCCTCCTTTCATCCAGCAGTACCAGCTCAGCCAGAGCAGCCAGAAGGTGTTGTTTGAGCACTGGTGGATGTTCTGAGAGATCTCATGGCGTCGCAGCAGCGTCAGAGTGATGTTCTCACCCATTCTGTCCAGACGGCTTTGGACAGAGGTGGTGCTCAGGTCTACAATTCTGCGAGCAGCTTCAGACGTCTTCATCCCTCGTACTTCTATGGTACAGAGGATGCTATTGTGTCTGATGCGTGGCTTCAGGATACTGAGGCCATTCTGGAGGCGGCAGGGATTCCGGCTAGGGAGCGTGTGGCAGTTGTCAGGTTGCAGCTCTTGGATTTGGCCCGCGACTGGTGGACAGCTCATGAGGTATCTCTTAGGGCACCAGTAGCCTGGGCCGATTTTAGCGAGAGGTTTCAGACTCGCTATTTTGATGCGGTGTCGCTTTATGATCTGCATCAGAGGTTCATTGGCTTGCGACAGATGAGCAGGACCGTCGACGGCTATGCGGCAGAGTTTAGCCGGCTCAGTCGGTTTGCCCCTTCTTTAGTGGCGACCGAGTTGGATCGGGCGAGGAGGTTCCAGCAGGGGCTTCATCTGGAGATCATACTGGCAGTTGAGCAGCATGAGTTCCAGACTTTTAATGCAGTGATGAGGGCGACGAGGAGGCATGAGTACACCTCGCAGAGGATCGTTGATAGAGTCGGTGGTCAGAAGAGGCCTCACATTCAGAGGGGATCTTCTTCCCAGTCGTTAGCGCCAGCTCTAGCAGTCCGAGCTTTGACGATTGGATCTCCGAGGGGACCGGTTCCGACGGCTTCCTTTCAGCAGTCGTCTCAGCCGCGTCCTCAGCAGCAGAGGCAGTCTTCTTCAGTTGCTTGTTCCCATTGCGGGAAGGAAGGACATGTCTTATCAGAGTACCGTAGGGCATAGGGCTTGTGCCTAGCCTGTGGAGCATCGAACCACAGGATAGTGGCTTATCCCAGGAGGAGTTCAGCTGGATTAGCATCCTTCCAGCCAGCAGTTCAGCAGTTTAGAGCACCAGCGTCGGTTCAGCAGCAGCAGGCCCAGAGGCTATTACCGACGTAGTCTCAGCAGTTCCAGCAGAGGCCTCAGCAGTATGCTCAGGCTCAGGCTCAGAGGCAGAGGTGTTCAGCGACCAGAGTTCAGGGTCAGGCTTTCACGCTTTCTATGGAGGAGGCGCTAGCAGCAGGGGAGGTGGTCGCAGGTACCATTCTTGTTCACTCTCATTCAACTTCAGCTTTATTTGATTCTGGTGCTTCGCATTCGTTTATATCTGCACGATTTACGACACATATTGGTGTAGAGCCAGAATCTTTACCTGTAAGGATGAATATACTTACTGGTAACGGTCTAGTAGGAGTAGACCGAGTCTATGCCTCGTGTAGAGTCATAGTATGTGGGAGAGAGTTTCCCGCTAGGCTGATAGAGTTTCCTATGTGCGATTATGATATCGTCCTAGGTATGGATTGGTTGAGTGCTCGACACGCTTCGATAGATTGCCATGCTGGCAAGGTTATCTTTCGTGTTCCGAATGAGGAGGAGTTCTCATTCTCTAGAGGCGAGGTGGAGTCTTCACCAGCGGTCATGTGGATGGCAGTAGCCGAGGAGGTTCAGTTGCCCAGAGTAGTTTGCGAGTTTTCTGATGTATTTCCCGAGAAGCTTCCGGGTATGCCTCCAGTTCGGAAGATTAAGTATTATATTGATTTGGTTCCGGGAGCAGAGCCAGTGTCAGCGAGAGTCTACAGGATGTCTCCTTCAGAGTTGTTGGTGTTGTATCAGTCTATTGAGGAGCTTAGGACCAAGGGATTCATTCGTCCTAGTGGATCGCCTTGGGGAGCTCCAGTCCTTCTTGTGAAGAAGAAGGATGGTTCATCGCGTATGGTCATTGACTATCGTCAGCTTAACGCGGTGACCGTGAAGAACAAGTATCCCTTGCCCAGGATAGATGACTTGTTCGACCAGCTTAGTGGAGCGGCTGTGTTTTCGAAGATCAATATGCGGTCTGGGTACCATCAGAGAGTCAGAGAGCAGGATATACCCAAGACGGCGTTTAGATCTCGATATGGCCATTGGGAGTTCCTTGTTATGCCTTTCGGAGCGACCAATGCGCCAGCAATCTTCATGGATCTCATAAATCGCATCTTCATGCCCTACTTAGACCAGTTTATGATAGTGTTTATTGATGATATCTTGGTCTATAGTCGGACTGAGGCAGAGCACGAGCAGCATCTTCACGTGGTTCTTCAAATTCTTCGGGACTATCAGCTTTATGCGAAGTTCAGCAAGTGCGATTTCTGGCTCGATCGAGTCTCTTTCTAGGGTCACATTATTGCCGGAGGTGGTATTGAGGTGGACCCCAAGAAGGTTGAGGCTATCGAGGGTTGGCCAGTACCTCGTACAGCTTCAGATGTACGCAGCTTTCTGGGATTAGCAGGCTACTACAGACGAGTTATGGCAGACTTTGCTAGGATCTCCGCACCCTTGACACGACTGACGTGTAAGGATGTGTGCTTTGAGTGGTCAGATGCTTGTCAGGTTTTTTTTGAGAAACTCAAGCAGAGTTTGATTTCAGCTCCTATTCTGACATTACCCGTCGGACCAGGTGGGTTCACGGTGTATTATGATGCGTCAGGCCGGAGAGTTGGTTGTGTTCTTATGCAGCACAGTCGAGTGATAGCTTATGCATCTCGGCAGCTTTGGGACCATGAGAAGATCTATCCGACGTACGATCTTGAGTTGGCCGCAGTTGTGTTTGCCCTCAAGCTCTGGAGGCATTATCTGTATGGTGATCGAGTGGAGATTTTTACTGACCATAAGAGCTTGAGGTATGTGTTCACCCAGAGGGATCTGAACATACGGCAGAGGAGGTGGCTTGAGTTACTGAAAGATTATGATGTTGATCTTCAGTATCATCCCGGGAAGGCAAACGTCGTTGTAGACGCTTTGAGCAGGAGACCCGGGGTCTATTTCTTGACGGAGCAGCGTCACCTTCTGGAGGATCCTCAGATGATGGACATTGAGGTAGTTCTACCTGGTGAGGCAGCTATGATGGCAGGCTTGCAGGTTCAGTCTACCATTGTGGATAGGATCAGAGCAGCTCAGTCAGGGGATGCCAGGCTTCAGCAGCTCAGAGCAGAGTGTGTGGCAGGGCGCAGAGCAGAGTTGTGCATCCATGAGGATGGAACACTCCGATTTGGGAGTCGTCTTTGTGTGCCGAGTGGAGATATTCGACAGGAGATTATGTCGGAGGCCCACAGTTCTTAGTACTCTGTTTATCCTGGAGGGACGAAGATGTACCGAGATATTCGTCAGCATTTCTAGTGGAATGGTATGAAGAGGGAGATAGCTCGATTTGTATCTCGATGTTTAGTTTGCCAGCAGGTCAAGGCTGAGCACCAGAGACCGGCCGGACTTCTTTAGTCTTTACCGATTCCGGAGTGGAAGTGGGATCATATTACCATGGACTTCGTGACTGGTCTTCCTAGAACCCCGACTGGTAGAGATGCCATTTGGGTTATAGTGGATCGACTCACGAAGGTTGCCCACTTCCTACCTTTCAGGGTTGGTCAGTCTACAGAGCAGTTGGCCGACTTGTACATGAGGCCGATTGTCAGATTGCATGGGGTGCCAGTTAGCATAGTCTCAGATCGGGATTCCAGATTCACTTTTCATTTCTGGCAGAGTCTTCAACAGAGTCTGGGTACCCGTTTGAGTTTCAGTTCAGCATACCATCCTCAGACAGATGGTCAGTCGGAGCGTACGATTCAGACCTTGGAGGATATGCTTCGATCATGCATTCTTGACTTCAGTGGTTCTTGGGAGGATCACTTGTATTTGGTGGAGTTCTCTTACAACAATAGCTTCCAGGCGAGCATTCAGATGGCTCCTTTCGAGGCTTTGTATGGTAGGAGATGTAGGTCACCCCTAGCTTGGGATGACATTGGAGAGAGGCAGCTGCTAGGTCCAGAGATGATTGCTCAGTCAGTTGGAGTAGTCAGGCAGGTCAGAGAGCATCTCAGAGTAGCTCAGGATCGACAGCGTCATTGGACAGATCAGCATCGACGCCATCTTGAGTTCTTTGTCGGCGATCACGTATTTCTTCGAATTTCGCCTACCCATGGTGTCATCAGGTTTGGCGTACGGGGAAAGCTTAGTCCTAGATTTATTGGGCCGTTCGATATTCTCGAGCGAGTAGGAGATGTATCTTATCATCTTGCTCTTCCACCGTCGTTGCGTGAGGTACATGACGTGTTTCACGTATCTCAGCTACGTCGATATGTTCCAGATTCGAGCCATATCATAGATCATTCCGAGCTGGTCGTTGGTACCGACCTATCGTATGAGGAGAGGCCTATATCCATTTTGGACCGGAGGGAGAAGATTCTCAAGAACCGGACTATCCGATTAGTTCGTGTTTCCTGGGATCATCACTCACCGGGCGAGTCGACTTGGGAGCGCGAGGATGATATCCGAGCTCGTTACCCGTATCTGTTTGGCTCGTGAGGTATACTTATTTCGTATATCTATGTTCTACCTTTTTAGTATGATTGTAGGAATACATGATGTCGTTGCTTACGTATGTTTAAATTGCTTCTACTTTTCTTGTACATTACTCAAGTTGGTTTTCATGCTTTATGAGTTTCCCATCTTGATCCTGATAGCAAATTTTTTTGGATTTCTTGCTTGCTTTTGATTACCTTTAGGAAATTCTGAGGACGAAATTTTTCTAAGGAGGAGAGAGTTGTGAGACTCGTCTCACAGTATCGGTATTTATATACAGATACGTATTTTGTAGCGTATTTCGTATTTTCTTGATTTCCGGAATACTTTAAATTTTCTCAAAACTATAGGTTTTCTTCTTGATCGGCATACCGCCGGTATACCGGAGTATACCGACGGCATACCGGCCGGACATATTTTCTACACTTTAGATATTTTCGGTTTCTGATATTTTCATGAATAGTATTTTAGATATTTTCATGAATAGTGTTTCGGATATTTTCGTGAATAGTATTTAGATATTTTCGTGAATAGTGTAGATGCACTCTATTATCCAATGGACAATTGGTTTTGTTTGAATGGCCATGATTGACTTAGATTTTCACACGAATCATGATCCAACGGCTAAGATTAATTCTCCCTTTTATATATAAACCACATCACTTTCTCTCTCCTCTCTCTTTTCATTCTCTTCACTCTCTTTATTTCTTCTTCCCTTCTCTTCCCTTGGAGCTTGCCAAGAGCTTGGCCTTGAGGCCTAGAGTGTGGTTTCGTGCTCCTCTTGGTGGTGGAGTAGAAGATTAGGCTTGGAGCTTAACCTAGGCAAGTACATCTTGCCAAATTCTTGAACAATAGTAATCTATTGTCATTTTTTTTCCTTGGTATTAAATGCTTAGAATTTTCCTAAACTCATTTTGTTAAATGTGTTTTTCTGATGATTCTCGTATATGTGCATGTTTCCATAAATTCATTTAAACAAGATTTAATTTTCTGTTAAAACCAAATAGTGACTTAGTAGAAAAACTTGGTATCAAGAGTGATACTAGTGTTACCATCATGGATCTTGGTCACATATACATGTATGAGGTCCTTACCTAGCTAGTATACATGGATTTTGAGTTTGGTGGCAATCGGAACTCGTTTCGGTATTCTGAGAACCCCTGTTTTGAAGTATTTTGAGATATTGATCTATCAAATCTTTGAATTTTTGAAATCTAATATTTCCATGTTGTAGGAAATTCAATTCTATGCAATTTTGACATTTGAAAGTCTGAATTTCGATTTAAAATGAAGATTTTATGGCCGAAACAAGTTTTGGCAAATTTCTGAATTTTCTTGCTGTTTGAAAAACCGCTATACCGCCGGTATACCGCAGTATACCGCCGGTATGCCGTTTTTGGCACCAAAAACTTACTGTCTTTAATCCGGTATACCGCCGGTATGCCGCAGTATACCGCCGGTATGCCGTTTTATGCTGTTTTTGTCCGTTTTTGCCCGTTTTTGTCCGTTTTTGATATTTTCTTCGACTGTAATGATTTCTTAACATGATAACATGATCTTGCTCAGTTAGATAATGATTGTACAACCTATATAGACTTGAAACTAGCACATGTTCAACCATTCTATGAAATGTACTTAGCTTTAATTATTGTTTTCCACATGCCATGATTTGTCCTTTGATAGACTCGTTCTTACAAGTCACGATAATTGTTGCCATGCCTTCTTGCTTACATGATAGTGGCCTGTCATGGCGCACTCTTGATTCTAGTACATGTCTAGCTCCTTGATAGTTGCTCGTAGTAGCGCACTCTTGTCTTGATATGGTCATGTCTTGTTGTGGCTTGTTGTAGTGCACACTCTTGCTTGTCTTGTCCAGTCTTGCATGTGTCATATCTAGGATGGATTCTGCGAATTGCCACACCTAGAATCCAACAAGAAAAATGTCAAGGACTAAACTACTAGCTTGATTACCTAGATCATTGGAGACTTTCCCGGTTACTGTTGCCCTTTGATCTTGGCCCTATATATATATACTTGGGATTTGAAGCTATCTGTCATGATGAGCACTCTTCCAACACACCGTCGAGTGGGGCACCTCTTTAGGACACATGTATTTTACTGCAGTGTGTCTGCTATACTTCTTTTCTTTTTGCTCAGATCATTCAGGTAGTAGCAGGCGGGTAACTGGACTTGGATTTCTCAAACTTGTATGTGTTAGTAATTAGGAATGTGACAACCCTAGTTAGCTAAAGTATCAAGCTGTACTCATTGCTTGGCCGTGATTGATGGATGTAGTTTATTCTTGTCTAGTCTAGTCTTGCTCCAGCTTATCTTATTGTAGTACTTAGCTTCCTGTCTTTCCTTACATGCTATTCTTCCTACTACATGCTCGGCTTCACCATATGCTCACATGTCCAGTTTATTCTATTTATTTACTTGTTATCCTACTTACATGTTCTAGTTTCCTTTCGTAAACACTGTGGTACCAATTTACTATTCTAGTCTCGTTTACTGCTTATCTTAGAAATGTTATGAATTGCATGCTGGTTTTAGTTCATAAGTTTGGCTTCCTTTGTGGTACTTGCTATTGGGGTTCTGACCCCACTGGTTTTGCATTGACCAGATCTGGTTGAGGAGCCCGAGGATCTTCCGGACCTTCCTCTCGATGGTGACCACCCGGAGCACCAGGGGACTTGAGTGGGTATTCTTTCTCTTACCCACCCTTTTCTATACATATTCTTTTGAGGCATTCAGCCACCGAGCACGTGTTTAGCTCGTATTTTGGACTTGACATTTGGCCTACAGGCTTAAAAATGATGTTATATTTCTAGACTGCAGCTAGAGCTGATCATGTATTACTTAGTCTTGCTAGTTCTTTATTTTGTATTACTAGCTTCATGATCATCTATATATTATAGTTTGGGACGCTTTACTGTCTTATATGCTTGATGATCATATTCTTGTACTTTACTTCTTGTCTGAGACTGAGATATCTAGGATTATGTGACCTTGGATTGACTGTTGGTTTGTAGCAGTAACCCCCATCTATACAGCTTATATGTTGTTTCGGAGTACTGGAGTACTTTTGTATACGTAGCTGGCCTAGTCCGTCCCTACTTGCCAGTATTCTGGTTCTGGGGCGTGACAACTGAGAAGCCACTAGAGGTGTCAGCATGGCTTATTAGCATGGATAAGCTACTGAAGGCATCCCAGTTGCCAGCACGTGATTGGATGACAGCAGTGGACCTACTTTTAGATGATAATGCTCACCACTGGTGGAATGCGGAAGAAAGGCAATTAGGCACTGGGATCACCTGGAAGCAGTTCTACGATCTTTTCTATAAAAGATTCTTCTCCATTCATGTTCGAAATGGTTTTTACGATCATTTCCTTCATCTGAAGCAAGGAAACATGTCAGTTGATTAGTACGACTCAGAGTTCAATCGCCTGAGTAGATTTGGTGCGGGACTGATCCCGACAGAGTTAGAGAAGGCGAGGAGATTCTATCAGGGGCTTGCACCAGAGCTCAAGTCTTATACGACTACCCAGTCTCGAGTCTCCCATTCAGCTGTCTTGGAAGAAGCTCGTGCCCAGGAGATTCTTCATAAGGAGCAGCAGCAGATATCGAGACGCCATACACTAGCAGTCGCACCGACTAGCGCTACACATGATGGACCTATCAGGAGGCCCACAGGACAGTACCAACTGAGGCCCACACCATATTAGAAGCCCGTTTGATATTACTGTGGGAACGAAGGATATGTCCAGAGAGACTGTCGGATCCGTCATGGATGGTGCTTGAGGTGTGGATCCAACCAGCATATGGTCAACGATTGTCCAGAGCAGCAGACGATAGTATATGCTCGACAGACCCCGAGGCCGACAGCTCCTACACTCCCAGCACCCCGACCAGGACAACAGGTGTCTGGGCTTATAGCACCAACAGTAGGAGCTCCTCGCCCACTATTACCACCCCAGCCAGTGCAGCACGACAGGACTAGAGCTCAGGACCCCAGCCAGAATTACGGACATGCCTTCTCGTTAGCAGTAGAGAATGTAAAAACAGAAGGAGAAGTCGTAGCAGGTATGATTTAATTTTCATATTCCCTGTTATCATATCCATACATCATACGTTAGCCAAGGCCAGAGAAAATCAGACAGTAGGACGATTGTATAAGCACGAACACTGGACACGGCTTAGATTCTTAAACCTCGAACTACTCGTATTTTCATTCAATCATAAATCCTGCGTACTTATATTTGGACTAGTCTGACTAAATACCGCTATTATAGCCTAGATTTTGCAAGCTTATCCTTATCGAGCTTGTTCATGACATGTGTATATTGGAGACGCCCACTAACATGTTGTCTAATCAGAATCAGTGTATGATGGTCTGATCAACCTTCGTACAGTTGGTTCGCTTTTATTTGCTTATCCTACGTGGATTGAGATATAGATGGCTCTAGAATCTCATCCGCAACTGCCTTGACAACTCTATTTGAAATGCCTCTAGAATCCCATACTCGTATTCGATCCTCTCTCCCTAGAACACTTATTATTTTTGCCTTTACAGATTTCAGAAAGTCAGATGCTCGTATTGAGGGAAGATAGACCCGTAATATTCTCCTCAGTTCATCATACCATCTATAGGCAGGAAAGATATATTCATACAATCATAGACATATGTTGGAATCAAGGTACGATCTTCAAAACTTAACTCATATCTATCACATCTCGTTTTCTAGTACATCGTGTAATATTCTTCCACAAATTGAGGTATGACCTTCCAACTTGAACCTTTCTAACTCTACTAAACCATAGAGCGGTGTCTTTGTTAACTTCTAGAAATGAATTACTGTAGGATATAGATCGTAGCGCCCTAGTAGAATTTAGAATGTACTAGGATTGCCTATTGATTAGAATAAGTGGTTTATGTTAGAACGATAATTAGTGCCTCATGAACTCCCACTTTCTATTTGGAACATTTTTGGGTCCCCGGCCGTGGCATTTAGATTTGGAACACAAGACCAGCTGCTACCTTCCAACAAATTCTATCTGTAAGACCTATATGAGTCCACCTTCATGTAGACATATCATGTCCCACTAAAATACGTCCCTTTGTACTCTATTTTCATGATACGATTCTTGAGCAAAAGGGCTAATTATAAACCTTACCGTAATGCCGACGAACCTTTCGGCTTCAATTTGAGAACCAAACTCAACTCAGAACTTTTTACCCGATATATGGTTGTGATCTACTCGAAGCCCAATATGCACCTGCCCTAGTGTGATACTCAATTGAGACCCTATGTGCCACTTGTACACAATAGCCATGGGAGGCATATTTTTGACTTACGGCACCTATCTAACCAATACGATTTGGAACTAGCCCAACATCTTGAGTTAGGACTTGTTATAGGCTACCATAGCCTAGTAGAGATGGTATAAGTTGATCTTACGAGATATTGCCCCACCAATATAGTTTAAATTCGAGATGGAATCATTCAATATGAAACCCCTGCACCATTTAGCCCCTCTCAAAAGGCTCATAACGACGTTTATCACAGATAGCCAACTTCTATAAGTGGGGTAGAGCCTTGAACCAAGAACACTTACGCTATAGAAATTAAGCCAATTGGGTTCCTTGAACAACGACCCTCATTTGTTCGAAAACCAAGGGACGACTTTCATGCGTTAGCCCCTTAAAATTTTGTATTTGCAATTCGACCCACTTACCGTAGTTTTAATTTCGAGGACAAAATTTCTTTAAGTTGGGTAGGATGTAAAACCCCCTAATTTATTTAATGTTAGTTTTTTGTAAAAATTTTTTGCTAAAATACATGTATGCATAATACGAGAAGTGTAATGCATAGTATGGGTGTAAGTTTACATGATATATATTTATATGTATATATGTATGTGTGTATGTGTTGAATTATTAAGGTGTATATATTTATATATACATATATGTGGGAATATGTGTATATAAATATATCTAAATTATTGTATTATTAAAAAGAGTTTTTTTATTTAGAAATAATAGATAAAATAGAATTTAGTTAATAAATATAGTAATAATAGAAGATAGAAAATAGTTTTTTAAAAAAAGAGAATTTTTAATAAATAAAAAGAAAAAGAAAAGAAAGAAATGAAAAAGAATAAGAAAAAGAAAAAGAAAAGAAAAGAAAAGAATAAGAAAAAGAAAAGAAAAGAAAAGAAAAGGAAAAAGAAAATAAAAATCAAACCCACCCACATAAGTGGGCGGGCCCCCCACCCTCACAAATGCTTGTTGCGTACAGCAGCAACCCAATATTTCCGCGAGCAATGCATGGGTCCACAACTTATTACAAAGTCTATTAGTATTAGGTTTTGTCCCAAGTTATTATAAATATATCTTCCTCCACAAACCTCAAAACCCTAGACTCCCAAAACGAAAATTGCTGCAGAACATATCCTCTTCGCCTACGAGTTTGTTTCACCATCGACGGAGTTGTGTGCGCGACGAACGGAGCATCGGAAGTCAGCCCCTCGTCATCCACGGAACAATTTACCCACTCAAGGTACCCTACTTCCCGATGACGTAACTTTTTACTCGTAGCACTGATTTTCGATCCATAAGATTTTCTGGAAAGTAAAACCCTCTTCGAGATTCTCTAGGTAGATTTTGAAACAACCTATCGACTTTCTCTAAAAATCGAGACGAAGTTGAAGAAAAACCTATTTTCTGTAATACTAAAAACTGTTTTAAAACGACAACTTGTCGGCCAATTTTCTTGCTGTGCATTAAAGAATTGTAGAAACTAATCAAAAATGGTAGAAGACAACATAACCAAGATCGTAACGCATCTTCTGGATCGTTGTTTCGATTAACGTGTAAAAAGTAAATTGATGTTGAAGTTGGAGGAAAAACTGTTTTAAACTTATATAAAATTCTGAAATTTTATCGATACGGTGTGCGCCCCGACGAACCGGGCGACGTGGTCGCATGTTATACGCATCAAAATACGCGTATGGACGTTGCTGACGTGTGGGAACTGACGGAACTCAGTTTCGTCGCGTGTGCGTGACAAAATTAGTCCGTATCCGTCAAGATACCCCCGTATCGCCAATTTGCAAACTTTGCCCTAACTTCGTATACAGTCGTCGATTCGAAACGAAACATGCACCAATAGGTCCAAATCGAAATTCTGGTCCTGTGTGCCAAGTTTGGTTCGATTCTGAGAAGGTCGAATCGGAACCCTTTTTGGCGGGCCCGCGACCCACTCAAACGGGCAATTTTGTACACGGCTCATCGGAATCCAAAATTGGACATACCGTTGAGTTCCTCTCCTTAAACTGAATTCGTAGACATGTAGTTTAACGACTTTAGAGACCACAGACTTTGGCACGCGTTTCGGTGCAAAGCAGATCCAACGGCGGACATCGTTTTGACCCGAAATTACGATTTTTTCCCTGTTCCAGAATTAAACTTTTGGATAAGCGTTTCCTGGGTATATCTTTTACACCGAGTGTGTTTTTGATGTTTGTTTCAGCGTCCGGAGTTGTTCGGAGTTGTGACGTTTCTTGGCTAACATTGTGATTTCCTGGACTTGCCATTTTGTACCATCAGGTAAGATACCTTGCCACCTTACTCCGTGATTAATTTACTTTATTTTCAGTTTCATATATTTGTTCTATATTGATGTGCGTCCAAGTCACACTTCGGTGCAAGCGACTATATCGGTCGTTCTAATTGCTTCTAAATTATTTTTTTATTAACTTAGCTTAGTGACCACCCATTGTATAATGAGGTATTGGTATTTCTCATGCGGCCTTGACACATACTTTACCACGTATTGTGAGTCACATATAGGACACGTACTCGCGTAGTCGGCCGGCCACCGATACGTATGGGACGTGCGACTGTTAGGAGTAACTACCAATAGAATTGCATGCTAGTGGACTTGGCAGTTACTAGAGGTTCATATGAGTCATGGATGTGACTCCAATAGGCATTAGGAGAAAAGAATTGTTCCTTGATGTATGGGCCACATTTACATACTGCTATTGTACCTGAAGCTCCGTTGGAGACGCAGGTTCACCCTTTTGTACTGATTCCCTCTGATGTTCATCGAACGTTATTGACGTTTCCTTACTGATTCCCTCTGACGTTCGCCGAACATTATGGACGGATTGTACTGATTCCCGATGAGAGGGACGATGCCACTGCTATATAGCTCGAGTGCCCATATGTGGAGTATTGTTCTTTATTGCATATTCACTATAGTACGGTTAGGTACCCTATTGCATGCATCCCTTATTTTCTATTATATATCATAGTTTATATGGCATGGTGTTTTCTTGTATCTTGTTACGTCCCTCTGAGAACCTGGTTATCTCTCCAGGATTAGACGATTTTCCACAGGAGTACGGAGCGGCATTGGATCCATCTTTTGTGGGCGACGAGGCATTTTCCTTTAACATTTAGCTCTATTCTTATCTTAGAGGATTATTGAGACTATGTAGTGGACATCTTATGTTCTTTCCTTTACTTTCTATTTTGCGGAGGTTGGACTCCGATCTTTGTGACTATTTTTTATAGCTGTTTGGAGTGGGTATGTCCACCCGGCTATCTTTTGATGCATTATTTATTGGACTCTCGTTTCTTCTGTGTTGAGCTGTGATGAGATTAAATACTTATATTCTGGCCCGTGATTTTATTATATATATACAGCTTATGTACGTATACGAGGATTTCATATATTGGAGTATTCTTCGTATATGTGCAGCTGGCATGTTGCGTACTTGGTCCTAAGTATTTTGGGACTGGGGAGTTACATCAGTTGAGCGTAGCTCGGGTGTTCTCCAAGATTGATTTGAGGTCAGGTTATCACCAGGTGAAGGTAAAGGGGGAGGATATTCCCAAGACCGCTTTCAGGACGCGGTACGGACAGTTTGAGTTTTTTGTTATGTCGTTTGTGCTGACTAATGCACCAGCAGTGTTTATGAACTTAATGAACAAGGTGTTCCACCAGTACTTGGACAAGTTCGTGGTGGTATTCATTGATGATATCCTGGTGTATTCCAAGTCAGAGGAGGAGCACGAGGAGCACTTGAGAGTAGTTCTGGAGACACTCAGGAGGGAGAGATTGTATGGCAAGCTCTCGAAGTGCGAGTTCTTCCTAGACAGAGTTGACTTCTTGGGTCATGTGGTGACTGGATATGGTATCTCAGTGGACCCGAAGAAGATCACAGCATTTGAGGCTTGGGCAGCGCCAACTTTAGTGGCAGAGATCAGGAGTTTCTTGGGGCTGGCAGGATATTATAGGAGATTTGTGCAGGATTTCTCCCGGGTTACAGAGCCATTGACTCGGTTGACCCGGAAGGATGCTGAGTATGTTTGGTCAGAGGAGTGTCAGGCATCTTTTGATGAGTTGAAGAAGCAGCTTACGACAGCTCTGATTTTGACATTGCCTTCAAAATAAGGAGGATTCACTATCTATAGTGATGCTTCAGGGAAGGGGCTGGGTTGTGTCTTGCAGCAGCATGGGAAGGTGATTGCCTATGCTTCCAGGCAGTTACGTCCCCATGAGAAGAACTACCCTACCCATGACCTGGAGTTAGCAGCAGTAATTTTTGCTCTGAAGTTATGGAAGCACTATCTGTATGGAGAGAGGGTGGAGATTTTCACAGATCACAAGAGCTTGAAGTATGTGTTTACACAGAAAGAGCTCAACATGAGGCAGCACAGATGGCTAGAGTTGATGAAGGACTTTAACATCCTACTTTATTATCACCCAGGAAAGGCCAACGTGCTTGCCGATGCCTTGAGTAGGTATCCGACAGCCATGTGTTTGACTATGGATCGGCACTTGCTTGCAGACTTGGAGAGTCTTGGAATTGAGGTGATCGTGCCCGGAGTGCAGATGCAGTTGTGGGGCCTTCAGATACAGTCAGACTTGATAGAGAGGATCAAGGCGACGTAGTTCGAGGATGTGGCTCTGCGGTGTATCCGAGAGCAGGTTCGTGCAGGATTGGTGGATGGTGAGTTTTCTCTTGCAGAGGATGGTGCCTTGAGGCACGGTTCCAGGTTATGTGTACCTAGTGGGGAGCTCAGAGAGCAGATCATACAGGAGGCTCACAGATTGCAGTACTCTATACATCCTTATACCAACAAGATGTACAGGAATCTGCGAGAGCACGTCTAGTGGTACGGAATGAAGCGGGAGGTAGCCTACTTCATAGCTATGCGCTTGGTCTGTCAGCAGGTCAAGGCAGAGAGGCAGAGGCCCGCAGGATTATTGTAGCCATTGCCCATTCCAGAGTGGAAGTGGGAGCATATCACCATGGATTTTGCATTTGGGTTGCTGCGTACACCAGGAAGGAAAGACGCGATTTGGGTCATCGTTGACAGGTTGACCAAATCGACCCACTTCTGGCCATTCAAGGTGGGTACGTCTACAGAGAGGCTTGCGGAGTTGTACATGCGGCAGATAGTCACGATTCACGGAGTTCCCGTCAGCATTGTCTCAGATCGGATAGTCGCTTTCCTTCTCATTTCTGGAGGAGTCTGTAGACTAGTTTGGGCACTCAGCTCAAGTTTAGTACTGTATACCATCCCAGACGGACGGACAGTCAGAAAGGACTATTCAGACGCTTGAGGATATGCTGCGGACGTGCATCTTAGATTTTGGAGGTTCCTGGGAGGATCATCTACATTTGGTGGAGTTTACTTACAACAACAGTTATCAGGCCAGCATTGAGATGTCACCTTTCGAGGCTCTGTACGGGCGTAGGTGTCGTACACCCTTATCTTGGGATGATGTTGGAGAGCGAGCTTTACTGGGACCAGAGATGGTTGTTGACGCAGCCGAGAAGGTGAAGCTCATCAGGGACAGACTTCGCGTGGCGCAGGACAGACATCGGCTCTAAAAGCATCATTTTTGTAGTAACCTTATTTTCTTAAATTTTGAATAAGAATCATATGGGCAAATGTTTGCATATTGTATTTGTTACAAGTGTTAATGCAAATGTCTGATATTCTATATTGTAGATAATATGGTGTGTGGTGTCACACAGAAGATCATATTATCAGTTTCCTATGGAGTATATAAATAGTTCACAACCTAGATGGACTTGGACAATCTATTGGAAAGGTTGTAGTGTAATCTGGTATTAGTCTATCTTGACTATAGGTTTACACTAGTACACTTTGTGTGTATTGAACAGGACCACTTGAGGTTGTTCTCTTTGTACTGACTACATAAGAGAACAAACACCTCTGTTATTATGGATGCTTGTGCTCTTAATCCGAATATAATAACGGACATGTATATGCAGTGTGCATTACTTTGACTCATAAAAGAGTGAGATTCATTATGGATCAACAACCTCTATGAATTGGGTAATAACGTTGTATGTATGATGGGCTGTTGATTATAAATAGAATCCATGTCCCGATACATCGGGTTGATTATGTCCCCTTAAGGAGCTCATAAGGATTGTCATGTAAACCCTGTAGGTGGATTATATCCGACATGACAAATAAAGTTGAGCGGTACTACTTAAGGATAAAAGATGTCGAATCAATATAGTTGTCAGTAACTTAATTTGATCGACGGACATACGATATCTTAACATGGGGAGCCAAACAAGCATATAATAAAAGGAGCCCACAAACATAATTTGGGATTAGGGAGGTAGTGCAACAATAGCTCATTAGTGGACCGAACTATTGTTAATGGGCCTGGATTGTGTGTTCGGGCTGAACACGGGATATCCAGATCCGTTAGGAGGCCTAACCCTAATTTCTCCTCATGGTCCCTGCCGTAGCCTATATATATCCTCTATTCTCTTACCGCCATATGACTGATCAAAAATCAGAAACTTTCTCTAAATTCGTGATTCACGTAAGAAGAGAAAGAGAGGGCTGCCAAGGAGAAAAAAAAAGGTTGGGAGATCGTCGCCCACACGACGTCCAACTCGAGGAAGGAATACGTGCAGAAGATCTTGGGGTCGTCCGCTCGAGATTGCCAGGAATTACTTGTCTCCTTTCTGCCGCAGGTATAATTCGTGAACCCTAGTTTCCGCCTATGAAGGGTTAGAACACGTATTAGATCTGTTTAACTTTCTATCGATCAATACGCACACCAAAGAAAGGGTCCTGGGAATCCCCAGTTCTATCAATTGGTATCAGAGCCACTTTGGATCTACGTATTGATTGATACGTCCATGTTGTCCAACAAAACCTGCGCTGTGTAATAGTCGGTAGATGTAGATCTGTTCTAACTCGGTTTTATAGGTATCTTAGATCCAACTATTATGGTCCAATACATGTTTTTTTGATTGTGTTGTTTAAACCACGGATATGTCGTGGATGTTGTTATTGCTGTGGATGTAATTAAAATCACGACGGTTGATCGTGCTTATTAATTTAATTTTTCAATCTAGATTATGTGTGAACTCCTTCGGGAGGCATAGGATTGATGTAATTTTAATTATTTTTGATCAATCGTGATGGCAGTGGTGGTTGTTTCTGACGCCGGACGAGATGCTGGTTTTAAGCAGTCCAGAGGCAGACAGATGATTTTCGATGAAGGAATCGACAGCCAAAACCTAAAAAAAAAATTGGGGCGCTGCCCCGAACCCCGCGACCTAACCGGGCAGGTCGAACCCCGTATAGATCTGCGCAGCGCCAGATTTAGGATTCGGATAGTTGAGGACGGAGCAGCAAAGATGACCATAATTGTTGGATATATTTTCTTATTTTTGTCATTTTGCTTTTTCTGATTATGCATGTTTATTATTGTGTGGTTGTTTTTTTGAAAAACAAAGCCTACATTAATAAAGGACAACATGGACATAATATCAACTAGTGGAAAAACCCTCATTGTTAAATAACTAAGTGGGAGATGATTCTTATTTAGTATAAATCCTATGGTCTCCATTACTGTTTTGTAGGTGATGTAATTATACTTGCGTGTTGGCTTTAGTGCTTTCCTCCATATCGGATGAGTATAATTATGGATCACCAGTACAAACTTCCTTAGGAATAATTGTAGAAAGTTACCTAGTATGTGTTCACTTCTCCATCTGAAGGAACTCATTACAAGGTAATGGACTTAGTATTATGTAATGGTATACACTTAGATACAAATAATGGTATCCTCCCCATCGGAGTCACTGCTATTATTTGTATGACCAGAGCAAGACCAGCATATTAATTTTATTTTTCATAAAGTTATATTGATATGATAGTAAAATTAATAAGAAAAATCTACTTGAAAAAAGTTGAATTTGTATACGTCCACACTATCGTGGCATGTTAAATTCATGGTGTTCAAGGTGTTGGTGAATTTCTTATTATTGTTTTAAGGGAATCAATATTTAGTTAATTCAAAAAGTTTTTTTTGCCCTATATAATTTTATTTATGTGATTCTCAGGATTTCAAAAATGGGTTCTTTCAGTCCACTTATGGTGATTCTTAAAGAAAACAAACTTACTGGACCTAATTATATTGACTGGAAATGTAATTTGGATATTGTTCTGACTGCTGAGGAGTACAAATATGTACTTGTTGAGGAATGCCCACCTAAGCCTGATGCTAACTCTGATGAAGAGGTCAAAGAGGCTTATAAGAAGTAGAAAAAGGCAGATGAGATAGCGCGGTGTTACATTCTGGCATCTATGTCAAATGTACTGCAACATCAGCATCAGGCCATGGCCACAGCTTATGACATGATGTATAACCTCAAGAAACTCTTCGGATATCAGAGTAGAGCAGCTAGGCAGTTTGCTATAAAATTTTTGATGAATACAAAAATGGCTGAGGGTACACCAGTAAGGGATCATGTTCTCAAGATGATGGGTCATCTGAATGAGATGGAGATCCTCGGAGCTAAAATCGATGGAGAAACCCAGGTCGATATCATTCTCGGGACTCTGCCTAAAAGTTTTGACAATTTCTGCCTTAATTACAACATGAACAAAAGGTTGTATAGTTTGGCAGAACTTGCAAAAGAGCTACAGGATGCTGAATCTCTCTTTAGGCAGAGTGGTCATGTTTTTGTTTCTGAAAAGGCTTCTACTTCTAAGCCAAAAGGCGGTAAGAAGAAGAATAACATTCAGAAACATGCAAACTCGGCAAAGAAGGGCATAGGACCTGAAGGCGCGGTGAAAAAGCCGAAAGGTAAATGTTTCAAGTGCAAAGGGTCAGGACATTGGAAGACTGATTGTCCACTTCTCAAACAAGGGAACAAAGAAGGTATATCTCATTTACTAGTAGTTGAAACATGTTTAGCGGTGTTATCTACCGGCGCCTGGTGTGTAGATACAGGAGCCACCAATCATGTCTGTAATACATTGCATGGGTTCCAGGAAACCAGACGGCTCAGTAATGGAGAGATATGCTTGTTCATGGGTGATGCTACAAAAGTATCGGTCGTTGCATTAGGAGATGTTACTTTATCTTTTGGTAGAAATAAGTCTTTGACATTGAGAGATTATCTTTATGCACCTTCACTTAGAAGGAATTTAGTTTCTGTTTCTATGTTAGTTAAGGATGGATATTCAGTTTATTTTAATGACAATATTGTTATTAGAAAGAATAAACATTTTATCTGTTCTGGTGCATTGGTTGATAATTTGTATGTCATTAATCCTATTTCGCCCACAATACAACTTATAGAAATAAATAATATGTCATCTAACTTAAATAAGAGAAAAGAACCTTCTTGTATGAACCAAACATATCTTTGGCACTTACGATTGGGGCATATTAACCTAAGAAGGATTCAAAGACTGGTTGAAGATGGACCTTTGAGTTCATTGGAAGTGGAGGCACTACCAGTCTGTGAATCCTGCTTGGAAGGTAAAATGACCAAAAGGCCTTTTAGGGCAAAGGGGTATAGGGCCAAAGATGTGTTGGAATTGGTTCATTCTGATTTGTGTGGACCCATGACTATCCAAGCTAGAGGTGACTTTGAATATTTTGTCACATTTATTGACGATTATTCAAGGTATGGATACATTTATTTGATGCGCCGTAAGTCTGAGTGCTTTGAGAAATTCAAAGAGTACAAGGCTGAAACGGAGAAACGTCATGGAAAATGTATCAAGTCATTACGATCAGATCATGGTGGCGAGTACCTCTTTGGAGAGTTTAGGGATTATTTTTCAGAGGCTGGGATTACATCCCAATTGACTGCACCTGGAATGCCCCAACAGAATGGTGTAGCCGAAAGAAGGAATAGAACTCTTACGGAGATGGTTAGATCAATGATGAGTTATTCGAATTTGCCAGATTCGTTTTGGGGATATGCCTTAGAGACTGTAGCTTATATTTTGAACTTGGTTCCTTCTAAGTCAGTACCTCTTACTCCAACAGAGCTGTGGATTGGGCGTAAGCCTAGTCTGAAACAAGTTCGTATTTGGGGTAGTCCAGCACATGTACTGAATGGGAAAGCAGATAAGTTGGAATCTCATACAGAAGTACGCTTGTTTGTAGGCTATCCAAGAGGAACGAAAGGAGGTTTATTTTATAGTCCTAAGGATCAGAAGGTCATTGTTAGCACCAATGCCCGATTCTTAGAGAAAGACTATGTGATGAACCATAAACCCACAAGTAGAGTTGTTCTAGAAGAACTGAGACGTGAGACACCAAGTACTTCAGTACCAACAGTACAAGAGGATGAACCACAAATAACTGTACAACGTGTTACAAATGTTACACCACAACCGATAGTGCCTCGTCGTAGTGGGAGGGTTGTGACACAACCTGATAGATATATGTTCTTGGGAGAGTCGTCAGACTTCGTCCCTGAGGAACAAGATTATGATCCCTGTACCTACAATGAAGCACTCTAAGATAGAGATACAGAGTCTTGTCAAAAAGCAATGATATCTAAAATAGAATCTATGGATTCTAATCAGGTCTGGGAGCTTGTAGAACCACCCGTTGGTGTAAAAGCCATTAGATGCAAGTGGGTCTATAAGAGAAAAAGAGGATCAGATGGTAAGGTTGAAACCTTTAAAGCTCGGCTTGTAGCAAAAGGTTTTACTCAAAGAGAGGGTATCGATTATGAGGAAACCTTTTCTCCTGTTGCCATGCTTAAGTCTATTCGAATTCTTTTATTTATTGCAGCTCATCTCGATTATGAGATTTGGCAAATGGATGTCAAGACAGCTTTCCTTAATGGAAGTCTTGAGGAAGACATCTATATGAAGCAACCAGACGGGTTCATTGAAAAGGGCCAGGAGCATCTTGTTTGTAAGCTCAAGAAGTCCATTTATGGACTTAAGCAAGCTTCCAGATCTTGGAACATATGTTTTGATCAGGTAATAAAATCCTATGGATTTGATCAATGTCAGGATGAATCATGTGTATACAGAAAGTGTGACAAAAACGTGGTGGTATTCCTAGTACTTTATGTGGATGACATCTTGCTCATTGGAAACAATGTGAAGGTATTATCTGATGTAAGGGTATGGTTATCCAAATAGTTTGATATAAAGGACTTGGGAGAAGTAGGTCACATCCTTGGGATCAAAGTTCTACGAGATCGCAAGAAAAGGATGTTGGGCTTATCCCAAGCTTCCTATATCGATACTGTACTAACTCGTTTTAGTATGCAAAATTCTAAGAAAGGTTTCTTACCTTTTAGACATAGAATTGCTCTATCGAAGGAGCAGTGTCCGAGGACACCTAAAGAGATGGAGAACATGAAGGCTGTTCTTTATGCTTCAGCAGTAGGAAGCTTAATGTATGCAATGCTATGTACGAGACCAGACATCTGTTTTGTCGTAGGCATGGTCAGCAGATATCAGTCTAACCCAGGACAAGAGTACTGACTGCCGTAAAGCATATTTTGAAGTACCTGAAAAGGACTAAAGAGTATATGCTAGTTTACCAGGCAGATAGTTTAGTTTTCTTGGGGTATACAGACTCAGATTTTCAGTCAGATAGGGATTCCAGGAAATCTACCTCAGGTTATGTTTTTACTTTGGAAGGTGGAGCCATTGTGTGGAGGAGTATCAAGCAAAATGTATTGCTGATTCCACCATGGAAGCCGAGTATGTGGCAGTCTCTGAGGCAGCCAAAGAAGCAGTTTGGCTCAGAAACTTTCTGTTGGACTTGGATGTGGTACCTAGTTTGCCTAAGTCTATTACACTTTATTGTGATAATAGTGGTACAGTTGCAAACTCGAAGGAACCACGAGCCCATAAGACAGGCAAACACATTGAGCACAAGTACCACCTGATACAAGATTTCATAAAGAAAGGAAAAGTTGCTGTGATCAAGATAGCATCAGCCGACAACCTAGCTGATCCTTTTACAAAGAGCTTACCAGCTAAGGCTTTTGACAGTCATGTTGAGGGAATGGGAGTCAGATGTGTAGCAGCATGGCTTTAAGTATAAGTTGGAGATTTGTAATAGTAAACTGAAAAGCAATGCTTTGAGTATAAGTGGGAGATTGTTAGGGTTATATACTAAAAGCATCACTTTTGTAGTAACCTTATTTTCTTAAATTTTGAATAAGAATCATATGGGCAAATGTTTGCATATTGTATTTGTTACAAGTGTTAATGCAAATGTCTGATATTCTATATTGTAGATAATATGGTGTGTGGTGTCACACAGAAGATCATATTATCAGTTTCCTATGGAGTATATAAATAGTTCACAACCTAGATGGACTTGGACAATCTATTGGAAAGGTTGTAGTATAATCTGGTATTAGTCTATCTTGACTATAGGTTTACACTAGTACACTTTGTGTGTATTGAATAGGACCACATGAGGTTGTTCTCTTTGTACTAACTACATAAGAGAACAAACATCTCTGTTATTATGGATGCTTGTGCTCTTAATCCGGATATAATAACGGACATGTATATGCAGTATGCATTACTTTGACTCATAAAAGAGTGAGATTCATTATGGATCAACAACCTATATGAATTGGGTAATAACATTGTATGTATGATGGGCTGTTGATTATAAATGGAATCCATGTCCCGATACATCGGGTTGATGATGTCCCCTTAAGGAGCTCATAAGGATTGTCATGTAAACCCTGCAGGTGGATTATATCCGACATGACAAATAAAGTTGAGCGGTACTACTTAAGGATAAAAGATGTCGAATCAATATAGTTGTCAGTAACTTAATTTGATCGACGGACATACGATATCTTAACATGGGGAGCCAAACGAGCATATAATAAAAGGAGCCCACAAACATAATTTGGGATTAGGGAGGTAGTACAACAATAGCTCATTAGTGGACCGAGCTATTGTTAATGGACCTGGATTGTGTGTTCGGGCTGAACACTGGATATCCAGATCCGTTAGGAGGCCTAACCCTAATTTCTCCTCATGGTCCCTGCCGTAGCCTATATATATCCTCTATTCTCTGGCCGCCATATGACTGATCAAAAATCAGAAACTTTCTCTAAATTCATGATTCACGTAAGGAGAGAAAGAGAGGGCTGCCAAGGAGAAGAAAAGGTTGGGAGATCGTCGCCCACACGACGTCCAACTCGAGGAAGGAATACGTGCAGAAGATCTTGGGGTCGTCCACTCGAGATTGCCAGGAATTACTTGTCTCCTTTCCACCGCAGGTATAATTCGTGAACCCTAGTTTCTGCCTATGAAGGGTTAGAACACGTATTAGATCTGTTTAACTTTCTATCGATCAATACGCACACCAAAGAAAGGGTCCTAGGAATCCCCAGTTCCATCATAGGTGTCGTACACCCTTATCTTTGGATGATGTTGGAGAGCGAGCTTTATTGGGACCAGAGATAGTTGTTGACGCAGCCGAGAAGGTGAAGCTCATCAGGGACAGACTTCGTGTGGCGCAGGACAGACATCGGCACTGGGCCGATAGCCACCGGAGGCCGTTGGAGTTTGAGGTACAGATTTAGAGATAGGGTTAGAAGTAGGTTGTATTTTGATTTGTTTGATTGATCGTGTTTGATTTTTAGTAACTTGAGACCTTTCTTTTGATTAGGTTGGAGACATAATTTTTCTGCGGATATCTCCGACTCATGGTACGATACGTTATGTTGGAGGTGGGAAACTTAGTCCGCGCTTCATCGGACCTTTCGTGATCAGCGGGAGGGTCGATGATGTGGCTTACAGGCTAGACTTGCCACCTGCACTAGTGGGGGTCCACAACGTATTCTACGTATCACAGTTGAGACAGTACGTGGCTGACCCTAGCCATGTGCTCGATCATTCGGAGATTGAGGTTGGACCTACTCTTAGTTACCCAGAGCAGCCTGTGGAGATTCTGGATCGCCGTGAGAAGGTGCTAAGAAACTAGGTGATACCTTTGGTTCGCGTCACATGGAGGCATCATTCTCCAGAAGAGTCGACCTGGGAGCGGGAGGATGAGATGCGCGAGCGATACCCATATTTGTTTGCACCGTGAGGTATGATTATCTATCCTTCTCATCTATTAGTTTTGCCCTTAATTTCGAGGACAAAATTATTTTTAGGGGGGTAGATTTGTCACTACCATATTTCTAGCTTGAGGGTATTTTGGTCATTTTTAAAATGTTGGGAACTATTTGGAATTATTTAGTATTAATTATAATTATTGGATTTTAAGTGATTTTTAGTATAATTGATTTAGTGCTATTATTGACTTTGACTCAGGGTGACTTTGGAGACTGTCCTAGAAGCTGACCCTAGTCATGACTACTTGGTTGGATTATGAAACCCTAGTTAACCCAAGTTAGGGACACTCTAGTCATTGGGATTGAATTTAGGAAATAGGATATTGATTAGGCTAGATAATGGCTTGTGATTTCATAAGCCATGACTTATGGCTTAGACCCATAAAGGCCCATAACCAAACTAGTGAAACCCTAACCCTAGCCTACACTTACTTGGCCGGCCACATTGGCTTCCCCTCCAATTTAATGTCTCCTCAAATAGGAAATAACAAGTTTGGAAATAGAGGTAAACCCTTTCTTCCCCAAACCCTAACCCTAACCTTTAGGAAATAGCAAGTTTGGAAATAGAGGTAAACCCTTTCTTCCCCAATCCCTATCTTCTCTATTTCAACTCCTTTTTTCTTCTAATTTCTTGCAATAGGTTCTAATCTCTGTGCATTTGATGGCTATGGTGAGAAATTTTAGTGAAAGAGCAATTTGGAGGAGTTTGGGTAGCTAGAGGAACAACTCTCTTTGAGGCTTTTTGAGCCATTTCACTCACCTTGGTAAATCCTAATCCCCTCCATAAAATAGTATTTTAATTGCATGAATAGGAAGCCCTAGGTCTACCCTAACTGTTGGTATAGGCATTGTTAGGATTCGTGTCCAATACGTGTCCGTATCGGACACGTATCAGTGGCTAACCTAGGTGTTTGATGAAATACCGCAGTGGGCATTTCATCCTTGTTTTCGGATTCTATTTGAATAGGAATTTAGGGTTTACTGTCGCTTATCGATTTTTGTTGGACTGAGGTGGTAGTAGTGTCGTGTCGTGTCGTATTGGACACGGGAACACGCTGGGTTCACTCACACGCACGCGCGTGACAGTTCCCCTGCTACTCCGGGGCCACAGTGCACTGGATACACCACGTGGACACGTGAAACTCGACACACGGGTATGGGCTGACACTGACACGAGGCTTCCAAATTTTAATGAGTCCTCGCGTCGTATCGGACACGGAATCGGGTATGTACTGGTCGTGCACTGTGATGTGTTCAGTCTCTATTATTTCAGTGATTAAATTTCCAGTTTTAAATGTTTAAATTATGATTTAAATTACTAAATTAGATCTTAGACATGTTTGCTAATCTTTGATAGTTGATTATTACTTATTAGTTGGGTTGTTGCCATGGAATGGGGATTCGAACATATGTTGGCTTGACTGATACATTGTTATTTCAGTTTTCCTAAACTTAATTTCCTATTTTATCCGATTTAAACTAATGTGTTCAGTATCATAAATGATCCAACAGGTTATTTAATTCATGACTGGTTTAATGTTACATTCGAATAGACTTTATGATATGAGAAATGGAATTTAGACTTTGAGTTGGTTTTAATGTTTTGGCTGATACATTATATTAGTCTTGATTGATTTTCACTCTATTTAGAAACTAAAACTGGATGTTGATTCCAATACTAGTTTTCCTATGTAAATTGTATATTAGAATTGACATTGATCCACTGTGTTTGGGCATTGGTTTCCCAGTTTCAACTGATTTTGAATGATCATTTTGAGGCTAATAGCCATGTTGTTTCACTATCAATTGAGTTTAATATGGAACTGTCATTTAGTTTTCTTTAAAACTGAAATGTATACCCATGTTTCATTCACTGTTGGATTATTATTTAATTGTCCTTTGTTCTCCCCATCACACTGTTTTGATTCAGTATTAACTGTCATGTTATTCCTATACATGGTATTGTTCCATACTAGAGTAATTGTATTATTTTCCCAGGTTCCCTCACTGTTTTTTCCCATTACAACTGATTCAAATGGATTCAATGTTAACTGTCATGTGTTTCCTATTTCATGTCATAACTCACACAACCTCACATGTTCAAACACTCATTGATTTCTCCAGGATTTATGCTACACTGTTTCTTATTCTTGTTTTCACACACAAATGACACTGTCCATAGGTTTAAACACACACACACACACAGGTTTACACCATGTATTAGCTCACTCTTCCAGGTTATTACCCATGCCACAATTTCCTATTTGCACACGCAGGTATCAATGTATCACTCACTGATTTTCAGGATATTATACCTACTGTTCATAGGTTATACCATTCACTGATTTTCCTATACCACTGTACACAGGTTACACTACACTATTTTCCTATTTCCAGGATATCACTCATAACACCCATTGACACTCTAGGCACACTCTCTTGTCACTCATACACACACATGCTCTCTTGTCACTCATACACACACATGCTCTCTTGTACTCTCAACACACACACACACACACATACATGAACACAAATACATGTGCCCATTTCCTATCTTCTATGTACATGTATATATATATATATATATATATATATGTGAGATTCACATATTCATGTATCCTACATATTATTGAGTGTACTATTTTGTATTAGGTATATATATTAATATGTGATATGTGGTGGGTTTTAGGCATGATATTGCCTAATTAGACTAGTATAGACTTGTTTGACTTAGATTTAACTTAGTTAACCTAGTTTGACTTCTAGTGTTGACCAGAGTTGACCAAGAGTTGACTTTGGTCTAGATTGACCTAGATTCATTTAGAATGCATTGTAATGCATCTTATTATCATTTTAGACTCATAGTGACTTGTACTGTTCTATAGGAGACAGATACCACTCCTCGGATAGTAGATACTCTTCAGATACTTAGGATATAGGCGAGTACATTCTTTGATCATTTTATATCCTGCATTAGGAGTATTTTCCTGCTTTAGATTACTTTACATGTTGCTGACACGTTGGAAACACGGATTAGTACTATATGGACCATGTCGTGCGATGTTATGCCCTTAGCGGATACATCGGGTATTTCTTGTTCGTGTACTTTATCATGAGCATCATGTACTCCTTGTGTTCGTGCTTTTCGTGTACAAATCGTGTGAAATCGTGTATACTCATGTGCTCATATGACCTTCGTATGCGACTATACTTCGTGTGCAATAACATATCTTGGTTAGATCCTTGTGTATTGATTGGGGTAGGGGAGTAGAAGTGGTTATGTAATCAATCCAGTAGATTACTCGTGTACAACCTCTGTAGATTACTTGTGTACAACATCGTACCGTTTACATAAGCGTCTTGTGCTCTGAATCACTAGTCACTGATAGTTCTCTATATATTGTATCTATTTATTTACAGTCTTCCTTTTTTATCATGTTATTTCCTTCAGTTTCCAGTATCTTACTCTCTAGCATGATTATATTTCATGACCTGCTATGATTTGTTGAGACGTACTGTGCTCGCTCCTGTCCTGACTGGACCTGTTGAAATATTATAGAGGACGAGGCTGAGGCGTTCTGTCCTACATACTACGGTGCTTCCCTAGAGGATTGCTGTGACGTGGACCGGCAGCAGGACCCACTAGCAGTTGACGACACTCCCCTAGATTAGGATGTCTTTACTTTTCTGGATTACTGTATATGGATTCTGAGATGTTTTGGGAGATGTACATATTTAGACACTTAGACTGCTGGATTGTATTTCTGTGTTTTTCTTCTGTTCTGGTTATCTATCTATCTATCTTTATTATGCTCTACCTTAGATGTGATTGAGACTGTATTTGCTATGTCACCTCCATTCGGAGAGCATATACTGTATATGTACCTTTATATTGTTAGATGTTGATCTAGGACAGCATTCTACCGTCGACACTGCAGCGTGGGCTGGACGTACCCACGTCTCGTGCCCTTACTCTAGGGTGCGGGTCGTGACACCCTTGGTATCCTGTTGTTGCTGTAATAGGCAATGGGAGTATGTGAACCTGGGACAAGTCCCCATGTTTTATGAATCAGTAGTACCACTCGAGTTAGAGTCAATAGCTACAACAGTAATGGGAACATGACCAATGGTCTAGGTTACAACTAGGTAGCAACAATACTTGGAGTTTCCATGTGTATGTTGCCTTGTGTTATGCAGTCCACATAGGCCTAATTATTTCCCAGTCCAATTTTCTCTTATGACAGATGACTGATACTCTTATAAGTATCAATCTTCTGCAATATATGTTCAGCTCCCTGGACTCGGGTTTCAGAGGAAAGGAAAGTGTGGAGGCTCAAGTAGAACAGGGCATTCATTGTTAATCATTTCCATTCACTTAAAGTATTAGACATTGTTCATCTACCCAGCATCAAGAATACATCAGTCCATATATGTCTATTTTGTCCTTCCTCACTTTGTCCTGCATAAAGAGTTTAGTTCATTATTTTTATTGTGCAGACCTCTATATATAGATGTATCTGTATCCTGTCAGAATTAAGAAGGGTTGTAGTTCAACTCATATCATTGATCAGTCCTCATTGGGCCTTAGTAACAGTTTGGTGTTTTGACTAGAGTACTGTTTGAACATCAGAAAATTCACTTGACTAATCTGTGTCACATCGTATGAGAGTAGAAATGGACTAGGGTATCAGGATTATGATGAGTGGGCATGCAGTACCATATTTATACAATTGTGGGGAGGAGGCTATCTATAGGTTGTGCCTGAGCCTAGGTATCATGGGAGGCTCTTGTACCTACTTTTCCCTAAAGCAAGTATATGGCTAACCATGTACCCAACAGAGGTACTAGGTAGAAGGGGCTTGAGTATTTGTGGCTACATGTGGATAATATATAGATATATATGTATAACCTGTTCTTCATGCTGCCATATACTATATCAATATAGGTAAGTGAGCTAGTGTAATTGGTAACTGCTATACCATATCTGCTATAGGTATCCTATATAAGTGTCTATACAGTAGACTAGTATATGTATATGTATCCTATATATATTATATAGCTAAGTTGGTGAGATGTTGATGTTAGGTTTTAGACATGAGGACTGTACAAACGGGTGTATGAGTTTATCCAAACTGGTGCTAAGTATCAGTTCTTAACTGATATTACATCAGTTTACAAACTGACATTGTGAATCAGTTCACCATTGTGTGGTTTGGGAGTTTTGGTTCATTGACTCAGGAAATGGTGTAAGATAGGACTCGATCACAGGCTTGTGAGTTGGGTATCAGTCAAGAGACTGATATGAGAAGACTTGGATATCAAGTCATGTGAGGGGGGAAAGTTTTAGAGGTTATGTTAGATAGGAGAACGATAGAGGAAGTAACATGAGTGAATGACATGACCATAGATGTAAAAGGGTAGCAAATGTACGACTAATATACAATTGGGATGTTGCCATCACCTGTATATAAGTCAGGAATTAAGAAACCAAACCATTCCTCTTTTACCCGAGGGAAACAGCTAGGCACCCAGAGTACAGGAGAGGTTGAGACTCATATAGGGAATGAGAGTAACAAGAGTACATCGAGTATTGGGGAAGGTGGATTGCTGTCAGATTTTCTACACTAGGAAATTTGTGTCCAGAATACACTAAAACAATGATACAAGGAACATGTATCAAACCATGTGAAATACATTAGAGAAACAGGGAGGTCTGGGCCAACATTTTTCTAGTAAATACGGGCTAGTAGCAGCTGTTGGCTCAAGTATAGATACCCAAACTTAAAGGACTAGGCTAAGTCATAGGCATATGTAATAACTTGGTCTCAGGTACCTGTGAATGAGCTAGATGAGCCCCAAACCCATCTGCAGGTATGGCAGTACCAGACAGGTATTGGCATGGCTGTAGGAGAATGAGGAAGACATGGACCCATAGCCCCAAGGCTGAACCTTAAAGTCTGGCACTTTAGACCAATTTGACAAGGCACTTTGCTAGTACTACTGCTGTTGCTCCTTAGCCTACACCCATATTTTCTCTAAGACTATAAGATGTGAAGATAGTAATAGTATAACTGGGTATAGTAATGGGGCCATGACATGGTTTGACTGCTAACGAAAATATTTGTTCTTTTGTTTGTTCTGCTCAATAACAGGTCTTTAAATCTATGGATGTAGGAAACTGACCCTGTAGGCGCGTTGCTAGTATAGGATACCCTAGAGCAGGGCAAGAGGAGAATCACAGGGGTATTAATAGGAGAAATTGTGTCAAGGGAGGGAAGTATAGCTTAATTAACTATCTAGGCATGTATATGGATAAAAGTTCAACCTATCAAAGGGGAAGGGTATACCAATTCAATTAGGATATTGCATAAGTGGCTTTGCAAATTAAAACTAAATGAGTGAGTTAGATTCATTTTTGGTTATAATTATTGACAGTATTTATTATTAAAATAGGTTACTTGGATCGAGATACGGACTATGACCCATACCAGCAGCTCAGGACCACAGGCAAGTGCATGTATTGATTGTTACCGTTTCTAATAGTTTCCTCTACCTGTTATTCATATGTCTTGCTGCTTGTTGACACGATCGTCACACGAGGATTAGTACCGTGGATTTTATTATACATCTTGATTATCTCTTATGTTTACCCCACTTACGGTTGATTCCATGAGTACTAGCTCAGCGGGGGAAATATCTTAGTAGGCGTGTGAACAACCCAATCTATCCCATGAGTCTATTCTTGAATAATAGCAGCTGCACATGACACGTGCAGGGTGTCGGATTTACCCCTTAGCCATTCACACATCGAAACTGATATTTCAATGCACGTAGATAGTTAATATTCCCTTTATTTCATCATATTCTTCACCACTTGCCATGTTACCATGATTTACATATTGCCTTCTAGTAGCTATATTCGCATTGATAGAGTTTCATGTCTTTTCCTTTGTACCATGATGCTTGTTACTTTCTAGTTTCATTCTCATATGTTATATACATGTTTAGCGATTCTATTGTGTCTCGGGTAGCTATCATACGTGTACTTGTTCCGTTCCTGACTGAAAAACTAACATTTTAGGTGATGAGTTAGAGGAGTTCTGTACTACTTATTATGAGCAGACTGAAGACCCTGATTTGAGCATGTAGGTGGACTTGGATGCGGGGCTACCCTCCGCAGGAGACTTTTAGCTAGATATTATGCCATAGAGCATGAGTTGCTTACAGAAACTCTTTTATTTATTGTACTTCATTTTATTTGTGGATTATGAGAATTGAGTAGTAGACATCCTTTTGGTACACCTTGGGTATTTTGAGATTATTTTATCTACCATATTTTGGTCTCTACACTTTGTGATTTCTCTTCAGTTAATAGTTTGTTTCTCTCATCATGGTCATTGTATATATATAATTTATTGTTGTGGACTGATCTACGAATTTGGCCTTTTGTGAAAATCTATAAACTGCATGGTTGTAATTGATAAACTGTGGAGATGACTAGACAGCGTTCTACAGTAGATACTGTGGCGTAGGCTGGACGTACCCATGGCTCACGCCCAAATATTGGGAGCGGGTCGTGACACGTTTTTATAGTGGCCCATGCAGGTCTGGTTTTCGTAAAAACAGCAAAACTCGTAGTAGTACTCAACTTAGATGTACTAGTGCGGCCTGCGATGTAGGAGTAGACTTTAAGGATCATCTCCACATATTTGAAAACCGTTATTGAAATTCCACATTTGATCTCAATTATTCCTTTGATCTGCATCTTCTTTGAATCTTCACGCCAACTAACGGTTCTACTTTTGTGGCAGTCAGATGGATTCTCAAGGCAGAAACACCGCTCACTTGAACACCCCAGCAACCGTTGGCGGGTCATCCATGAATGGAACCCCACCAACCCACGAAGGCCGCTTTACCTACCTAGGCGAGACGCCCCAGCCGCAGGCTTCAAAATTTTGCCGTGATGACATTCCACCACCTCCCCAGTTTCCTCCGCCGATCCTTCCACCAGTACAGTTTTCTCCACTAACACCCTTCCAGCAGCCTGCACATTTCCAGCAGCCTGCACCCTTCCAGCTGCCAGCACCCTTCCATCAGCCAGCACCCCTTCAGCATCCAGCACCAGTTCTACCTCCAGCACCTGTGCTGGACAACGCCACACTCCTTGGAATTTTCTAGCATCTCATAACTTCCCAGACGCGGCAGGCCGACGTCTTCCGTGACACCCTGAGGGAGGCCCTTCAGACTAGAGATGCTCCCCCACTGTGCCCCGGGACTTCCAAGAATTTTATGGACCTTAGGCCCAGGGAATTCAAAGGGACGGAAGGGATACTCTACACCGACGACTGCTTGGAGAACGTGGACCGCAACCTCCGGATGGCTCGAATTTCGGACGATAAGAAGGTCGAGGCAGCCAGCATGCAGCTCTATGACATCGCTTGCACATGGTACAGAGACGAGCCCCGATTCACCGTGCCAGATGTGACCTGGGAAAAGTTTAAGGAGATGTTCAATACAAAGTTCTACCCTGACGCGGCCAGAGAAGAGGTAGAAAATGAGTTCGAGAGCCTCGAGCAGGGCAACCTCTCCATCGACGAGTACTCCGTCGAGTTTTCCCGCCTCAGTCGCTTCGCCGACGCCTTGACCCCTGCAGCCAAGGCCAAGATGTTCAGAAAGGGGCTATCACATGAGATTCGCATAGCCATCGCCACCAGCCAAGCTACCATATACGAGCGAATACTGAAGGTTGTACAAGACGTAGAGAAGGAGATAAAACGCAAGCAGAAGAGAGATAGAGATGCATACGGAGGGAGCAACATCAAGTCAGGATCGGCGAAGCGGTCCAATGCTCCAGAGAAGGCTGCGACACAGCTGCATCAACCATAGCCCCGCACCCAGTAGCAGCAGCAGTACCAGCCTCCAGATAGAGCCCCTACCTTTCAGCATAACTAGCAGAGGCAGCCACCGAGACCTTGTAACTACTGCAAGAAGCCGAGACATTCATGGGAGGTATGCAAGAAACGACTTGGAGTATGCTTATTCTGCGGATCTAGCGAACATCAGATGAGAGAGTGTCCAGCGGCTCGGATTCATACAGCACAGGCGGTAGCTCCTGCCCCGGGAGCAACGACGAGGCCTACGATACCTTAGCAGCAGAGGGGACCCCTGCCCACACAGCAGCAACGCTTCATCCAGCACCAGCAGCAGGGCCGATCTTATGCTATGGCAGTCAATGAGACACTAGCATCTCATGATGTGATAGCAGGTTCTGTTCTCCTTGAGTCTTTTTTAGCTATTGCTTTATTCGATTCTGGCACCAGTCATAGCTTTATATCTGCAGTTTTTATCTTTAGACATAGTATTGTATCTGAGCCTTTAGACTGCACTTATAAAATCTCAACTGGCGGAGGCATCATCTTGGTGAAGGATGTTTGCGTCGGTCGTCGCATTACCATAGGGGGCCGGGAAATGCGCGCTAGTTTACTCATAATGCCACTTCCGAGCTTTGATATAGTGCTCGGCATGGATTGGTTGAGTAAACATTTTGCTAGCATCGATTGTCACCGCATATGTTTTGTGTTTAGTCCGCCAGGGGAGACCGTGTTCGAGTTCGCTAGAGGAGCAGTAGAGCAGCGTGGCGACACTATTTGTGGGACCATGGTAGTAGAGAAGGAGCTACCTGACCCTATCATCTCAGAGTTTCTCGACGTATTTCCAAAGGAGCTGCCATGATTACCGCCAGACAGAGATGTTGAGTTCTCCATTGATCTTGTGCCAGGTACGGAGCCAGAGTCGCAGGGAGTATACAGAATCAACAAAAAAGAAGTCATGGAACTGAAGAAGCAGATTGACGAGCTACTAGAGAAAGGGTTCATTAGATCGAGTTCGTCGCCTTGGGGTGCACCGGTGTTGTTTGTGCCAAAGAAGGATGGGACGGTGCGTATGTGTATCGACTACCAGACCTTGAATAGCAAGACGATCAAAAATAAATACCTACTACCAAGAATTGATGATCTTTTCACTCAGTTGAGCGGTGCATAGGTGTTCTCGAACATCGACCTAAGGTCGGAGTACCACCAAGTAAAAGTGAAGAAGGAGGATATACCGAAGACAGATTTCCAGACCAAGTACGGCCAGTACGAATTTATGGTGATGCCGTTTGGGTTGACCAATGCCCCGACAGTCTTCATGAATTTGATGAACAAGGTATTCCATCCATATCTCAATAAGTTTGTGGTGGTCTTCATCGACGACATCCTTATCTATTCAAAGTTACCGTAAGAGCACGATGAGCATTTGAGGATCGTGTTGGAGACCCTCAGGAAGGAGAAACTCTGCGGGAAGCTTTCAAAGTGTGAGTTTTTCCTTGACAAGGTAGAATTCTTCGGTCATGTAGTGACAGGAGACGGTATATCCGTTGACCCAAAGAAGATTGCTGCTGTTGAGTCATGGACTACTCCTACTTCTGTGGCTATGATTCGGAGCTTCTTGGGATTGGCGGGGTACTACCGGAAGTTCGTACAGGACTTTGTGTGGATCGCGGAGCCGATGACTAGGCTCACTCGGAAGGACGTGGAGTTCGTATGGACTGAGGACTGCCAGGCTGCGTTCGATGAGCTGAAGAAGAGGCTGACGACAGCTCCCATATTGACGTTGCCATCCAGTTCCGGAGGTTTTTCTATCCATAACGATGCTTCAGGGAAGGGCTTGGGGTGTGTTTTAGAGCAGAACAAGAGGGTGTTAGCGTATGCGTCCAGACAACTGCGACCACATAAGAAGAATTACCCCACCCACGACCTAGAGTTGGTGGCAGTTATATTCGCCCTGAAGTTGTGGAAACACTACTTGTACGGAGAGCGTATGGAAATATTCACTGACCACAAAAGCTTGAAGTATATTTTCACGCAGAAGGAGCTGAATATGAGGCAACGCAGATGGCTGGAATTGATGAAGGATTTTGATATCTCGTTGCAGTACCATCCGGGGAAGGCGAATATAGTTGCGGACGCCTTGAGTCAGTATCTAGTGGCTATGTTCTTGACGAGAGACCGACACTTGTTAGCAGACTTGGAGAGCTTAGGCATTGAGGTCGTCATTCCTGGAGTCGAGATGTAGATGATGGGCATGCAGATTCAGTCTGTACTGATGGACAGAATACGAGAGGCACAACACCAGGTCGAGCAGCTGAGGAGTATCATCGCACAAGCACGGGCTGGTTTACTCGAGGACTTCACCATGGTAGAGGATGGCTCGTTGAGGCATGGAACGAAATTATGTGTACCTAGTGAAGAGTTGTGAGAGGAGGTCATGCATGAGGTACACCGTTCTCAGTATTCCTTGCATCCTGGAGCCAACAAGATGTACAAGGATATGAGAGCCCACGTATGGTGGTACGGTATGAAACGTGAGGTTGCACACTTCGTTTCTAGATGCCATATGTGTCAGCAGGTCAAAGCTAAGAGGCAGAGACCCGGGGTTTTACTTCAGCCATTGCCAATTCCCGAGTAGAAGTAGGAACATATCACTATGGATTTTGTTTTCGGTCTTCCACGTTCGCCAAGCGGGAAGGATGTGATTTGGGTCATCATTGACAGGTTGACCAAATCAGCCCACTTTGTACCATTCAAAGTGGGACTATCCACGGAGAGATTGGCAGAGTTGTATGTGAAGCAAATCGTCAGGTTGTATGGTGTTCCAGTGAGTATCATCTCCGACCGTGATAGCAGGTTCACGTCCCACTTTTAGAGGAGTCTGCAGGCCAGCTTGGGCACATCGCTCAAGTTCAGCACGGCCTACCACCCACAGACAGATGGGCAGTCAGAACGGATAATTCAGACGCTCAAGGATATGCTGCGGATGTGTGCACTAGATTTTGGCAGCTCATGGGAGGATCACCTTCACCTTGTGGAGTTCTCCTACAACAACAGCCACCAAGCTAGTATCGAGATGTCCCCTTTTGAGGCCTTGTATCGACGGAGATGTCGTACCCCACTATCTTAGGACGACGTGGGTGAGAGAGCACTATTGGGGCACGAGATGATCGTGGATGCTGTAGAGAAGGTAAAGCTGATTAGGGAGCAACTTCGCGTGGCTCAAGACAGGCATAAGCACTGGGCTGACAGTCATCGTAGACCGTTAGAGTTTGAGGTATAGTTCTCCGTAGTTGTAACTGTTAAATAATGATAAGAATAGGTCGTAACTCTTGCTTGAATCTATGTGGACGACATGGTGTTCTTGAAGATATCTTTGACACGTGGCACGATTCATTTCAGAGGAGGCAAAAAGCTCAGTCCGAGATACATTGGGCCGTTCCATATCCTCGAGAAGATCGGAGAGGTGGCATACTGCTTGGCACTACCACCCGTATTGGAGGGAGTGCACAACATATTCCACGTGTCCCAACTAAGGCAGTACGTGGCAGACCCCAGTCACATGCTAGACCATACAGAGATTAGGTAGGACCGAGTCTTAGCTACCAGGAGCAGGCCGTAGAGATCTTGGATCGCAGGAAGAAAGTGTTGCGCAACCAGACTATTCCCTTAGTGCGCGTCGCTTGGAGGCACCATTCTTCGGGCGAATTCACTTGGGAGAAGGAAGACGAGATGCGAGAACGCTACCCTTACCTTTTCGAGGCATGAGGTATAAACTCCTATCTTTGTGTCTATCTTTAAATTTCGAGGACAAAATTATTTTAAGGTGGGTAGATTTGTAAACCCCTAGACCAATTTCCCTTATTATTAGTAAGTAATTACAACTTGTGCTCATTCATTTATTTTATTTTAGTTATTTTATGTACTTAAAAATGTCAATGTAAAGGAATAAGGGGTTATGTCCAAACTAATAGGAATTAAATAGGGTTTTACAAATATCTAAATTATAAGGACTGGATTGTAAAATCTGCCAGTTTAAATCATAAAATCTAAATGGCCACTTAGAATTTAAATCCTTCGAGTAGCTGGATTCGAATCCTGCTTTCGATAGGGATTGGAGATTCAATCCTATCTTCTCGATCTATCTGAACCCTAGTATAAATACAAGGGATCATCAATGCCCTCTGTTTCCTGAACCCTAATTTCTTGCCACGAGTCCTCCCCTGCTCTGCATCGAGGAAAGACTTGAAGAGTTGAAGCAACCAAACCTTCGACAGGTAACATTCCCCCACCATAGCTTTAATTTATTAGAACTAATCTATCCTTAGACTTGCAAACGCCTGTTATTAAACAATATAGGATGAGATGGGTAGGTGTTCGACTTAATGTCAAGTAAGGGACTTATGGGATGTACTCGTGTGTCAAGCATAGGGTATCAATGATACAATTTCAGGTATGTTAGAAAATAAAGGGGGTATCAATAGGGGCACCCTGGCATCAAGGTGTATATTTGGTATCAATCCAATGGGTACTCGACATCATCCTTGATCCTTAGTAGCATACATGATACTTGATATCATGTTCAACTTCTGGTATCACACTGATACCTTAATATCAAGTGTATCATTATTGTACCTGAATGATAGCTAGTGTCAATCCGACCTTAGCATCAGAGCTAGGTCTGGGCCTTATTTCCTGATGGCTACAGACTAGGTGCCGTAGGGAACCCATGTTCCTGTACAGGTCGTCATATGCACAGGTGAGGTACATATGCACAACTACTACTCTGAGATAGCAGGTAACAGGAATAAATAGAAGGGTAGCAGTTGTGTTGGTATACCATAATCTGTAATGGATAATAAAACTATACACCCCAAACATGAGTGCAAGAGTAGGGGCATTCCTTAGACTGTCTCTATACCACTAGGGGTGGTGGCAGACTTAATATAGTAGCGAAAATACAAACCTTAGGTAATGGTGGTAGATGGTTGGGCATGAAGAGGGATATGTGTGGTCAGGTTAAGTTGATGCACAAGAGAATGTGCACATGTGTGTAACCATCAGATGCAGCACACCCAAAGCCGTGCTATCTTTTATGATGTTGAATTATGCTCATGTGTTGCTTTGTGGGATGACCCTTGGTATCCTGTTGTTGCTGCAATAGGCAATAAGAGTATGTGAACTTGTGACAAGTCCCCACGGTTTATGAATCAGTAGTACCACTCGAGTTAGAGTCAATGGCTACAACAGCAATAGGAACATGACCAATGGTCTAGGTCACAACCAGGTCGCAACCACACTAGGAGTTCCCATGTGTATGTTGTCCTGTGTTATGCAGTCTACATAGGCCTAATTATTTTCTAGTCTAGTTTTCTCTTATGACAGATGACTGATACTCTTATAAGTATCAATCTTCTGTATTATATATTCAGCTCCCTGTACTCGAGTTTCAGAGGAAAGGGAAGTATGGAGGCTCAAGTAGAACATGGCATTCATTGTTTAATCATTTCCATTCACTTAAAGTATTAGACATTGTTCATCTACCCGACATCAAGAATGCATCAGTCCATATATGTCTATTTTGCCCTTCCTCACATTGTCCTGCATAAAGAATTTAGTTCATTATTTTCATTGTGCAGACCTCTATATATAGATGTATCTGCATCCTATCAGCATTAAGAAGGGTAGTAGTTCAACTCATATCATTGATCAGTCCTCATTGGGCCTTAGTAACTGTTTGGTGTTTTGACTAGAGTACTGTTTGAACATCAGGAAATTCACTTGACTAACATGTGTCACATCGCATGAGAGTAGAAATGGACTAGGGTATCAGGATTAGGATGAGTGGGCATGCAGTCCCATATTTATACAAGCGTGGGGAGGAGGCTATCTATAGGTTGTGCCTGAGCCTAAGTGTTAGGCTAGAGGTGTCATTGGAGGCTCTTGTACCTACTTTTCCCTAAAGCAAGTATGTGGCTAACCATGTACCCAACAGAGGTACTAGGTAGAAGGGGCTTGAGTAGTTATGGCTACATGTGGATATTATATAGATATATATGTATAACCTGTTCTTCATGCTGCCATATACTATATCAATGTAGGTAAGTGAGCTAGTGTAATTGGTAACTGCTATACCATATCAGCTATAGGTATCCTATATAAGTGTCTGTATAGTCGACTAGTATATGTATATGTATCCTATATATATTATATAGCTAAGTTGGTGAGATGTTGATGTTAGGTTCTAGACATGAGGACTGTACAAAGGGGTGTATGAGTTTATCCAAACTGGTGCTTAGTATCAGTTCTTAACTGATATTGTATCAGTTTACAAATTGACATTGTGAATCAGTTCACCATTGTTTGGTTTGGGGGTTTTGGTTCATTGACTCAAGAAATGTTGTAAGAGGGGACTCGATCACAGGCTTGTGAGTTGGGTATCAGTCAAGAGGCTGATATAAGAAGACTTGGATATCAACTCATGTGAGGGAGGAAAGTTTTAGAGGTTATGTTAGATAGGAGAATGATAGAGGAAGTAACATGAGTGAATGACATGACCATAGATGTAAAAGGGTAGCAACTGTACGCCCAATATCCAATTGGGATGTTGCCATCACCTGTATATAAGTCAGGAATTAAGAAACTAAACCCTTCCTCTTTTACCCAGGGGAAACAGCCAGGCACCCGGAGTACAGGAGAGGTTGAGACTCATATAGGGAATGAGAGTAACAAGAGTACATCGAGTATTGGGGAAGGTGGATTGCTGTCAAATTTTCTATACTAGGAAATTTGTGTCCAGAATACACTAAGACAATGATACAAGGAACATGTATCAAACCATATGAAATACATTAGAGAAACAGGGAGGTCTGGGCCAGCATTTTCCTAGTAAATACAGGCTAGTGGCAACTGTTGGCTCGAGTATAGATACCCAAACTTAAAGGACTAGGCTAAGTCATAGGCATATGTAATGACTTGGTCTTAGGTACCTGTGAACGATCCAGATGAGCCCCAAACCCATCTGCAGGTATGGCAATACCAGACAGGTATTGGCAAGGGTGTAGGAGAATGAGGAAGACCTGGACCCATAGCCCCAAGGCTGAACCTTAAAGTCTGGCACTTTAGACCAATTTGATAAGGCACTTTGCTAGTACTACTGTTCTTGCTCCTTAGCCTACACCCATATTTTCTCTAAGACTATAAGATGTGAAGATAGTAATAGTATAACTGGGTATAGTAATGGGGCCATGACATGGTTTGACTGCTAAGGGAAATATCTGTGCTTTTATTTGTTCTGCTCAACAACAGGTCTTTGTATCTATTTATGTAGGAAACTGACCCTGTAGGAGCGTTGCTCTTATAGAATACCCTAGAGCAGGGCAAGAGGAGAATCATAGGGGTATCAATAGGAGAAATTGTGTCAAGGGAGGGAAGTATAGCTTAATTAACTATCTAGGCATGTATAAGGATAAAAGGTCAACCTATCAAAGGGGAAGGGTATACCAATTCAATTAGGATATTCCATAAGAGCATTTGCAAATTAAAACTAAATAAGTGAGTTAGATTTATTTTTGGTTATAATTATTGACAGCATTTATTATTAAAATAGGTTACTTGGATCGAGATACGGATTGTGACCCATACCAGCAGCTCAGGACCACAGGCAAGTGCATGCATTGATTGTTATCGTTTCTGATAGTTTCCTCTACCTGTTATTCATATGTCTTGCTGCATGTTGACACGATCATCACACGAGGATTAGTACCATGGATTTTATTATACATCTTGATTATCTCTTATGTTTACCCCACTTACGGTTGATTCCTTGAGTACTATCTGGGCGGAGGAAATATCTTAGTAGGCGTGTGAACAACCCAATCTGTCCCATGAGTCTATTCTTGAATAATAGCAGTTGCACACGACACGTGCAGGGTGCCGGATTTACCCCTTAGCCGTTCACACATCGAAACTGATATTTTAATGCACATAGATAGTTAATATTCCCTTTATTTCATCATATTCTTCACCACTTGCCATGTTACCATGATTTACATATTGCCTTCTAGTAGCTATATTCGTATTTATAGAGTTTCATGTCTTTTCCTTTGTACCATGATGCTAGTTACTTTCTAGTTTCATTCTTATATGTTATATACATGTTTAGCGATTCTATTGTGTCTCGGATAGCTGTCATATATGTACTTGTTCCATTCCTAACTGGAAAACCAATATTTTAGGTGATGAGTTAGAGGAGTTCTGTACTACTTATTATGAGCAGACTGAAGAACCTGATTTGAGCATGCAGGAGGACTTGGATGCGGGGCTACCCTCCGCTGGAGACTTTTAGCTAGACATTATGCCATAGAGCATGAGTTGCTTACATAAACTCTTTTCTTTATTGTACTTTATTTTATTTATGGATTATGAGAGTTGAGTAGTGGACATCCTTTTGGAACACCTTGGGGATTTTGGGATTATATTATCTACCATATTTTGGTCTCTACACTTTGTGATTTCTCTTCAGTTAATAGTTTGTTTCTCTCATCATGGTCATTGTATATATATAATTTATTGTTGTGGACTGATCTGCGAATTTAGCCTTTTGTGGAAATCTATAAACTGTGTCGTTGTAATTGATAAATTATGGAGATGACTAGACAACATTCTACCGCCGATACTGCGGCGTAGGCTGGACGTACACACGACTCACGCCCAAATATTGTGTGCGGGTCGTGACAACGAGATCAGCCGCGAAGCTACACAAGCCTCCCCCCCCCCCGCCCCCCTCAATGCTTAACATCCTTTCGTGGAATGTTCGTGGGCTTGCTAGCAAACCCACTATAAACAGACTTATCAGCCTCAAGAAAATCCATCACATTGACATTCTAATCATCATAGAACCCAAAATTCAAAAAAATAAAGTCAAAGCTCTTCAACTAATGCTTGGCTTCCCGGAAGCGGTTGCCGGGTGCAACGACATCTGGATATTCTTTGGCCCCAACATCAAGTCCGGCTCCATCCAAGACTCAAGACAAGCTCTCGCCTACTGGGTTGAGCACCCCACTCTCCAGAGCCGATCCATTTTATCTGCCGTGCACGACAGTTGTGTCATTCACGAACGCAAGGTCCTTTGGGACACCCTATCGGACACTCATCAGCAATACAACAACCTCTCGTGGCTATGTATCAGAGACTTCAACACTATTTCTTACAGAGAGGAGAAGTCAGGCGGCCGTCCACCTCGTCAGACGGCCATGAACGACTTCAACACCTTCATTTTCAATGCGCATATGTCCCCCTTCCTTTCTCAAGCAACGAGTTTACATGGTGCAACATGCAGGATGGTGCCAGATGCCAGTACTTCTATCTGGACAGAGCTCTGGTCAATAATCACTGGTCTGACACAGGCCTCATATCCAACCTATCCCACCTTAACACCACAGAATCGAGCCACTCTCCCCTTCTTGTTGAAATAGCAAAAACCCCAATCAGATCAAGAAAGCGTTCCGGTTCCAGGACTTCTGTACCTTCTATCCTCAATTCAGAAACATCGTGGCTACCACTTAGGGGGCATCCACTGAGCCTGATCCTCTAATTCATATCGTTGTCAAGCTCAAAGCCACAAAGAAAGCGCTGACTACCTGGAGCAAGAACGCCTTCGTCAACATTTTTCTGGAAATTAAAAAAGCAGAGGACGACGTGACCAAGGCAGAGGTGATGTTCTACTCGAACAGATCACAGGAGCATCGTGGCAAGCTTAACCTCACCAGGGCCATACTCAAGTCTTGGCTGAAGGTCGAGACAGAATTCTGGAAGCAGAAAGCAAGGCTGGCATGGGACACCGAGGAGATAAAAACTTGGCTTTCTTTTACTCCTGTATTAGAGGTCGGAGAAAACAGCTGAACTTGCACCAAATTTCTGACGATGATGGCCTCCTTTTGAAAGACCAACGGAGCATTCAGGAGGCCGCCACCAGCTACTATACCAGATTATTCACCAAAGAGCTCATCTTCAAAGACAATGATCTCCTGTCCAAGATCCCCAACATGATCAGCAACAGAGAAAATGAACAGCTCCAGGTTCCCCCAACCGCTGAAGAAGTTAAGGCGGCGGTGTGTACTCTTAACGAATACAGTGCCCCCGGACCCAATAGTTTCTTTGGGAAATTCTTCCATACATGCTGGGACCTCATCGTCCAAAACTTCCTTGAAGCGGCCATAGCCTTATTTCAGGGAGCGAGATACCATAAATCCATTTCTTGCGCCAACCTCATACTCATCTCCAAGAAAGAGAACCCAGAGACTTTCAAGGACTTCTGCCCTATCAGCCTTTGCACCTTCACTAACAAAATTATTTCCAAGATCATCGTGAATCGCATATCCACGCTTTTTCCTAAGATTATCTCAGAAGAGCAGAGTGGCTTCGTCCAAGGGCGTAACATCACAGACAACATCCTTCTGGCCCAAAAGATGATCACGTGCATGAAGTTCCCCTCCAAGGAAGGTAATGTGGCCATCAAACTGGATATGGAGAAAGCTTATGATCGTCTGGACTGGAAATTCATGATTTGGGTTCTCAAAGCATTCGGTTTCTCAGAATCGTAGATAGACGTCCTCTTCAGATCCATCAGCGATTCATGGTTCTCCACCATCATCAATGGGCAAGCGGCAGGATTCTTTAAAGCGAGCCGAGGGGTCCGACAGGGAGATCCTCTTTCCGCCACCGTCTTCATTATTGCGGCTGATGCTCTTAGCAAAAATTTGAATAGCCTAGCAAACACCCCCAGATTCCATAATTTCCATACCACCACCGGTTGTCCCTTAATCACGCATCTAGCATATGCGGACGATATTCTCATCTTCTCGGCGGGAGACATTGGGTCAGTAGATGCAGTTCACAGGATGCTAGAGAGATACACCAGAAGCTCAGGGCAGTGAGTGAACTCCAACAAAAGCGTCATCTACACCCACTACAAAGCCAACAGGAACTACTCTGCGACTCTCACCAATCTGACCTATTTTGCCACTATATAACCGCCATTTACCAACCTCGGATGCCCGCTGTTTTATGGAAAGTCTAATTCGGGCATATTCGAAGGACTTTTCAGGAATGTTAGAAGGAAAATCGAGGGATGGCATATTGCTACCCTTTCTCCGAGGGGTAAAATAATTCTGATCAAGCATGTGCTGTCTTCTATCCCTATATACACCCTGGCGGTGTGCTCCCCCCCCCCGAAGAAGGTCTTAATATCGCTTGAGTCCCTCCTTTCCAACTTCTTTTAGGGTCCCGATGATGGCAAAGATAAGCACCACTAGGCCAGCTGGGACACCATGGCCAAACCCACCAGCGAAGGCGGTCTAGGGTTATACAGATTAACGCACATTGTTGCAGCCTGTTCCATGAAGTTGTGGTGGAGGGTGTGCACGGAGAACTCGATATGGACTCGTTTCATGAAAGCCAGATCCTTTCAACACTCCAACCCAACGATAGTTACGGCTAATTGCAGGGCGTCAGAGAATTGGCGCCGCATTCTCCATGGTCGTAGCCTCGCAGAACCTTTGATGATCAGAGACACCAACGGTGCTCTGCGGTGGTCCCTGACCAACGGGGGTGAGTTCACTCTTGCTTCGGCCAGAATCGCGGCCAGAGTCGTTGGAGAGCCTTCCCCATTCACCGCCCCCTTCTGGCAATCCTGCATCCTAATCAAATGGTCGATCCTAACTTAGAGAGCGCACCGAAGAAAGCTCCCTACTGACGACTCCCTCACTTTCCTCGGTTACAGCCTTGCGTCGAGATGCCACTGTTGCCCCTCACTAAAGGCTGAATTTGCAGATCACGTTCTTCACTCCGGAGATCTCACCTCTCAGCTGTGGTCCAACCTCTCTAGCAGATGTCACCCCAACCAGCAGACCGGGGGCTTCAACGATATTATCGTCAAGTGGAGTATTTCCTACGGGCACCAGATCTTTACAGTCGTCGGCATCTGGGTTTTATGGAAGAATAGAAATAAGAACAGATATGAAGGCCGCCAACTCAGTTCTTCCCAACTTCTCAGAGAGGTTCTCAGACAGATTAACAAAATCAGCATCCGATGCTCTCACTCGACCAATTTTTTTTGGAGGATGTTGAATTAACTTTGGCCCAGGTCCAGTCGGCCGCGATCGTCGTTGGCCGGTTTTGAGTTATCCTTTTCCATCCGTGCGAGTCGTGCTCTTTGTATAGGCTTCGGCATTTTGCACCTGATATGTCAATAAAGGTGAGTTTCGATATATATATTATATATATATATATTATATTGTCACGACCCGTACCCTAGAGTAAGGGCACGAGACGTGGGTACGTCCAGCCTACGCCGCAGTGTCGGCGGTAGAACGCTGTCCTAGGTCACAACATCTAACTATATATATATATATATATATATATATATATATATATATAAACAGTTTATACTCTCCGAATGGGGGACAAAGCAGTAAAACTCAATCACAACTAAGGAAGAGATAGCACGATATGAAATAGAACTCAAGGAATAAGATAGATAAAATAGCAGTCTAAGATAATCCAGCAATATCCAACAGTACAAGGTCTCAGATGAAAGAAGTTACCTCTTGTTGAACCTTCAATAGAAACCCCCTATTCAATACTCTCCACTTAATGACCCAATCAATACAAAACAACTTCACACTGAAATGAGAGCTCAACAGCAGCAATAACAATCCTATTAGAACCTATTGGAACAATTTAGAAAGAAAAAAGGAATAGGAAATGAGCTCTAGGAATTAAATGACATAAAAACTCACCTCCTTGAAATTAGGGCTCTTCCTAAGAAAGAGGCAACCCTAGATTTGGGAGGGGTTTTATATGGTGGGAATCCCTAGACTATAGGGTGGCCGGCCACTAAAGCTTAGGGTTTGGGTTTTGTCAAAACATTGGGCTTTGGGCCAAGTTAAAAGGCTAAGGTAAACTAAAATAATTAAAGTTCTAAAACCATAAGTCATGACTTATGACTTCCTAATCCTTTTGCTAAAATGACTAAACCAAGTCCTAGGCTAGGTTAGACTAGAGTCACTTGACCTAACCATGACCCACTAACTAGGGTTAGCTTCTAGGTTGGTCTACAAAGTCAACACTAGTCAAAAGTCAAACTAGTTCAAACAATCTCAAATAATTCCTAAAAAAATCACCAAAAATCCCCAAAAATCATATAAATTCTATTAAATCATAATAATACCTAATAATTCAAAAAATTCCCAAGTTTTAAAAAATAACAAAAATACCCCCAAGCTAGAAAGGTGGTAGTGACAAGTCTACCCTCCTTAAAAGAATTTCGTCCTCGAAATTGAAAGGCGAAATACAACTGATGAGAAGGATAGAAAACATACCTCATGGTCCAAAAAGATAAGGGGTAGCGCTCGCGCATCTCATCCTCCCGTTCCCAGGTAGACTCTCCTGGAGAATGATGCCTCCATGCGACGCGTACCAATTGTATCACCTGGTTCCTCAGAACCTTCTCTCGTCGATCCAGAATCTCCACTGGCTGCTCTGGATAGCTGAGAGAAGGCCCAACCTCTATCTCTGAATGATCGAGCACATGGCTAGGGTCAGCCACGTACCGTCTCAACTGTGATACATGGAATACGTTATGGACCCCCACAAGTGCAGGCGGCAAGTCTAGCCTGTAAGCTACGTCACCGACTCTCCCGCTGATAACGAAAGGGTCGATGAAGTGCGGGCTAAGCTTTCTGCCTCCACCAAAACGTATCGTACCACGAGTCAGAGATATCCTCAAGAAAACCTGGTCTCCAACCTAATCACAAGCAAGGTCTCAATTAATTATAATAAACAAACATGATCAAAATCACAAACAATAACCTAATTCTAATCCTACTCTAATCTGTACCTCAAACTCAAAGGGTCTCCGGTGGCTATCGGCCCAGTGCCGATGTCTGTCCTGTGCCATGCGAAGTCTGTCCCTGATGAGCTTCACCTTCTCGACCGCATCCACAATCATCTCTGGCCCCAGCAAAGCTCGCTCACCAACATCATCCCAGGATAAGGGTGTACGGTACCTACACCCGTACAGAGCCTCAAAAGGTGACATCTCAATGCTGGCCTGGAAACTATTGTTGTAGGCAAACTCCACCAAATGAATATGATCCTCCCAGGAACCTCCAAAGTCCAGAACGCATGTCCACAGCATATCCTCAAGGGTCTGAATAGTCCGCTCCGACTGTCCGTCCGTCTGGGGGTGGTATGCAGTACTAAACTTGAGCTGAGTGCCCAAGCTGGTCTGCAGACTCCTCCAGAAATGGAAAGTAAAACGGCTATCCCGATCTGAGACGATGCTGACCGGAACCTCGTGGATCCTGACTATCTGTCGCATATACATCTCCGCCAGCCTCTCTGTAGACGTACCCACCTTGAATGGCAAGAAGTGGGCTGATTTGGTCAACCTGTCAACGATGACCCAAATCGCGTCTTTTCCTCCTGGAGTATACGGCAATCCTGAAACGAAGTCCATCGTGATATGCTCCCATTTCCACTCGGGAATGGGCAGCGGCTGCAACAATCCACCGGGCCTCTGTCTCTCTGCCTTGACCTGCTGACAGTCCAAGCACCTAGCTACGAAGTGGGACACCTCCCGCTTCATTCCTGACCACCATACATGCTTCTGTAGATCTCGGTACATCTTGTTGGCACCCGGGTGTATAGAGTACTGAGATCTGTGGGCCTACTGCATAACCTGCTCTCTGAGCTCCCCGCTAGGCACACATAACCTGGTACCGTGCCTCAGGGCACCATCCTCTGCAAGTGAAAACTCAGCATCCTCCACTCCTATACTGATCTGCTCTCTGATACTCTGCAAAGCCACATCCTCGAACTGGGCCGCCTTGATCATGTCTACCAAGTCTGACTAAATATGCATCCCCCATAGCTGCATCTGCACTCCCGGCACGATCACCTTAATCCCAAGGCTCTCCAAGTCGGCAAGCAAATGCCGATCCATGGTCAAACACATGGCTGTCGGATACCTACTCAAGGCATCGGCAACCACGTTGGCCTTTCCTGGATGATACTGCAGTGCAATGTCGAAGTCCTTCATCAACTCCAACCATCTGCGCTGTCTCATGTTCAACTCCTTCTGAGTGAACACATACTTAAGGCTCTTGTGATCTGTGAAGATCTCCACCCTCTTACCATACAGATAATGCTTCCACAGCTTTAATGCAAAAATTACTGCTGCCAGCTCCAGGTCGTGGGTAGGGTAGTTTTTCTCATGGGGACGTAACTGCATGGAAGCATAGGCAATCGCCTTCCCGTGCTGCTGCAACACACAACCCAGCCCCTTCCCTGAAGCATCACTATAAATAGTGAATCCACCTGATCCTGAGGGCAACGTCAGAATCGGAGCTGTCGTCAGCCGCTTCTTCAACTCATCAAAAGCTGCCTGACACTCCTCTGACCAAACATACTCAGCATCCTTCCGGGTCAACCATGTCAATGGCTCTACAACCCGGGAGAAATCCTGCACGAATCTCCGATAGTATCCTGCCAGCCCCAGGAAACTCCTCATCTCTGCAACTGAAGTCGGCGCTGCCCATGCCTCGACTGCTACAATCTTCTTGGGGTCAACTGAGATACCATCTCCAGTCACAACGTGCCCCAAGAAATCCACCCGGTCTAGGAAGAACTCACATTTGGAGAGCTTCCCGTAAAGCTGCTCCTTCCTGAGAATCTCTAGCACTATCCTCAAATGCTCCTTGTGCTCCTCCTCAGTCTTGGAATATATCAAGATATCATCAATAAACACCGCTACAAACTGATCCAGATACTGATGGAACACCTTGTTCATAAGGTTCATAAACACAGCTGGTGCATTGGTTAGCCCAAACAACATAACCAAAAACTCGAACTGCCCGTACCGCGTCCTGAAAGCGGTCTTGGGAATATCCTCCCCCTTCACCTTCACCTGGTGATATCCCGACCTCAGATCAATCTTGGAAAATACCCGAGCTCCGCTCAACTGGTCAAATAGATCGTCGATCCGCGGCAGTGGGTATTTGTTCTTGATCGTGAGGTTGTTGAGTGCCCTATGGTCAATACACATGCGTACTGACCCATCCTTCTTCGGCACGAACAACACTGGTGCACCCCATGGCGACGAACTCGAGCGGATGAAGCCCTTGTCCTGCAACTCATCCACCTGCTTCTTCAGCTCCACCAGCTCGCTGTTGTTCACCCGATAGACATACTGGGAGATGGGTTCTGCTCCTGGAACCAAGTCTAACGAGAACTCAATGTCCCTGTCTGGTAGCAGTCCCGGCAACTCCTCTGGGAAAACATCCATATACTCTGCTATCAAAGGGTGTGGAATCGTCTGCTCCTCGACCGAGACTCCACAGAAGACTCCGCTGCTCTGCTCTGCCTGACGTCTGGAGTACTCAAACTCTGGCTCCCCTGGCGCTCTGAAGAGAACTCTACCCCCTCTGCAATCAATGCTGGCGTGGTGCCTGCTCAACCAATCTATGCCTAGTACTATATCGTAGTTCGGCAATGGCATTACGAGCAGGCTCACCTCCAACTCACGGCCTCCCAAAACTACTCTCTGACCCTACAAACATCACTCACGAGGATAATACCACCCCCGATCATGATCTTGTAAGTCCTAGGCAACGATTCAGCTATGATACCGTGTCTAATCGTAAAAGATACTGATATGAAGCTATGCGATGCACCAGAATCAAATAAGGCAAATGCTGGACTGGAGTCGAGAAGAATCGAACCTGCAATCAGCTCCCCGATGTCCTCCGCATCCTCTGCTGCAATGGCGAATCCTTGCCCCTGCTGGCCTCTCCTGGCCTGCTGCTGGTGCTGAACAAATCTCTGCTGCTGCGTCGGCAGGGCTGGTCCCCGCTGCTGACCTGCTGGAGCCTTGGCTCCTCCTCCTGGGCCTGCTCGTACTACGCGGCACTCCCTCATCTGGTGGCCTGCTGAACCACACTTCAGGCACTGGCCCAGCCTCCTTCGACACTCATTGGCAACATACCCGGGCTTCTTGCAATAGGCACAAGTAACACTCTACCTCTGTCCCTGCTGGTGCTGCCTCGGCTGCTGCTGCTGAGGGGCTGGCCTCTGTTGAATCGGCTGCGGCTGAAACTGCCTCAGCTGCTGATGCTGAAAGTGCGGCCTCTTGGCCGGTCCTCCACTGCTGCTGCCTCCCTGAAAGTCTCGCCCCCTCTTGAGCCTAAGCTCAAGATCATCCTCTGCAGCTAGTGCGTCCACCAGTATCTCCTCAAATGTAGTACTGCGGGCGTTCTTGGTGTAGGACTTGACCGCCTTTACCAAGCCCTTCCAGAACCTCCGGGCCTTCGTCGTCTCTGACAAGTCCTCTACAAATCTGCCCAGGCGGCAGAACTCTCATGCATACTCCTCCACAGACTGACTCCCCTGGACTAGGGCCTCGACCTGAGTTTCGAGGGCTCCCAGCGCTGCCTCCGGGAAAACTTCTCCTTGAACAGCTTCTTGAATGCTGCCCAAGTCTGTCCTGCTGTACCGACCCTCGGGTCGGTCTGGTACCATATGCGGGCCAGATCCTGTATCATACTGGCCGCTGCCTCTATCTGGAGCCGTGTCGGAATCTCCGCCAGCCTGAAGATCTCCTCCATATGCTCGATCCACTCATCGGCATACAGGATCCCCTCTGTCCCTCGGAAGTCTATCGGGTGCATCTTCTGGAAGTCCTGGATGCCTTTCTCCCGTGGCTGGTGCGGCTGCTGGACTGCTGCTGGCTAAGCCACGACTCTCTCCACTGCTGTCACTGCCAGCTCAATGCCTCGAGTGAGCTCTGCCGTCTGCCTCTGCTGCTGAGTCTATTGACCCTCCATGTACTGCCTGAAGAAGGCCAACAGCTGAACGGCATTAACTGTCCCTGCAGGTGGCTGCTGGTAAGGATCCTCTGGAAAAACTGGGTCCTACCTCCGAGCCGGTGGATGCATGTCCCCTGCTGCGGCTGCCGAGGTCTCAACACGAGCTGAGGTGGCAGGAGCTGCAGTCCCCTGGCCTTGCCGTGCTGGCTGGGAGGTAGCAGTCCCCTCCATAGCATCCCTATGGGTGGTACGCTGTGATCTAGTCTCTACCATCCTGAAGATAGACAAACAAGAGTATCAATTTCTGAGAAAGAGGCGATATAACATAGGCGAACAATTATAATTCAAAGGATCAGCTGACAATAAGAATTTAGATGGCAATAAAGAAATTTTCCTAATGTGATTGAGTACCCTTAAAAATTTATGTCCTATATCCTATAGCAGGCTGTAGTGATACTCTAGTTCGAGTACCACCACACTTCTAGTCTAGACCTGCATGGGCCACCACTAAAAATGTGTCACGACCCGCACCCTAGATTAAGGGCACGAGACGTGGGTACGTCCAGCCTACGCCGCAGTGTCGGCGATAGAACGCTGTCCTAGGTCACAACATCTAACAATATATATATATATATATATATATATATATATATATATATATATATATATATATATATATATATAAACAGATTATACTCCCCGAATGGGGGACAAAGCAGTAAAACTCAATCACAACTAAGGAAGAGATAGCACGATGTGAAATAGAACTCAAGGAATAAGATAGATAAAATAGCAGTCTAAGATAATCCAGCAATATCCAACAGTACAAGGTCTCAGATGAAAGAATATATACAACTAATAACTCCACATAAAGTCTAACTAAGACATGTTTCAAGGCTGTAAAAGTAAGATAGGACTAACTAGTCTAAACTAGGCAGTCGGGGGAATATCCTCAGCTACTGCTGGATCCTCCTGGGAGTCCAGCTAAAAGGTGTCATCTAAGGCTGCCCCGTAGTAGGTGTCCAGGCAAGCCTCCTCCTCGTCCTCTGTAATATTTTCAACAGGTCCAGTCAGGACAGGAGCGAGCACAGTACATCTCAACAATTCATAGCAGGTTAGAAAATATAAACATGTAGTAAAGTAAGATACAAGTACTGAAAAAAGTGCAGTATAAAAACAGAGAGAGAACTGTAATAGAATATCTACTATACATAGAGAACTAGCAGTGACTAGTGAGTCAGAGTACAACATGAACATGTAAATGGCCTGGGATGATTCAATGAAGACACTACGGAATGATTCAATGAAGATACTACTGGTGTATTATTCACATGTCCACTTCTAGTCCCCCGTACCCCCAATCAATACACAAGGATCCAGCCAGGTTATGTTATATGATTCCATGCACGGCCCGCGAAGGGTGATACATGGATGTCCCATAAATGGGGAGCCTGGGGGTTACCCAACTGTGTAAGATTCAAGAGACTCTGTGATCATGAGAGTACATGTCACAAGTAATCAAGTGAACTAAGAAGCATAGTGATACGCCATGTAAGTGAAATGCACAGAACACGTAGTACCCGATGCTCCCTAAGGATAACATCTCAAGAAATGATCCATATAGTACCAATCCGTGTGACCATCGTGACAGTCCAAGTAAAGTAATCTACTGTAGGAAATAATTCTAAGCAGGATATAAAATGATCAGAGAATGTACTTGCCTGTATCTGAGTGTCCGATATGAATCGTACTGTCCAAGGAGGGGTGTCTGGCTCCTAATCAGAACAGCACAAGTCACAACAAGTCCAGAATAGTAAAATGGAGTCCTACTATGCATTCTACATGATTCTAGGTCAATCTAGGCCAAAGTCAACTCTTGGTCAACTCTGGTCAACCCTAGAAGTCAAACTAGGTCAACCAAGTCTAATTAAGTCTAAACTAGTCTACCCTAGACTACACTAGTCTATATTAGTCTAAACAAGGCTAGGCAAACCTATACTAGCTATATCATAATATAGCTTAGCTAAATCTAGAAAACCTTAGCAAGTTACAACCCCACTGTTACACCCATAGATTAACACCACAATACATTACACAATCTAGGCTAAAAGTAACTCCTACATCATTAGCTAACAAGGAAGTATATATATATACACTCATACAATTTCCTACATATATATTGTATATGCCTAAACATGTAAGGCTAGAATATAGAGAAAGAGAGAGGGTGCTAGTGTGTGTGTGTGTGCTCAGGAAAATACCAAACAGTGAAGGGTAGTGTGTGTATATACATGCATATAGAATATAAAGAGGGCCTGTGTGTTGCGTGAAAACAAGTGAGAGTGCAATGGTGTGTGTATGTGCTGCTGTGCAGGAAATAGAAAACAGTGAAGAGTGAGGAGAGAGTGTGTTTTATGCTACAAGTCATGAGTGAAAGGGGTGAGGGACAATCAATTCTAAACTGGACTGAAAAAGGAAAATCACACACACACAGGAAAAGCATTAAGGGGCAGTCCATACACAGGTTTTCAAATTCAAGAAAACTCAGTTCAAGAAATTCACAGGTTAAGAAGAAAAAGCAAAGGAAATCAACTCAATGTCCCCTTCCTCAATCTCAGTTTTGAAGAAAACCCAAACAGTTATTAATCTCAGGTTTAGAATCAAATAAACCCAGCCTAGAAGGGAACACCAAACCCAGTCCATGAGGAATGCCAAGGAGAACCAGTGTACTTCAGTACACTGTTTTTCCCTGATTGCCAAAGGCAAAACCCAACTTTCAATTAAAACCCATACACCATACTCATCAAAACAGTCCCATTGAATCTCAGTTAAGAAGAATACCCAACAGTGTATACACAGGTTTTTACATACCAAAAACAAACTCAGATAACAATGATTATCAGGTTGAAAGCCATTTCAGTTTGTATCAATTCTCAGGTTTGAGAACAAACTCAGTTAAGTTAAGGAAACAGGGAAAAACTAATGAATGAATCATTCATTCAATAAATCTCAGTTAGAAACCATCCAGTTTTGAAGAACACAAACAGTAAATTTCAGTTCATATCTTATATTATGAAACATAGGCTCCTATAGCAGTCCACAACCCATCAAACCAACACCAAATTTCCAATCATGGCAAGACAATATATAGGAAACATGTTTAGAATCAAACTCAGTATAAAACATCAATGCAGGGGTTAAAATCATTAAACAACATGATTTAGAAAAACTGGAAATGACAGGAAACTAATAGCAGTATCAGGACATGGGTTTTAATGAGGAAATCGAATAGCAATTAGTTAATCATGAACCTAATGCTTGGAAAATGAAAACACCCCTCGTGCACAAGCCCTACAACTCATCTCGTGTCACCCAAAGCCTGACACGGCATGTCCATAACCAGAAATCAAATTTACATACGCACAGTGCACTGACAGTGCACTGTCTCGTGCACACGTGCACTTGTGTCTTGTGCACGACACAAGACACAAGAGGATCTCGTGGTGACACACATGGGTAGCCCACCTACAGGGCTACCTCATGGGCCCACTGGCCTGTGTCCCCGAAGTGTCAGGGTCGGACACGAGACCCGTGTCAGTGGCAATAAACCACACTGTGTAGTGCACTGGGAAATCGGTGCGGTTGAGATTTCTCTCAAACCGCTCGATAAGACGAGCTGAAAATTGGTCTGTGACATGTCAGTCACGAGTCCAAAGTGCCACCAAAGTTTCAGCCCAAAACGTGTCGTGTCGTGTCCGCTACAGACCCCGATAGGCAGGGGATCCCTGTAGCACGCGCGCGAGCGTGTGCACGCGCGTGTCCACACCACCAAAATGACACAGGACGACACGAAATCCAAGACACAAAGACAGGAAACAGTAAGCAAGAACAAAACCCTATTTCCTATTCAAAAACAATGGGTAGACTCGATCGACATGCCCTTTGTGGCATTCTGTCGAACACTATGTCCAGAGTACTGATTCGTGTCCAGAATGGACACGAATCCTCCGACACTGGACACGAAACCTATCCAGACCTTAGGGTGACCCTTAGGGCTTCCTATACATGAAGACTAATCGAAAATTCATTGAGATTTGAAGAAGTTACCTCTTGTTGAACCTTCAATAGAAACCCCCTATTCAATGCTCTCCACTTGATGACCCGATCAATACAAAACAACTTCACACTGAAATGAGAGCTCAACAGCAGCAATAACAATCCTATTAGAACCTATTGGAACAATTTAGAAAGAAAAAGGAATAGGAAATGAGCTCTAGGAATTAAATGACATAAAAACTCACCTCCTTGAAATTAGGGCTCTTCCTAAGAAAGAGGCAACCCTAGATTTGGGAGGGGTTTTATATGGTGGGAATCCCTAGACTATAGGGTGGCCGGCCACTAAAGCTTAGGGTTTGGGTTTTGTCAAAACATTGGGCTTTGGGCCAAGTTAAAAGGCTAAGGTAAACTAAAATAATTAAAGTTCTAAAACCATAAGTCATGACTTATGACTTCCTAATTCTTTTGCTAAAATGACTAAACCAAGTCCTAGGCTAGGTTAGACTAGAGTCACTTGACCTAACCATGACCCACTAACTAGGGTTAGCTTCTAGGTTGGTCTACAAAGTCAACACTAGTCAAAAGTCAAACTAGTTCAAACAATCTCAAATAATTCCTAAAAAAATCACCAAAAATCCCCAAAAATCAATAAATTCTATTAAATCATAATAATACCTAATAATTCCAAAAATTCCCAAAATTTGAAAAATGACCAAAATACCCCCAAGCTAGAAAGGTGGTAGTGACATATATATATATATATAAATATATATATATTTATATATAGATATATTTATATATATAAAAAAAAAATATATATATATATATATATACACAATATATATATATATATATATATATTTTTACAATATATATATATATATATATATATATATATATATATATATATATATATATATATATATATATATATATATATATATATATATATAAAAAATATATATATATATATATAAAATATATATATATATATATATATATATAAAAAATTAAAAGAAAAAAAAAAAAAATATATATATATATATATATATATATATATATATACCTACAAAAAAATATATATATATATCTATTTACCTACACACACACACACACACACACATATATATATATATAAATATATATATATATTAATTATATATATATATATATATATATATATATAAAATATATATATATATATATATTATATATGTGTGTGTGTGTGTGTGTGTAGGTATATATATATATATATTTTTTGGAAACCCCCATTTTTATTCATGTAAAGCGCAAAATGCCGAAGCCTTTACAAGTAAGCGCAAAAAGAAGCTGAAAAAGAAACAAAGGGGGGCCATTCCTGAGAAGCTCAGGAGCACAAAGATCCCAGAAAGATTGCTGTCCATGAGTGCAATGGATTCCAGCCTTGCAACTCTGTCAGATAACCTCTCGAATGAGCTGAGCGGTAGAAAATTGGCGCCCTTCGAATCTAGCTTTGTTGCGGTTCTTCCAAATAACCCACATTGTGGCGGCTGCGACAAACTGATGGCAGTACGAAGCGGAGGCCCAGGTAGCAAGAAGATCATTGAAGAACACATCAACAATAGTCATCCTGTACCATTAGAAGATGTACGCCAAATGTTGGTGGAGGAATCTCCGTGGTGAAGGATGTGGTCGGTCGTTTCCAACTCTTTTTCGACGCAGCAATGACAAGCTGACGCCAGGCTGAAGCCGATGGTGGTGAGGGTACCGTCAGTGGGGAGCTTCTTGCGAACTGAACGCCATAGTAGGAATGACCATTTCTTCTGAATACAATGGTGCCAGAAGGGGCTTAAAATCAGGACAGGGGTTCCGGGGCCGCGTACGACCCTCCTCACGGATGCGATGTTGAATGCACCATCGAAGCTCTCGGTCCACTTGAGAGTTTCTTTGACCGTGGCAATCTTCAGACCAGAGTTCCGAAGGGCGGTCACGGTCTCTTTGCCGCTCCATTCGCGAACTTTTTGCCAATTCCAGTTGTCACCGTCGTTCCATATTTCTTTGATCTTCCCAGTAGGCGGAGCGATCTGAAGTCGTGGAATAAGGTCATCTCCCATCCATCTCTCCAGGAAAATAGCTGATTCTCCATCACCCAGCTGAACGCGGATCTTAGGTTCTGCGAGATTACGTCCATGAAGTATGCGACGCCAAGCCGCAGATGCTCTACTATTGCTGATAGCGACAGCCGGGTGTATGTGTTTGAAGTATCTGGCATTCATGAACCGGGCCCAAAGGTTGCGCCCTACACGAAGCTTCCACCACAGTTTCATGGAGAAAGCGTCGACGATGTGCTACAAATGGGAGAAACCTAAGCCGCCCTCATTGGTCGGCTTGGCCATAGAGTCCCAGCTGGACGAATGATGTTTGTCTTTGGCGTCATTGTGGCCCCAGAAGAAGTTGGCGAAGAGTTTTTTGATGGAGTTGAGAACCTTTTTCGGAGGGGAACAAGCTGCTAGGGTGTTGATTGGGATGGAAGAGAGCACGTGGTTGATCAGTACGATTTTGCCGTCGGGCGATAGTGTTGCGTTATGACAACCGTCTAATTTTTTCCCGATTTTGCCGATCAGACCTTCGAAGATGTTCGCGCCTGATCTGTCGTATACTAGCGAGCATCCCAGATAAGAAAAAGGAGGGTACGCGACTGAGAAGGCGGTGATGTTTGCCAGAGTAGTAGTATCTCTCTGTTGGCGTTGTGGTGGACATAAATGACATATTTTCTGGGATTGACTCTTTGGCCAGAGCAACCTGCGTATCGCCGGAGGACATTCTGAATGGCTTCAACGGACCCCGCTTCTTCGGAGGAGAAGATAAGGATGTCGTTAGCGTAAGCTAGGTGAGTAATGATCGGATAGCCGCTGACGGTGTGAAAATGTTTGAAATTAGGGGTCCTAGGCAGTTTGTTAATATTTCTGCTGAGGGCTTCTGCTGCAATGATGAAAATGGTGGACGACAGAGGGTCCCCTTGCCTAACTCCTCGACTGGCATGGAAGAAATAGTCCGCCTGCCCGTTAATAATCGTGGAAACCGTCCGCCTGGCATGGAAGAAACCGTCCGCCTGCCCGTTAACTACACAACAAGGATCACATACTACATATAAGTACAACTAATCAACAACCATAAATAACACTTAACCATAAATATACACCATCAAAATATCCAAAATATATACTTTTATTATTGGAAAATAAACATTAATTTATATATATTTTTTATTTAAATACTTTAGAATAAACAAGTCCAACACAAACTAGTTCAAAAATTACACAACTATGCCATATGGGATTCCAATTTGGAAAGCGAATCGATAAAAAATATAGAAAATATATATTCTGAAAATAATTAAAATAAATTAGAGAAAATATGATCTTCTATCTCAAATAATCATATTTAATTCATATTAAACTCTTATGAAGTTTAGATATCAAGTAGTCGGGTTACGGTAGACTTTTCGGTGTCCGAAAAACTAGTATCATAGAAACAATGTCATAAACACATGAAATACTTGCAAATATGAAAAAGAAACATTACTAATAATTAAGAGTGATGTTAGAGATACTACCAATAATTTGTTCAAGATCAAACAGGTTCAGAAGTCGTTGGAAAGATCCTCGCACCGAAATTGGTTAAATTTGGACCAACTTTACTACAACGGATGCCACGGCCAGAACGAGTGGAACGGTAGGAGTTAGCAATTGGAAATCAATTTAGATATATAGTGCTATCTATTAGTTTTGGTTTCAGGAGAAATATATGAGAAAAAATAGATGAAACCCATCGGAGAAGATGTCCAACATGTTGGTTCGCACAGAATTATGCTGCTAGAATTGGCTAACTTGTAGGACTATTTTGATATACTATAAGGGGTTGTGGATGTGTGATGGTTTGATAGGATTATGGATTGTCATGTTAGCGTCGCAACGAATATTCGTGGAGCATCACGGAAGGTTGAAAATGGGTTGAAACTGCCGTTACGCCATAAGGTATTTCCGACGGCCAAGGCTGAATGCTGTTTAAAGATTTGCAAGGTGGGGAGTAGGGGTGGCTATTTTTTGGAGTTTAATATATAAGATTTTGGCCTCATATAATTTAGGATTAATATGGAGGAGGTTCGGAATGATTTGGTGGAGAATTGGTCAACCAATCAACTAATATGGTAAGGTGGGTTAGTAGATTTCCATATTTGAAAAGTGGAAGATTGAGTCAAAGATACATGGATTTAATGCATGTGAGCTCCTATTAAATGTCCAAGGATCAATTAAATATATCTCTAATTTATTGGAATCCCTACATAGGCTCTACCAAGTTGTGTAGACTAGGTTTTGATCCAAACAATAATTTGAATTGAATGGAACACAAAAAGACTATAAATGGGTCCCATGTGCTATTTGAAAAATAAGTAGTACATGGGAACTCAATTGAGTGAGAAACCATTGGCACGTGTGTAGCAGGCTCAAAATAGATCAAAATTATATATTGGATTATTTAAGTTGGATCGATGTCGAGTCCCAAAATTAAGTTGGATGTTGGGTCAAGGTTTACGGTAGATAGCAAATTGGTCTAAGTTGACCTGAAAGTTGTGCGACGAAAATAGAATGTAAGAAAATGTATTTCAGTGGGACATGATGTATTAAAATGAAGATAAACTTGTCTAAGTCAAAACGCACATGAAGGACGTTTCTAGAGATTGGCATTTCTTCAAAAATCAAAGCTACGGAAAAGCATATTTAATCATCAAAATAATAGTGGAAAAATATTTATTAATAACTATATTAATTACAAAAGTTAAAAAATATAAAAAATTATTCTAAAAATACAGGGGGCTTATACTGCAGGTTAAGGTTGAGCCATGGTCGCCTGCATGTTCACCATTGTAGGACCGATATACTAAGTAATATATACTCTAGTGGGGGTGAATAGAGTGTACAGCAGAATATTAGTAATTAAAACAAAATCACTACTATATCACTATCATGTCACCGTTTTGTAAAAGTAGTAAATAAGAAAGACATAGAGCAAACGCAAACACAGTAATATATCCTGGTCTCCCTCTTGTGAGGACTAATCCAGGCTGTAGGACTTTTGCACCGAGTTGAAATCCATTATTGGAAACACAAGCTTTTATCTGAAGTACTTGTCGACTTCTTACAACACCGAGATTTAATTCAAAGTGCTAGACCGACTTCAATTGTGAAGTGTAAACTTCTTGATCAAGCCTCTGATTACAACTCTCTAAAACTTCTAGACCGTACCGTACTGGCAAGTCTAGAGGTTGTAAAAGTGGCTTAGGATTTGACAAAGAAAGCTTTGAATAGCTGAGGAAGCTTAGAGAAGAGAAGATAGAAAGTTAATGAGTGCATTGAAATAGAAATCTCTTCTCTATTTATAGGATTTCTAAGAACCGAGTTCTGGCCAAATTCGGATGTCAAACTTTCAAAAATTTGACCGTTGCAACCGAGTCTGTAGGAAGAACAGGTTAATAGGGTTTACTAATTCAGGTACCCAAGTTCGGGCCAAACTTTGTCCGAACTCTGGTGTTCTGTTCTTGGGTCAGAAACCATATTTGAATGGGTTTTGGACTTTCTGGACTGTTTTTTAAATATAGGTTTTGGGATGTTTTAAAAAAAAGTTTATTTATAAATAATACTGGGTAGTTTGAAAAACATTTTGAGTCAAGCCTATTTGCCAGTACGATGTGGTTTTCATTTTTTCTAGACTCAATAAAATTATATAAAATACATTTAAAATTGGAAAATAAATACAGACACGACGATTGAGCAAATCTTGAACGGTAGCAGCATCGGTTGTCGTAGTCCGTTCGAGTGGCCCTTATATCAAGTCCGAGTTTAGACAATTATCAAAATCAGTTCGACCATGCCCAATAGGCCAACAATCTCCCCCATTTTGATAATGGACAAACCTTGACCGATATAACATCTTGATCAAATCAGGTCAAAAATCATTCAAAGTTGTACCCTCTCCTCTTGACAAGTGTTTTATTTTTTTCATGTTGTCATTTAACAAAATGTTTCCCTATAAATTATACATACAAAAAGACAAACGTGAAGAAAGAGATAAGAAAGCAAATATTTCATAGAGCAGTTATATTAAAGAAGTTGTATTAAAGCTAAACTACTAAGCATGAAATATGTGCATATTGCCAAAAGAGAGAATATGAATAAAAACTACTAGCTTTCATAAATAAATAAAAACATGCACTTAGTACAGATGATACTGAAAGAGTTTTAATCCATACAAGCAACCAGTGAAATAAAATGCATAAACTGCTACTACATGTTCTCATAATGTAAGACATTTCAATGACATAATTATAATAGATAGAAATCTATTAAACATAATATCTAAGCTAAAGATTGTGATAGCTAGATATCATCAATCCTCGCCTATATTCTGATCAACAACTTCATCATCAACAGCAAAAGTGTGAGCAAGCTCACTAGAAGATCTAGACCAATCAAAGGTGCCAACATGATTGAAGTATTAGCGTACTTCCTGATCCTCAATACGAGCCAAAAATGTAAGATCTCTGGGAAAGAAGCTATTATTGCCAGGTTGATGAGACTGAGCAAAGCGGAGGTCAGCTAGTGTGTTAGAGATCGCCTGAGTGCGAATGACATTATGGTATTCATAATCCCTAAACCGTTCAGCCCAGCAAGTCTCCAAGTTACTAACTCGATCAAGAGTAGCCTAAAATTGAGCCAGGGTCAGCTGCATGTGATCTTTCATCATATGGTGGAGACCCTCAATAGTCTGTAGATAATCAGTGGATGGTACAGTAGGTGCTGGAACAGGAGGTAGACCAACAAGAGGAGGAATAGCAGAAATCTAAGAACAACTAGCCACACTAAGATGTGCAGGTTCAGCAAGGACGTTGCAGTCATCTAAATCGATATCAAAGTGCAAAAAGACAAGTGGTAAGTACATTGCGTAAAGAAGATTTCTTTTATTCTTTTGAGCATGTAACATCATCTCGATCATAGTCTTTGGGAATGAAAAGGAGGTCCCAAAGTGAATATGGTAGAGGGCAAACAGCTCTAGAGAGGTGATATCATTTGTGGAAGTCTTATTCTGAATGATAGCAGAAAAGATGATTCTGTAGAAGTTATAGAAATACGAACTTAAGTGTGTAGCATTGAGTTTGCTAACAAGACAAGGTCTGGGATGGCAGATAGAGGCTTTGAAAGTGTTCAAAGGCATTTCAGGAGGAAAAATAAATTTTGGAAGGCCGGTTAGCGTTTCTCCTTCGTTGGAAACTCGAAGGATCGTTGCTAAGTCTTTCGCGTCAAATTTAATATCTATCCCCCGACACATGAAGAGATAACTCCAGAGTAAAGTCATGTTGCAGTAAAATAACCTAATAGCGTTAAGAGCGATAGGAAACGATGTTGCTACTAAGTCATTGAGTTACAGAAGATAAAAACCTTCGAGATGGTCCAGAAAGATACTGAAATTAATCGGGGCTCCGGCACGGACGGTGTGGTCAAAAATATCACTAAACCACTCTATGGATTGGTCTAGCATCGCAAATGAGAATCCGCAAAATAAACCGTCGTCCGATTGGACCGGAGAGTAAAGGGAAGGCTGTTGAGAGGATGAGGATCCTTCACCATTCTTTCTTTTCTTCCTAATGAGCTTAGGGGCCATTGGAAAGTAAAGTTTATAAAAATTGAAATTGAAGATGGAAAGAAAATAGTGATTATACCTTTCAAAAATTGAGTATGTTGTGGAGAACGAACCAGATATCCCGAATCCGAAGTTTGGAGTCAAAATTCCAAGTAGATTGGAAGATAAAATTGAATTAGGGTTAGGGTTTTGGTGGGTTTGTTCGCAGTTGTTCGTGAATGCAGAGAGGAGATAGAAGAAAATGATAAATAGGAGAAGTGGGGACCACTAGTTCTGCTGTAACTTAGCCGAGAGAGTTTAGCACGAGTTCGAGCCGACTTTGGCCTGAACTCTGTTTTCGCTAGAAACAATGTCCACTTTTACAAATTTATCAATTTCTTTCAACTTTTTAATTCAAAAATTATTAATTTAAAATTTTAACTAATATAATTAAATTTATTTAATAAATTAATTTCTGTTACGCATTGACCATCCCAGATTAGCTGTAAGGATATTGTCCCAGCTAGTGAAGATCTACAGGAGGATACTTAAGTTCCGTTTCGCTTAAGCTCTTATCACCTTGGCGACAGATAGATTCTTTGTAAGCTTGTCCCTAAAACAATCTTTATGTATTAGAATTAATTCAATAAATAAAATTAATTAATATTATTGATATCTAAAATTCCTAATTCTTGATGTAAATACTTGAAGCTATCTTCTGCCAAAGGTTTAGTAAAGATATCAGCTAGTTGGTCTTCTATGTCAACATATTCTAAATTAGTGTCTCCATTTAATTGATTATCTCTAAGAATGTGATGTTGTATCCCAATATGTTTGGTACGTGAGTGACATACAGGATTCTTAGTCAAATTGATCATGCCAGTGTTGTCACAGAATATTATTCTAACCACAATTGCAGAACATTGTTGAAATTATATTTACAATACTTGTAACACGTTTTAAAAAGTACTTTTACAATACTTGCCAAATGTCTTAGAAAGGTTTTGTTATATTTTATATATTTAAACAATGTTTGTAAATTGTTGTAGGGACAACTTCTATAATGTTTTTACAACATTCAAACAAATATTGTGAAAAATAACCCCCCTTTTACAACCCTGGATATAACAACCTTTTATTAAACGTTGTAAAAGATTTTTTACAACGTTTTGGCAACGTTGTAAAAGAGGTGTTTTCTTGTAGTGGTTGTAGTCTTCTAAGGTTTGCTTCATCCACAAAATTTATGCACAACAACGTCCTTCGGTGATATACTCCGCCTCAATAGTTGATAATACGACATAATTTTATTTTTTGCTAAACCAAGAGACTAAAGCTTTGCCTATGAGACGATACGTGTCGCTGGTAATTTTTCTATCCTCTTTGTATCCAGCAAAATCAGCATCCGAATAATCGCTTAGGTCAAAATACGTAGTTTTAGGATTCCACAAGCCGACAAAAGAAGTGCTCTTAAGGTATCGAAACATACGCTTAACAACGCAGAAGTATGATTCCTTAGGTTAGCTTGGAATATGCACATAAGCAAACACTAAACATCATATCAGAGCAACTAGCAGTTACATACAATAAACTGTCAATCATACCTCGATACTTACATGTGTCAAATGGTTTGCCTTGTTCATCTACGTCAAGCTTAGTTGAAGTTGCCATCGGAATTCCAAGAGGTTTGGCTGACTCCAGATCGAATTTCTTTAGTAGATCCTTTGTGTACTTGGCTTGGTTGATGAACATCTTATTTCTGGTCTGCTTGATTTATAGTCTAGGGAATAACTTTAATTCCTCCATCATGCTCATCTCAAACCCACTCTGCATACACTTAAAAAAATCTTAACATAGATTCATCAGTAGAACCAAAAATAATGTCGTCAACATAAATTTGTACTAATAGAAGACTATAATTCAAAGATTTTACGAAAAGTGTTGTATCAACCTTACCTTTTGAAAAACAATTTTCAAGTAGAAAAGAGCTTTGGCGGTCATACCAAGCACGAGGGGCTTGCTTTAGTCCGAATAAGGCTTTCTTCAACTTAAAAACATATTTAGGATTTTTGAAATCAGCAAAAGCAGGAGGTTGAGCAACATAAACTTCTTCTTTTATGAAATCATTTAAAAAAGCACTTTTAACATCCATTCGTAACAGTTTGAAATTATGAAAATAGGCAAAAGCACATAACATACGAATGGATTCTAAACGCGCAACTGGGGCATATGTTTTATTGTAGTTGATACCTTGCTCTTGGTTGTATCCTTGAGCTACGAGTCGAGCCTTGTTACGTGTGACTAAACCATTCTCATTATGTTTATTTTGGAATACCCATCGGGTGCCAATCATCGGATTATCAATGGGCTTGTGAACAAGTTCCCAAACTTGATTTCGTTCAAATTAGTTCAATTCCTCTTGCAAAGCATCAAACAAATAATTATCACTACAAGCTCCTTCAATTTTTTTAGGCTCTAGTTGTGAAATAAATGCTATACTAGAAGCTATATCTCAAGTATAGGAATGAGTACATATACCTTTTGTAACCTTACCTATTACCAAGTCCTTGGGGTTTTCAGCCGTAAACTTCATCTTCTTTGGTAGACTCTCCAAGTAACTAATTTTTATAGGTGTTTTGCTTGGTGTACCATGGTCCTTATCGTCACTATCAATGTTTGTATGACTTTTCATATCATCGAAGGTGACGTTGATTGATTATTCAATCGACATTGATTTTTTTACCACGGGCCCACTAAAATAGCGTTTCGGTCAACCTTCTCAGAATTTGACCAAACTTGGCTCACAGGACCAGAAAAATATTCTGAACCCAATGGCGCAAGTTTCATCTCAGTCCGATGAATGGTTTGAAATTGGACATGAAGTTTGCAAAACGGCGATACGGAGGACTTTCTATGGATACGGTTCGATTTCGTCGCGCACACATAACAAAATTGAGTTTCGTCAAACCTCACACATCGATACCATCCATACGTATATTTTGATGCTAATGGGTTGTTACCACGTGGCCCGGTTTGTCGGGGCTTACGTCGTATGGAATTTTTTTTTCAAAATTTTAGTTTTTGAAACATAATTTTTCGATGTTTTGGAAATGATTTTAAACAGAATATAATCAACTACTATTAAATGTAAAAATTGAGTAATGATGTTCTATATGTTATCAACAAATGCCTTTAAACAGAATTTAAAAATTACACATGAATTGGAAGAAAATAGTGTTCAAAGTTGGGTAGTTGGACTGTTTTATGACAGTTTCGAAATCTGATTTTTCGTCAACTTCGGATCGATTGTGATCAATCCATGACATCTAAATCCATTCTATTTGAAGGGTGTCCTAGAGTTTCATATAGGCTATCCGTAACTTTATACGGTTCATGAAATAGACAAGTATACAGGAAGAAAGAAGGCAGAAACAGGGGTTCCTCACACAAATGTTGTTGTTGTTCGTGCTATTGTTGGCACGCATATTGGTGTTGTCCAGAGGTCGGTGGCTGCCCAGCGACGACGTGAGGTGGCGCTGGGGTTGTAGACAACGACGTTGGGTGGTCGTTGGGTCGGGATTGGGTGGTATTGGTTCTCTTCTTACTTTATTCTTTCCAACTCTCCCTATATCCCTAACTACTTTCTATATATAAACATAATATACATCAGTTAAGTGTGTTAAAAGGGTGTGTGTGTTCAACCTGAATGAGAAGGCTTGCTCATGGATAGTGGTGTCAGGGGGGTTTGTGTGTTGAAAATGGGCCAGTTCTGTTTGTTAAGGAAAAAAATGTTTGGATTTAAAAGGTAAATAATTATAAGAATAAGAATAATCTATTGATTAATAAACTCCTTACAAAACTAAATAGATATGTATAATCCCTAAAAATCATAAATAATCTCATAAAAATATTTTTAGATAAAAATAACTATTTGATAATTAATAAAATACAAGATTTCATAATAAATAAAAAATTTTAAAAATCAGGGGTTTACAATAGCACTTCGCCTTTATTGTAAGTTTCTTTCGAAACTCTGTCGAGTTGGTGAAGCAGTGCGCAGCAGTTGGAGCACAGACTATCTTGGTGGAGTTCTAGCTGTTTTTGTATGGCAAAAGTTGATGATTATACTTGCACAGTGATGTCGTTGAGTAGACACCCCATTTGCAGTAGTAGTCTCTCTCAATTTTTGTTTGTAATAAATCATGTTATGTAGATCAGAAATTAGAAGTTCTGCCTTTAAACCCACTTCATACAAATAGAAAGTCTGCACATTGGTTTATTTGCAAGGCATTTGCTTTCTAACCTACCTTATGCGCATAGGAACTCCCAGAGTATAGGTCTTTGGTGGAAGACTTGGAAGACAGACATATTTCACATGCATTGAGAAAATGTGCATGGGTCTGTTTGTTGATCAGGGATGGCCCATATATACTGACTATCTGCGTCTAGCATCCCGACTGTAAAGTTTTCCATCTGGTGTGTGCATCAACTTGAATGAGGCATGTTCTTGGGCACTCCTGGATCGGGTCACCTTAGACTTCTTTTGCTTGGCACAAACTAGTGCATTGTAAAGAGAGTCTATGTTTTCTGTACCTTCAAAATTCTGGCACATAGTAGGATTAGAGAAAGAAATTATGTTGAAGACAGAACCTCTCTCCCCTTGTATGCTCTAAGGCTTTATACGCACAGGTTGAGAAGCATCAACTTTCTTCCTAGAGTTTTGTTTCTTCTTTTGATCACTAGATTGATGGCGCATAGATTGAGTAGAATTCCTTATACTTGAGTCCAGGGCCGGACTTAGTAGGAAGCCCATAAGGCACTTGCCTCGGGCCCAAAAATTTTAGGGGCACCAAAATTTTATTTTTTAGTATATATATATATATATATATATATATATATATATATATATATATTCCATTGCAATTGGGTCCAGTTGAGTTCTTTATGTGCAACAAAGCAAACAAATACCTTATAATTGGAATACTTTATTAGGGTTTGTAATTGTATGCTTATAGCCGGGTGTACTTGACGGATATTTTTATATATTCAAAAGAGAACAAAAACTTTCTTTCCTATTCTCATTATTGGCTCCAAGCACTTCTATAATTCCTTTCCTCCTCCACGTTGCTGATTGCTCCGCAGGTGAGTTTTTTTTATAAAAATTGATAGTTTTTGATAAATTTGTTACAGTACATATCTATTGGACCTTAAAAGTACCCTCCATGCTTTATGCTTCTGTGCTTCTTAGCTAATAGCTATTAATATTATCATAAAAAAATAAGAAAGCAATAATATTAAAAATTATCAAAGCAACCACTATTTATTAATTTATATTTGTGTAAGTGAGTTTTATAATTTATTAATATATATTTTTGTAATATTGATAATTATGTGTGTTTTAATTGTTTCTTTTTTGTAATTTATTAATAAAAAATTTCTCCACAAGTATGTCCTAATTGTATTTTTTTGTAGGTTTTTTTAGAAAGAGAATCCCTATGGTCGGCTCCTTGACTAAAACACATACTAAAATTAGTAACTTCTCGATAGGTGAGTTTTATAATTTATTAATATATATTTTTATATAAATTGTTGATTATCTTTATATATGCTAGATCGATTTATTGAAGGAAAAAAAACAACTTTGTCATTTTATTGTATAGTTATTCCTATTAATATTGAAATCAAGTAATAGAGAATCTGAGAAATAAAATATTTTATATTTATTGTTCATTGTTGACTTGTTGTTAATTATTATTATTTGTTGACAAATTATGATAATGTCATTTGATTGCATAGTGTTCGTATCTAGATAAGCAAATGTGTCTCTAATAAGAAAACAATTTGGTAAAAAAAAATTCATTTGCAGAGCACTAGTACAATATAATATGATATGAACATTAAGTTTTGAGGGAACCACTTTTAGAGTTCGTCTCAGACCTCAAAGCGAAAGTATGGCACTGCTTGAGTCTTTGGCATCGTATTATTTTCCTCTGTCGAAATGTGCTTGACATTCTTCTTTCTGCGAGTGGAATGCGACCTTTTGGCCTGCATACTAGCATAACCATCAATTTTTCCTTTGCAATATGGACAAGAGCAAGAACCACATTACTAGGCGCATACTGGAGTTATACGCCACAATAGTCTTTCATTGCACGTGGTGTCAGCAGCCATAGCCTGCACTGGACTATGCGATGATAGAGCCTTCATTGAGTCGTGTGTTGCCAGAGCATGCATTGGGCTATGTGCGGTCAGGTCCTCCCTTTGTCATTGGCAAAGTTGGGTAGTTATTTGCGAGCTTTTAGGAGCCCAGCCTTTTGAGGCTTCTTGGAATTTAATATCTTGGAGGAGGGAGCTGAGCTATCTTTTGACAGCATGTTCTCATATGTTTGTTGGTCGAATTGCACAACAAATATCTTTTGGGTTGTACTAATCTTCATAATATCGGATTGCGACACCACCTTCTCGTCAGTTGAGAAAATCGTCTCCAGCAAAGTCATCATTTTTTTTATTACAAAAAGTATGAACTTTTGTATTGAACTTTCAAATAGAGTACAAGAGAATCCTAATTACACAAAAATTCTAAGTACGAAATGAAGATCTTGGGAGTGGGAGCGACGGAGATTAAGTATGCGGTCGATTTCTTTACTCCGTTGACGATCTAATAAGAAAATTAAAAAAATGCTAACTCTGGCCCACTATTGTCATAGCTGAATTCCGAATATGGAATCCGATATTGGATTTTATGGTAGCCACATGAATTAGTTAATTCAAAAAATATATATATTTTTTCTAATTGAACTACTAGCTTTAATTAAATCATGTTAATTCTTTTATAAGTATTAACTAATTTCTTTTATATATATATATATATATATATATATATATATATATATATATATATATATATATATATATATATATATATATATATATATATATCCATTTTGAAAATTGGTCATTGGGAAAAATATGTAAATGCATATTTTCTATGACATATCATCATCCACTTGTCCCGATGCCTGAAGCTGCAAGGGTATTTAGGTAAATTCACATGAAAACTTGTCTTCATGCATGAGAAGGATTAGGGAATTTTGTTCATTGCTATTTTTTTTTTGTTTTTTTTAATAAGGGGAAATAAATAGAAAGAGGGAGAGAGAGAGAGAGAGCAGCAACATTTTCCTCTCTCTATCTCTCTCTTTCGTGCTCCCTCTCTTCCGACCCTCTCCTACACCCATTCACTGCCAACCCTTTCTCTCTCTCACAGTCCTCCTTCCTTCTCTCAATCCCCCTCCCTTAACTCTCTCTCTCTCTCTCTCTCTCTCTCTCTCTCTCTCTCTCTCTCTTTGAGCCTCTCCTGTGTACCTTGCTCGCGGCCGATGCGTGCATTAGCCGGCAGACCGACTTCACCCTCACCATCAGTCAACGCCCCTCCAACTCTGCTAACATCTCCACTACCATCATCCACCTTCCATCTTCTCATCAAAAACGAACTCTAACCCATTTTCAAAATTAAAAAAAAAGAAAAAAAAGATGACGAAGAAGAAGAATTTGAAGGAAGAAGGAGAATTGGGAGAAGAAGGCTCAAACCATAACCCCCAATTCCAAACCCAAATCTATTTTTCCCAAGGCAAGTCCTCCCTCTTTCTTATTCAATTTTCATTTCTAGATTTTTGACCTAATTTTCAATTAGGAACTTTACTAAATTTTTATGAAGTTTATCCTGGAAAAAGAAAAAATTACATATGTCTATATAGATGACACGGACACAAGGATTAGGACATGGTATGACATACCGAATCGATTTTGACTTAGAGAATTTGAATGTAATACAAGTTTTAGATAGATGACATGTTAATGTTAAGTTTGATTTGTATTTATAAATAGTTGATTTTTGTTTATATTGATTAGCCATTGTACAGAAATTCGTAGTAAAAGTCAATAGAATTCAATAAGTAGCTGTTGTCCAAAATTTTATTGGATAATAATAGATGTTTTAAGACAAGTACGAGACAATCTCATGAATTAGTGAACTACGGTTATATAGGCAACCTTGGTATATATTTTCGAAAATGATACAAGGCCATATCGGTCTAATTTTGGTTCTAATTTGAATTATTCCTTAAGAATTCAGCATTACATAAGTTTAGAATTGCCATGATGAGTTTTGCAAAATTAGAAAACCTTAGACATATCATACCATAATTCATATCTTTAAGTCCTTATGACTGTATTGGCTCAATTTAATGAATTATGACATTTTAAATTGAGTTGATATAAAATTTAGCATTTGCAAAATTCTTATTATCATTTTAGACACTAAAAAGACTAAGAGAGGCATAGGTTGGGTCCTTATACCTTAAAATATTCTAGCATATAGAATTCAGAGTCGATACCTTGATTGTTTTGAAACCCACTTATATAAAATTTAACATAGACGATGCTTTTTAGTGTTTTAGGTAAATCTATATAGTTATGGATTTGGTTGTCAAATTAATTATAGTTTATATAACTTTTGGGATCTTCCAATAACCACCAGGGTATTATATACATATATATATATATATATATATATATATATATATATATATATGTGTGTGTGTGTGTGTGTGTGTGTGTGTGTGTGCGCGCGCACGCGCACACGTGCGCGTGTGTGTGTGTTGATAGTATTTATTTTTTAAAATAAATAGAATAGTACTAGAATGTTCTGAATGTCCAAAATCTTACAAATGTGTAGAAGCATGAAAATTTCAGCAGTCTTGACAAACATGCGCCCAAGCCAGGGAGTCATATGCGCCCAAGCCAGAGCAAGCTATGCGCCCAAGCCAGGACAGCCCATATGAGCCCAAGTCACCAGAGCAGGCTATGCGCCCATGTTGATAGCATACATCCCCTATGCGCCCACTCTGGACTCCTCCAGAAGGGGGCGCATAGCCCTGTTTCAGGCTATACGCCCAAGTCAGGATAGCCCTCGACTCGGTCAAACCCACGATCAATCGTGCACCGAAGCATACGGTCGCGTTAGTCTCCACGAGCAGTCGTGCACCGAAGCATGCGGCCACGTCAACCCCACGATCAACCCACGATCACGCAGTCTGCATGTGCCTACACTCTATGCGCCCAAAGAAGGACTACGCGCCCACATGAAAATCAGTTTATATTCTCATATGGGCGTATAACATCATTCCAGCATGAAAACGACTATAAAAAGGGGTCTCATATCTCTTCAAAATACAGAACGGAGAGCATGTCAAGAGCCAAATTGCTGCACTTCTTGCCAGTGAGCCGAGAGTTAGCAATTTTCTTAGGTTTTCTCCCACTTTTGTAATCAGAGTGTTAACGGAGTAAAGTAGCAACTGCCGCTCGATCTCTATCGTCCTATTCCCCAGAATTCTTTTTGTACTCGAGGATCCTCATCGTAGGATCTCTCAGGCGTACTCGATTTGTGGTGCCTTGTGTCAATAAGAAAAGACAGCGTTCTTCTTCTTTTTTGTGTGTGTCCATAAAAATGGTGACTCTGCTGGGGACTATCTTTTCCTCTAACGAGAAGGTAGTGATGCAATCCGATACCGATAAAGTGGGGAGCACTCCGAAGATGTTGATCGTAAAGTTCAATCAGCAGGCGTTTGAGAGATGCTCTCAAGGGACGGCTCTATTCCTTCAAAATCAGTGAAGCCAAACAAGTCTCGCAAGACTTGGCTTCCGAAGGCTCGAGGTGCATATCCTGCTAGTATCATAGAAGTTATACAACCGAAGGACTCTGTCACATGGGCGCATAGGCCTTCCACGTGGGCACATGGAGCTCCTTTATGGGCGCATAGCTCTGCCACAGAGGCTCCTGACATGAAGAAGGTGCATACCATTTTGGGCTCTACTAGCCCAGCGACTTCTCTCTTGTGCAATCAACAACAGAGTGTTCAACGCTCGATACTTGGCAAAGGAAAATACTACGATGCCAGGAATAGAAGTGCTCGACACTCTAGGCAAACTCAGCGAGGCTCACAAATGAAGGAGGCAAAACTGGGAGAAAACAATGCTGTTTTACCAAGCATGCGCCCAAAAGGGTGTGTGGGAGCATAACTCTGGCCAGAAGACTTCTGTCTTCGACAGACTATGCGCCTAGGGTCATGCGCCCAAGGCTATGCGCCCAAGCTCTGCTGACCCATAATATGCACCCACATCGAGGAATCTCATGCATGCTTCCAAGACTTCTGGAAAGCATGCGCCCAAAGGCAGACTCCAGGGTCTATGCGCCCACAGCAAAAAGACAGGCCCCAACGCGTATAGCACAGGGCTGTCTTCAAGGTCATCACAGAACTTAGGTGTGGGGGTTGCCCCTGCACGTGAACTAAGTCCGGATGCGCCAACTCTCCTTACAAACCCATATGCAAAGCTCGGCGATGCATGTGACATGGGTTTTAAGGCAAAACTCCCATCCGCTGACTTACGCGACATGATAATTCATAAAAGTAAAGCAAGGGAGGATATGGCAATTTATGGCGTACATCCGTGTACCAGTATTGTCATCAACTGTTGTTGCTCCAAAGCAATGAGAGTGTCTTAGAGGCAATCCGTATTTCGACGACTGCATCGCTCTGATAATGAAAAGCCATTGTGTGTTTCATCCAACATGGCTTCATGGGGTCCTCCTAATGGGAGCCCCAATCAAAGAAGGTGGACCACGAACCCAACTTTTTCTCTTAGTTCTACGAACAGAAGAAGAAGAAGTCTGCCACAGATAGCCAGCGAGCTGTTACATCTGAAGGAGTCTATATGGGTACTCGGTCAAGGACGAGATTTTGTATAGATGACTAGGACTCCCAAGCTGGAGGTGATGATCCTTCAGCTGGGGGTACCTTAGAGTCTGAAGCATATGACCTTCATACCGGGGGTAGCCTTCCAGATGATGATGATCTCTCCGAGTCTGACGGTGACTATCTACCTGCCCTACCTGAAGATGAGGGACTTTTTAACTCAAAGACAGACAGTATCAGCACCAGTTGTACTATTTCCTCTGTTCATCCTCACATGTTATCTACATACATGGCGGATAGAGAGAGACCTGAAGAAGCCAGTGATCAGACCAACAAACGGCTAGAGTATCTTGAAACAACATTTACCAAGATCACTGATATGCTTACCAGTATCATGGCGGTCCAAGCTACGGGAGCTGTTCCTCCACCTCAACCAAACGTCTCAGCACACGTTAGTCCAGCTCATAGCAACAACCCTCCTTCACTATAAAAGGAGTATCATTCCGTTGTGCCTCCTCCAAATCTTACAAATGCTGGGGGTAGTCCTTCACCAACGACGCCTGACGACCGTACAGTAGTCGTTTCTCAACATCTGCTCAATCAATAAGATGCAATTGATTCTCTTGTTGCCCGTCTCGATACCATCTCACACAAAGACGAGCTTCAGAAGATGGGGATATCTCAACCTTATCCTCCTGAATGGGAGAATGCTACTTGCCCTCATAAGTACAAGCCACTGACGCTAAATTCATTTGACGGGATGACTTTTCCTCGCCAACACATGACATACTTCAACATGCAGACTCTATACTTACCCATGGACGATCCGTTCTTGTCAAAGTTGTTTATTAGTACCTTGCAGGGGGTAGCTTTTGAATGGTTCTGCAGTCTATCTGACGGTTGTATTAATTCTTTTAAAGATTTGGAGAGGTTATTCCTCAACAGGTTTTACGAGAGTGGCATGCATGTTAGCATGTCCACCCTCATCGAGGCCAAGGAAAGGAGGACTGAGTCTGTCATTGCTTTCATCGAACGCTTTAGGCGACTAGCATTGAAGATGCCCTTCTGTATACCAGACTCAGAACTTATGGATACTTGTCGACATAACTTCCTTCCTACAGTAAAGTTCTATCTGCGTATACATAAGTATGAACATGGCCTACTTTCATTGGGGTCACTGATGCTGCTGAAAACAACGTCCCTAATCTGGAATTGCTGGGGTTGAAAACACCCAAATCTAAAGACAAAGGCAAGTACCCTCAAACTATCCCTGTCCATGGGGGTAAAGGGAAAGAAGTTTTGAAGGTCGACACTTCCAAGGAAGCTTCCAATTCTCAGGGTGCTTCTGACAAACCTAAGGAGACTTTCTCTTTTGACGAGGACGATGTTATTACCATTTTTTACACATTGACGAAGGGTAATAAACTGATATTACCTCCACCACGACGTCCTGCAGAGGCGAACCAACTCAACGATCCTAAGTACTATCTTTATCATCAGTACGTACACCACTCTACCAAGGATTGCATCATCCTAAAGAAGAACATACAACAGCTTATCGACAACCAAGTGATAAACCTCGAAGCTGAAGACAAGGTCGTATCTTCTAACATGATCTCTCTTCAATTTGGTGACTTTCCTCCCACAGAAGTCCCAGACGGCGTAGTCCCAATCCCCAAGGCAATAATGGAAGTCGTCAACCTGCTGCCAGCTTGCAACTCAACCTTGGTGCCATTCACGACTGAACGTGGTGAGATCATGTGGGTCCATCCGGACCTTGTGCAAGAAATGACGCAGGGGGTGGTATCTCCTAATGTAAAGAGGGGTAAGAAATACAAATCATGTCATATGGTGTCTTCTCCCATTTACGAAGTTCTATCTGGCGAGACGTGATCTAGAAAGGCTTACCTAAGGACTTATGACCCTGCACAAGAAGAGGCAGTACCATCTCAAGCTCATGCTGCCCCCACAAGTTCAGAAGCCGATCCATCTAAGCCCTCAACTACCGACAAATCCAAGCAGAAGGAGACACGATTTGACAAGTCTCTGAAGCTGCCAACTCCCGAAGGCATGGAACGGCCTTACAACTTTGACATACTGGCACAGCTGGCCAATACACCTACCAGGTTGTCTCTGTTCGATCTATTGCAACTCTCCAAAGAAACGCGAAAGGCCTTAAGTGAGGCATTACTACATGCCGACTCTTATCTCGTTGAAGTCAAAGCCCCCGTTGAAGATCTCGTCTCATGTCCTCACTGCCACAGTACTATGAAAGTGGTGCCCAACATCACCTTTCCATAGAAGGACATGCTACTAAAAAACAATCGTCATGATAGACCTCTGTACTATACAGGGTATATCGAGGCAATTAAGGTGGATCGGATGCATATCGATCCAGGTTCTACCCTCAGCATCATTCCTAAAAGTTTACTCCAAATTCTAGGGATCCCTCTGCACAAGCTATCTGTAACCAATACAACTATCATGGCTTCAATGCTGGGAGAAGCCACCCGCTGGGCAAGATCCGTCTCAAGTGCCAGAATGGTGATCTCCGAACAGAGGTTTCTTGCTATGTAATCGATGCCAATGTATCCTACAACGTCTTGTTGGGACGTCTGTGGATACACGAGAACATGATCGTTCCTTCTACACTTTACCAGTGCTTCAATTATGTAAATGGTGATGGCGTCGTGAAGACAGAGTTTGCCGATGTCGATCCTTTCAAAGGTATTGAAGCCTACTATAGAGATTCAGTACTTTACCAATCTCAGCCCTCCAAGATTACAATACCGAAGCTGACTATGATTCTGGGAAAATGCAACTTTATCGATATAGTTGGTAAGCAAAGAATATCATCCAGAATATGGGATATGATATAAAAAGCGACAAAGGGCTAAATTACGGTCAGGGACGATGGTTGCCAATACGTCACCTTGCTCCTTCCGGCAAACCCGAGAACTATTATCAACAAAATAGTATTGGTTTGGGTTACGTTACTCCTCCAACAACTCCTGAAGGATCAGACGTCGAAGCAGATCATTGTTCTTATTCTTCTGATTCCTGCCTCTGGGATTCAGACTCCAGCATTGGAGACATGTTCAAAGCAACTTTGTCCGTCAATATGGTGTCAGTTGACCAAATCGCAGACGATGTCCAATTGATCGAGCTTGAACAATGGGCTCAAAAGATGGATACTAGGTGGGAGTTACGTTTCGAACAACGTGAGCCACCTACTGAAGTTAAAGTCGTCCAAGTTAATTTAGGAGATAAATTATCTCTTAAACCAATCTTCATCGGCAAAAGTCTGTCTGGCGAAGCATGATAATCTCTTATACAGCTTATAAGAGAATACATTGACGTCTTTGCATGGAGCTATGAAGACATGCCAGGCTTGGACACTAAAGTAGCTACGTACCGCCTAAATATCTCGTCTAAAGCTAAGCCAGTGAAGCAGCAACAACGACAATTTCGACCAGATATCATGGAGGCCATCGAGAGTGGAGTCAAGAAGCTTATTGCAAGTGGATTCATTCACGAAGAACAACACCCTGACTGGGTCGCTAACATTGTTTCAGTCATGAAAAAGAATGGTAAAGTTCGAGTCTGTATCTATTACCGTAATTTGAACTCTGCATGCCCAAAAGATGAGTTCCCTCTACCGATCACCGACGTAATAATCGACAATACTTGCACCTCCGAACGGATGTCCTTCATGGATGGGTTCTTTGGCTCCAACCAGATCAAGATATTCTCCGACGATAAGAAGCACACATCTTTTCGAATATCGTTTGGGGTATACTGCTATACAGTGATGCCCTTTGGATTGAAAAATGTAGGGGCGACATTCCAGCGAGCTATGAACACAATTTTTTGCGATCATTTGCGCAAAACTATGGAATGCTACGTAGTTGATATCGCAGTTAAAAGTTGTCTCAAGGGCAATCACCTCCAAGATTTGAGAACGGTGTTCGAACTAATGCGTGCACACAAACTCAAGATGAATCCAACCAAGTCTTTTCTGGGAGTCTCCAGCGGCAAGTTCCTTGGTTTTGTTATCACTTCAAAGGGTATACATCTTGACCCAGAGAAAGTGAAAGCTATCTTCGATATGTATCCCCCAAGAAATCTCAAAGAGCTACGCAGACTTCAAGGAAGGCTAGCCTACATCAGACGATTCATTTCGAACCTTTCTGGAATGTGTCAACCGTTTACTTAGCCCATGAAGAAAGGCGTATCTTTCGTCTGGACTGAACAATGTCAAGGCGCATTTGACGACATCAAAAAGTATCTCACAAGCTCCCCAGTATTGGTGGCTCCAATAATGGGGAAACCCTTCTTACTATTTGCCCGCGCTATGGACCATTCTTTTGGTGCCCTATTAGCTCAGAAGAATGAAGGCGGCCATGAACATGCAATCTACTACCTCAGCCGCACGATTGTGGGTACAGAATGCAGATACACACATATGGAAAAGGAAAGTCTTGCACTGGTATTTGCTATCCAGAAGACACGCCACTATGTGTCTGTGTAGGCTATCCACATCATATCTAAAGTCAATCATCTCAGAATACTCATGACTAAACCTGGTTCTCTTAATTCCCGTTTAGCTACATAGGCAATGTTGTTGACTCCATACGATATGTTGTTAGTCCCTTAGAAAGCAGTAAACGGCCAAGCGTTAGCTGATTTTCTAGCAGCTCATCTGGTGCCAGAATCTTCCAAACTCTACGATGAAATCTCCGATTAAGTAGAGGAATCTAACATCGCAACTGAGGAAATTCCCATTTGGCGAATGTTCTTTGACGGTGCATCAAGAACAGGACCTAAAGGAAATATCGTGGCCGGAGTAGGCATCATGCTTGTGTCACCCGACCATCTGGTTATACACCGTGTATATTCTCTCGTGGAACCCTGCACCAATAACGTGGCCGAATATAATGCCCTGTTGATCGGCCTTCAACTGGCAAAACAACTGGGAGTTGACTATCTGGAAGCTTACGACGATTCTAAGCTAATAGTTAGTCAGGTCCGAGGGGATTATGAAGTTCGTCCCGAAGATCTCATCTCATGTCACAAAAGTGACAATCGAATTGGCTTCTACTTTCGCTGGATTCTTCATCGAGCATGTGCCTCGACTACAGAATATAGAAACAGATGCTTTAACCGGTCTTGCTGCTTCCTTGACCGTCCCTACCAATACTCAGCAGTCGATCACAGTGTCTGGTCGAGAACTATTCTGTATGAAAGATGCCTTGCATATTCATCACAGTTACGCAACGGAAATAAATGTCAACGTTAAAGACTAGATATTTTCTTTCATAGACTACGACATCTATGGAATCCTCCTTGAAGACCCAAAGGAAGCAGTATCTGTCCAAAGGCGAACCCTCAGATTTTACTATGATACAGCTACCAAATTGCTTTACCGATGCTCTTACGACGGGCTACGGTTACGATGTTTATCAGACACAGAAGCCAAACATGCACTCCGTGAGGCTGACGACGGAGTTTGTGGTGCACATCAACCAGGCCCCAAATTACAAGATCACCTCAGACAAATGGGTTATTATTGGCCCACAATGATAGCAGACGCTGTTGAATATGCAAAGATTTGTAGGGCTTGTCAATTCCACGTCGACTTCATTCATCAAACTTTAGAGTTTCTACACCCGACGGCAGCATCTTGGCCTTTTGAAGCCCGGGGTATGGACGTCATAGGCCCAATCAGCCCACCATCTTCAAGAGGACTTTGGTTCATCCTAGTTATAACTGATTACTTCTCCAAATAGGCGGAAGCTATACCGCTTACCGAAGTGAAGACGTCGAACGTGATCAGTTTCATCAAACATCTAGTTATCTATCGCTTCGGCCTACCTCGCGGGATCATCTATAATAATGGTCCACAATTCGCGAGCCATGCATTCTATCGGTTCTGCTGTAAGAATCGAATCCAGAATTTAGCCTCTACTACCTATAATCTAACGACTAATGGGTTAGCAGAAGCCTTCAATAAGACCATCATTAAACTTCTCAAGAAGTTCGTGTCTTCAAACAAGTGCGATTGGAATGAAAAGCTCGACGAATGTCTCTGGGCCTATCGTACAACGGTCCGGACTCCAACAGGTAGTACGCCATTTTCTCTAGTTTATGGGAGCGAAGTAGTTCTTTCCTTAGAAATCCAGATTCCTTCTCTTCGAGTAGCCTTAGCTAGTGAGTTGACTGCCGAAGAAAGTTACCGTCAGTGACTACAGGAGCTCGAAGCACTAGAGGAAAAATGCTTATTAGCTCAGCGGCGTATTGAGCTATACCAAGCACGTCTTTTCAGAGCCTTTAATAAAAAGGTGAAGGAAAGAATCTTCCAAGTTGGTGATCTAGTTTTAGCAGTAAGAAGACCAATGGTCATGACGCACAAGACAAAAGAAAATATCCAGCCTAAATGGGAAGGTTCTTTCGTTATAGAATCTATATATTCTAACGGTGCGTATCGACTAACCAAGCCTGATGGTGACTTGCTCATGATGCCGATCAACGGCGAGTTCCTGAAGAAATACTATATGTAACCTTCATGAACAGCGTTCACATATACCCTGTTTTAATCATGTAAATGTACAGTGTAATGTTTAAGTAATTCGAAAAATCATCTAACTATTATCTATATTTCAAGAGTCTTGAATACGCCATGGATAATAGGTCCTCTAAAAAGATTCCCAGTGGAATTATTTCTGTTTTTGACTCTGCCCAAACTCGGTCTGACGAAAATAAGTCACGTTCCTATTACCTCTGAACTATTTTTCGATAATTATTTCCCCAGTGGGATGATTAAGGAACATTTTGCCACGTCCATATAACATTTGAGCAAAGCATTCATCAATGATAATCGCATCCATATTACCTCTGAATTATCTACTCCTACCTAATGTTATATATCCTTCCACGTCCATATTACCTCTGAATTATCCACTCCTACCTAATATTATATATCCTTCCACGTCCATATTATCTCTGGTCAGATATAGAACATCCTCTGCAATTACGTCCATATTACCTCTATTAGAAGCTTCTTTCAACTTATTATCTATATTCAAGAACCCTGAATATAAAACGGATAATAAGTCCACATCAAATTGTCACGCCCCAGTTCTGGAATACGGGGACGTACATGGCCAGCTACACCGTATAAGGTACAAATACGCTATACGGTGATGACGACTGTCCAGTTTGGTTGGGTATCCTAGCATGCAATCAATCTATGGACTAAATCCGATCTCATATCCACAGGTAAATCACAATGAAACAATATCAAGAGAGATAATCATATGAAAAACAGGAAATGCTCATATGAAAATCTGGAATCTACAGTACAAAATAATAATGTAGACAAGTATACCTTCCCACAGTTCCTAGCATGGTCTGGAACTGAAGCACACCCTCCAAGTCAAGTCTGGAAGATCTACCGGGTCGGTCTCAGACAATCTGGGAACAATCCAGGGTTGGTCAGGCCAACCGCAGTAAGTACCAGAAAGGAAGGCTCAAGGATGGGCGAAGAAAACCAGCAGGATAAAATAAGACCAGAATAATATCTAAAAACAGTAAACAAAGGTAAAGGATCGTGCGGTACCAACGCACGATAACAATCCACAAGTATAGTGAAGCTAACACAATCACAATCTCCCTAGCATCCACTAACACCTGCACTGCCAGCTGAAAATCAATATCAGCTGGCTAGCAGGCAACAAGCCAATCAACACAGAAGGACAAGCGGCCACACAATGCCTACGGCTTGCTATTATTAGCTAACTAGGGTTATCACAGGCCTAATTACTAACAAGATGCAATGAGACTTCAAAGTCCAGCTCCTGCTTGCTACTACCCGAATGGCCCCAGCAAAAGAAAAAGATAGATATAGCAGGCACACTGCAGTAAGATACATGTACCCTAAAGAAGTGCCACACTCGACGGAGGGCTGGGAATGCGCTCATCTCGACGGATAGCAACAAATCCCTAGTATATATATAGATACATAGGGCCGGGGTTAGACAAGCAACAGGTCACTGGGAAGCCCCATGAACTACATGATTAATCTAGTTATTAGCCTAGTCAGTTTCATTATGGATCCCTGACCGTAGTACTCAGGGATCCATGTCCTAGACATGATGCAAGACAAGACTGGACTGGTGGCTTATACAAGCACAATCAAGAGAAATCAACCACGGTGTCAAGATGGGGTCATGCTGAGCAAGTCAGGACTGGCTGTCACAACAGCAATCAAGAGTAAATATGCCATGTCGAGAGTACTAGTCAGGAGTGCGCCACCACGGGCCACTATCAAGAATCAAGAGTATACATGCCAGGTTTACTGTCAAGTCCAGAGTGCTAGACAGGAGTGCACCTCTACGGGCCACTAATCAATAATCAAGACGGGTCCAGGTCATCGTGTAATACCAGGAACAAGGTCAAACCTATCAGTCACAAGAAGTCACATGCCCAAATCGTGACATGGATATCAAGTCGGTTACAGGATCAAAATCTCCACTATAATAGTCTCTCAAGTACACATGGGAACCTACAGCTCAAATCATCAAGTCGATCCATCCACCTTATCAAACTATCAGGAGTCTCCTATCTACAGTGGAGAAAAATGTCAGGTCAAAAAAGGACAAACACCAGGTACTAAGCTAATCAGAATCAACAACGTTAGGCCCTATGACTCACAAGAATCCTCTAACTCAATGATCACAAACTATCGGAAAAACAACCCTCCAATAACAAGTCATATCTATCGCACCAGAATCTAAGCACTTGGGAAGTCAGATAAAATCATATAAGGGTACAACCTCGATACTCCTCTTGTTTCACAAGACACTCGCACCATCATCAATGTACAGGAATCCACCGTCATACCCGGTCAAACATGAACCTTCCCCCAAGTCAATAACAACACTATCCAAGAATTCACGTAGGTCTACCAAGTCAATATTCCGAGATCAAAATCCCCAATATACTCAATCATGATTCATATCCAAAAGTTACCATCCTGATATATAAGGCACTAGCAGCCCTATCCAGCTAGGCTAGGACAACTCCTAGAAAGGATGGGATCAGAGGACAAGAGTCTAGTAATAAGTATTGCCGGAAAGACAAGGATTTCGTGAACCGCTCTGGAGTAAATCCACAACTCTTAAACCAAACAAGGACCAGGGTTGCAGACCGTCTTCCGAGTGGAACCGCTCTCCTTACGCTACCCGACGGACAAGACAGGTCTGGAGCTAGGCGACTAATCTAGTCTGGAGTCTACCTAGCAAGCAATGGGATCAGGTATACTATACCAAAGTGAACAGGCACGAGCCCAGTCCAGCAAACCAAAGGGATGGTTCTGCCCAGTCCTTCGAACCAAATTCCCGATCGGGAATTTTAGAAGAATCCGGCAGAGTCTCATCTGTATTCTGGACAGGAGCTCCCAGCAAATTGGAGCTAAAATCCACTCGGCGCAACCCGCCGCGGAATTGCAGAATCGCAGACTGAGAACACTAGGTCTCAGCTACTAGCAGCACTATGATGCGTACTGGAAACAAATCGATAGCCGAAAACACTAAGCCCCGGCCTCCAGCAGCGCTACGAGGCGTACTGGGAAATCAATCGAACCCGAGACCACTATTGTCTCGGCCTCCAGCAGCACTACAATGAGTACTGGGCGCCAAGCCAATATGCATAATAATAAAATAACTGCCTCGCAGGGCGCACCACAACACATGTCCATAAATCCCTAACCCAAGCACAATCACCGCCACAAGTAAAGTTAGCCAAAGTCGTTACCCGACCGTGAGTCGGACACGGGACACATGGGGACAATCGGTACAAGTGAGTCGTGCTCGTGTCCTCGGAGGTGTGGATGACCCATCCGAGTCCCCCGATACGGTCTATCCCAGTATCGGACCAAGCTAGTCTAGGTTATCATGGCAGTTCTACTACTAGGCTACACTAATCATGGTTATAAAATTTCCAAGTACAAATTAATTAAATGAAATAAGATACAGGAGAGAGGGCAAGAGCCGTCGATGAGCAAGGGATACTTGCCTAGAGGGCTCGGCTAGGTAAGCAAGTCTTCGACAGTCGCAATCCAAGCTAGCACGCCAATCGAGATCCTCAGAACACACAATAAACAATCATTAGCACCAAACAATAAAATAATAGGAGAAATCACCGGGGATGGCAGGAGGCTATACCGTGTGGGTCCCGCAAGCAGTACAGGGATCTGGTACGGAAATCGAGGCACGCGGACCGATACGGGCACGCAAACTGAGATGCACACGTATATCGAGACGCGTACGAGAATTGAGATGACTCGAATATCGAGACGAACAGGAGACAACGTGCACGTAAATTGAGACGTACACGTAGGCCGAGGGATCACGAATATCAAGATGGTGCACGAATCATACAACACGCAAATCGAGACGTGCACGCGAATCGAAACGGCACAAGACCAATGCAGCACGCAAATCGGAGCAAGCACGTAAATTGAGGCAACACAAGATACAATATGACATACAAATCGATACGACATGCAAATTGGTACGTGTACGTAAACCGAGGCGACACGGGTCACGAGGTAGACACAAAGGCCGAGATACGAGGATCGAGACAGCGCACCAACCGAGATAGCACGTTGCCCGAGGCAGCGCGGGGCTCGAGGCGTCCCGCTGCCCAAGGCAACGCGTGAATCGAGGGCGCACGAAAACCAAAAAGGCACACACAAACCGAGGCATATGCAGAACGAGGCGCACGTAAAACAAGGCGCACGCAGACCGAGCAGCGCACTGCTCGAGGCAGCACGTGCACCGAGGCACGTGGCCCGAAGAGCACGCAACCCGAGGCTGGCTCGTTGCTCGAGCAGCACGGGGCCCAAGGGCATCCCGTCGCTCGAGGCAGCGCTGTCCCCGTGCGCGACGACTGCTCGCCGGAAAGAAGAGAAGAGGAAGGGGCGGAGGAGCTGAAAAGAGAGGGGAGCGGCTAACAGGGAGGTGATGGCGGCGGCCATGGGTGGTGGCGGTCGCGGCGGAGGAGGCCGGCCGAGAGGAAGGAAGAGAGCAGCGGTGGTGGTGCTGGTGGTGGCGGCGGCGGCCATGGGGCTGGTCGCCGGAGATCGGGTCGGGGAGGAGGTTGGGAAGGAGAGGGAGGCCGGGAGAGAGGGGGCTGGGGAGCTCTTCCAGTGAGGGAGAAGAAGAGAGCAGGGAGAGAGAAGAGGGAGATGAGAGCAGTGAGAGGGAGAGAGAGGGGGGTTGGCTTCTCCAGCCGACAGAGAGGGAGGAGAGAGGAAAAGTGTGAGAGTGGGAAAGGTGAGGGAGGAGAGAGGGAGTGGGTGAGTGATGTGAGGGGTGATTTGAGTGAGGAGAGAGGGGGTTAGGTTAGATATTTTAGGAGGGTAGATTTGGAACAAGAAAATTAATAATAACATTAATAATAATAGGAAAAATTCACCTCCAATAATTTAATAAAAAAATTTAACAATACCAAATTTTAAAAATCCTCGTAATACAATAACACGGTCATATACGTATTTCAAAATAGGAACATTACATCCTACCCACCTTACAAAAATTTCGTCCTCAAAATTTCAAAATTATAAAAGTAGGGTTTTCAAAACTAGTACATATATATCTGCCATGAAAACTCTACCCACCTTACAGAAATCAAGTAATACAATAAGAAACAAACAAAATCTCAATATGAAAACATTAAGGAAAACAAGGTCTAGCTAAATAAATCAACTCGCAAGGTAAATCCAAAACATCGAAAGAATCTCGAAAGTCAAAATCTCGCATACACGAAATAATCCCATAAATCAAAACAAGTACAAAATGTCGAAAACAGTATCAGAAAACCTGAAAGCCCAACTGCATAAAAATCTGCATAAAATTATAAAACACAGGATATTTGTCTCGAGCCGAAGACTGTAGTTTCCCAATATCCAAAAATGTGAGTCATGGTCATTCCCTGCCACGCCATCCGGAATGGCTACAAAAGATTCACCATGACGCTATAATCGAGCGGCTGCAACTTTCGTTACCACGCCGTCAAGGTATACTAGGGTCACCCGGTACTCTTGACAAATACCCAAAATGAATCAAATCCATAACCCAAATGTTCGTATCACTAAAATCATAAAATCTCTGACAATATAACGAGTCCTAGAAAACCATCAAAATCCAAAATCCAGGTGAATCGTAACATACGTCCAAAAATATCTTCAATAATAACCACAAGATAGCTTTTCTAGAAAAATACTCTATATCCGTAGGAAAATACTCCAAATCAAGGATCTATATCAAAATATAATGTATAGCAAGTATATCTATAAAAATAATATCTGAAACAGATAATCATGAGTGCAAAATTGTCTGAAATCAAGGAAGCCGAATCGATACAAGAATATCCCTCGGATACTCAACAAATGTTAAAATATCCAATCTCAGAGTCCTGATGAAATCTTCATTCTGCAGTAATCCAGCCAACGCACGAAGAGGGCGATAATGATACTAAGTTAACACGAAGTCAACGCACGAAAGGGATAAAAAGAAATCAACCAAGGCGAAACACCGGTAGAGAGTACAGAACTCACGATAAATAATTATATAACCCAAATAATGGAGATAAGATAACATCTCATCAAATAAGGTGATCGACATGACCAACTATAGGATAATATCTATCAAACAAGGATCAGAGGTAGATAATCACGAATAAGACATGGCCAAGCAAGATAGGTCCAAGTAGAGATGAGGACCAGTTCACAGGTTCAAGGGAGCGAAGGACAAGTGTAACAAGTGGGAATACCAAGGAATAGTGGACTGAGATCAATAATCATGTGATACCCAATAAAATCTCAAAACGAGACCTGCATGGGCCACCACTAAAACCATGTCACGCCCCAGTTCTGGAATATGGGGACGTATACGGCCAGCTACACCGTATAAGGTACGAATACGCTATACGGTGATGACGGCTGTCCAGTCTGGTTGGGTATCCTAGCATGCAATCAATCTATAGCCTAAATCCAATCTCATATCCACAAGTAAATCACAATGAAACAATATCAAGAGAGATAATCATATGAAAAATAGGAAATACTTATATAAAAATCTGGAATCTACAGTACAGAATAATAATATAGACAAGTATACCTTCCCACAGTTCCTAGCATGGTCTGGAACTGAAGCACACCCTCCAAGTCAAGTCTGGAAGATCCACCAAGTCGGTCTCAGACAATCTGGGAATAATTCAGGGTTGGTCAGGCCAACCGTAGCAAGTACCAGAAAGAAAGGCTCAAGGACGGGCAAAGAAAACCAGCAGGATAAAATAAGACCAGAATAACATCTAAAAACAGTAAATAAAGGTAAGGGATCGTGCGGTACCAACGCACGATAACAATCCACAAGTATAGTGAAGCTAACACAATCACAATCTTCCTAGCATCCACTAACACCTGCACTGCCAGCTGAAAATCAATATCAGCTGGCTAGCAGGCAACAAGCCAATCAACACAGAAGGACAAGCGGCCACACAATGCCTACGGCTTGCTATTATTAGCTAACTAGGGTTATCACAGGCCTAATTACTAACAAGATGCAATGATACTTCAAAGTCCAGCTCCTGCTTGCTACTACCCGAATGGCCCCAACAAAAGAAAAAGATAGATATAGCAGACACACTGCAGTAAGATATATGTGCCCTAAAGAAGTGCCACACTCGACGGAGGGCTGGAAATGCGCTCATCTCGACGGATAGCAACAAATCCCTAGTATATATATAGATACATAGGGCCGGGGTTAGACAAGCAACAGGTCACTGGGAAGTCCCCATGAACTACATGATTAATCTAGTTATTAGCCTAGTCAGTTTCATTATGGATCCCTGACCGTGGTACTCGGGGATCCATGTCCTAGACATGATGCAAGACAAGACTGGACTGGTGGCTTATACAAGCACAATCAAGAGAAATCAACTACGGTGTCAAGATGGGGTCATGCTGAGCAAGTTAGGACTGGCTGTCGCAACAGCAATCAAGAGTAAACATGCCATGTCGAGAGTACTAGTCAGGAGTTCGCCACCACGGCCACTATCAAGAATCAAGAATATACATGCCAGGTTTACTGTCAAGTCCAGAGTGCTAGTCAGGAATGCACCTCTACGGGCCACTAATCAGGAATCTAGACGGGTCCAGGTCATCGTGTAATACCAGGAACAAGGTCAAACCTATCAGTCACAAGAAGTCACATGCCCAAATCGTGACATGGATATCAAGTCGGTTATAGGATCAAAATCTCTACTATAATAGTCTCTCAAGTACACATGGGAACCTACAGCTCAAATCATCAAGTCGATCCATCCACCTTATCAAACTATCAGGAGTCTCCTATCTACAGTGGAGAAAAATGTCAGGTCAAAAAAGGACAAACACCAGGTACTAAGCTAATCAGAATCAACAACGTTAGGCCCTATGACTCACAAGAATCCTCTAACTCAATGATCACAAACTATCGGGAAAACAACCCTCCAATAACAAGTCACATCTATCGCACCAGAATCTAAGCACTTGGGAAGTCGAATAAAATCATATAAGGGTACAACCTCGATACTCCTCTCATTTCACAAGACACTCGCACCATCATCAATGTACAGGAATCCACCGTCATACCCGGTCAAACATGAACCTTCCTCCAAGTCAATAACAACACTATCCAAGAATTCACGTAGGTCTACCAAGTCAATATTCCGAGATCAAGATCCCCAATATACTCAATCATGATTCATATCCAAAAGTTACCATCCTGATATATAAGGCACTAGCAGCCCTATCCAGCTAGGCTAGGACAACTCCTAGAAAGGATGGGATCAGAGGACAAGAGTCTAGCAATAAGTGTTACCGAAAAGGCAAGGATTTCGTAAATCGCTCTGGAGTAAATCCACAACCCTTAAACCAAACAAGGACCAGGGTTGCAGACCGTCTCCCGAGTGGAACCGCTCTCCTTACACTACCCAACGGACAAGATAGGTCTGGAGCTAGGCGACTAATCTAGTCTGGAGTCTACATAGCAAGCAATGGGATCATGTATACTATACCAAGGTGAACAGGCACGAGCCCAGTCCAGCAAACCAAAGGAATGGTTCTGCCCAGTCCTTCGAACCAAATTCCCGATCGGGAATTTTGTAAGAATCCGGCAGAGTCTCATCTGTATTCTGGACAGGAGCTCCCAGCGAATTGGGGCTAAAATCCACTCGACACAACCCGTCGCGGAATCGCAGACTGAGAACACTAGGTCTCAGCTACCAGCAGCACTACGATGCGTACTGGGAACAAATCGATAGCCGAGAACACTAAGCCCTTGCCTCCAGCAGCGCTACGAGGCGTACTGGAAAATCAATCGAACCCGAGACCACTAATGTCTCGGCCTCCAGCAGCACTACAATGCGTACTGGGCGCCAAGCCAACATGCATAATAATAAAATAACCGCCTCGCAAGGCGCACCACAACACATGTCCATAAATCCCTAACCCAAGCACAATCACCGCCACAAGTAAAGTTAGCCAAAGTCGTTACCCGACCATGAGTCGAACACGGGGCACATGGGGACAATCTGTACAAGTGAGTCGTGCTCGTGTCCTCGAAGGTGTGGATGACCTATCCGAGTCGCCCGATACGGTCTATCCCAGTATCGGACCATGCTAGTCTAGGTTATCATGGCAGTTCTACTACTAGGCTACACTAATCATGGTTATAAAATTTAAAAGTACAAATTAATTAAATAAAATAAGATCCAGGAGAAAGGGCAAGAGCCGTCGATGATCAAGGGATACTTGCCTAGAGGGCTCGGCTAGGTAAGCAAGTCTTCGACAGTCGCGATCCAAGCTAGCACGCCAATCGAGATCCTCAGAACACACAATAAACAATCATTAGCACCAAATAATAAAATAATTGGAGAAATCACCGGGGATGGCAGGAGGCTATACCGTGTGGGTCCCGTAAGTAGTGCAGGGATCTGGCACGGAAACCGAGGCACGCAGACCGATACGGGCACACAAACCGAGACGTGCACGTATATCGAGATACGCACGAGAATCGAGATGACTCGAATATCGAAACAGACATGAGACAACGTGCATGTAAATTGAGACGTACACGTAGGCCGAGGGATCGCGAATATCAAGATGGTGCACGAATCATGCAATACGCAAATCGAAACGTGCACACGAATTGAAATAGCACAAGACCAATGTGACACGCAAATTGGAGCGAGCACACAAATCGAGGCAACACAAGATACAATATAACATGCAAATCGATATGACACGCAAATCGATGCGTGTACGTAAACCGAGGCGACACGGGTTACGAGGTAGGCACAAAGGCCGAGGCACGAGGATCGAGACAGCGCACCAACCGGGGTAGCACGTTGCCCGATGCAGCACGGGGCTCGAGGCATCCCGTTGCCCAAGGCAACGCATGAATCGAGGGCACACGAAAACCAAAAAGACGTACGCAAACCGAAGCATACGTAAAACGAAGCACACGTAAAACGAGGTGCATGCAGACCGAGCAGCGTACTACTCGAGGCAGCACGTGCACCGAGGCACGTGGCCCGAAGAGCACGCAACCCGAGGCTGGCTTGCTGCTCGAGCAGCACGGGGCCCAAGGGCGTCCCGCCGCTCGAGGCAGCGCTGTCCCCGTGCGCAGCGGCTGCTCGTCGGAAAGAAGAGAAGAGGAAGAGGCGGAGGAGCTGGGAAGAGAGGGGAACGGTTACCAGGGAGGTGATGGCGGCGGCCATGGGTGGTGGCGGTCGCGACAGAGGAGGCCGACTGAGAGGGAGGAAGAGAGCAGCGGTGGTGGTGCTGGTGGTGGCGGCGGCGGCCATGGGGCTGGTCGCCGAAGATCGGGTCGAAGAGGAGGTTGGAAAGGAGAGGGAGGCCGGGAGAGAGGGGGCTGGAGAGCTCTTCCAGTGAGGGAGAGGAAGAGAGCAAGGAGAGAGAAGAGGGAGATGAGAGCAGTGAGAGGGAGAGAGAGGGGGGTTGGCTTCTCCAGCCGACAGAGAGGGAGGAGAGAAAAAAAGTATGAGAGTGGAAAAGGTGAGAGAGGAGAGAGGGAGTGGGTGAGTGATGTGAGGGGTGATTTGAGTGAGGAGGGAGGGGGTTAGGTTAGATATTTTGGGAGGGTAGATTTGGAACAAGAAAATTAATAATAACATTAATAATAATAGGAAAAATTCACCTCCAATAATTTAATAAAAAAATTTTAACAATACCAAATTTTAAAAATCTTCGTAATACAATAACACGGTCATAGACGTATTTCAAAATAGGAATATTACACAAATTCCCCAGCAGAATATCCACCAGAAATATCCCTACTACGTCCACATTACCTCTAGTTCTGCTATTTCACAAACTTCATTCATGAATTTTGAAAGCCAAAAGATTCTTTATTAAAATGTCTATCAAAAGACGGAGAAAAGATACAAGAGTCTTGACGGCTAAAAGAAACAGTTAGAAACAAAAAATCTAAGGGATACACAATCGATTGATACTATCCATTAGAACCGCAATTTCGGCTTCGGACTTCACGGTAGCACGGCGGCGCCCCTCTTCTTGACGAAAAGCCTCATCCTGGAAGGGGATCAGATTCACGTGCTCTCCCTCTAACTTCACCAGTTATTCTTTTAAGTGGTCGAAAGTTATGGCGGTCATGGCAGCCTGAACCAAATAGTCCTCCTATTCAGACGTCGCTATCCTCAAGCTGTCCTCCAGTTGAGCAATCTCACTTTGGATCCACGCAATATGATTATATTTCTCAGTAATCTGTGCAGCCAGCTCATTCATCGAAGCAGCACGTGCCTCACTCGCAGCGTTGAACTACTCATACTGATCAGCCAATTCACTGATCTCTTGAGCGAGGACATCCTTCTTTGCTTGGAAACTAGTCTCCTCCTCCGCGAGAGCCGCAATTAAAGCTTCATCTTCTATACGGAATAGCAACGTCGGTCTCCGTTGTTTAGCATCCCAAAATCTGGCCATCTGACCCTCCAGACCATTCAGAACCCTCCTTAGAGCATTAGCCCACACTTCATAGCCGGCGATGCTCTCAAGGGCCGCCGCTTGGCATTCAGCAAAAGCCTTCACAGGACCAAAGGCGGTGTTCTGATTTAGAACTCCAAAAAGCTTTACTTTCAGGATATAATAGAAAGCTTTGACGACTTCCTGGCCATTTCGTCGTCTTCGGTGGAGGTTCTCGGGGAGGAAGCTTGATGAGGATCTTTCGCTCCAGGAAGAGATGCCTGACAAGAAGCCAAACCTGACAAGAAAATAATATATGTATCAGTAATAAAAAAGGAGAGTGCGAAAGAGTTATAAGTTTGTACCTTCAGCATGCTTAGCGCCAACTTGGGCTTAGTCGTCGGTCTTGGCTTCAGGGAAACCAAGAACAGGCCCAGGTTGTTCAAGAAGAACAAAATCGAAGCCTCAAGTAGCGTCAGGCTGGGTATCTTCCACGGCCCCAGCTGGACAGGGAGCAGATTCAGCAACAGCCACCACAGTAGGCTGTTCAACCTCTTCTTCTGCAGCCGATGTCGGCATACTAACAGATCCCACCGCACCATCAAATTCAGAGTAACCAGGAACCACCTCTTTTTCTCCTCCAATGCTTTGGGCTATCTCTATGAGTGGTTCCTTCTCCTTGTCTACAAAGTAATATACAATGGCAGTCAGCCTCACGAGGAGCACGCAAAATCAAAGTCAAAAAATCTTATCCGAAGAGTGGTGCAAAGATAACGTACCCATGGAAGGGTGAGCCGATTTGACTTGATTCTCATCCAACTCTTTTATTGTGGCCCCGATTTCAGACATCACCCCCAAGGAGATATCAAAAGAAGGACTGGTGTTCTGGTCGCCACCACAATTCGAGCATTTACCCTGATCATCCTTTGATTCAGCCTTCTTGACTGGGGAAGACTGAACGTCGTCTGTCGGTCGAGGACAAGGAGGGGACACTGTTGTTATGTCCACCTCTTCAAACGAAGAAGCACATGCCGTTGTCGTGGCTTCAATGTCCTATGCAAAGGACAAACGTAATGGTGAGAAAACTTCTAATTGTTTGACCAAAATGGCTATGGAGTCTAGGTAGGGATCTACCTTCTGAATGGTAACGGCCAACGATGCCGTCTACCGAGAAGATCTTCTGGAAGGAGGCGAGCCGGCACTCACGTCCACGACCTTCTTTCTCCCTCGGGAAATAATAACCTTCTTTCTTTTGGGTCATGGAACCAGCTCGGTGGAAGCTTTCCTCTTATGAGGAATGTCAGGAAGAGGTTCTTCAGTATCCTCTCTTCGAAGCGCTGCAACAATAGGCTCCTCAAGAACAACTCTCTGATGTGGCGCTACAGCCGGCTCAACTGATGGTGCAGCGTCTTCCTTTCTGTAACTCTCTATTGCGCTCACTCGTCCTATATCAGCAAGAGTAGGGACAAGCCTAGTCCCCGATATTAAACTCTGTTTACGGTCATACCGAGAATGAAAGGTATTGACCTGAATATAGAACTTGGCAGCAGCAAAGAGCATGTGGGTGTCAGGGTTATCTTCTGGCAGAGTAAAAACTGCCCCCATACTTTCAGCGTTATAGTAGCCCAAAGCATGTGCTCCGTCGATCAGACTCCCTATCGACTGTAGATGAGGGCTGGGATTGCCCAAAAGAAGCTGACTATAGCCGAATTGTCGTGCAAAGTGACTCGGTAAATAAGGTTCCAGAAAAGTATGGTTCATATTCCTGAACATCAGATAGGAAGGCCTGATGGACTGGAGCCAACAAAATGGCCTAAAAGGAAGGCTAGTTGTGAGTGCTCCCTCATCTACTAGGGTGTCTCCTACGCAGCCATTACCAGACGGAGGCGACACTCTAAAGAATTTATAGTTCTGCAAAAAACTCAAAGGATTCCTGCAAACAGGCACCCCTGTAACGGTCCAATCTGCATCTTTGAATCTCCGAAGAAAGGCGTCTCAATCCAAAGAGTCTGCCATCAGCCCGGCATTCATCAATCTGGGACAATGCAGCACCAGCCATCCTATCAGATAATAAAAGGGAAACTCAGTCCTAACAAAATCCTTTCTGCCATCGGTTGTCATCGCGTTCACGACAAAGTATCGCAAACCCCGTTGGATGGTGCAAACCATCACTGGAAGCAGGGCAAGTTAGCATCTAAAGGCCAGCTTTACAGCCGGAAGTATCATACCCCGGCTTATTCTTTCAATAGACCCTAAACCACCATGGACTACACAATCCCGAAGCCATGTCATCATGAAAGCGTGTAGCACCCAGTTTCCCAAATGAGGGTAATTTTGAAATTTCATATTTATAATTATTTTAATAATGATATTTAATTCATGATATGATTTTTGGTGATTTTAAATCATTTTAAAATTATTTAAATCAATGACTTATGGTTTTGACGTTTTGCTAGTGAAACCCTAGAGACTGTTTGATCTAGAGCCTAACCATGTGATTATGATATTTTAATGTCATTTTTGGCCTAAGGATATTTTTGCATTTGACCTCTTTGAATTAGTTTGATATTATTTTATTATTTATGATATTGTTTTGGGGTTATTTGAGTTGGGTTCGAATTTTAACTCAATCCGACTTGAAACGGGGACCCGGGGGTAGTTTGACTCTAGTGGGACCCACACACTAGTTAGGCATGGCCCACATGATATTAAATTTAGTCCACATGATAGAAATATTTTAGTTAGAGGTTAGACTAATTATTATGGATAATGTTAGTGTGATTAGAGACTTTAGAATGACTAATTTAGCCCCAACCAATTAGTCCTTTCCTAATACTCATAGAATAGGTTAGTGGGGGCATTTTGGACCTTACCATAATAGGACAAATAGCCCCATATGGCCATCTACTTTGGGAGAGGATAGGCTCAAGTTCATTTCATTATTCTCATCCACACTCTCTCTCTTGTTCTTTCCCAAATTCCTAGAGAGCAATCCCTAGCAATTTCTCCACCAAATCCTTCTATTTCACCACCAAATCTTCTTCATTCCTTCTCCATTCTAGCCAAGGAGGAAGCTACCCAAGTTTGGAAGGATTCGGAACTTGTTCGTGTCCTTTTGGAATCTCTACGTGTCGGTGTCGCTCCGGAAAGGCTTTTCTTCGATTCGATCTACCAGGAGGTATAAATCACTTCTTCTTTTCATTTTCTCATGCATATTGGTCTATTTTGAACCCATAAGAATGACCCCCATGGTTGTATCTCCATTTGTGTCTATTTCGTGTCCATTTGGAGGTCATAGGAGTGTCCTTTGTGTTGTGGTTGTGTCCATGTGGGAAAATCCTAAATTTGGACACACTATGTGTTGTTGTTATGTATGAATGAATTATTACATGTTTAATCTCATATTTTTGTATTGGAGATGTGTTCTATAGTGTCTCATATATATATATTAGTGTAGAGAGTGAGTTCTTGATATATTATGTTATATACTTGTGTTCTTTTGTCTCAAACTACCCAAATCCGTCATGATTTTTATCCACGTTTTTAATTTCAGCCCTAACTTAGAAATGTCATAACTTCTAGCTCAAAGCTCGGTTTAATCTTCCGTTTTTTTAAAATGAAGCGTATTGAAGTTAGCTTTCCAAAAACATGTATTAATAGGCCTAATTCATTCTGTAACTTTCTAGAGAATTATTTGAGTATCAGCTGTACGAAAGACAAACGCGTTCTCGGTGTTTTCGCGATTCTGGGAGTTTTCGGAAACGAAAATGCGATCCGTTTCAAGTTTCGGAAAGCTAACACATAGATCTATAACATACTTTAATCCTAGATTTTAATTCATGCTGAGATGGTACAGTATTGATTATTAGTAGGAGTTATTATTCGGCATATGCATTTTGTGCACCCTTGTGTGTATTATAATGTTCTATTTCATTTTAACCCATGTTAATGTATATATATTATGTAATTAAATAGAGAATACAAGCATGAGTAAATGTTTAAATAAATGATGTATGAGGTGTTAGTATCCTATCTAATGTAAGCATGTATAAGTATGGCTTGTAATGAATATGTAGGTTCCATAGTATGTAATGTATGGTGCATATAGTAGTGCAAGAGAATAAATGAATGATGAATGAATGCAAGCATGAATGTAATATAATAATAGATGTAATGTATGCAATATACAAGTTAATGAGATATAATGTTCTATGTTAACACAAATCCTATATTACCTCATGTACCCCCTTACACTATGTTGACACTATCACACTTGACACTTTGTTCACTTACACTTTGACACTCTTTGATATGTATACACTATGTATGCCCATTTAACCCTCACTTGCCCCTTTGCCATGTTCACATACACACACATAGCCTCTTAAATAAGTATTTATGAATATAGTTAACTTAGCTATGTATGTATATTATATATATGTTAGCATATTGTGTTGTAATATATAAGTTTATATAACCATTTGAAATGTCATGATTATAGACCTAATGTTGAATACCAATATATGCATGTGTATATATGTGTAGACATATATAGCTTAAAGTAATAGATTACCTAGTGTATATCCAATGTGAATTCTTGCCTATTTGAGTATTGAATAATTGCATGCTATATAGAGTTGGGTGTATGTTGGCTTGTATAGCCTTGTATTAATGTGTGCTTGCTAGGATAGTCTTGGTTAGGCCTAGTCAGACTTGCTGGGTTAGGACATGACCTAGTTTGACCTAGATTCATATAGAATGCATTGTAGTACTTTATATTACCCTTCTGGACATGTTGTGACTTGTGCTATTCTAATTAGGAGCCAGACACCTCTCTTCGGACAGTATCTTTACCTTGGACATTCAGATATCAGGCGAGTATATTCTCTGATCATTTTATATCTTGTTTAGGATTATATTTCCTGCTTTAGATTACTTTACATGATGCTGACACGTTGGAAACACGAATTAGTACTATATGGATCTTGTTGTGCGATGTTATCCCCTTAGCGGATACATCGGGTATTCGTGTTCGTGTACTTTATCGTGAGCATCGTGTACTCCTTGTATTCGTGACATTCATGTACAAATCGTGTAAAATCGTGTATATTCATGTATTCATATGATCTTGTATGCGACTATACTTCGTGTGCAATAATATAACTTAGCTTGATCCTTGTGTATTGATTGGGGCGGGGGAGTAGAAGTGGTTATGTAATCAATCCAGTAGATTACTCGTGTACAACCTCTGTAGATTACTCGTGTACAATATCGTGCCGTTTACATAAACATCTTGTGCTCTGAATCACTAGTCACTGATAGTTCTCTATATATTGTAGCTATTTACTTACAGTCTCTCTCTTTTTCATCATGTTATTTCTTCAGATCCTGTATCATACTCTCTAGCATATTTATATTTTCTAACCTGTTATGATATTATTGAGATGTACTGTACTCGCTTCTGTCCTGACTGGATGCGTTGATAAATTTTACAGATGGCTTGGAGATTGCCTGCTAGTCTAGAGGAGACACAAGAGAGGTTGCATAGATAGCTAGGGTTTTTGCTTATAGTTTATTTTCAGTCATCTTGAGTTGTATTTATGGATTACTGTATTTGAGTTTTGAGATGTATTCTGAGTTTGTATCTTAGACACTTAGACTTCTATCTGTTGTATCTCTTTTCGATTTTATGTTTTATCTATCTTCCTTTATGCTCTACCTTAGATGTGATTGAGTTTACATTCTGCTATGTCATCCCCATTCGGGGAGTATAAACTGTTTAGTCTTATACTGTTAGATGCATTGAGACCTAGAACAGCGTTCTACTGCCGACACTGCGGCGTAGGTTGGACGTTGTTACGTTCTCGTGCCCTAACTCTAGGGTGCGGGTCGTGACACATTTTTAGTGGTAGCCCATGCAGGTCGAGATTTGCATTAGTACGATTTTGTAGTAGTGCAACGACTTAGTTGTACTACTACGAGCCTGCTATAGGATATATAAATTAGGGTGTTAGGATGAGAGGATACTCAATCACTGTTAGGATTCCTTGAGAGATTCCTGGGATGACCCTTGAGAATCTCATTTTGAATTCCGATTTAAACTCTTTTTCCTTGTTTTGATTCACCTTTTTCCTTGATTTGAATTTGATTTTGTGGATTCATTGTAGAACTTTGAATCCTGGTATTAGTTGATGATTTTGATAAAATTTTATAGTTGTTGATTTAATTTAGTATTTAGATTAATATTTTCAAATCCAAGGTACTCAATCACACTTAGAATTCTTTGAGAGATTTCTGGGACGACCCCTGAGAAACTCATTTTGAACTTCAATTAGAATTCCTTTTCCTCTTGTTTGGATTCACCCTCATTCCTTGCTATTGAATTTAAGCTTGATGGGTTCCTCTCGTTTGAACCGATAAGAAGGAACATATCTTCATTATTCTTTCTCGCCATTATTCCCTTGCATTCTTATTTACCTCTTATCTTAAACTCTGTCTCATTACATTAATTACCCATATCTTGTTGTCCCTACCAGATGTACTTCGAAACCCTTGAATCTTTGTATCTTTTGCATGGGGAAGGCTAAGGAAGTGACGTAAATTATGTAGCTCAGAGAAGACGTAACTGGTTATTTTATGATGATCTAAAGGAAATCAAATGTGGAGTGTTCCATATAGAAACTTGAGATAGAAATGTGGTAAAGGTCTCGAATAGAATAAAGAGATGTATACTGCCAATCTGGAAACAATTACATTTAGAGAAATTTTGGGGTTATGAGATAGTTTATAGGTGTATTCAAAACTAATGAGGATATCAAAGGTCAACCTAGTTTTGAGAACTTAGAAAATCTTGGTTATTGATTCTGGGGAAAACTTTTACTCTGACACTATGTAGAAGGTTAGTAATGGAAAAGAGAAGTTAATTGTGTTTAATAAGGATATTAAACAAGATGTTACGAGGAAATGACTAGGGATAGAGAGAACACAAAGTTATAGAAGTTTAGAGATTGTTGTGAAATATTTTTAGGAGAATAATATTCAAGGGTGTATGTCAAAAAAAATACGGAAGTTGATTTTATGATGGAAGATAAGTTTTGTAAGGCCTAGAGATTTAAATTAAATAATACGAGGAGAACAATTTGAACAAGTTCAAGGAATTCGTAAACGAGATTGAGAGGTTTTGGGTCAAATTTAAGACAAGGTGAAAGAACTTGGAAATTTAAATAAATGGTTAATGTTGATTCCTAAATGTGAGGGATGTGCTTCAAGAGTGATGTTTGGAAATTGGGAATTGCCTACGGTAGTCATGGTAAGGGTTTAAGTAAAGGTTAAATTTTCATATGGAGACTGGTGAGGTAAAGATTAGATTGACAAGTTATGACCAGATGAACTTAAGAGTATCAGAAGCAGATGACTAACTCGATCTTCATTATTTTTGTGCATTAATTACCACCTCTTGAACTCCTACTTTCTAATTGAGATCCTTGACGTTCCTTATCGTGACTTTGATATTCGGAATGTAATACTAGCTGTTACCCTCCAACAAATCTTATATGCAAGACCTAGACGAGCTCACCTTTGTGTAGGTATATCATGTCCCACTAAAACCCGTCTTCTTGTACTCTATTTTCTTGATATGATTTTCTGGTCAACTGGCTAAACTATAATCTCTACCATTATACTAAATTTCTTCTTATTTTAATTAGAAATCCAGCCTTGACTCAATTCTTTCAACCCGACATGTGATGGTGTTCTGCTTGTTTCCTTAGATGCTTAACCTTGTACCTTATCTGATTACTTGACCCGTTGGTTAAGAAACTTGGACTATGTAATTTCTTTCATCATTACCACCCTTATATCTTGTGCTGCTAAATTAGCCTTAGTTTTGCAAGCTTATCTATTTTCGAGCTTGGTCATGACATATTTTATTGGGTGGCCACCCACAAACATATTGTCTAATTAGAACCGGTACATGATGGTCTGATCAACCTATTGTACTTTGGTTCGCTTTTTCATGTATCAATCTACGAGAATGGAGACATAGTTAAACTTGACCCTAGAGTCTCATTCGCGACAGCCTTGACAATTCTCCTTGAAATTTTTCATCGCCTATGAACCTCGTATTAGTACTCAGTCGAATTAAATTTAATCATGACCTGAATCTCCATCATTGGATGCTAGTGCTCATACTTTGATTTTATTGATTTCCTTTCTTGCCCAAATCTTGTTTTATCCCGAAATTGATCAACTTAGATCGTGTCAAGACAAAAATCTATTTGTGTTTTGTTGTGCCTAAATTTTCAATTTTTGCCATTTTATAGAATAGTAACCTTTTAATAATTTTTTAGTTGCTTATTAATGACCAATTTTTATATATGATAGTAGACAGCCCTACAACCTTGATGATTGTTGTTCCCTTATCTTCCCAATTAGGACACCCTAGATTGTTTGTGTGTTGATACCATAGTACTGTTTTGACCTAGAATGATTAGTGTACCTAGGTGAGACTTCCAACTGCTACGGTATGCCCTGACCTTGTATACTATTCCTTCAAATTGCATGATTTAGATAAATTTTTTTAGACCTTGATTGTTGGGAAATAGGGACGTCACCCCATTAGTATCAGTTGTAGATATATATAGGTTAGTCCTTGACGTGGGGATGTGTGTCTATAAACATGTAGCTCATAAGATTTATGAGAGATTATAGTATCAGCCTTGATAGGATGTACTAGTCTTTTGGTGAGTATAAATGTGTTATGAGAGATAGGGGCCTATATGTCTTAGTAATGTATCGTTCCTATGGTAATAGAATGTATTAATAGATGGTTAATAGGAAGATAATAGTTTGAGCATACCTATAGCCTATGATCAGTTCCTTTTCATCCTTAGTTAAGACCACTTTAAAATAGGTCCAGTCCCTTGGATATAGGTTCCAGTCCATATTTTATTGAAGTTCCATTACCGCCGTACAGCAGAGCAGTATTGGAGGTATTCCTAGATTGACACTTTTTAGATGTCCGTTTATTATTCCAGTGTTAGAAAGTGTTACCTTAGATATTGGGTAGGTTAGAGGCTCTAGAAGGAGTACTATCGATCTTAAATTTCGAGGACGAAATTTTTCTAAGGTGGGTAGAGTTGTAGCACCCAGTTTCCCAAATGAGGGTAATTTTGAAATTTTATATTTATAATTATTTTAATAATAATATTTAATTCATGATATGATTTTTGGTGATTTTAAATCATTTTAAAATTATTTAAATCAATGACTTGTGGTTTTAACGTTTTGCTTGTGAAACCCTAGAGACTGTTTGATCTAGATCCTAACCATGTGATTATGATATTTTAATGTTATTTTTGGCCTAAGAATATTTTGGTATTTGACCTCTTTGAATTATTTTGATATTATTTTATTATTTATGATATTGTTTTGGGTTTATTTGAGTTGGGTTCGAATTTCAACTCAATCCGACTTGAAACGGGGACCCGGGGGTAGTTTGACTCTAGTGGGACCCACACACTAGTTAGGCATGGCCCAGATGATATTAAATTTAGTCCACATGATAGAAATATTTTAGTTAGAGATAAGACTAATTATTATGGATAAGATTAGTGTGATTAGAGACTTTAGAATGACTAATTTAGCCCCAACCAATTAGTCCTTTTCTAATACTCATAGAATAGGTTAGTGGGGGCATTTTGGACCTTACCATAACAGGACAAATAGCCCCATATGGCCAGCCACTTTGGGAGAGGATAGGCTCAAGTTCATTTCATTATTCTCATCCACACTCTCTCTCTTGTTATTCTCCAAATTCCTAGAGAGCAATCCCTAGCAATTTCTCCACCAAATTCTTCCATTTTGCCACCAAATCTTCTTCTTTCCTTCTCCATTCTAGCCAAGGAGGAAGCTACCCAAGTTTGGAAGGATTCGGAACTTGTTCGTGTCCTTTTGGAATCTCTACGTGTCGGTGTCGCTCCGGAAAGGCTTTTCTTCGATTCGATCTACCGGGAGGTATAAATCACTTCTTCTTTTCATTTTCTCATGCATATTGGTCTATTTTGAACCCATAAGAATGACCCCCATGGTTGTATCTCCATTTGTGTCCATTTCGTGTCCATTTGGAGGTCATAGGAGTGTCCTTTGTGTTGTGGTTGTGTCCATGTGGGAAAATCCCAAATTTGGATACACTATGTGTTGTTGTTATGTATGAATGAATTATTACATGTTTAATCTCATATTTTTGTATTGGAGATGTGTTCTATAGTGTCTCATATATATATATTAGTGTAGAGAGTGAGTTCTTGATATATTATGTTATATACTTGTGTTCTTTTGTCTCAAACTACCCAAATCCGTCATAATTTTTATCCACATTTTTAATTTCAGCCCTAACTTAGAAATGTCATAACTTCTAGCTCAAAGCTCGGTTTAATCTTCCGTTTTTTTAAAAGAAGCGTATTGAAGTTAGCTTTCCAAAAACATGTATTAATAGGCCTAATTCTTTCTGTAACTTTCTAGAGAATTATTTGAGTATCAGCTGTACGAAAGACAAACGCGTTCTCGGTGTTTTCGCGATTTCGGGAGTTTCCGGAAACGAAAACGCGATCCGTTTGAAGTTTCAGAAAGCTAACACATACATCTATAACATACTTTAATCCTAGATTTTAATTCATGCTGAGATGGTACAGTATTGATTATTAGTAGGAGTTATTATTCGGCATATGCATTTTGTGCACCCTTGTGTGTAATATAATATTCTATTTGATTTTAACCCATGTTAATGTATATACATTATGTAATTAAATAGAGAATACAAGCATGAGTAAATGTTTAAATAAATAATGTATGAGGTGCAAGTATCCTATCTAATGTAAGCATATATAAGTATGGCTTGTAATGAATTTGTAGGTTCCATAGTATGTAATGTATGGTGCATATAGTAGTGCAAGAGAATAAATGAATGATGAATGAATGCAAGCATGAATGTAATGTAATAATAGATGTAATGTATGCAATATACAAGTTAATGAGATGTAATGTTCTATGTTAACATAAATCCTATATTATCTCATGTACCCCCTTACACTATGTTGACACTATCACACTTGACACTTTGTTCACTTATACTTTGACACTCTTTGATATGTATACACTATGTATGCCCATTTAACCCTCACTTGCCCCTTTGCCATGTTCACATACACACACATAGCCTCTTAAATAAGTATTTATGAATATAGTTAACTTAGCTATGTATGTATATTATATATATGTTAGCATATTGTGTTGTAATATATAAGTTTATATAACCATTTGAAATGCCATGATTATAGACCTAATGTTGAATACCAATATATGCATGTGTATATATGTGTAGACATATATAGCTTAAAGTAATAGATTACCTTGTGTATATCTAATATGAATTCTTGCCTATTTGAGTATTGAATAATTGTATGCTATATAGAGTTGGGTGTATGTTGGCTTGTATAGCCTTGTATTAATGTGTACTTCCTAGGATAGTCTTGGTTAGGCCTAGTAAGACTTGCTGGGTTAGGACATGACCTAGTTTGACCTAGATTCATGTAGAATGCATTGTAGTGCTTTATATTACCCTTCTGGACATGTTGTGACTTGTGCTGTTCTAATTAGGAGCCAGACACCTCTCCTCGGACAGTATCTTTACCTTGGACATTCAGATATCAGGCGAGTACATTCTCTGATCATTTCATATCTTGTTTAGGATTATATTTCCTGCTTTAGATTACTTTACATGATGCTGACACGTTGGAAACACGGATTAGTACTATATAGATCTTGTTGTGCGATATTATCCCCTTAGCGGATACAACGGGTATTCGTGTTCGTGTACTTTATCGTGAGCATCGTGTACTCCTTGTATTCGTGACATTCGTGTACAAATCGTGTGAAATTGTGTATATTCATGTATTCACATGATCTCGTGTGCGACTATACTTCGTGTGCAATAACATAACTTAGCTTGATCCTTGTGTATTGATTGGGGCGGGAGAGTAGAAGTGGTTATGTAATCAATCCAGTAGATTACTCGTGTACAACCTCTGTAGATTACTTGTGTACAACATCGTGCCGTTTACATAACCATCTTGTGCTCTGAATCACTAGTCACTGATAGTTCTCTATATATTGTAGCTATTTACTTACAGTCTTTCTCTTTTTCATCATGTTATTTCTTCAGATCCTGTATCTTACTCTCTAGCATGTTTATATTTCCTAACCTGTTATGATATTATTGAGATGTACTGTACTCGCTCCTGTCCTGACTGGACCCGTTGATAAATTTTACAGATGGCTTGGAGATTGCCTGCTAGTCTAGAGGAGACACAGTAGAGGTTGCATAGATAGCTAGGGTTTTTGCTTATAGTTTATTTTCAGTCATCTTGAGTTGTATTTATGGATTACTGTATTTGAGTTTTGAGATGTATTCTGAGTTTGTATCTTAGACACTTAGACTTCTATCTGTTGTATCTCTTTTCGATTGCATGTTTTATCTATCTTCCTTTATGCTCTACCTTAGATGTGATTGAGTTTACATTCTGCTATGTCACCCCCATTCGGGGAGTATAAACTATTTAGTCTTATACTATTAGATGCATTGAGACCTAGGACAGCGTTCTACCGTCGATACTGCGGCATAGGCTGGACGTTGTTACGTTCTCGTGCCCTAACTCTAGGGTGCGGGTCATGACAAAGCAGCTAGCACCACCTTTTCTGACAGCTTGAACTTGGCCTACCTGAAGAAATGATAAACCGGGAAGTTAACCTCAGGATCATCACTATCTTCGACTTCTACAGCCCCATGATATGCCATCAACTGCTCTATCTCATATTTCGTCGAGGGCTTGCAGAACAAAAAAGAGACTGGGCTGTCTCCTTCTCTGTTGAAGATGTAGTTGGTCTAGGCCCTCATATGGGGAAGGGACCCCTCTGTCTTACCCTTCTTCGTGATCTGGTGACAAATAAAAAGGTGATAGAGTAACTCTTTGTACACCTCCATCATCTCGGAGTTTTTTCTCACGAAATCCAGGAGCTCATCGTCACTGGGGACGTATTCTGCGTATGGCTCCGTCCCAGGGAAGTTTAGATATCGCCTAGATCTCGTAAAGAGCCAGACACATCTTCCCACCCGGAGTGAAGAAGGTATACATGTGATGGTTGTACAACTCCACCAATGATATAAATATAGGCCAGTTAACCTTAATGCCATATTGGGTGGCTCTAACGGCATAAAAAAGACTGGCAACTTTTATGGTGGCCTCGTAAGTCGAGAGCATCCATCCAGTAAGGTCGCTCCAAAACGGGACAGAATATCTCCAACCTTCCATTCGCAACTTTTCTTCCGGATACGACTTCTTCTTTGACAGCATCAAGTTGGAGAGAGTCTCAGCAGCGTAAGGGTGAAGATCAGTCGGGACATCGTTCATTATGACCCCAGGATGCAGCCCCCTCGTGGAGTAGGACGTGGAGCCCTTGACACACTTGAAAGTATCTTTCTTCCGGTCCCCAGAGTTGAATTAGATCCTGCCAGAAATGACCCCATGCAGTTCAGGGGTCAGGTCTCATTTTATCTGCCTCTGCACAACCAGATCAGTAAACGCTGACAGAGGGTATTAGCGCTTCATCGATGGCAACCATATTCTTTGGTTATTTAACTTAACTACCAGAGGGTCTTCTAGACATATCGTCTCGTCATCCTTAAATCCTATACTGTCACCGAACAGGAAGTACGACTTCTTGAAACGACGTGCCCCTCCGAGCAAGAGCTTCTCATCGTTAATCATCTGCTTCAGGAAGGTCTTGTCCTGTTCAAGTATGGCGAGCGTCCGTTCCGTAGGCTGGTTATGACTGATCTTGGCCTGAACCTTGATGACCAGGTTGGTTATAAGACTTGTGCCGTGGACTTGGCAAGCAGATCCGAAAGGGATTACACCAAGTTCTGGGACAAACATGTTAACTGCAACGACAGAAGAGAAAGTCAGACTCAAAATCTGCAGAAAAAACTATGTGCTGGAGAAATCCTATGCACCCAAAGAGCTATGCACCCAAAGGGTTATGCGCCCAAACAGCATATGGGTGCATAAACATACAAACAGCATCTGGGCGCATAACATGCAACAGCATGTGGGCGTATAACATGCAGCAGCATGTGGGTGCATAACACACCATAGTGTGGGCGCATGCTTCTGTGGGCGCATATGAATGCTCACAGAAACATGTTGCCTGGGGCACATGCACCTATACAGGGAAAAAGTCTTAGCATCGCAAATTAAACGCTCAAGACTTTGTTTTGAGGCATAGCCTCATCCAGGAAGAGATGAAAAGATGAAAAGTGTTTTAAAAGTTTTGAAGGAAAAGAGAGTAATGAATCTTCTCTCTCTTCAAGGCCTATTTATAGGCATGGGACAAACACTATGCGCCCACTACTCCTATGCGCCAACTACGATATATGCGCTCACATAAAGACCCAGTCTCTTGCACATTATGCCACTACCACTTGCTGACATGGACAATGCATGAAGGATGGACCTCTTCAAATTCCACTCCGATGATTCTGTCAGTTCAAATTTGTGAGGATGATCTCAACAGCCATCTCTCTGACAGTCTGGCCAAAATCTATGTGCCCAAAAGAAGAGCTATGCTATGCGCCCACTGCATCACGAGAAGATGGTCCATGCTTTTCAAAGTATTTCGAACTCATCCAAGTATCGAAAACTTTAAAGGGGGTCTTGTAGAAGCATGAAAATTTCTGCAGTCTTGACAAACATGCGCCCAAACCAAGGAGTCATATACGCCCAACCCAGAGCAAGCTATACGCCCAAGCCAGGATAGTCCACATGCGCCCAAGTCACCAGAGCAAGCTATGCGCCCATGTTGATAGCATACATCCCCTATGTGCCCACTCTGGACTCCTCCAAAAGGGGACGTATAGCCCTATTTCAGGCTATGTGCCCAAGTCAGGACAGCCTCCGACTCGGTCAAACCCATGATCAATCGTGCACCGAAGCATACGGCTACGTCAGTCTCCACGAGCAATCATGCACAGAAGCATGCGGCCACGTCAACCCCACAATCAACCCATGATCACGCAGCCTGCATGCGCCTACACTCTATGCGCCCAAAGCAGGACTATGCGCCCACATAAAAATCAGTATATTTTTTCATATGGGCGCATAACATCATTCCAGCATGAAAACGACTATAAAAAAGGGGTCTCATACCTCTTCAAAATACAGAACTGAGAACATTTCAAGAGCCAAATTGCTGCACTTCTTGCCAGTGAGTCGTAAGTTAGCAATTTTCTTAGGTTTTCTTCCACTTTTGTAATCGGAGTGTCAATGGAGTAAAGGAGCAACTGCCGCTCGATCTCCATCGTCCCATTCACCAGAATTCTTTTTGTACTCGTGGATTCTCAGTGCAGGATCTCTCAGCCGTACTCGATTTGTGGTGCCTTACGCCAATAAGAAAAGACAGCATTTTTTATTCTTTTTTGTGTGTGTCCACAAAATGCAATATAAGTGTAAATTGTATCTGATTCATTTTCGTGTGTTATGGTTACTAATAAGAAATGCTAGTTTACTTGTGTTTGTGATAGAGTACCAGAGCGCTAACCATTTGCTAAGCACACTTATTAGGTAAGAAATTGGATATTTTTGATTTATGAATTTCAATCAGAATATATTTTCAACTTTTTATGATTTTCGATGTTGAGTTGTTCCATCGAAGGGGTCGGCATAACCAGAAAATTCTACGGAGGGTTTCTCCGGGACGTTTATAAACTATGAAATTTTTTGGAGTCCAGAATACAAAGGAGGTTCTGCTGAAATTTTCAAGAATTCCTCGTGTTTGCCATTTTCATAATACAAAATTTGTTATATATATATATATATTTAACCCAGTTTATAAGAATTGTGAGTCAGTTTTCTTAGAGACGAACCTATGATTAATACATAAATCATAGGGATTGATTTTCCTTTAGAACTTTTATAGCGTAGGCCACTGACACAAGTTACACAACCGAAACTAAATTCAAGTTTCTAGTATTTCTGCTATGTATCAATTGGAATGAATTATTACCTGAATTTGCAATCTTGTGTTATCTTGATATTCGAGAATAAAATGATATACTTGAATTCGATTCATGCTTGAATCATGTGATTCGTGATAAGGTATGTACCTGAATACTGGAATCTGAAATAATGTATCTACTTGAATCCTGGAATTCTAGACAAAATATGTTCTTGTATATTGAAATGAGATACGGAGCACAGCTAATGCAACAAAATAAAGTAAAAATTGTTTGTAGCACTAGGTTAGTGCATTGGGCGAGGGGGAACAATTGGATCACATATGAAATCTCTACAATATAATAACAACAAAAGATGATCAGTGATTAGCTCTTTTGCATGGCCTTGCAAATTGAGTATGTGAGACTTAGCTCACATACATGTCCTAATTTTCTTGTATCTGTACCTAAATTTGAATTTACATATTTTGACCTAAAGGTCAATTAGGTAAATTGATTACATATCTTGTTTTACTCAATAAAGGTGAGAATGCCGGACTCTAAGCACTGTACCACCCTGCCACAGCCTGATCCCTGTCCAAGGGATTATTGTCGAGAAAATAGGATAAATGTGATCCACATGTGTTCTCTAAATTGCATCATCGTATAGAAAACTTGACGTTGATTGTGGTAGTAAATTTAGGTTGTTGTGATTGTAGTTGTTCTTTATGAATTATTAGAATTTAGTTGTAGGAAGAACACCAGGAATTTACTAAAATATAATCTAGTCATATTCGTATTTTAAGTTAACGCTATAATTCTTATGAATTATTTTATCAATTCCTTTACTTTGGAATTCCAAGAATCCGATCACCTCAAAGATTTTTAATTTGTTTATTTTAGTTTCTCATTCTTGACTGAGGGCTTGCATGTCGTTTGACGACCTATTATGGTTCACTAGATCTGTGGACATACTTCGAAGGAGCTGCTATTGTACATTGAAGAGAAACTGGGAAATAAGAACAAGATGTGATGATTGAAGCCAATCATATTGAAATTAGATCTTTGTATCATCAATTCAGGTATATAATTATAGAATCATATTTTGGTTAATAGTTGTGTAGGGTAGAATAGTCCATTTTCAATTTATAGTTCCAGAATGGTCTTTTTAGAATGATATTAGTATCATTGTGCAAGTTTTGACCTGTAATAAACTTATCCTAGAACTTCACGGATGACAATCGTAAATATGGGTACTGGAATATTCGTATGTCGTGTAGCCTAGGAATGATGTTATGTACTTGGCTCGTCGTATTCTTTGAGTGGGGAATGACAACAGTGGTAGTCCATGCAGGTCAACAAATATATTGTTTGGTTATATCACAATAATAAGCAAGCCTGTAAATAGGATTAGAGGCTAGAATCTCATCCACATGCTTGATCTCCTTCCTTGATTCCATTTTTGAACTCTCGTTTGACTTTATTGATTTACCCCATGCTTAATCCTTTTCGACCATGAACCTTTTCTCGTGCATAATAGAGGTTAGAAAGATGACTCATACTCGGTATATGTGCTCTATTGTTCCATTACACTATTAGTTGGACACATGTAAGTTGGGCAGCATGCTTCACAACCTAGCCTCTTATTGTCCTTATAACCTATTAACGAAGTATAATTGAGTGACACTGAATATATGCTAGTGTAGGAATATAGGTTTACCTAGACTATAGAGTTTTAGAGGTCCATACCCCATTTGGTCGACCAAAGCCTTAGACAAGAAGATAGTAGGACAACTGTAGAGGCACAAACACCGGACAGGTCTTAGATTTTTTTAGGAAACTTGGACTATTTATACTTTCTTTCATCATAATCTCACGTACTTATATTTTTGTACTAACTTGACCGATGCTACTATTATAACCTAGTTTAGCAAACCTATTCTTTTATCGGGCTTGTTCAGGACAAGTGTTAATTGGAGCCGCCCACCAATACATTATCTAATCAGAATCGGTGTATTATGGTCTGATCAACCTTAGTACACTTGGTTCGCTCTTTATATGACTATTCTACGTAGATTCAGATATAGTTGACTTAGCTTATTAGACAAATATACTTGCCCTCTAGATAGGTCCGAGCATATCTTGTTGGTTACATAACTGTACTGATACGAGCCTGCGAATAGAAATCTACCAAAATAGGATCTCATCCGCACCTGTCTTGACAATTTTCTTTTGAACTATTCAATCGTTTTGAACCCCATATTTGTATTCTATCACATCTTCCTTGAACTCTTTATTGTTTTTTGTCTTCACCTATTTCGGAGAAGACAAATGCTCATGCTTAAGGGAAGATAGATATATGGGTAATACTAAGGTATGGATCCTATAAGCTAATTGGATTATTAGGTGGTTATCTTTTGCGATAAGGGGTATCATATGTATGTTAAAAACTTACGAGGACTAGTGAGCACTATTGAAAGATTTAGAAAGTTATTACCTATTTTTGAAGTTACACATTTTGAGGATCGATGTTAGTGACTATCAAACTTAAACGCAGAGGGAATGTCATAGGATCAATTCTAAACTAAATTCGTGATTCTATTCTTTTAGTTCTCTAAATTGTAGTTATTCAAATTGCATGCTTTCTTTGGATTCCGTTTTCGATTCCTTGCTTAAATTTTTAACGTGTTTTTCTATTAAGAAACATTTCTATCTTCTCATCCCTACCTACCCTATTAATTTTTAATTTCGAGGAAGAAATTCTTGTAAGTTAGGTAGGATGTAAACCCCCTAAAATTTCACCAATTTTTTTTATTTTTATTATGTATTTTATTTTGGTATTATACGTCAAGTGCGAATAAATAAATACAAAGTATTTATTAATTTACAAAAGTTTTTATAGATTTTTTATATATAGAAAATAAGTATAATTTTTGAAATCATATATGTAAATACTTCATCTTGTTTGAGTATAAAATATGTCGTATTGAATTTTTTTGTCAAATTTTCTTTTATTATTATATAAATACTATTTCATTTGTTACACAAGTATAAGATAATAATTTAGAAAATTAATATTTCTTTCGTATGTATTATTTTGCATGCGATGTACATGAAAATAAATTTATGTATAATTATAAAAATTGACTTTTGGAAATTTTTTGGGATTATTTTTAATTTATAAAAAGGTATTTTAAATTTCATTTTAATGTTAAAACATTTGTGGTTATTTAAATTAGAGTTAGATTTTATTGAATTAGTTTTTAAATTGATTTAAATTAAATATGTGATTTATCTAGTGGGGATTTAAAGGAGTACTAATTATTATCTAATTAGGAGCCCACATCCTATATAATGAGAGTTTCCTTTGCTATTATTTTTAGAAATTCCATAACCTAAAATTTCACACCCAAAAGTGTCCGTACATCGTGTCCATGTCCATCTTTTTCGTGTCAGCCGTGATGGCCTCGAGTCCGACCCCGAGTGTCTATCCACTAGTTTATGCATTACATTTACATCATCTCCTTCGTGTCCGACACGCAGGACACGTACACAACAATTATTCCAATCCAAATACTGTGTTCGACACAAGACACAAAATCTTAAATCCTAAACCCTAACCTAATCCTAACCCTAAACCTATCCGCCGTCCCATCTCCTCCACAACTGTGTCAACCACACCAACTACCTCCTCCTCCTTGATCTTTCCTGCCACCTCCCTGACCCAAACCGAAACCCTAGCAATCTGATCCCATTACCACCACCGCTACCATCTTCTCAAATCAGCCAATAACAGCCTCTACGCCACCCTTCCATCTCTAACTCTACGGGAACAGACCTCTCCTTCGTACGTACCCACCGGCAAGACCCATGTGCTCCACTTCTCTGTCTTGCAAGACCATCGGTGCTGTCTATGCCGAACGATCTCTGTCGAGCCACTTAGAACTGCGCCACCGATCTAGACCCGGAACTATTGTCGAATACCTCCGTTGACCTCTACCACAGTTGACCACCGCCTAGCAGGGAGTCTATCCTCCGTGAACCACTCCCAAACCATCCCATGGCCGTGCTCCACCTAGATCCTAGCCGTCGCTCGTTCCCAAGCAGCGTCGTACCACTCCTCCGCAACTCCGATGCACTCTCAACGGGCCAGCCTGACTCCACCGCCTCATCGACCGCCCAGCCACCGCTTCTCCGGTAGAAGTCTTTTCCTACAGTCTCCTCCCCGATAGGCCAGCTTCGTGTCGACTGCCGCCATTACCAAGTCGGAGTCCTCGAGAGGTGAGCTCATCCCCCTCTCTCTCGACTCCTCAATCTCCCTTTTGAATCTCTCCGAGCTCTCTCTCTCTCTTTTCTTCCATTGCTTTTACTTTTTTAATTTAATTTTTAATTTTGATTTTAATTAAAATTAATAGTGTGTTGTGAGCATTAAGGAAATGGTAAGGCTGATTTTAGCCTTATCTTTGGACCAATTTTGGGCTATGGATTTTCTTTAAAAAATAATAATAATAATTTTTGGCTGTGGGATAGTTAGGCTAGGTTTTAAAACGTTTGTCCCTATATATTTTTTTGTATTCTTTAGAAATAAATTTTGAGTTTTGGGCCTTGGGCTAGGCAATTATATAGTACCAATTTTAGATTTTTATTATTTATATAGACGGGATAAAAATGTATTTGAGTTTTAAACTAAATATTAGCTTTTGTTTTAAATGGGCTTAACTATTAATTATGGTTTTAAAATTTGTAGGGTTTTTTTATACATGGGCTTTTGAGGTTTATATATATAATATTTTATATAATTAGGCGTATTGGTTTTTAACTTTCTACTTTCCATTAATGTGGGTTAAGTCATTTTAACAATATTTTCTAAACCTATGTATATGTGTATGTGTATATTATTTAGGGCTTTCAATATATTATTTTGGTTTATATTTTTCAAATTAAATATATAAGTATTTAATACATAAGTTTATATATAAAGTTTATAAATATTTTCTAAGTAAAAAGATATATTTTTCTAAATTTTTTTTTCCTAAATTAAATTTTCTCTTAGATCAGATAGTTCTTGATCATGGCTAATCAAATATTTTCCACTTTTCATACGAACTCGGACTTCTACATATCAACCCTAGCTAATTGGACTGTTTCAAACTCAATGGAAAGGTATGTGCCATAAATTAGGATCATTTATTAGAAGTATGGCATCCGTATCTATTATGTGTCGCTATAATCAAGTCACATACGTCGACTCGAACAAACCATGCCAGGCAAGTATACCTTGCCAGCTTGTAGAGTATAGTTTATATGCATATTCTCTACTTTCATGTTGTTGTTTTTTCTCCTACTGTTATATTCATGTTGCTTTGTCATGTTTCTAGTTTAACGTTTTTCTAGCTTACATGCATGTACCTATTTCCTGTTATATTTTATTACCGTTATATTATTTTCGTATTCACATGTATCTCGTGATAGAGTTGTCCAGTCCTACACCACTGTTTCCTTGACTTGACATGACTTGACTTGGATATGACTTAACTTATAACGTTTTATAAATTGTGATTGTTTATCTTGACTATGGTCTATAGGATTACTTGACCTTAACACCAGAATGGCTACAATCTCGATTGGGAGTACTTGCCTTAACTACAATTGAGATACTATATATTGGAAGTATTTGCCTTGACAACAGTCTATAGCATTGACCTGTTTGCCATGACTAGTATGGCATGCCAGTGTCTTAGTTTCCACTGTCTTAGTTTTTTTTTGTGTCTTAGTCACCTTGTGTCTTAGTTGATTCTTTCACGACTATTTTTTATTTTTCCTGCATATTTTATACTGTTACATTCGACATGTTTTTCTATATCTTATTACGTCCCTCTGAGGACCTGGTGATCTCTCCATGTGTGTGTGTGTGTGTTTGTGTGTGCGTGTGTGTGTGTGTGTGTGTGTGTGTGTGTGTGTGTGTGTGTGTGTGTGTGTGTGTGTGTGTTTTCTTGACTTTTCGTAAAAGTTCCAGTCAAGATCGTGATCTTCTCCTTCCTTTCGAAGATGACATGCTCTTGCATCATGCTTGCAGCTTGTATTCTTTATTTTGTTATTTCCTTTCTTCTAGTTTCATATTGGTAGTAGATTTATCTCCATCTAGCAACTTGTATAATGACATTCCATATTTGATTCTATAATATATTTTATTCTTTTATTTTTGTGGATCAGATTAGTTAGCCAGAATTATACTGCATTTATTGCTTACGTATATTTATTATACGGTTGGCATGTTTACGTACCTAGTCCTACGTATTTTGGAACTGGAATGTTACGTCCACTGGAAGCGTTGGCAGGCTCTGATATGAAAGCTCCTTCCTTCTTTGGGAAGCACATGTCCCAGCTAATTATAGTCATTCACACTGTAGTGAATATGCGCGTATAAGAACTGAAGATACATTGTTTTTTGCTCTTATGCACTTAGGAAACTTCTAGTGATAGGCTATCTATAGAACGTGCACACATGTCACAGTCAGGCTGCCATGTGGCATCAGTTAATTGAGACATGCTCCGTAACATACGGCCAAGTAATACACGATCTTCACACAAAATATAACGCTTCTGACACATTGCTTCTACTACATACTGCTTCTACCGCATGGTATTGTTCTAATATAAAGCATAATAATTATAGTTACATAAGAGCTGACATCTTCCAAGTAACCGTCACTTGCACAAACTACGAAGCGGCTCGGCTTTTGATGAGGTGTCAGAACAAATCATGCAACTTGACTGTATGCTTTCAAGTCTTTGACGCATAGTGCCAAGATTCACTATCTTTGACTGAAGAATGCTTTATTGACTCTGAAGGATGTCACATAAGTTGTTGCCTGTATCTGAAGATTTCCTATATTATACTCCACATAATGATACTCGATAAGCTTCTATATAACTTATTGCATCACCATTTTTCCTCTCATACCATTATCGTTTAGTAGCATTCGATAAATTGTCATTAGTATTGACTTGTTATTCTTATTTTTTGCCACCGATAGATAGAACATGCCGCGGTGCAACCCCACAGCTTCACAACTAGAACTCTCTCATTGTTAGGGTTATATACTAAAAGCATCACTTTTGTATTAACTTTATTTCCTTAAATTTTGAATAAGAATTATATGGGCAAATATTTGCATATTATATTTGTTGCAAGTGTTAATACAAGTGTCTAATATTATATATTGTAGATAATATGGTGTATGGTGTCACACAGAAGATCATATTAGCAGTTCCCTATGGAATATATAATACTTCACAACCAAGATGGACTTGGACAATCCATTGGAAAGGTTGTAGTATAATCTGGTATTAGTCTATCTTGACTATAGGTTTACAGTAGTACACTTTGTGTGTATTGAACAGGATCACTTGATGTTATTCTCTTTATACTGACTACATAAGGGAACAAACATCTCTGTTATTATGGATGCTTGTGCTCTTAATCCGGATATAATAACAGACATGTATATGCAGTATGCATTACTTTAACTCATAAAAGAGAAAGATTTATTATGGGTCAACAAGCTCTATAAATTGGGTAATAATATTATATGTATGATGGACTGTTGATTATAAAAGAAATCCATGTCCCGATACATCGGGTTGATGATGTCCCCTTAAGGAGCTCAAAAGGATTGTCATGTAAACCCTGCAGGTGGATTATATCCGATATGACAAATAATGTTGAGTGGTACTACTTAAGGATAAAAGATGTCGATCAATATAGTTGTCTGTAACTTAATTTGATCGACGGACATTCGATATCTTAACATGGGGAGCCAAACGAGCATATAATAAAAGTAACACACAATTATAATTTGGGATTAGGAAGGTAGTGCAACAATAGCTCTTTAGTTGACCAAGCTATTGGTAATTGACATGGATTGTGTGTTCGGGCTGAGCACGGATACCCAAATCCGTTGGGAGACCTAACCCTAATTTCTTCTCATGGTCCATGCCATAGCCTTATATATATATCCTCTATTCTCTGGCCATCATATTCATTAGAAATAAGAAACTTTCTCGAAATTTTTGATTCACGTAAGGAGAGAAAGGAAGGGCTGCCAAGGAGAAGAAAAGGTTGAAAGATCTTCGCCCACACGACGTCCAACCCGAGGAAGGAATATGTACAGAAGATCTTGGGGTCGTGTCTGCTCGACATTGCTGGAAACTGTCTTCTTCTTCCCGTCGTAGGTATAATCGTGAACCCTAGTTCCGCTATGAGGGGTTAGAACACATCTTAGATCTTCTAAACTTTCATCGATCAATATGCACACCAAACTAAGGGTCCTGGGAATCCTCAGTTCCATCAATTGGTATCAGAGCCACTTTGGATCTGCGTATTGATTGATACATCCATGTTGTCCAATAAAACTTGCGTTGTTTAATACTCGGTAGATGTAGATCTGTTCTAAGTCAGTTTTGTAGGCATCTTAGATCCAACTATTATGGTCCAATGCATGTTTTATTTGTGTTGTTTTAAACCATAGATATGTCATGGATGTTGTTGTTGTTCTGGATGTAATTAAATTCTCGAGGGTTGATCGTGCTCATAATTTTAATCCTTCAATCTAAATTATGTTTGAACTCCTTCGGGAGGCATAGGATTGATGTAATTTTAATTATTTTTTGATCAATCGTGATGGCGGTGTTGGCTATTTCTGACGCCAGACGAGATGCTGGTTTTAAGCTGTCCAGAGACAGACGGACGATTTTCGATGAAGGAAGCGACAACCAAAACCTAAAAAAAAGTAGCACCAGATTTTAGAGGGGATCAGATTCACGTGCTCTCCCTCCAACTTCACCAGTTGTTCTTTTAAGTGGTCAAAAGTTATGGCGGTCATGGCAGCCTGAGCCAAATAGTCCTCCTGTTCAGACGTCGTTGTCCTCAAGCTGGCCTCCAGTTGAGCAATCTCACTTTGGATCCATGCAATGTGATTATATTTCTCAGCAATCTGTGCAGCCAGTTTATTCTTTGAAGCAGCACGTGCCTCACTCGCAGCGTTGAACTGCTCATACTGATCAGCCAATTTACTGATCTCTTGAGCGAGGGCATCCCCTTGCTTGGAAAGTAGCCTCCTCCTCCGCGAGAGTCGCGATTAAAGCCTCGTCTTCTGTACGGAACAGCGACATCGGGCTCCGTTGTTTAGCATCCCAGAATCTGGCCACCTGACCCTCCAGATCATTCAAAACCCTTCTTAGATCATTAGCCCGCTCTTTATAGCCGGCGAAGCTCTCAAGGGCCGCCGCTTGGCATTCAGCAACAGCCTTCACAGGGCCAATGGCGGTGTTCCGATTCAGAACTCCAGGAAGCTTTACTTTCAGGATAGAATTAAAAGCTTTGATGACTTCCTGGGCCATTTCGTCGTCTTCGATGGAGGTCGTCGGGGAGGAAGCTTGATGAGGATCTTCCGCTCCAGGAAGAGACACCTGACAAGAAGTCGAACCTGATAAGAAAATAATATATGTATCGATAACAAAAAAGAGAAGTGCAAAAGAGTTGTAAGTTTGTACCTTCAGCATGCTCAGCACCAACTTGGGCTAAGTCATCGGTCTTGGCTTCAGGAAAACCGAAGAGCAGGCCCAGGTTGTTCAAGTAGAACAATATCGAGGCCTCGAGCAGCGTCAGGCTGGGTATCTTCCACGACCCCAGCTGGACCGGAAGCAGATTCAGCAACAGCCACCATAGTAGGCTGTTCAACCTCTCCTTCTACAGCCGATGTCGGCTTACTAACAGATCCCTCCGTACCAGCAAATTCAGAGGAACCAGGAACAACCTATTTTTATCCCCAATGCCTTGGGCTATCTCTATGAGTGGTTCCTTCTCCTTGTCTACAAGAGAATATACAATGGCAGTCAGCCTTACGAAGAGCACGCAAAATCGAAGTCGAAAAATCTCATCCGAAGAGAGGTAGAAAGATAACGTACCCATGGGAAGGTGAGCCGATTGGACTTGATTCTCGTCCAACTCTTTCATTGTGGCCCCGATATAAGACATTGCCCCTGTTTGCCATTGATTATAAAAGAACAGAACAATTTTATGGGAGGACTGGACTTTTACTTCACAATACAAACTCGTTCGCACAAAGAGAGCTTAGGAATAAAACCTAGGAAAAGCAATCTAAGTACAATTGTTTAGTTTTTCTAGGGGGGTGACGGTAGAGGCTCGGGAGAGTGCTATCAACCCTGCCTTACTCCTTGGACGATCGGACGTCACTTTGGCTCTGGCGAAGAAATGCTTTTGCTGGGTGCTCTTTGCTCTATATCTCCCTCTGTGTCTCCGCTGCTCTCTCTCCAGCATTTTGCAAGGGAATGATACCTTGCTATTTACAGGACTTTGTAATAAGTAGGGTGTGCAGTAATTGCTCCTTGAAAAGTGGGCGGTTAGGGATTTGGTTAAGATTATCCTTAATCTTGTTTGTTGGAAATTAATCTGGGCTGTTAATTTTGATTGTAACAAATCTGGGCAGTTAATGTTGATTGTACCAAATCTGCATGGTTTGTTGGAAATCGATCTGGGCAGTTAATGTTGATTGCAAAAATCTGCATTGTGATGATTTGTTGATATCAGCAAATCCGAGTGAATAAATCTTGGTCAATCTTCTGCCACGTGTCCCAGCCGCCTTTATGTTGAGAGCCATATGAACGCGGGTGGATAAGTCTTAGTCGATCTTCTGCCATGTGTTCCAACTGCTATTATGTTGGAAGTCGCATAGACGGGACGTCCTGGCAGAGCCGCATGAGTGTGGCCCCGACTACCAAGCCGTATGAAGGTGGCAACCGCATGAGAGTGACAGCCGCATAAGAGTGAACCCCAACTGAATCGCATAAAGGTGGCCCCCACAATCCGAGCCGTATGAGAGTGGCAGTCGCATGGGGGTGGCCTCCAACTGAACCGCATAAGGGTGGCCCCCACAATCCGAGCTGCATGATAGTGGCAGCCGCATAAGGAGTGGCCTCCAACTGAACCGCATAAGGTGGACCCCACGACCGAGCTGCATGAAAGTTTTTGAAGCGATCCGCATAAGGAGCTTTGGAATTGGTGGATTGTGCCAGCTATAAAGATTTTATCTCGTCTCTCTAGGAGCACGCCATTATGACAGAGCCATCATTTTACCTTTATGTCAGAGCTGTCAATCCTTCGTTGTTAATGAGCCAGCTGCTCAGAGTATTTATGGCTAGCTGTAAAGGCCTGTTTTGAGCCGCATGAGGCCACGTAGCTTCCCCTTCATCTTTTTGAGCCGCATGAAGCTCTCGGGTCTTTTGAGCCGCATGAAGGCTCCTTCAGCTATGAGCCGTATGGGGCTGATTTTCGTGCCGCATAAGAATTTATTTATATTTTTCCATGCTTCTACAAGACCCCCTTCAAAGTTTTCAATTTGTAAAATTGAAATACTTTGAATAAGAAGCATGGATATGTCTGCATAAGCTCTTCCTGCCGCATAGACTTTTTTGGCCGTTTGGGATGTTCTGGCCGCATGGATCGCTCTGGCCGCATGGATCACTCTGGCCGCATAGATTGCTCTGGCTGCATGGACTGCTCTGGCCGTATGGACCGCTCTGGCCGCATGGACTGCTCCGGCCGCATGGACCGCTCTGGCCGCATGGACTGCTCTGGCTGTATGGACTGCTCTGGCTGCATAGACTTCCTAGCCGCATTGACTGCTTTGGCCGCATAATGGTCATGTGCCACGTGGGCGTCTCATTATTGCTCTTGATTTTATTTGATTTGAAGCCATCTTTTGGGTAAGATCCCATGAGTCGGCTTTAAATATACTTTGGATTTGCCTCGATGACCCAAGAGTCGGTTCTGTCTCCTAGGCGGCCCATAACCCGAAGCGCCTATCGGTCCACGTGCCCGTTGTCCGCCTATAAATATAAGAAAGTTTTAGTGAAAGACTCTTTACTCTCTCCTCTTGTTCAAGATTTTCTTGCCCTAGCTGCCGTCTTCTTCTCCTTCGATCATCAATGGCTCCCAAGACTTCTAAGGCCTCCTCTAGTGCTGCGGCTGTAGAAGCATGGAATTTCAGGGCGCATCTATGTGCCAGAATTCCTATGCGCTCAAATACTACTCAGAACATGCGCCAGGGAACTCAAACGAAGTATTGGCACAGCAAACAGCAAAATCATAGACATCAAATCTATTACATGTCTAAAAGAAGGCTTTACAAAGAAGAATTTCTACAATGAAAGACCCTAAGTCTACAACTAGGCACAGCAACCGCCATGCGCTCTCAGTCAGGTGCATGTCGCCATATGCTCTCAGTCAGGCGCATCTCGTTAGCGTCTCAGTCTGGCGCATCACTTCAGCGTCTCATCCAGGCGCACCTCTTCAGCGTCTCAGTCAGGCGCATCTCTTTAGAGTCTCAGTTATGCGCATCATGAAGTCTCAGCATATGCGCTCCATATCGACCCGATTGAATGCTTTGTCTAATGAAGCATTTATTGAGCAGAACAGGAGTGGGTGATCAACCCCACCCTAGCGGAAGGAAGAGCTCTCCAAAGCCCAAGGAAGAGGAGAGCATCGTAATCGATCCACGGTAAAAGGAGGCTTTCAACACAACCAGAATGGGCAACACCCACTCTGACAGAAGAAAGAGCCTCCAAAGCCGGGAGCACCGCAATTCCGATCTATGGCTCTTCCAGCATAACGAGGACAGGGCTCGAGCATCCCGATCTTTGGATGCAACAGGCACCTTCCGGCTACCTCAGAAGCCCTCGACCACGACTTTTGCATGTAACAGCCACCTTCTCGAGTGTATGAATGAAGACAAGGCGTCGCATCTTCACCCTCGGGAGAATCTCGTCAACAGAATGTGCTCGAGCAAACAAGTTCATTCGGGAAGATGTGAGAAAACGAGAGGCAAACTCTCTTCTTGCCACTATTTATAGGCCGGGCAAATCAAACCCATGTGCCAAGTGGCGGGCTCTCCGAATCACGTGCAACGAATTTGCATTAATGGTGATGAACCTGATGCTTCGAATTCAGCCAAGTCAAAACGGCTATTTAAAGCACTTAAAGAACACAAAGGTCGGACCAATAAACGCACGTCATACAAAAGGATGCGCCGGTCAGACACCGCGCATCGTACAAATACGCCCGTCAGTTCCAAAGCGCCCCGTAAGGATGCGTCCAACGAAGCACAGATCCATACATCCTAATCAACATGGATCTATGCGCCCATTTTGGCTCGTCACCCATCAAGCAATTAATGCTAGTGACAAAGTTGGCAGCATGTCCCCCGAGGACTAGACAGTTAGCAGCTTTTTCAGAAGACGAAGCGTTGCTGACATTAGCATCATCATTACTTTCCTCCGACGGTTATGACCCACGTGACCGACCAACCACTCGCATGCGCCTCAGCAGCCATGCGCCTGAAGACTCGCATGCGCCTTAACAGTCGTACGTGCAGACTGGTTCGTGACTCCTGAAGGTTGTGAGCCAAAGTCTTCTCATGCGCTCAATCCCAGGCGCATCCTACCAGATCACTCTCCACCAAATCTGAGATCTTTGAGCCATGGACCTATGACATGTGTCCTTTGACTCAATTCAGCCTATGAAGGGGTGCTAATCGCCTAAGATTTTGGCAACTGAAAGATCCTCTCCCCTGCTACGTGCCAGCCCACGAAAGCAGCATGAAGGATTCAACCCACATATAATGGCGCATCATCCATGCGCCTCCCGCAGCTTCAACTACGTGACGTTCCCACGACCAGGCGCATCCGACATAGGCGCGCATGAGTAGCCAGCGTGCAAAGCTATAAATAGAGGGATCATTTCCTTCTTACATGGACAAAAAGACACACATACGGACATACCTTCAGACATACACAGTGAGAGAGGCGATACAGACACTCAACGACTTCTTCCTCTCCGCAAGCCCCAGCACCCAGAGCAACTCAGAACTTCAGAGAACCCAGAACCGTCGTCAGATCGTCAACGGAGTCAACGCATTACCACTCGCACCATCGACACAGGGACCCATATAAACAAAAGTGTTCTCCTAGGACTACATCTAAGTCCTACATTGTAACACTGTTCTGTTTGTAATTAAAATTGTAATAAAAAGATTTTAATGGCAAACAAGCTGATGACTCTGCTGGGGACCTCTTTTTCCTCCACCGAGAAAGCTGTGTCGTAATCCGACGACGTGAAGGTAGGCTCCTCCCACAAGACGCTAGTCGTACGCCTCAATCAACAGGCATATAAGGAGTTCATCTCTGAAGGCAGCGCAAGTCCTTCGAAGCGACTGCCAAAGCCGAAGAAGACTCGCCAAGACTGGGTGTGCAAGGTCGAGGCCCCTGGCACCACCACTGAAGGGGATGCACCGATGCAGTCCACCCTTCTCGCTGACGTCCTCAGCGGCCAGGATGCGTCCACCGGTGCAGTACCTCTCTCGGGAAAGCGTGGTGCTGACCACATTCCCCAGCCATCTCCTTCTTGTTTGCCATAAAATATAAAAGAACAGAACAATTATCGGAGGACCGGACTTTTACTTCACGTTACAAACTCGCTTGTACAAAGAAAGCCTAGGGACGAAAACCTACATACAGTAGTCTAAGTACAATTGTTTATTTTAGATTCTGGAGTGTGACGATAGAGGCTCGGGAAGGCGATGGCAGCCCTGCCTTACTCCTTAGACGATCGGTATGCAGCCTTGGCTCCTGTGAGAAGATGGTTGGCGTTGATGAAGAAATGCTCTTCTTGCTCTCCTCGTGTTGCTCTTCTGGCTTCTCTCTCTCTCTCTGTGTATTTTCTCTCTGATTATTAGGAGGGAAGCTCTCTGTGTATGCCTCTCTGATAATGTATATCTTTACAAGGGAATGGCACCTTGCTATTTATAATAGTGGGATGTGATCATTAGGGTTGCCAATGATTAGCTCTTGGAGATGGCGGTGGCCTGTGGATTGGTCAATCCAGGCCGTTCATTTTTTATTGTGACGAATCCGAGCCATTGAGTGTAGATTACACCAAATCTCCGCAACAATTAATGCTGATTGGAATAAATCTTCCTCATAATGATCTTCTGATGTCTGCGAATAAATTAGATTTATTCTCCTACGACGTGTCCCAGATTATTGGGATTTGACCCAATCTTTGATTGCAATAAATCTGAGATATTAATCGGTTTAGGACACGTGTCCTAGGAGCCACTGGGGGATCTAAACCACATGACGAGTGGGCCGCATATGATATTGGGTTGCATATGGTTAGGGCCACGTGTCAGGGCTGCCTAGGTAGTGGCCCTCACTTGAGCCTTTGAACCTCAGGGAGGTAATTATTGTGAGTCGCATAGGGATACATCCACCTGAGCCGCATAGAGATGATCCTCTTGAACCGCATGAAAAGTTTTTACTTGAGCCGCAAGAGGATTTCTTGGCCTGAGCTGCATCGGACGGATTCATTCTGAACCGCATGAGAAGTCTTTGCTCGAGCCACATGATGATTTCTCGGCCTGAGCCGCATAGGACGGATTCATTCTGGACCGCATGAGAAGTCTTTGCTCGAGCCTCATGAGGATTTCTCGGCCTGAGCCGCATAGGACGAATTTATTCTGAACCACATGAGAAGTCTTTGCTCGAGCCGCATGAGGCTTTCTCGGCCTGAGCCGCATAGGACGGATTCATTCTGAACCGCATGACGAGTGAGCCGTATACGAACGCCCACGTGGCAAGGCCATGTGACATTTTTTATGGCTCTCGGGGGATTTGTGTCAGAGATCTCTTTTCTCTTCCCTAGAAATTCGTCATTATGACAGAGTCATAATTACTTTTTTTTTGTGTCAGGGCTGTCACTTTTTCAGAGTTGTCAACCGTCAAGCAATTAATGCGAGAGGGCAGAGGAGAGGGCTGTCCTGCCATGTGTCTTCTGAGCCGCATGGGATGTCTTAGACCGCATAGCCCCTTATGTCGCATGACTCTCTGAGCCGTATGGGCTTTCTGAGCCGCATTGGGTTCTTTGGCCGCATGAGTCATTTTCTTTAATATTTTCCATGCTTCTACAAGCCCCCCTTCAAAGTTTTCAATTTGCAAAATTGAAATACTTTGAATAAGAAGCATGGCTGTGTTCTTCTAACCGCATACGAAACCCTGACCGCATAGAGATCTTGGCCGCATAGATTGTTCAGTCGCGTAGGTGGTTCAGCCATAGGAGACTTGTTCAGCCACATAGCTTCTCGCCACGTGTGCGGGTCTTTAATTGCCTCAAATTTGTTTCAGCGCCGTCTTTGTAGGGGGAATCCCAAGGGTCAGCTCATTAAATCTTTTGGATTTGACGCCTTGGGTGAATCTTGGAGACGAAACCCAAGGAGTCGGTTTCGCTCTTCATGAGTCGGTCATTGGCCCACGTGTCCTCCTTCTTCCGTCTTCCTATAAATAGGAGGAGTTTGAAGAGAGAGAAGGCTTCTTTATTTTCTTCCTTCTTCCTCTTTTTTTTGAAAGGGACGTGGTCCCGAAATATGTAATACTTTTTTTCTTCCTTCAAATAAAGAGTACTTTCAATTCTACCCTTCATTTGTATTGCCTGCTGTGCTTGTGATATTGTGGTGATGTTCTCCCCCGCATAGGGGATATATTTGTGGACCTGTTACCCATGGAGTACCTTAGTTTTAGGTAGAGATAACAAGTTTTGGTCAAGATACCTGAAGCAGCCATAGCAAAGTGGTCATGGGTGCTCTTGGTATTGAGAAAAGGAATGCCGTAGAGCAGCTGGGCTCCTGGGACATGATGAGATTGTAGGTTTGTGTTAAGACGCTTAGTTGACGATATTTGTGGGCCTATTATCCTTGGCGTACCCTGGTTTAGGATACGGATAATAGGATGAAGGAGGACCGACATACTTGCTCAGAGGTAACGAGGACATGGCAAGTAGGAAAGTTTTTTAAACGTAGAGTCTTCCTACTCAGAGGTAATGAGTACATGGCAGGAGTAAACTCGACGGAGGGTATTGGTGGTCAATAGAGGACATTTGTGGTCAACAGAGGACATTTGTGGTCAACAGCGGACATTTGTGGTCAACAGCGGACATTTGTTGACCCATTACCCTTGGCGTACTCCGGTTGTGGGTACAGGTAATAGGTCGAAAGGGGATCATCATACTTACTCAGAGGTAATGAGGACATGGCAAGTATGAAAGTTTCTTCGACGGAGCCTTCCCATTCAGAGGTAATGAGGACATGACAGGAGTGGTCTCAATGAAGGAGGGCACATAGAATAACTCAGAGGTAATGAGGACATGGAAGTTCTATGTAAGGGGTAATTTGTTTTTGGCGAAAATGGGACGACTCAGAGGTGATGAGGACATGGCCGTCTTGGAAGTTTGTGGACCCGTTACCCTTGTTGTGCACTGGGAGTGCAGGTAGTGGATCATGAGGGAGGATCTCTTGTAGAAAGAAAGTTCAGCGGTATGGTTATACATGACTTTCTTTCAAAAGAGTGACCGGGATGTAAGTTCAGGGGTACCAACGGGTACTTAACTCGACAATCCATGAATGTTGGAATCAAAGTGTAAGTTCAGAGGTACCAACGGGTACATGACTTGGTAATTTGGAGAATGGTGAGTATGAGTTCAGCGGTACCAGCGGGTACATGACTCGGAAATCTGAAAAATGATAAGGGTGAGTTCAGTGGTATCAGCGGATACATGACTCAAAAATCTGGAAAATTGTGGGGGTGAGTTCAGTGGTACCATCGGGTACGTGACTCGATGATCTGGAAAATTATGGGGGTGAGTTCAGTGGTACCAGCAGGTACGTGACTCGATGATCTGGAAAATTATGGGGGTGAGTTCAGTGGTACCAGCGGGTACGTGACTCGATGATCTGGAGAATATTGTTTAGACATAATATTTCTTCAGGAACTTGCCATTGACGGGCAACATAAGCAAGTCTCCATTTTACTTGGTGAGACGGTAAGCGCCGTTGGAGAACACGGCCTCGATGACAAATGGACCTTTCCATTTCGGCTGGAACTTGCCGGCGGTCTTGTGAGTCATGACCATTGGCCTCCGGACTGCCAGAACAAGATCGCCCACTTGGAATGTTCTGATTTTGACCTTCTTGTTGAAGGCTCCTGAGATGCGTGCTTGGTATAGCTCGATCCTTTGTTGAGCTAGGAGGCGCTTTTCATCTAAGGCCTCTAACTCTTGTAGTCGACGTCGGTAGTTGTCATCCGTCGTCAATTGATAAGTGAGGGCAACGCGGAGTGAGGATATTTGAGTCTCTAATGGGAGAACTGCCTCACTCCCGTACACTAGAGAGAATGGCGTATTCCCGGTGGCTGTTCGAACTGTGGTGCGATAAGCCCATAAGCATTCGTCGAGCTTCTCATTCCAGTCGCGTTTGTTGGAGGAGACAAACTTCTTGAGGAGTTTGATGATTGTTTTGTTGAATGCCTCTGCCAACCCGTTCGCTGTCGGGTTGTATGGTGTCGAAGCGATATTCTGAATACGGTACTTATCGTAAAACCGATAGAATGTGTGGCTGGCAAACTGTGGACCATTATCATGGATGATCCTTCGGGGTAGTCCAAAGCGGTAGATGATGTGATGCCTAACGAAGCTGATCACGTTTGAAGTCTTAACTTCTGCGAGTGGGACAGCTTCTGCCCATTTGGAGAAGTAATTCGTGATCGCAAGTATGAAGCGATGTCCTCGGGAGGAAGGTGGGGTGATTGGACCAATGATATCCATTCCCCATGCTTCGAATGGCCAGGACGCCACCGTCGGATGTAGAAACTCGGATGGTTGGTGAATGAAGTCCGCATGGACTTGGCAGGCTTTGCATTTTCTAGCATAATCTATCGCATCTGCCACCATTGTGGGCCAATAGTAGCCCATTCGGCGAAGGCGATCTTGTAGTTTTGGACCGAGCTGGTGGGCCCCGCAGATACCGTCATGAGCTTCTCGTACGGCTTCTTTGGCTTCTGCATTTGACAGACACCAAAGCAGTAATCCATCGTAGGAGCGGCGATACAGCATTTTCGTCTCTGTATCGTAGAAGAATCTGAGAGAACGCCTTCTGATAGAAGTGGCTTCCTTTAGGTTCTCGGGCAGGATGTCATAGACGACGAAGTCGATGAATGGTTGTCTCCAATCTGGGGCATCCTCGATCATCTGTGCGGAATAACTCGCCACGAATTGAACGTTGTTCTTGGGGCAGACCAGTTCGTGGCCTATTACGTCAACCGAATGATGAGCGTGGTTCGGCACCGCTAAGGAAGCAGCAAGGCCTGCTAGGGCATCGGCTTCGATATTTTGGAGTCTGGGGACATATTCGATGAAGAACCCCTCAAACGACGAGATGATGTCAATCGCTATTTGGTGATAAGGGATCATGTCTTCATGGCGGACCTCGTATGAGCCCCGGATCTGATTGACGATTAGTTGGGAGTCGCCGTATGCTTCAAGGTATTCTACCCCCAGCTCTCTTGCAAGTTGGAGGCCAATGACTAGAGCGTTGTACTCGGCCACATTGTTAGAGTAGGGCTCTATGAGGGAATAAGCACGGTTGATCACCAATCCAGAAGGGAAGACCAACACTACTCCGACCCCGATGACTATATTGCCTTTAGGTCCGATCCTCGAAGCACCGTCGAAGAACATTCGCCATATAGCCTCGTGAGAGGTTGCATGCGAGTCGGCGACCTCATCTGGGATCTCTTCATATATTCTGGAGGACTCCGAGTCTGGGTGGGCTGCTAAGAAGTCTACCAGGGCTTGACCTTTGACGGCCTTTTGTGGGACGAAGGTCATATGATAAGGGGACAGCAATATTGCTCAAGTAGCGAGGCGAGAGCTGAGTGCCCCTGGTTTAGTCATGAGGACTCTGAGAGGGTTGACTCATGATATCATATGTATGGTTTGTCCTGTAACATAGTGTCGCGTCTTCTGAATGACGAACACCAAGGCGAGGCATTCCTTCTCAACCACGGTGTATCGGTGCTCGGGTCCAACCATCATTCGGCTGAGATAGTATATAGCTTGTTCATGACCTGCATCGTTGTTTTGTGCCAACAGAGCACCGAGGAAGTGTTCCATTGCTCGTACGTAGAGCAGGAACAGTTTTCCGGCAACTGGGCCACCAGGACTTGGGATTTGACAAATATTCTTTGATGTTGTCGAAGGCACGCTGGCATTCCTCGTCCCATACGAATGAGACTCATTTCTTCATGAGGTGTGTGAACGGTCGGCATCGCCCGGAGAGGTTAGAAATGAACCTCCTGATGTAAGCTAGCCTCCCTTGGAGGCCTCTAAGTTCGTGAAGATTTCTCGGGGGACCCATCTCTATGATTTCCTTCGTTTTCTCAGGGTCTACATGAATGCCCTGAGCGGTGATAATAAATCCCAAGAACTTCCCGCTGGATACGCCCAAGAAGGATTTCGTAGGGTTCATTTTCAGATTGTGGGCTCTCATCAGGTCGAATACCTTCATCAGGTCCTGCAGATGATCTTCTTTACAGCGACTCTTGACGGCGATGTCATCGACATAGCATTCTACCGTCTTGCGCAAGTGTTCTCTGAAAATGATACTCATGGCTCGTTGATATGTGGCACCAGCATTCTTTAGACCGAAAGGCATGACTATGTAGCAGTATGTGCCAATCGGTGTTCGGAATGATGTGTGCTTTTCGTCGTCGGGAAACATCTTAATTTGGTTGTACCCCGAGAATCCATCCATGAATGACATACGTTCGAAGCCGCATGTGTTGTCGATCATGATGTTTGTGATAGGGAGGGGGAATTCGTATTTCAGGCATGCCTCATTCAGATTGCAGAAGTCAATGCAGATTCGGATCTTCCCATTCTTCTTGAGGACTGGAACAATATTGGCAATCCAGTCAGGATGTTGCTCCTCACGAATGAAGCCGCTGGCTATTAGTTTGTTGACTTCGGCTTCGATCGCATCCATGACGCCTGGGCGGAAGCGTCATTGTTGCTGCTTGATTGGCTTTGCGTCCGGTCGTATGTTGAGCTTGTGGAGGGAAATATCGAGGTCTAACCCTGGCATGTCTTAATAACTCCATGCGAACACATCAATATATTCTTTGACAAGTCCTATTAGCGATTCTCGCTCTTCGTCTGTTAGGCTTTTACTGACGAAGATTGGTTTTGGAGAAGATTCGCTGCCGAGGTCAACCTGTATAACCTCATCTTCGGTAGGAGGTTCTCTCTGCTCGAACCGCTTTTCCCATTGCACATCCAACTGTTGGGCCCATGGCTCTAACTCGAGGATTTCAGGAATGTCTTCATCTTCTTCGTAAGCGTCGGCGAATGCCATATTGACTGACAGGACTTGTCTGAATATGTCTCCGATGCTTGTATTTGAATGAGAAGTTAGTGACCCGGTCGAATGTGACTGCCAGTCGCATTCCTCATCTGAACTTTCGGGGGTCGTCGGAGGCTGAGGAGGCCCCGGAGCGTCAGTGGTAGTGGGCGGATGATCATCAGTCGAGTTCTCAGCCACGGGTTGAGATTGTGCTCCAGATCGAGTAACAACGGCCGTGACTTCTTCCACATCTGTCGAGATGGTGTGACAGGATCTGACTTTTCCACTTCTCTTTTTGTGGATAGGAGGCGTCGTGGACTGAGTCATCTCGTGGACCAGGTCGGATGGACCCACATGATTTCTTCTCGCGATGTGGTGAGAGGTACTAGACCGGCAGCTTGATCTTGGGGAGGTGGAAGATTGGTAATCTTCATTGTCGCCAGAGGGATGGGAACCACCCCGTCTTGAGTTTCCGTCGGAGGGAAGCTGCCGAATTATACGGACACCATATTGGCTGCCACGGTTACCTCTTCGAAATTGATGGCCAGTGCATTCGAATCGATGAGGTTTTGGATGTACCATTTCAGTTGGTTGCAGTCGTGTGTAGCATGGTGTACATAGCGGTAGTAATGGCAGAACTTTAGGTTCTCCAGATCAGCCGGCCGAGGCTCCCGTCTTGGTGGAGGAAGCTAAATTCTATCTTCTTGTATGAGCATGTCCAAGATAGGCTTGACGTGGCCGTCTTCAAAAGAGTAAGTGATTTGAGGCCATTGTTTGTCTGCTGGTTGTGATTCGGGCTTCTGGACTGTGTCGGCCACCATAGCCTGCTTGCCTCTGTTGTCCCGATTGTTGGAGGGGCTACCCCTATTGTCGTTGTTGGTGTTGGGACGCTTGCCCTTGTTTTCTCCCTCTGAGACGTGCATCCCCAGTTGGCGAGCCTTTCTCAATCGTTCTTCGACACTTGTAGCACTGATGATAAAAGCCTTCCAGTCCTTGAATTGACTTTCGTCCATCCAGAGACTAATCATTGGGAGTAGTCTCTTTTGGAAAATTTCAATCAAGGAGGAATCTGGATTACCAGATGGTAACTTTATTGCGATTTGACGAAACCGCTCAATGTAATTCCTCGTCAACTCTTTCTCTCCTTGGACGACGTCCATGAGGGTAGACATTGTGACGTCCTGCCCTACCTCATAGAATCTCTGCAAGAATAAGCGTTTGAAGCCAGCGAAGGAGTGGATGCAGTTGTCTGGCAGGTTGCGGTACCAGTCGAAGGCGACTCCTTCCAATGCCCCGATGAATAATCGCGTGAGGATAGCGTCATCATGGGGCATATGGTCGGTGGTGACCTCGAAGTAAGTGATGTACCGACTTGCTGAGGTCTTGCCATCATATAGGTTAATATTGAACGGCTTATATCTTGGTGGGAACGGAACATCCCTCCATTCAGCAGGATATGGTTGCCGTATTCTGAAGTCTTGAGAGTTTTCTCGGGCATGGAACATGGCTCGGAGCTCCTGAACCTCTCTTCTTACTTCTCGGGCCTCGTCTGTCGCGGTGGGGGCCGTTATTTTGGAAGGATTATTGCCCGGGTTCGGTGCCGCTGAGTTCGAATCTATATTGACCGCGGGACCCGTGCTCGTTTGGCCAGGCGTCCCTCCTTACAGAGTTGGAAGGGTCGCTTTAATCTCATCTACAGACTTGACCAAATCAAGTAATATGGCTTCAAGACTATCAATGCGCTGGCGATCACTGGAACCACCTTGATTGCTGTCCATCATGAACACCGTCCTTACGTGAGGAGTGATGGAAGGAACGGTGGAGGATGTGCCCTCCGAGTCGTACCCGTGTACCGAGAAGTCATCGGGATATGTGGGAATATTGTCTTCTGGTTCGGACTCGGAGGGAGGAGTACCCCCAGCCTCAGAGTTTACTTCGTCTTGAGAGTCACGGGTGTCCTCGGGGACATCGGTGCCTGTCGTACCTGATGGAAGAATCGCTTCCCTGGGCTCGGCTCCTTGAAATATTGGATTGTTACGGATGTTCGGAGGAGTGCTACCTCCAACCCCCAACGATGTGGATGATGAATTTTCTACTGCAGCAGATTTTGTTTTTGAACGGGTATGTTAGAATACTCCGATGGAAGACAACCGTTTAGACGACAGTTTCTTAGCTGTAGTGGTTGATATCTTGGGACTGGAGATGCTTGTCTTTTTCCCCTTTCTTTTGGCGGGAACCTTCTGAGCGGAATTGCAGGAGACTACCGGAAGTGCCTCATCTTCTGAACTCGGATGCTGTAGTCTTTGGAAGACGGATGGCCGATCTTCTGTCATTGCTGCGTTGTTGCAACAGCAGTTGACGATGATTTGGGTGCAGCGATGTCCAAGCGAGGACTCTTTGCATGCCGGCACTCCTCTTCTTTCCTTACATTTGTGGAGGATCGCCTCCCGCAAGTCAGAAGAACCACTCTGTCCGTTTGCCGTCGGGAGCTGGACTCGAGCGGTTGTATACAACTTCCCATCCGAGGCCCGTGTGATAGTCAACGGGACGCCCCGATAGTCAGAGGTTGGGACAGCTGACTGTGCCTGATGAGCCCGTGCTGCCCTAGACTTCCTCCTTTTAGCACTTGCGGGTGCGTAATAGGAGGAGTCCAAGTTGAATGCCACAGAGTCTGGCTTATCATCCAGAGAACCATCAGGGTCAGGACCGTATGAGAGACGGTCGAAGATTGATCGAGAGAAGCGTGAAACGGACACTATGTGGCTAGAGTTTGGTACCGTGCAGGCTGTCTGCATGCGGTTATCTTCCGCTGTTGGATGAGTTGTTTTTGAGCGGCTAGGAGTCACGACCGTGCAGGCTGGCGGCATGCGGTTGGCAATTGTGGCCGCATGGGTTTTCTGCAAGCGATTGACTCCCGTAGCCACATGTGTTTCATCCATGTGATTGGCGACTGTAGCCGCATAAGCCATGCGGCTGACAGATGTGACCGCATGATTTTTTTTTATACGGCTAGCGGATGTGGCCGCGTGAGCTTTTTCCATGCGGCTAGCACCCCTATGCGGCTCGGTTCGCGTAGAGTTCCTCTTTGCCCCTGCAAGTCCAGCATCATAGTGTTTTCTTCTGCCGGACTTGGTGACAGCAGAGTTGTCTACGGTCTGAAGTGGGGCCGCAGAAGAGTCCTTCTCGCCGTCTTGAGCAACAGAGGGTATCCCGTCGGGGGCTTGGGGAGGAGCAAATGATTTTGGCCTCCACTCTCTGCGAGCCTTTGTCGTGTGGGTACGCTTCTGGACCGGGCCAGCGCTTCCTTCGGAGGGCATCTCTTCAAACGCCTGTTGGTCGAAGCGGACGACCATCTTTTGTTGCGTGGAGCCAAGTTTGGCTGCATCCGACTGCGTCACCAACTCCTCAGCCGTGGAGAAGTTTGTCTCCAGCAGAGTCGCCATCGTGTTTGCCATAAAATATAAAAGAACAGAACAATTATCGGAGGACCGGACTTTTACTTCACGTTACAAACTCGCTTGTACAAAGAAAGCCTAGGGACGAAAACGTAGGTACAGCAGTCTAAGTACAATTATTTATTTTAGATTCTGGAGGGTAACGATAGAGGCTTGGGAAGGCGACGACAGCCCTGCCTTACTCCTTGGACGATCGGTATGCAGCCTTGGCTCCTGTGAGAAGATGGTTGGCGTTGAGGAAGAAATGCTCTTTTTGCTCTCCTCGTGTTGCTCTTCTGGCTTCTTTCTCTCTCTGTGTATTTTCTCTCTGATTATTAGGGGGGAAGCTCTCTGTGTATGCCTCTCTGATAATGTATATCTTTACAAGAAAATGGCACCTTGCTATTTATAATAGTGGGATGTGATCATTAGGGTTGCCAATGATTAGCTCTTGGAGATGGCGGTGGCCTGTGGATTGGTCAATCCAGGCCGTTCGTTTTTGATTGTGACGAATCCGAGCCATTGAGTGTAGATTACACCAAATCCCCGCAGCAATTAATACTGATTGGAATAAATCTTCCTCATAATGATCTTCTGATGTCTGCGAATAAATTAGATTTATTCTCCTGCCACGTGTCCCAGATTATTGGGATTTGACCCAATCTTTGATTGCAATAAATCTGAGATATCAATCGGTTTAGGACACGTGTCCTAGGAGCCACTGGGGGGATCTGAACCACATGACGAGTGAGCCGCATATAATTTTGGGCCGCATATGGTTAGTGCCACGTGTCTGGGCTGCCTAGGTAGCGGCCCTCACTTGAGCCTTTGAACCTCAGGGAGGTAATCATTGTGAGTCGCATAGGGATACATCCACCTGAGCCGCATGGAGATGATCCTCTTGAACTGCATGAGAAGTTTTTACTTGAGCCGCATGTGGATTTCTCGGCCTGAGACGCATAGGACAGATTCATTCTGAACCGCATGAGAAGTCTTTGCTCGAGCCACATGAGGATTTCTCGGCCTGAGCTGCATAGGACGGATTCATTCTGAACCGCATGAGAAGTCTTTGCTAGAGCCGTATGAGGATTTCTCGGCCTGAGCCGCATAGGACGGATTCATTCTGAACCGCATGAGAAGTTTTTGCTCGAGCCGCATGAGGCTTTCTCGGCCTGAGCCGCATAGGACGGATTCATTCTGAACCGCATGACGAGTGAGCCGCATACGAACGCCCACGTGGCAAGGCCATGTGGCATTTTTTATGGCTCTCGGGGGATTTGTGTCAGAGATCTCTTTTCTCTTCCCTAGAAATTCGTCATTATGACAGAGTCATAATTACTTCTTCTTCTTTTTTGTCAGGGCTGTCACTTTTTCAGAGTTGTCAACCGTCAAGCAATTAATGCGAGAGGGCAGAGGAGAGGGCTGTCCTGCCACGTGTCTTCTGAGCCGCATGGGATGTCTTGGACCGCATAGCCCCTTATGCCGCATGACTCTCTGAGCCGTATGGGCTTTCTGAGCCGCATGGGGTTCTTTGGCCGTATGAGTCATTTTCTTTAATATTTTCCATGCTTCTACACTTCTCAGACAAGGAAGATGCGTCGACGGAGCAGGGGCACATCTAACGCCCTGCGCAGCAACTCTGATGCGCCACAGAAGGTTTCTTTCTTTGACAGACTCACTCACTGTCGTCGCGAGGAGAATTTGGACTCTAAGTACTATGCAACCCAGCGGGCTGGTATGAAGAAGTCCAAGGCAGCACGGGCCATGCGCCCCAAACGTGCTATGCCTGCAGCAAACCAGAAGCATGCGCTCATAATCATGCGTACTGCTGATGGTAAGCTGTATAAGGTCGACTCGGGTGCTTCTGCGGCAGAAATGAGCCAACCTTCAAAGTCCTTGCATCACTTGGGCGCATCTGTTGCGTTCACAACCAAGTCGAGCAAGGCAAGCTCTGTGGTCTTGAACCCCAGCGCCTACATAGGATATACGTCTGTGGCTGGTTCAAGTCACTGTAAATGTTGTACCCCTACTACTGATCTGAGCGCATCTTCTGCGTTGGTTTAGGGGGCGCAACAATCACCTGACCATCCCGGCGCTTGGCCTTGCCATGCGCCTGATGGGGGTGCGAAGGTGGCACTCTCCCCTAATGATTTGCGTAATGTGATCCGTCACAAGCGCCGATCAGGAGAGTCGACTGACAAGCACAATGCGCCCCTCACAGGGCACACCTGTGCTGTAGTCACCATCAACTGTTGTTGCAAAATAGCAGTCCCACCATCAAGGCAGTCGGTGTTCCAGTGGCTGCAATCATCAACACCTCTCCAACGTCGTCTCGGGAAGAAGGTGTCAACTGAAGTGGAGCCAGAACTAAAGGTTGCTTCTTGCAACGTAGTCTCCAACTCCCCATTAATTTAGAAGGCGACTGGCAGCTCCTCGACTTTGTCCTCATCTAAGAGCCAGTCGAGGAAGACCAAGACGATTGTCCCATCCTCAGGAGTGTTTGAGGGCACTCGGAGAAGAAAGAAGATCTCAGAGGAAGCTGGGGGTAGTCAAGCCCCTGTGGGTCTTCATCCAGGAGACGAAGCCAACCTCCCGGACATAGCTAGGGGTAGTCAAGCCCCTGTGGATCTTCATCCTGGAGACGAAGTCAGCCTCCCGGACATAACTGGGGGTAGTCAAGCCCCTGTGGATTTGCGTCTCGAAGACGAAGAAGTCCTCCAAGACAGAACTGGGGGTAGTCAGGCCCTTGCTGATACTTCTCCCGAAGACAAAGGTGTCCTCCAGAACATAGCTGGGGGTAGCCAAGACGAAGCTCCGGAGGAAGTTCCTCTTCTACAAGAGAGCGAAGCCGAAAGCGAAGCCTCAACCGATCCATCCACTTCCAGTCGCGTCATGACGATGTACATGACGGGAGCTGGTGATGCGGAGTCAGATGCGCCGCCAGTAGATCTCGTCTAGCGCATGGATACCTTGGAGGGAGGACTCAAAACCCTCTCTGCCTCCATGCAAACACTGACTCAAACAGTGTTTAAGATGCGGTCAGCTTTGGCCAGGGCACCGTCTACCGGTCCTGACCCAGGGGCCAATGGAGAATCAAGTGTACCCCTTCAACGGGTATCCTTGGATACAGATTATCGTGAAGCACCTCGGACGTCGGAGCCATCAAATGCTCAACTCCAAGCTGTACCACCTTCCCCAACTCTCAGCTCCACGGAAGACGTGGTTGAGATGATCAGGGACTTGCGCGAGCGCTTTGAGTCCAAGAACATACAAGAGGAGCGCCAGAAAATGGGGATCCCATAACCATACCCCCTCGAATGGAACAAAGTGGTTTATCCTCCCAAGTATAAACCACAAACATTGACGCCATACGTCGGGAATGACTCTCCACACCGCTATCTGACGTACTTACAATCTCAAACGGAACATCTTCCGAAGGAAGAAGCACTACTCACCAGCATATTTTTCGGGGCACTGAAAGGAGTGGCTTACGACTGGTACTGCAGTCTCCACGACAACTCCATATCTTCTTTTGATGACTTGACGCGTCTCTTCCTCAATCGTTTCTTCGACGGAGGGAAGGACATGACAATGGCGTCCCTCATAGAGATACGTCAGAAGGAGAAGGAAATGGTTCGGGCATTCATCGAATGGTTCCGACAAGCCTGCTTCAGACTGCCCCCGGGTATGCCAGAACATGCACTCCTATCCTCCTGCAGCATGAACATGCTGCCTGCGATTAAACTCTGGCTTAACTCCACTCTTCCTTCCGACTGGAGTTCATTGATCATCAAGGCTGAAGCAGCAGAAAAGAAGGCGTCCAATGCTCATCTTCTAGGAGTCAGTTTCCCTGCCTTTGAGGACAAGGGAAAATGGCCTGCAGCCAACAACCCTGGACGAGAGACGAAGGAAAAGCAGGCGTTGACTGTCAACGCCTCTAAAGGTGCATCAGCACCTACTCAGAAGCCTCCACTTGCACCAAGGCCAAATGAGGTATACTCTTTCAACGATGAAGACACCCTGCAACTCTTCGACATATTGAAGCAGGGTGACAAGATCAAGTTGCCGGACCCAAAGCGTCCTGACGAGGTTGAGAGAGTGTACAATTCGAGGTACTGTCACTACCATCGGTTTATCGGACATCCAACTAAGGACTGCTACGTCCTTAAGAACTACATCCAGTGCATGATCAATGCGGATGTCATCTCCGTCGACTACGAGGAGAAAACGGTCTCGGCCAACCTGGTGTCACTCCAATTTGGCACCTTGCCGCCAACCACAACACAAGGTGGCGTCATCCCCATCCCAAAGGCGACAATGGAGGTGGTTAAACTACCATCTACTCATGACAACGTGAGTGGACTTATCCCACTCACCATATCCTGGGGAGAGGTCTTATGGGTTCACCCTGACCTCGTCTCCGAAGTTACTCAATCGGAGCTATGCTCTTCCTCCAAAACCAAGGGCAGGTAGATCAAGTCTTGCCGCATGGTCTCTTCCTCTGCGGAAGAGGCACTTCCTGTACAGACGCGTTCACATCAGAATGCCCAACCTGACGAAGCTGCCGTCGAGGTGTTGCCTCCTTGTACCATCCCTGCTGCCCAGGAAGAGGGCCCATCCAGGCCTCCAGCAGCCAATAAACAGAAGCATGTAGAGGCCCATTTCGATAAGCCTTTGCGAAAGGAGAATGCTTCGGGGCTAGCCAAGCCCTACAACTTTGACATACTGGCACAACTGGCCAGTACTCCTGCCCGCCTATCTCTGTTTGAGCTTCTTCGTATTTCCAGGGACACTAGTGAAGCTCTCTGTGAAGCCTTGAAGGATGTTGAATCTTTCATCAGTCAGGTCAAGCAGCCTGAGGATACCTCGACCACATGTGCATACTGCCATTGTGCTGATGAAGTTATTCCCAACATAACCTTCGCCCAACAAGACATGCTGCTCAAGCACAACCGACACAACAGGCCACTGTATTATACAGGGTATGTCGGTTCCGTCAAGGTGAAGCGGATTCAGATTGATCCAGGGTCTTCCCTCAGCATCATCCCGAAGACGCTGCTCTCAACACTGGGGATCCGAATGTACCATCTGGCGTCTTCCAATACTATAATTAGCGGTTTCAATGCTAGCAAAAGTGAACCGCTGGGTAAAATATGGCTGAAATGTCATATCGGTAACCTCCGAACCGAGGTGACTTGCTATGTCGTGGACGCTGACGTCAACTACAACCTCCTACTAGGTCGTCTGTGGCTGCATGAGTACATGGTGGTGCCATCTACACTCCACCAATGTATGAAGTACGTGTCCACCAACGACATCATCTGGACAGAGTTTGCGGACATTGACCCTTTCAAGGGGGTCGAAGCCTACTTCACTGATTCTACCCTGTACAAGTCATCCGACGAAGGGGAAGCCAATGATGCTGACGATGAAGCAGAAATGGCAGCAGAGCCGGACATGGAGCCAGAGATTTTCCCGACGCTCCTTTGAAAATTCGACTCAAAGGGAAACCGCCTCAGATGCTGCCTCCCATGACCATCAAGCTACCTGGAAAAGCACCAACTGCTCTAGGTAGAAAACCTACTGAAGCTCTCTTGAAGATACGGCTCAAGGGAAAGCCGCCTCAAACATCGGCTCCCCTTGTGGCAAAACTACAGGGGAAGGCACCGATCACTGAAGGCGCATTTGAGGCACCTCTGAAGGTGCGTCTTAAAGGCAAGCCTCCGCAATCATCCATTTCATCCAAGCTGCCAGAGAAGGCCCACATAGCCCTCTCAGACCCTAAGGTCAAAGCTGTGGTGGACTCTCCCGAACCAACCCCAGTACTCACAGATGAAGAGCTAGGGGAATACATATCTGCTGATGTAGATGCACCCTCTCTGGACAATGTAATTCTGCGAAACAAAATCTCGTATTTCATCAATAATAGAGTATATTTTAATTATTCTAGTCTTCCACATTGGAATGCCATGTATACATTAGATAATGTTCTACGGTCATTGTAAACACAAATAACGACCGTCAATCATGTAAATCGAGTAGTCCCGTCCCAAGGGGTCCGTTTCGTAGTCCCATCGCGGAATCGAGACGAAGAATCCATCATCTTCGGCAAAGTCGAGCATCATCAAGACCTCCCGCCACTCGAGCAAGAACCAGATACCGGCAGAATACAAGTTTATCGGTACACGGACAAGGCATAGTACCTCATCCAAAAGATGGGTTACGATCTAAAAAGCAACAAAGGCCTGAACTACGGCAAGGGTCGACATCTTCCTCTCCGGCTCCCAACACCTAAAGGAAAGCCGCAGGACTACTATTATCGAACTCGACGGGGGGTGGGCTATGTCACGCCACCGGCAACTCCAGAGAGTTCGGAGGCAGAAGAAGCAGAACATTTTCATTCATCCGAAGCATCAACCTGGGATTCCGATACCAGTATCGGCTCAGTCTTCAAGAAGGTGCTATCAGTCAACATGGCATCTGCACAATCTCAAGAAGATGAAGACGAAGACCAAACGCCGGGATTCTTCGAGGAAGAACCTTGGGCTCAACGCCTAGGAGCGCAGTGGGAGTCTCATTTTGAATTACGCGAACCCCCTACCGAAGACGAAGTCGAGCAGATCGACCTTGGGGATGGATCTTCTTCCAAACCCATCTTCGTCAGCAAGAGTCTAAAGGGACCAGACCGGGAATCTTTAATCCAACTGGCTAAAGATTATATCAACGTCTTCGCCTAGAGCTACGAAGATATACCGGGACTTGATCTCCAGATCGTGATGCATATGCTTAACATCTTACCTGATGCCAAGCCTATAAAGCAGCAACAGCGACGTTTTCGTCCTGACATCATGAACGCTATCGATCAAGAGGTAGACAAACTCCTGACTAGTAGATTTATCCGTGAAGAACAACACCCGGATTGGGTGGCCAACGTCGTCCCTGTCACCAAAAAGAATGGAAAGATACGGGTCTGCATTGACTTCAGAGATCTCAATGTTGCTTGCCCGAAAGATGAGTTCCCACTTCCGATCACCGACGTAATGATCGATAATACATGTGGCTTCGAAAGCATGTCTTTATGGACGGGTATTCGGGATACAACCAAATCAAAATGCTCCCCGATGATACAAAGCACACGTCATTCAGGACGCCGAAAGGGGTTTTCTGCTACACAGTGATGCCCTTCGGCTTGAAGAAAGCTGGTGCTACATACCAACGAGCTATGAGTACTATATTCCGTCAACATCTTCGCAAAACAATCGAATGCTATGTTTATGATATCGCTGTCAAGAGCCCTCTCAAAGGTGATCACCTACAAGACCTAAAGACAGTCTTCGATTTCATGCGAGCGCATCAACTCAAGATGAACCCCGCTAAATCCTTCCATGGGGTTTCTAGCGGAAAGTCTTGGGCTTCATTATCACAGCTAAAGGCATTCATGTCGATCCCGAGAAGACCAAGGCCATCCTTGACATGGACCCTCCGAAGAATCTTCGAGAACTTCGAGGCCTGCAAGGGCGTCTGGCATACATCCGAAGGTTTATAGCAAACCTTTCCGGAAAATGCCAACCCTTCACCCAGCTCATGAAGAAGGGAGTCTCCTACGTCTGGACAGAGGAATGCCATAAAGCTTTCGATGATATCAAGGCTTACTTGATGAGTCCGCTAGTCCTGGTGGCACCCGTCGCAGGCAAACCATTTCTCCTCTATGTTCGTGCCATGGATCATTCCCTCGGCGCTCTGCTGGCTCAGAACAGCGATGCAGGCTACGAGTAAGCTATCTACTACCTCAGTAGGACACTGATCGGGGCCGAACACCGGTACATCCCCGTTGAAAAGGAGTGTTTGGCTTTGGTATTTGCCATCCAGACGACTCGCCATTATGTCTCGGGCCAGACAATTCATGTCATCTCCCGAGTCAATTTGCTCAGGGTTCTCATGAGAAAGCCAGGATCATTGAACTCCCGGCTAGCTACATGGGCGATCCTGTTGACGTCATACAACATGGTGTTCGTTCCACAAAAAGCCGTCAAAGGTCAAGCTCTGGCCGACTTTTTAGCTGCACACCCCATCCCAGAGTCCTCCAGACTCTATGAAGACATCCTGGATGAGGTCCAAGAATCAAACGTCACTGAAGAAAGCTCCGTTTGACGAATGTTTTTTGATGGCGCTTCAAGAACAGGCCCCAAAGGCCAAATTATCGCCGGAGTGGGGGTAGTCTTAGTCTCCCCCGATCAGCTGGTCATCCAGCGTGCTTACTCCCTTTCGAAGTCAAGCTCCAACAATGTTGCCAAGTACAACGCTCTCATCATGGGACTCCAGCTGGCGCAACAGCTGGGGGTGGATCATCTGGAAGCCTACGGCGACTCAAAACTCGTCGTTAACCAGATCAGAGGGCAATACGAAGTTCACCATGAAGATCTGGTTCCTTACCATGAAGTTGTATTGAAGATTATTTCAACCTACACCAAGTTCTTCATAGAACACGTACCTCGGTTACAAAGCCTGGAGGCTGACGCTCTGGCTGGCCTCGTAGCCTCATTGGCAGCACCCCTCGGGGCTCAACACTACGTCACGGTAGTTGGTCGAGACTTGGTCTGTCCTAAAAATAACCTATGCTCACAAATGGCCCATGCCATGTCAGCAAGTGCTGGTGTTAATGTCCGAGAATGGAGGTTCCCGTTCATCGACTTCGCTGTCTACGAAATTCTCCCAGAAGACCCGAAGAAGGCCGTCTCAGTCAGGAGGCGTTCCCTTCGATTCTATTATGATACAGCTACTAAAATGCTGTACCGACGCTCCTATGACGGACTTCTCCTTCGATGCTTGTCCAACGAAGAAGCAGCCGAAGCCCTTCGAGAAGCTCATGATGGAACTTGTGGGGCTCATCAACCTGGCCCTAGGTTGCAGGATCGACTGTGACGTATGGGTTACTACTGGCCAACCATGGCAGTCGACGCCGTTGACTATGCTAAAAAGTGCCATGCATGCCAGCTTTACGCCGATTTTATCTATACACCGTCGGAACCACTACATCCTACGGTCGTCTCTTGGCCCTTCGAAGCTTGGGGCATGGACATTGTAGGACCGATCACGCCTCCATCATCGAGGGGACACCACTTCATCCTAGCTATCACTGACAAATTCTCCAAATGGGCAGAAGCAGTTCCACTGGCGGAAGTGAAGAGCTCTAGGGTGATCAGCTTCATCAAGTATCATGTCATCTACCGTTTTGGTGTACCCCGTAGGATTATCCACGAAAATGGTCCTCAGTTCATCAGCCATGTTTTCAGCAGATTCTGTGACAATAATTGCATTCAGAACGTGGCATCAACCACCTACAATCCGGCAGCAAACGGGTTGGCCGAGGCGTTTAACAAGACTATCGTCAAGCTACTCAAAAAGGTCGTGTCATCCAACAAACGCGACTGGGACAAAAAGCTCGGCGAACGCCTTTGGGCCTACCGCACAATGGTACGGACTCCGACGGGCAACACACCATTCTCCTTAGTCTATGGGAGCGAAGTGGTACTACCTCTCGAGATCCAGATACCCTCACTCCGTGTAGCGATCACAAATCAACTAACAGAAGAAGACAATCAACGTCGCCGTCTGCGAGAATTAGAGGCACTTGACGAAAAATGTCTCCTAGCTCAGCAGCGCATCGAACTCTATCAAGCCCGTATATCACAGGCTTTCAACAAGAAGGTCAAACGGAGGACTTTCCAAGTAGGCGACCTGGTTCTGGCGGTCAGGAGGCCGATGTTGTTGACTCACAAAACACCAGAAAAGTTCGAGCCCAAATGGGAGGGACCTTTCATCATAAAGACGGTATACTTAAACGGTGCTTTTCGCCTCGCCCGATCAAACGGGGACTTGTTCATGATGTCCATCAACGGCAAGTTCCTAAAAAAGTACTACTCTTGACATCTTTCAGATATGTACTTCCACCTCTACCTAGCAAGGGAGTCAGTGGACCTGATCATCAGAGCTCTCATACACCTCCCTTTCACAAAAATCCTACGCTTTCGGAACCCAGTTGTTCAATTGCATTCTATCTCCAGTAGAAGGACAACCACGTCCACATTACCTCTGAGTAAACATCCCGTACAGACAACCCCTGTGCTGCCATACATCGATCGCAGAACTTCCATGTCCACATTACCTCTGAGTAGTTCCGCGTATCTCCTCCAGAGTTACTTCTACCACGTCCATAACACCTCTGAGTAGGAAGATTCCGACATTTGAACCCCATATTTGCCACGTCCACATTACCTCTGAGCAAATATATCGGTTCTCTCAAACTTATTATCTGTACCTAACAACCAAGGTGCGCAAAAGATAATAGTTCCACACAAATCACAAGTTCATGACAACAAAAGAGGAAGACACCACAAAATTCTTTATTTTTCTTTTATAAAAAGTAAAGAATTACATCCCAGTATATAACAAAAAAAAGGAAGAGAAGACTACAAATCCATAGGCATCATTGGGATTGGCGGACAGCTCTTCGATCCGACGCCTGAAGTCTGCAGCCCGAGTCTTTGCAGTCGCCATGACCCGGCGTTCAGCTTCCTGTCGCATCATTTCCACAGCCTCAGGAGCAGTATCGTTCTCGTGCTTGGCGTCCAACTCCTGCCGTTGGTGAGTCAGAGAAAGAATATGACGAGTAACAACTACCTCTTCTTCCTTGGACGAGATGTGCTTAGCCTGGGCCCGCTCAAGATCTAACATAAGTTGGGCCCTCTGGTCTTCTAGGAGGCGAATCCTGGCAGTAACCTCTGGTATACTTGCCTCCAGTGAGGCCCGCAGCTCCACCTGCTCCTGTGTGGATTGAGACAGTCTCTCTACTGTAGCCGCAGCAGCGGCCACCTCGCCGTTCCAGATGGCCACCGTGGCCTGATAAGGCGACTCAACCTCAGCTATCAACTTCTTCTGTTCTGCTTCTATCAGAGCAGAAAAGTCATTCCGCTGGATACTCTACAGTTCAGAAAGACGCTGGTCGAGCTCAACCACCGACTCCTCCAGAATTACAGCCATGTGATCGTGGCCACGGTACAAACGTATCAAACCAATGGAAGAGAGCGCCATGGCTTTCTCCATCGCAAAACTCCCATTTGCATTCAGCACCGCTGATACGCCCTTCTGCAGCATCTTGTACACGGATTCAACAATAAAATAAACGTACTCATCTGCATCAGCCAGCACTTGAGGCATCATGGCAGGAGTTGTAGGAGGTACGGTGATAGACGGCGGTCCTGAAGAAGACCCACCGACTTCAATCTGCGAGTCTGAAACCTCGGCATCAATGGACTCTCCCTCAACAGGGGCTTGAACTTCACCACTAGCCCGAGGAGCCAAGAGAGCGGAAGGTGCCGAGAGGGGCGTCAATATCGTACCCCAAGTAGAAGGAGCAACTGGGGGTTCCAGCAAACCCTTACCCTTCTCAAGCTCGGAGGCACCACCGACGTCAGGGGCTACCTCCTCCGTCTCCAACACACTATCAGCAGGCCGTACGGTACCTTCTGCCTCTGGCAAAGTAGCGAGATCAGCACTTGTTTCCTGACTCGGCTCCCCTGGAGTCAGGCTCGACGGACGAGTCTCATCTTCCTCACCGAATCCCTCTGCGGGGATAGAATCTGTCGCTACCTCCTGGTCGGTAGCCACCTTATCCTCCGCTGCTAAGTGTGGGGTAGGGCTTGGCAATACTGCAGTGGATCCCCCTCATCATTATAATGACGGGAATCAGCCCTCTCCTCTGCTTCAATCGTGTCTGTTTCTCCCGTAATAGGCTCACTCATCTCTGGAGGAACGTCATCTAAAGAAGACGAACTCCACTCCACTTTCTCATCTTGAAGCCCCGTATCTGTTGGATCCTCAATGTCAGAGGCCCCCATGGCGGATTGCACCCTTCCGGGAACTGCTGCATCCTTAGCTTCCCGCCCAACATAATCTGGAGATAATAAAATCTCCGCAGGAACGACATCGTCTGAATTCTCCTCCACGGAAGACATCACAATCGACGGAATGCTCTCTTCAGATGAGCCCGCCACCTCCTTTGGTCCGCTAGCACCCGATTTTGGAGTTCGGGGTCTCCTTTTCAGCGGCTCCTACAAAAAGAAAGCATTTGTCACAAAAACGGTGAAACTAACCAGAATATGTGGGACATCCTTACCTCCAAGGAGCTGAGTTTGTTAACACTACCGGTGACAATACCTTCTTCTGTCTCTTCGGCGCAGAAAAGCCAGCCTCTGTATCAGCACGTCTCTTCGGCTAATCGGCCGAGGTCTCTACCTGACCCCTCGTGGATATGGCAGGGATACCTCGATAACCCGCCTCTGGCGGGCTGTACGACCGAGCCTTCGCCAACAGGTTCCCGATCGCCTCTAATTGGGTGCTGGCAATGAAACTGGTCTCCCTATCATATCCAGGGGGCACGGTATTCATGGCACAGTAAAATTTGGCGGTCGAGAAAAGAATCGGCTGTCGAGGATTCTGAACAGGTAGCGTAAAGCGAGCTCCGATGCATCCGGCATTATAGTAATGCCAGGCCCGTGCACCGTCCAGCAAACTTCCTGTATACCCCAGGTTAATACTGGGGTTCTCCAACATCAATTGAGCATAGCCGAATTGTCGTGCAAAATGGCTCGGCAAATATGGTTCCAGGTAACACTGGTTTCTATTCCGATATACCAGATGGGACGGACGGATGCTTTGCAACCAGCGGAATCCCCATGGAGGCAGAGTTGTGGCATCTTCACCCAAATCTGTTAAGTCTTCGTTGGCCTTAAAACCCAAAAAGACGGGACCAACTTTGGTGATCTCCCACCCCTGAAGGTGGAATAAAACTTTCCTGCAAACAGGAACACCAGTATGAAACCAGCTCCTCTGGTGGAAACGGCGGAGGAATGCATCTCCGGTCCTATGGTCCTCTTTCGGGCCCGGGCTCATCACGTTGGGATGGTACAAAATTAACCACCCCATTAAATAATGAAACGGCAGTTCGACACGGTAAAAGTTGTCATTCCTACCTCGTTCATGAACGACATTTCCTACAAATTCTCGTAAACCTCGCAGCAAGTTACACACCATTGCGGGGAGTAGAGCCAGGCGATAGCCAAAAACCAACTTCACAGCTGGCATGATTAGGTTCCGTGTCACCCTCTCCACAGAGCCTGACCCGCCTGAAAAGACATAATCTCAGAGCCAAATCATCAGATTAGCAGCCAACACTGCTTTGGACGACATCCGATGAGTAAGGTGCCAGAAACAGCTATAGGAGCGTTCGTCCGACTGCCGGTCCTTATTTTCACAGGGACTCTTCTCACTTAGCCTGCTCATTTCAAAGAGCACCGCGGTACTGTAAAGCGCTGACGAAGTTGTAAACTAAGAGGGATTCTCCTTATCTTGCTCAAAGACATAGTCTCTCCAAGCAGTCACATGAGGTGTGACCCGCCCTTATCCCTCTTCTGCATATAATAATGATGACTCGCCACTTCCTTGAAGACGACCATCATCTCCTCTGCTTTGTCCCCCAGGACTTGGAACTCCTCATTGGTCGGGAAGTATTCTTCGTAAGGTTTCGATCCCCAAGGAAGCCTTGACACCACGTACATTTCATAAAGTGCGAGTCCCAGCTCCCCCACCGGAGTAAAGAAAGTCCCTGTCTGGGTGTTAAACATCTCCAGGAGCGCGAGGAACATATGCCTGTTGATGTCGACGCCTGCCTGGGTAGCACGGATTGCGAAAGTCAACCCAATCTCTCAGAGTTCGGTTCGAAACTGCGTCAGAACCCAGAGTATCAGCTTGTCCTACTTGGAAACATAGTAACACCAACCCTCTACCCGAAATTCACCTTTAGGGTATGACCGCTTCAACGACATCATACGATTTGCAAAAGTCGAAGCCCCAAAAGCAAATATGTTGGTAGGGACGTCACTATAAATGCTTCCAGGACGCAGAATCCGCCAAGTAAAAGAAGGCCCAGCCCGTACGACGGCCAAAGTATCCCTCTGATTGGAGGTAGCGTCGATCTTGATGGTGCCTGCCATCGTTCTCCCCTGAGACGGGGTTAGCTCCCAAGACTTCCTCCTCTTAGAAGCAAGGCGACAGAAAGCCGTCAAAGGCCATTGATGCTCAAGTTACATAACAGTCATATGCACCCCTTTTGCTGTAAAGAACCAATCTTACTTGATCTTTAGCACATTTGCTTCAGTAGAAGTAAGGCGATCCCCAAACAGGAACTCGGGCTTCAAGAAAGTCACATTATCAGAAATGGCAGATTTTAAAACGCCATGCTCTATCATCCGTTGGAGGAACCCATACTGTTGTTCCCGGATTTGGGTCATTCTCTCGGGAGGCTGATCCAGCATAATGGCAGCTTGGGCAAGATTTATCACCTCCTCGTTATAATCTACTCCCATCTGATAGAGGGCAGCGTCCAGAAGCACTTCATTCAAGAGCGGGACGGTCACCGACACTGGTGGTCAGCAAAAGAAGGCAAAAATTCAGATATGTTAGAAACAACAAAAGAATCTGAGCCACGTTCTCATCAGAAGCGCATACCCTGAACCAAGGCTCAGGCGCATCTGAAAAGAAGCTTCGGCGCATCATCAGGTTCTAAACCCATGCGCGTCAGCATTGAAGCTTCGGTACATCATCAGGGTCTAAACCCATGCGCGTCAGCAGTGAAGCTTCGACGCATCATCAGGGTCTAAACCCATGCGCGTCAGCAATGAAGTTTCGGCACATCATCAGGGTCTAAACCCATACGCGTAAGCAGTGAAGCTTCGGCGCATCATCAGGACTCAAGGTCCACGCGCGTCGGCGTATGTGAGTTCTAAAAATGGCCTACTCGAGTACGAAAAGATACGGTAAAGAATGATGAAACCCACCAATCACCGTCGGCCGAACGTCGATGGGCGTCCGGGGGACATCATCCACCGCAGCCTCCACAGGCTCTTTTCTTTTGCCTCATCCTCGGCCAGCGCCACCGCGAGGAGTCTTGGGAGCCATTTCATGAAAGAAAAAGTTAGGGTTTTTCGAAAGAAGAACTTTAGAGAAGAAGAAAGCAAAGAGGAGAAGAACTCTCTCCACTAAACGCCTATTTATAGGCTTGGGCATACGCGGAAACCGATGAGGAGTGGCATCAACCACCGCTTGGGGTTCTGCGAAATGATAACTGCAAATAATACAAAAAGATCATCATTGATCTTTTTGATTACTTCGAAGCGTTATTATTTGCATTAACTAAAAGGAGGATTCGCCCCATCACTGATGCGCGGAGTAAACATGCGCCCGAACAGTCATGCGCCCCGTTGAAGACACCACCATGCTTCTTATTCAAAGTATTCCAAAACTTGACAAAAAGTTTTAAAAACTTTGAAGGGGGTCTTGTAGAAGCATGGAATTTCAGGGCGCATCTATATGCCAGAATTCCTACGCGCTCAAATACTACTCAGAACATGCGCCAGGGAACTCAAACGAAGTAATTAGCACAGCAAACAACAAAAGCATAGACATCAAATCTATTACATGTCTAAAAGAAGCCTTTACAAAGAAGAATTTCTACAAAGAAAGACCCTAAGTCTACAGCTAGGCGCAGCAACTGCCATGCGCTTTCATTCAGGTGCATCTCGCCATGCGCTCTCAGTCAGGCACATTTCGTCAGCGTCTCAGTCTGGCGTATCACTTCAGCATCTCAGCCAGGCGTACATCTTCAGCATCTCAGTCAGCGCATCTCTTCAGAGTCTCAGTTATGCACATCATGAAGTCTCAGCATATGCGCTCCACTTTGACCCGATCGAATGCTTCGACTAATGAAGCATTTATTGAGCAGAACAGTAGTGGGCGATCAACCACACCCTAGCGGGAGGAAGGGCTCTCGAAAGCCCAAGGAAGAGGAGAGCACCGCAATCGATCCGTAGCAAAAGGAGGCTTTCAATACAACCAGAATGGGCAACACCCACTCTGACAGAAGAAAGAGCATCCAAAGCCGGGAGCACCGCAATTTTGATCTGCGGCTCTTCCAGCATAACGGGGATAAGGCTCGAGCATTTCGATCTTTGGATGCAACAGGCACCTTCCGCCTGCCTCAGAAGCCCTCGACCCCAACTTTTGGATGTAACAGTCACCTTCACGAGTATATGAATGAATACAAGGCATCGCATCTTCACCCTCAGGAGCATCTCGTCAACAAAATGTGCTCGAGCAAACAAGTTCATTCGGGAAGGCGTGAGAAAATGAGAGGCAAACTCTCTCGTTGCCACTATTTATAGGCCAGGCAAATCAAACCCATGCACCAAGTAGCGGGCTCTCCGAATCCCGTGCAATGAATTTGCATTAATGATGATGAACCTGACGCTTCAAATTCAGCCAAATCAAAACAACTATTTAAAATACTTAAAGAACACAAAGGTCGGACCAATAAACGTACGTCATGCAAAAAGATGCACCGGTAAGACAATGCACATCGTACAGACGTGCCCATCAGTTCCAAAGCGCCCCGTAAGAATGTGCCCAGCAAAGCACATATCTATGCGTCCTAATCAACGTGGATCCATGCGCCCATTTTGGCTCGTCACCTATCAAGCAATTAATGCTCAAGTGACAGAGTTGGTAGCACGTCCCCCGAGGACTGGACAGTTAGCAGCTTTTTCAGAAAATGAAGCGTCGCTGACATCAGCATCGTCATTACTTTCCTCCGACGGTTAGGACCCACTTGACCGACCAACCACTCGCATGCGCCTCCGCAGCCATGCGCCTGAAGACTCGTATGCGCCTCAAAAGCTGTGCACCCAGACTGGTTCGTGACTTCTGAAGGTTGTGAGCCAAAGTCTTCTCATGCGATCAATCACAGGCGCATCCTACCAGATCACTCTCCACCAAATCCGAGATCTTTGAGCCATGGACCTACGACAGCTGTCCTTTGACTCAATTCAGCCTATAAAGGGGTGCTAATTACCCAAGATTTCGGCAACTGAAAGATCCTCTTCCCTGCTACGTGCCAGACACGAAAGCAGCATGAAGGATTCAACCCACAAATGATGGTGCATCATCCATACGCCTCCCGCAGCTTCAACTACGTGGTATTCCCACGACCAGGCACATCCGACAAATGCGTGCATGAGTAGCCAGCGTGCAAAGCTATAAATAGAGGGATCATTTCTTTCTTACACAGACAGAGAGACACACCTACAGAAAGACCTTCAGACATACACAGTGAGAGAGGCAGATACAGACACTCAACGTCTTCTTCCTCTCCGCAAGCTCCAGCACCCAGAGCAACTCAGACCTTCAGAGAACCAAGAACCGTCGTCAGATCGTCAACGGAGTCAACGCATTACCACTTGCTCCATCGACAAAGGGACCCAGATAAACAAAAGTGTTCTCCTAGGACTACATCTAAGTCCTACATTGTAATACTATTCTGTTTGTAATTGAAATTGCAATAAAAAGATTTTAATGGCAAACAGCGACGAAGGGTAAGGGAGCGGCTTCTTCATCGACTGCGGCACCCCCAGTTCACCATAATGTTCACCCTGCCATTGCTGGTAAGATTGTTGGGAGAAAGCTACATGGACTCAAACCCTAACCATAACGGCTACGTCGTATGTTTATGCGCGAGCCCTTCTTCGTCTTCATGGAATTGTTCAAGTTCATTGTGATGATACTGTACTGTATGTGCCGTATGAGAGTCATCTTATGGTCGCATCAACACTTTACAAATTGGGCCGCATGAAGACCCATCGAACAGTGCCGCATAAGCTTTGTCTCGAACTGTGCCGCATGCGACCCTACCAAATTAGAGCTATATAAGCTCTGTAAAACTGGACCGCATAAGCACTCGCTAAACAGAGCCGTATGTGCTCACTTGAACTGGGCCGCATAAGCACCAGCTGAATCAGAGCCGTATAAGACCCCACCAAATCAGAACCGCATAAGCCCTGTTAAACTGGACCGCATAAGCACCCGCTAGACAGAGCCGCATGAGCTCACTTGAAATGTGCCGCATAGGTCCTGTTAAACTGGACCGCATAAGCACCTACTAGACAGAGCCGCATGAGCTCACTTGAAATGTGTCGCATAAGCACCCGCTGCATAAGCTCGGAATTACTAAGCAGTTTTCCCTGGCCATCTTCTAACTTATTTCTTTTGTCCTTTTTCCAATAAATCTGCCAGTCAATCAGGCAGGAGAACCCTTGGTGGGATCAGCCCAATCTGCTGTGGGTGTATGATTCGACCACATAGTCGAGCATGTGGTGAACCAGCTTCCTAAAAATGAGCCTACGGAGAGGCTGAGTGCTATCAAGAACTAGTCCTTCCACTTTCTCTGTGCCATGATGAACTCGGGGAAACTGGAGGAAGAATATCTGAAGCCTGCCTTCCACTTTGAGGATGCCCTGACGGTGAAGAACTCCCAAGTTCTGGATATATCTGAGAGCTGGAGTTTTGCCTCGGTTGGAATGGCGATCCATATTCCACAGATGGAGCGTCACTTCCCATTGTCATGGTTCAACATATTGTCAACCTAGCAGACAGATGGAGGATTCCTTGACTCCGAGTCGGTCTGGATGATTGTGGGAAACATTTATTATAATAATACTTAAGGTCAGTGCACGCAGGCAGGGTACCGGTCAGCTGCTATGTCATGGGGTTGGCCCCGGGCAATTTTATGAATGTACAGGGTTCTAATTTTACGTTCTCTCAAGCTGACACTTTCCTAAACTAACTTGCTCGGAAGGGGTCCTATCCCGTTGGTTGATTGTCGCTACCGAGTTGGATACACCCCCTCCCTTCGTGGACCAACCTGTCTACGTGGATCGTACGGAAATACGAGACTCTCTTGTACGAGATTAGACTCTACCATGCCATTCGGGGCACCAGCTATGGCTTGCCCATAAACAAGAAATTATTCATAGCTTTGCTGGAAATGTACAACTGCCGCATGGGGACTTTCTTTACACCCGTAGGGGAGATGGGGCTTCCTCTGCGCGAGATGCATGTAGTCTCCAAGCTGCCTTGGAGAGATAAAGTTTTTGAAGTGTATACTCCGACCAACGAAGAGTTCGAGGACCTGGAGAAATGGTTCCCGGGCTTCGTAGCTGTCTACCAGGAACTACTGTGTCATCACAGTACATGCCACCAGATATCCATCAAGAAGGACGACAACTCAAAAGGGAACGTTCCCCATACTAAGTCCTGGCTCACCTACCTTTTTAAGCTAGGTGCCTCAGGCCGGGTTTCTCCCCGCAGTCCTCAAACCCACGAGGAAATACAAAGCCAAGTGTCGACGGCCAAGAGATCGAGGACCACAGGCGACAGATTTAGGAGTCAAACTGACTCCTTTAGCTATTTTTACCAGGATACCCAGCCGATGTCTGAGAAGGCTCTCCTGGCTGGATTCCTGATGGTATGGCTGTGAAATTGTATGGTCTCGGGAGGGGCTGGTTCTATCGAGAGATCAGCCACAATTTTATCTTCCCTGCTGTAAAGCTGGTCTTCGGGGTCAGACTGGCTCTTCTCCCGGCCATGGTGTACAGCATACACCGTAGCCTTCGCGCTTTCTCGTCCAAGGTCATCGCCCATTATACTGCGAAGGACTTTGAACGCATTGAGCTGCCCTATCATTATCTGATGGGGTGGCTGTTGATGCGTTATCGGTCTTTGATAAGGCCTGGCCCCGAAGATGGCATAACTGCTGACGATGCCTTCGTCTTCCAGTATCGCCGCATGTCTTGGGAGTGCGATACCATGCACGCCTGTCGGACGGCACTTGCGAGAGTGGACAACTACGTTTTTTTATATCAGTTCCTCGGTTTACTACAACAGAATCAACGACGTCCATCTTGATGGTATTGGGCCTCCCCACTTCTTGTTCGGCAAGATGCTCCTTTGGTTGCACAATATTTGTCCTTCCCACTTGGTATACCGCAACCGCAACACTGTCTATTTGGAGCCTTACTTGCCCGGTAGGTTCTTTCGGCAGTTTGGGTATAGCCAGCTATTCTTGGATAGTCCCAACTCTTGTCTGGGTTTCGAAGTCAGCATCCTTGACGGTATCAGAGCCTGGCACTATTATAACACAGTTCACATCCGTACCAGCTTCTAGTTCCTGATGCTGGGTGTCAGGGGAGATCTTTTATCTAGCAGCTCAATACCATGTCATGGCGAACAAGCCTCATGTTGATTTCGACCCGGGTACCAGCTTTATCGTCGGTACTAGCTTGGCGGAGAAGCCCCAGGGGTCCAAGGCGAAGAAGAAGAATAAGCACACAGTCGCTGTGTCAGACTCGAAGTCTGCCAACATGGACGAAGAGGATGACGAGCATGAACATGATCCCGACAACTCTCTCCCTTCTGCAGATGAGGTGGTGGCAGATCAGCTGCCCGTTGTGCCGAGCTCTTTCCGAAAGCGAAGCAGGCTTGAGTCTGCTAGTGGCAACAGAACCTACTCCGTGAAATGGGCTGCAGTTAAGCCTCGTCGGCTGCTCATTAAGGAGAGAGACGAGGATATGGACGCCATTTCGGAGGTGAATTGAATTACAACCATCACCTTCTTTAGCTCTTCCTTTTCCTGATCTATGATCTAATCATTTTTCTTTTCTCTATAGGCGTCATAAGAGTCAGACTCTCGAGAGCCGGGTGCTGTTTCTGAAGTCAACCCGGCCCTGACCACTTTGATTAGTGATATGTGTGCCGAAATTATTTCTGCCGGGGTTCTCTCGGCGACGGCTGAGGGGTCTCACGTTCCTGAGGTCTCGACCCAGGATGACGTGGGCTCCGCTGAACCCGTCCCCGAGACTACTAAACTTCAGCAGGGTGATGCTGATCTAGTTGTATCTCCTTCCGGGGCGGCTGAGGCAGAAGAACCAGCTGAATTCGACTCGGGTGTCGCTAGCGAAGAGATTACGGCGGCTGTGAGTGAGCCTCAGCCACCGCAACTCTCCCCTAGTAAGATAAGCCAAGTCTTGACTAGTGAGAAGGCTCATTCGCTCTATCATCATATCCTTTGGATTAAGCTAATTGATGGTTACTCTGGACATACTGGTCCTGCTCCTTCACTACCAATGACGGACATTGTCAGGGTAGAGTTCGTCAGAGAGAGTGTGCCTCCTCCCCCTCCATCTTTTATTGAGGGACCTCCCGCTGAATTAATTTTGGGATAGTAGATGGCGGATGGCCGGGTCATGTAGAAATGGTCCCTGTACCTTCCTCTGTTCATTTGGCTCCGGGTGTCGACCTTTCCGCCATGTCAAGTCTCCAAGTCCTTCGGGCTGCGGAGGAGGAATTAGCCGCTATTGAAGCGTCTTTTCGCTCGGAACTCGCTTCCCTTGTGGCAGGGACATCAAGTTTCGGTACATCCTATTCGACATTGTCGGCCACTCTTCCTTTGACGTCGTCCACTTTAGAAGTCCTGGATGAATCGTCAAGGGATGTGGTCGACAGTTTCTATCGTCACCTGAGGCGAGGAGTTGAGGCTGCCTTGGAGAGGGAGATATCATTTGCCTTGGCCCGTCAGTGCGCCCGTGGCTAAATTGAAATCCTTAGAACCCTCCCTGGTGGGGCAGGAATAGTTGAGCTCCTGGAGCCCAAATTGCTAGAGGCTGATCAGCTTGTGGCCCAGTTTCAAATACTGCGTCAAGTTGATCCATCTTTGGCGATAGATCAGGAGCGTGCCTTCCTCATAACTGCCATGGAGAAGGTAAGGGTTGCTTGGGATACGACCAAGCCGACTATAATGAAGGACCTCCACACTCTGTCTCTGCAGTATGATCAGCTGAGCCACAGGGAAGAGGATTGCATGGCTCGGGAAGCGGCCACCTTTCGCGGGATAATCGACACAAAGGAACAGATCTTCGAGCTCCAGAGGAAATTGGCTTTCTTGGAATCTGAGCTCGAGGCTGCCCGTACAGATAAGGAGCTGATTGTTCAGGAGGCTGACAAAGTCACCCGAACTTCTGCTGACCTGGAGCGGGCTTTGAAGAAGCTTGAAGATGGCTAGCAGGCTCACGCACAACTGGATGACGTGGAGCGGTTGACTTAGGAGGCCGAGCGCCGGGCCAAGCAGCAATTTGAGCGGTCGACGGCCCAACTGAGGGATTGTCTCAGAGAATTATGTATTGCCGAACCATAGTCGGCCTTTCTATTTGACAGGGACGTGATCCCAAAAATGTGGTACTTTTTGACTTAAATAAACGACTTTGTTTGCATCATCTTTTATCTGTCGTGCTTGTACTGCATCTTTGGTATTATGTGTTTACCCCACTGGGGGACTATTTGTGGACCTATTACCACTACAACAAAAAACCCTTTTAATAATGCTCGACAAGACGTATTGATGACGCCTGATACCTAAGCGTTATCAAAGTTCAAAATACCTTTTTTCTATGACGGTTTTGACTAATTTTGGACTTTTTATAACGTTTATAAAACAAACCGTCATTAAAATTTTAGAGCGGTGGCAAACTTGTAATTAATAATCTTTCAACAAAACCCTTCACACCCGATCTTTTCCAGAGCTTCCCTCCTTTCCCATCCCCCTTATTCTTCATACTTCTTCTCAATTTTTTTCCTCCATAATAAAATTAGGGTTAGGGTTTGGGTCATGGTGGAAGAGGGGGCTCTGGCGAGGGCGTTCGTGGGGTCGGAGGAGGTGGTGGTGTCGAACGACAAGAAGAGGAAGGTGGTGAACTACTTCGTGAAGGACTCGGAGGGGAGGAGGTACTTCGTGAAGGACCGCTCGGCCCTCGTGTGGAGGAGGTCTTCGTCGCCGGAGGCGGCGCTTGGGGATGTTGGGTTTGGGTGCCTCAAGTGAAAGTCTAGGCGGGGAGTCGTCGATTGGCTCTCCGAAATTGTTACAGGTGAGTCGAAAATTTCTTTTTTTTGATTTTTTAGGATTTTTGGACGTGATTCTGTGGAAAGATTGGTTTTTTATTTGGTTTAGTTGATTGATTAGGTAGAAAACCGTGAAGGGGGAGGGATTAGGGTTTGGAGGGCGAGAAAATTTAGGGTTTAATGTGGATCTGTAGTCGTCCTCTACGACCGTCTCGTCTCCGACGAGGTCCTCTCGCTCGTCGGGGGCAGCGCCAGGATGCTCTACGTCGGGAAGACCGTTGGGTACCACAGCAGAACCCAGGACGAGATCCACCGCCTCCTCCTCGCCTTCGTCGAGGCATGTGCCAACGTCGTCAAGCTCAAATGAGGGGACCCTCTGGTAAATATTCCGTTCCGTTCCGTTCCATTGCTTTACATCTCTGATTTTGGTGGGCGTGACCTATTGAATGCTGAAGTGTCTGATACGTATCCAATTTCGACTTGGGAATTTTGATTAAGCGGGCACTCGGGTTGTCCAAATGAATTATCGAAGTTTTACATGCTAAAGGATTAGAGTATTTGCATGATAAAGCCAGACCTCCGGTTATTTAGCGTGACTTGAAATGCTCAAATATCTTACTCGGAGAGGGATATCATCCCAAGTTATCGGACTTTGGATTGGCAAAGCTTGGTCCTGTTGGTGATAATACTCGTGTATCAACAAGAATAATGGGCACTTACGGATATTGTGCACCTGAGTATGCAATGACCTTGCTTCCCAGAATTACGAATATTCTTGTGTGCTGTTATTTTTCTTTGTCATTGTATTTCATGTCATCTGACCAATGTCTATGTGACTATACAGTATTCAGTTAGTAAGAGGATCAGATATGGTTTGTTGAAAATAACTTTATTTGTTCTGGATTTAGGTTCCATTTAATTGCATTATACTGGCTGTCTAATTGCCCTTCCACATTAGGTTGGAAGGATACTGGAGAGGGGACAAAGGATGATCCTCGCACCCCCTGGTTTATTCTTTCGGCATGTTGGGCCTAGGCGAGTTTTATGCATCCTATATCCACACGTTCATTTACTATTTAGCTGAATTGGATACTTTCGAAGATCAACTATAGTTCAAAATACTACATTCAAACCTTGAGATGCTTCATCAAATATAGGTGCAATATTAAGAATAACACTTGATGTAATTTATTGCAGCTTATACCTTTAAATCATTTTTTTAAAGAAAACATTGTTTGATTGAAAGCATTGGAGGTTTTTTGTAAGTATGTATGGTTGAATTCCTCTTCGTTTTGTCAATAGATGGTCCATTTCTATTGTATGCTCCATTAACCAAAAAGGAACCCAATCCTGTACTGTGCATAATATGTTTGTTTCCTTCAAACTTAATTTAGCTAATTATTTGGCTTATATAAGTTGAAAAACTTTCATTATCTGTAGCCATTTCATCCTTTATATTGGTGTTTTGCAAATGTATTCTTTTCCACTACAGGTCAGGTCTTTATTTGAATTGTTCTTCAGTTTTCACATCATTTATATTTCTGTTTCCATTACAGACTGCATCATCACCTACACCTGATAAGAATTGATAACTGTGATGTAGCTGATGCTAGTGAAAGACTACTACAGGTCATATCATATGGATTCATAAGGAGAAGGGAAAAAAACTGTTAGCAAATTGTTCTTTATACAATCACGGAAGAGAAGTTCCCATCTCATCTTTAGTTATATTGTTTAAATTCTTGTTAGGTACCTTGCGGAGTTCCAGAAAGGTGCTGAGAGAAAAGAGGCAGCTGATAGCACTCTAGTGGCATACAAATCTGCTTAGGTCGACCCTTAATTATATTGATTTCTTCCTTTTTGCCACATAACATTCCTTTTTATATGTTGCAGATATATTTATACTTTGAACATGGATTCTGACCTTCCAGTTTCTCTTTTAAATTCTGCAACCGTTACACCATGTTAATTTAGGAATTTTTTGTTGTTGTTGTCTTGGTGTTAACAAGGGAGTAATCTAACTATCAGATTTTGTCATCAATAATATTTATCTGCTTTGGCCATTCTTTCCGGTCTGAGAATCAAGAACATTTCTTATTATATTTTGGTTTACCATAGTTGTCCTATATTTGGCCTAAAATTTGGACTGTTTGTTTGACGTGTAGGACATTGCGCTTGCTGATCTGACCCCAACTCATCCGATAAGGCTCGGCCTGGCGCTCAACTTTTTAGTATTCTACTATGAGATTTTGAACTCGCCAGACATTGCTTTCAAGCTTGCAAAGCAGGTTCGTTTCTGCATATAGTTTGGTTTACATAATACATATAGAATTAATTGATTGTTGAGTTGACAATAAAAGTTTAACCAGAATTACAGTATGGCGTACCTTGTAAGTGTAGATTGTTTTTTAATGCCCACTTTTTAAAATAAATATATCTTTGGTAAACATTATCGGAGTGATTAAGAATATTCATAGATGTTACAGTTTTATAAAGCGTGGATTCTGTGATACAGTTGTCGTGTCATGTTATGTCTATGTCAAGCATGTATTGGAAGCAACATGAACACACCAAATATACATGGGCATGGCAATATGGATTTAATTATTTGACCATGTCAGTATCATATATACCATTGTGTCTGATCATGCAAGAAAAAAATGCTTTTACCATATGCAATGAAATCTCTATTACCAATTTAATGATATTTCCTTATTTTAGTAAACAGGAATGATGTAGGATAGATAATTTAACCGTGTCACTAAAATATTTTTTTTTGTTAATTTGCAGGTCCTCTTCTCCTTTTAAAGTTTGAAAAATGTGTACAAGTCCTTCATTTCTTGCAATTTTTACATTATATTACAAAGTATATTGAACCTTATTTTTATCTTTTTTAGGGTTTTGCTACATGTTCTGTGGACAGTTTTGATGTGGCCAAGTTTTGATGTAGACAATTTTGGTAGTTGTAAATGTATATATGTATTTGGATATTCTATTTTGAAAATGTAATGAAGATGTTGATATGTACTCTATTTTGAGAAATGTAATAAAGATGGTGATATATAATGTTAAGTTTTTGGAATGTAATATATACTGTACAGTATAGAGCATTATAAATATGCTAATTTGAATAATATAAAGTGTTATAAATGTGCTGCATTGAGCCTATACATATTATCTATTCATGACGTTTTAAAATTGTTCTGAATTGTGCACTATATATTAACTAATCATAACGCTTTTATAGAAACTATTCATGACGGTTATTTTATGACGCTTTTAAAAAACATTTATAACACCCGTTTTCATAACGGTTGCAGTGGAAAAAAAAAGCGTCATGGTTCGTCATTAATGACGCTTTTTAGCCATCATTAAAAGGGTTTTTTCTTGTAGTGTACCCTTGGCATACCTTGGTTTTAGGTACGGATAATAAGTTTCATTAGGGATACCTAGAACGATTCCACGGTAAGGTGGCCATGGAAGTTCTTGGTATCGGAAAAAAGAATGTCATGGGGCAGCTGGGCCCTAGAGGCATGATGAGAAAGGAGCTGCATGTACTAGAGAACTTAGTACAAGATTTGTGGTCAACAGAGGACATTTGTGGTCAACAGAGGACATTTGTGGGCCTATTATCCTTGGCGTACCCTGGTTTTTTTTTCTGGTACGGATAATAAGTCGAAGGAAAACTAACATACTTACTCAGAGGTAATGAGGACGTGGCAAGTATGGGGGTTTTACCGTGGGGTCTTCCTGCTCAGAGGTAATGAGGACGTGGCAGGAGTGGACTTAGCGGAGGATACGTAGAACAACTCAGAGGTAATATGGATGTGGAAGTTCTATGCAGGGGGTGATTTGTTTTTTTTTTGGCAGAAAAGAAACAACTCAGAGGTAACATCGACGTGGTTGTTTCGGGAAATTTGTGGACCTGTTACCCTTTTTTATGCACGGAAAGTGCGGGTAGAAGATCATGAAGGAAATGCTCTTTTAGGGAGAAAGTTCAGAGGTATGATCATACGTGACTTACTACCCAAAAGATGCGATATAGATTCATCTGGAGTGACCAGAGTATAAGTTCAGCAGTACCTGCGGGTATATAACTCAACAATCTGGGAGATTTGGAGTCAGAGTGTAAGTTCAGCGGTACCAAAGGGTACATAACTCAACAATGTGGGAGATTTGAAGGATGTCATTTTAGACATAATACTTCTTCAGGAACTTGTCGTTGATAGACAACATGAGCAAGTCTCTGTTTTATTTTGCGAGACGGTAAGAACCATTGGAGAATACAGCCTCGATGACAAATGGGCCTTCCCACTTTCGCTGGAATTTGCCGGCAGTTTTGTGAGTCGTAACCATCGGCCTCCGAACTGCTAGAACAAGATCGCCCACTTGGAATGTTCTGATTTTAACCATCTTGTTAAAAGCTTCCGAGATACGTGCTTGGTACAACTCGATTCGTTCTTGAGCTAACAAGCGCTTCTCATCTAGAGCCTCCAACTCTTGTAACCGACGATGGTGATTATCATCCGTTGTCAATCGATAGGTGAGGGCGATACGGAGCGAGGGGATTTGAGTCTCCAGTAAGAGAACTGCCTCACTCCCATATACCAGAGAGAATGGTGTGTTCCCGGTGGCCGTCCGAACTGTAGTACGGTACGCCCATAAGCATTCGCCAAGCTTCTCATTCCAGTCGCGTTTGTTGGAAGACACAAACTTCTTGAGTAGCTTGATTATAGTTTTAATGAATGCTTCTGCCAACCCATTCGCTGCCGGATTGTATGGCATTGAAGCAATATTCTGGATTTGGTGTTTGTCGCCGAATCGATAGAAGGCGTGGCTTACAAACTGCGGACCGTTGTCGTGGATAATCCTTCGGGGCAGTCCAAAGCGATAGATGACGTGATGCTTGAGGAAGCTGATCATATTTGAAGTCTTCACTTCTGCCAGCGGAATAGCCTTCGCCTATTTGGAGAAGTAATCTGTGATTGTGAGTATAAAGCGATGTCCTCGGGACGAAGGCGGAGTTATCGGACCAATGATGTCCATTCTCCATGCTTCGAATGGCCAGGATGCCACCGTCGGTTATAAAAACTCGGATGGCTGGTGGATGAAATCTGCGTGGACTTGACAGGCTTTGTACTTTATTGCATAGTCTATCGTATCTGCAACCATCGTGGGCCAGTAATAGCCTATTCGGCGAAGGCGGTCTTGCAATTTTGGGCCAGGATGATGGGCCCCGCAGACGTCGTCGTAAGCTTCACGCACGGCTTCTTTGGCTTTTGTATTTGACAAACATCGAAGCAGTAATCCATCGTATGATCGTCGATACAGCATTTTTGTTTCCGTATCATAGAAGAATCTGAGGGAACGCCTTCTGATGGAAGTGGCTTCTTTTAGATTCTTCGGCAAGATGACGTAGACTACGAAATCAATGAATGGCTGTCTCCAGTCTGGTGCTTCATCGACCGTCTGAGCGGAATAACTCGTTACAAATTGAATGTTATACTTGGGACAGACCAATTCATGGCCTATCGTGTCCACCAAGTGATGAGCATGATTCGGAACCGCTAAGGAAGCGGCAAGACCTGCTAAGGCATCGGCTTCGATATTTTGGAGTCTGGGAACATGTTCTATGAAGAACCCTTCAAATGACGAAATGATGTTGATCGCTATTTGGTGATTGTGGATCATATCTTCATGGCGAACTTCGTATAAACTCTGGATCTGATTGACGATTAACTACGAATTGCCGTATGCTTCAAGATACTCTACCTCTAGCTCCTTTGCAAGTCGGAGGCCAATGACCAAAGCATTGTACTCAGCTACATTATTTGAACAGGGCTCCATAAGGGAGTAAGTCCGATTGATCACCAGCCCGGAGGGAGAAATCAGCACCACTCCGACTCCAGTGACGATGTTGCCCTTGGGCCCAGTTCTGGAAGCGCCGTCGAAGAACATTCGCCATACGGCATCATAAGAGGCCACATTTGAATTGGCGACCTCATCTAAAATCTCTTCGTCTATTCTGGTTGACTCCGAACCTGGATGTGCTGCTAAAAAGTCTGCCAGAGCTTGACCTTTAACAGCCTTCTGCGGGACGAAGATCATGTGGTAGGGAGACAATAATATCGCCCAGGTAGCGAGGCGAGAGATGTTACACCTGGCTTGGTCATGAGGAACCTGAGGGGGTTAACTCTTGATACGACATGGATGGTTTGTCCCGTGACGTAGTGTCGCATCTTCTGAATGGCGAACACTAGAGCAAGGCACTCCTTCTCTACGGCAGTGTATCGATGCTCAGGCCCCATCATCATTCGGCTGAGGTAATATATAGCTTGCTCATGGCCTGCATCATTGTTTTGTACTAGTAAAGCACCGAGAGAATGCTCCATTGCTCGCACATAGACCAGGAATGGTTTTCCAGCAACCGGGGCCTCCAGGACTGGAGGGTTCGACATATATTCTTTGATGCTGTCGAAGGCGTGCTGGCATTCTTCATCCCATACGAATGAAACGCCCTTCTTCATGAGGTGGGTGAATGGTCGACATCGCCCGGAGAGGTTAGAGATGAACCTCCTGATGTAAGCTATCCTCCCTTGAAGGCCTTGGAGTTTACGGAGATTTCTCGAGGGACCCATCTCCATGATTGCCTTCATTTTCTCAGGGTCTATGTGAATTCCCTGGGCAGTAATGATAAAACCTAGGAATTTTCCACTAGATATGCCCAAGAAGTATTTGGTAGGATTCATCTTCAAGTTGTGCGCTCGTATCAGGTCGAATATCGTCCTCAGATCCTGTAGATGGTCTCCCATAGAACGGCTTTTGACAGCTATGTCGTCGACGTAACACTCTACGGTCTTACGCAGGTGTTCTCTAAAAATGATGCTCATATCTCGTTGGTATGTGGCACCGATATTCTTTAAACCGAAGGGCATGATGGTGTAACAGTACACGCCAATAGGTATTCGAAATGATGTATGCTTCTCGTCGTCAGGAAACATCTTGATTTGGTTGTATCCTGAGAAGCCATCCATGAATGACATGCGCACAAAGCCACATGTGTTGTCGATCATGATGTCCGTGATGGGAAGAAGGAACTCATCTTTGGGACATGCTTCATTTAGATTTCGGAAGTAGATGCAAATTCGAATCTTTCCATTCTTCTTGAGGACTGGTACTATGTTGGCAACCCAATTTGGATGTTGCTCCTCCCGGATGAAGCCGCTGGCTATCAGTTTGTTGACCTCAGCTTCGATGGAGTTCATGATGTCCAGGCAGAACCGTCGTTGCTGTTGTTTGACCGGCTTTACGTCCGGACGAATGTTGAGCTTATGGAGTGCAACCTCGAGGTTTAGCCCTGGCATGTCTTCATAACTCCAGACGAACAGTCAATATATTCTTTGACGAGTTGCAGTAGCGATTCTCGCTCTTCGTCTGTCAGACTTTTGCTAACGAAGATTGGTTTTGTGGAAGACTCATTGCCGAGGTCAACTTGCATGACCTCATTTTCAGTAGGGGGCTTTCTTTGTTCGAACCGCTTTTCCTATTACGTATCTAGCTGTTGGGCCCACGGCTCTAACTTAAAAAGTTCATGAATGTCTTCATCTTCTTCATAGGTGTCGGCGAATGCTATATTGACAGATATGACTTGCCTGAATACGTCCCCAATGCTGACATCCGAATCAGAAGTTGGTGATCCGGTTGAGTGTGAATGCCAATCGCATTTCTCATCTGAGCTTTCAGGGGTCGTTGCAGGTGTAACATAACCTAGCCCACATCTGGTCTTGTTGTAGTAATCCCGTGGTTTCCCAGCCGGGACTAGTAACTGTAAGGGTAACTGCCGACCAGTGCCGTAATTTAAGCCTGGCGTAGTCTCCAGATCATACCCTTGTTTTTGCTTGAGATACTTGGATTGGGAGCTATACAAATAAAGGGGTAGTCTCCCGACGTTGGGTTCGAGATCGACTTCTTCTATCCTGAAGGGTTGTGGATCATTCTTCCGGCCGAAGATGATTGGATGGTCCTCTCCCTCGACTATGAAGCAGACGTCTTCCCCGGAAGTAAGTTGGTTCGCGGTGTAAACATTTGTCACATGTGTGTGTAGGTTGATGCCTATACCATGTTCCATGGCATACATTGTACAAAGCTTATTAAGCTCGAGGTAGTTCAAAGATAGCCCTTTATTGATGAAGTAAGGTATCTTTTCCAGTAGAATTATATCATCTGCAGATGGAACATCAGTATGAGCAGCTACATACTTGGTCAACTCTGACTCTTCTTCGGCCACCCCTTGTGTCAACGAAGACTGAAAGGATGACTTGGGCAGCTTAATCATCAGGGGCACCACTGGTGGAGCAGAACGTGGAGTCGTTGGCATACTAGCGACCCCCAGTTTGGTGCTCGGTACTGGGCAGGGAGTTGTTGGCTGGCTAGCAGTCCCCGGCTTAGCGCTCGGCTGCCGATTCATTCTGGGAAGACGAATCGTCATCGGCTTGACAGAGGGATTGAGCTCCTCTGTTTGTTGCTGGCTAGCTCTAGGCAGCCTGATTGTCAGTGGCACTGTCATAGGTCTGGGCGCTTGGCCAGACCTTGGCAGTCAGATTATCATCTGCCCCTCCTGTGCAGAGAGGCTGATTGTATCCTTACGCAGAGTGGCTGTAAGGGGTGCAGTTCTGCCAGGTTTGCGGGCTTGGAGGTAGATCGTCAGAGGTTCTTCCGATCCAGTTGCCACCTCAGTTTGAGCTTGAGTATCTCCTTCGACAAGGTGCCTTTTCGACTTCTCGTACAAGCATGAGTCTGAGTAGTAGGATTCGGACCCTTTAAAGGGATCGATGTCGACAAATTCTGTCCTCACGAAGCCGTGCTTGTCGATGTACTTGAAGTACTGGTGCAGTATGGAAGGCACGATCATGAAATCGTGTATCCAAGGACGCCCCAGAAGAATATTGTAGGAAGTGTCCGCATCTATGACATAACAGGTCACTTCTGACTGAAGGTCGCCGATTTGGCATTTCAGGCGAATCTTTTCGATCGGATAGCTTCTGCCTGAATTGAAACCGCTGATGGCAGTGCTTGTCGGCGTCAGGCGATGCATTCGAATGCGCAGATGGTGCAGCATGCTCTTCGGGATGATGCTTATGGAAGAACTGGGATCAATATGCTTCCGATCCACCTTGATGTCGTCAATGTATCCAGTATAATACAGAGGGCGATCGTGCAGGTTGGTCTTGATAAGCATGTCCTGCGGAATGAAGACAATATTGGGCATTGTACCTGTACAAGCGCTGTCCTGGAGATCTGCAGGCGAGCTCTCCCCAGTGAGATTGGACTGAGCCAGATATGCGTCGGCATTCTGGAGTGCCTCGCTCAGGGTGACGTGAATATCTTTGGAGAGTCTCAGGAGCTCGTATAACGACAATTTGGCCGGTGTGTTGGCCAATTGTGCCAAGATGTCAAAGTTGTAGGGCCTCTTCAGCCCATGAGGCACCTCTTTTCGGAGTGGTTTGTAAAAGCGAGTCTCCTTCGGCCTAGGCTTGTCGGTCGTCGGAGGATGAGAAGGTCCTGGAGCATCAGCAGTAGCCGGCTGATGATCTTCAGCCGAGTTACTCGGTGTAGGTTGGGATTGTGCACCCAACTGGGTGACGACAGCTGTAGCTTCTTCGACCTCTGCCAAGATTGTGCGACAGAATTTGACTTTCCCACTCTTCTTCTTGCTGGTGGAGGGTGGTGTAGACTGAGTCACTTCAGGTACCAGGTCCGGATGGACCCACATGACCTCTTCTCGTGATGTGGTAAGGGGCACTAGACCAGCTGCCTGGTCTCGAGGAGGTAGAAGATTAGCAACCTCCATTGTTGCCCGAGGGATGGGTACTACGCCGTCTTGAGTCTTTGTCGAAGAAAAGCTGCCAAACTGTACTGACACCATGTTGGCTGCCACGGTCATCTCTTCGAAATCATTAGCCAGGGCCTTAGAATCGATGAGATGCTGGATGTATCGCTTCAGTTGGAAGCAGTCTTGCGTAGCATGGTAGACGTAGCGATGGTAGTGACAGTACTTAGGGCTCTCCGTTTCTGTCGGCCGAGGTTCCCGTCTTGGTAGGGGGAGCTGAACTCTACCCCCTTGTATGAGCATGTCCAAGATGGGCTTGACAAGGATGTCCTCGAAGGAGTAGGTCATCTGAGGCTACTACTTTTCTGCCGTCTTTGGTTCAGGCTTCTGGGCTGTGTCGGCCACCATAGCCTGCTTACCCTTGTTGTCTCGGTTGTTGGAGGAATTACCATCGTTGTTGTTGTTGGCATTAGGGCGTTTATCCTTGTCCTCTTCCTCCGAGATGTGCAGTCCCAGTTGGTGAGCTTTCTTCAACTTGTCTTCTGTGCCAGTGGCACTGATGATGAACGTCTTCCAGTCCTTAAACTGACTTTTGCCAATCCAGAGGCTGATTGTGGGAAGCAGCCACTTTTGGCAAATTTCAATTAAGGAGGAATCAGGGTTACCGGAAGGCAACTTCATCGCGGTTTTGCGAAACCGCTCAATATAGTTCCTTGTCAGCTCCTTTTCTCCTTAAACAACGTCCATGAGGGTGGACATCGTCACGTCTTGTCCTACTTCATAGAACCTCTCCAGGAACATATGTTTGAAGCCGACGAAAGAATGGATGCAGTTGTCTGGCAAGTTGCGGTACCAGTCGAAGGTGACCCCTTTCAATGCCCCGACGAATAATTGCGTACGGATGGTGTCGTCATGGGACAGATGGTCGGTTGTGACCTCTAAGTAAGTGATGTACCGGCTTGCAGAGGTCTTGCCATCATAGGGATTGATGTTGAATGGCTTATATCTTGGTAGGAAGGGAATATCTCTCCATGTAGCAGGATACGGTTGCCGTATTCTGAGGTCCTGGGAGGTTTCTCGAGCGTGAAACATGGCCCGGAGCTCCTGGACCTCTCTTTTTGCCTCCTTGGACTCGTCTGCAGCGGTGGGAGCCGATATTTCAGAAGGAATATCACCCGGGATTGGTGCAGCTGAGTTTGAGTCTGTATTGACCGCAGGACCCAAGCTTGTTTGGCCAGGCGTCCTTCCTTACAGAGTTGGAAGGGCCGCTTTGATCTCATCCACGGACTTGACCAAGGTATGCAGTATGGCCTCCAGAGTGTTGATGCGTTGGCAATCACTGGGACCGACTTGGTCGTTGTTCGTCATGAACGTCGTCCTCACATGAGGAAAAATGAAAGAAACGGTGGACGACGTACCCTCCGAATCATACCCTTGTACAGAGAAGTCGTCAGGGTACGTGGGAATGTTCTCCTCTAGTTCGGACTTAGAAAAAGTGGTACCCCCAACTTCAGAGCTTGCCTCGTCTTGAGAGTTGTGGACATCCTCGGGGACGTCGGAACCTGCTGCATCTGTTGGGGGAACTGTTTCCCCTGGATTATCTTCTTGGAATACCGGATTATCGTGGATGTTCGGAGGAGTGCTACCCCCGGCTCCAGTATCTCCCAGATATGTGGACGACGAATCTCCAAGTGTGGCAGATTTTGTCTTTGAGTGGGTACCTTGGTAAACTCCTCCTGTAACGGTCGTGGACAACCGCTTAGAAGAGAGTTTCTTGGTTGTGCTGGTTGAGATTTTTGGGTTGGAGACATTTGTTTTCTTCCCTCTCCCGCCGCCAGGGATCTTCTGAGCAGAATTGCAAGAGGCGACGAAAAGTGCCTCGTCCTCTGGGCTTGGTTGTTGCAGTCGTTGGAAGACGGACCGTCGATCTTCTTGTACTGTCGCGTTGTTGCAGCAGCAGTTGACAATGACTTGGTTGCAGTGATGTCCATAGAAGGACTCTCTGCACACCAGGTTTTTTCTCTTTCCTTGCGCTTGTGAAGGATCACGTCACGCAAGTCAGGTGCGTCTCGAGCAACCTTTACACCAGTTTTGTGGGCTCGGGAATCCCGAGCGTCCGAGTGTGTTGGCACCATGTTTGCTCCCTGATTGTTGGGAGACTCTTGGGAACCACTCTGTCCGTTTGCCGCTGGGGGCTGGACTCGAATGGTTTTGTACAACTTTCCATCGGAGGCCCGCATAACAGTAAGCGGAGCGCTCGGATTGTCAGAGGTTGGGACAGCTGACTGAGCTCGTCGAGCTCGCGTTGTCCTAGACTTCTTCGCTCTAGCACCCGAGGGTGCATAGTAGGAAGAGTCCAAATGGTGCCGCACAGAGTGGCATATTTTCTTAGGAACATCTAGAGTCAGGACCGCATGAAAGGCGGTCAAAGGCTGAACCCGAGCCGCATGGAGCAGATGATCTGCGGCTGGGATTGGTGGCCGCATAGGCTGTCTTCATGTGGCTGGCATTTGTGGCCGCTTGAGCAGTTTGCATGCGACTGGGAGTTGTAGCCACATGAGCCTCCTTCATATGGCTGGCAGTTGTTGCCGCATGAGCCTTCTCCATGCGGCTGGCGGTTGTGGCCACATGAGCTTTCTCCATGTGGCTGAAAGTATTGGCCGTATGAGCCTTCTCCATGCGACTGACAGTTGTGGCCGCTTGAGCTTTTTCCATGCGGCTGGAAGTATTGGCCGCATGAGCCTTCTCCATACGGCTGGCCTTTGTGGCCGCATGAGTCTTCTCCATACGGCTGGTCTTTGTGGCCTTATGAGTCTTCATGCAGCTGGAGCCTTTATGCGGCTTCCACACAGAGTTCCTCCTTGTTCCCGCAAGTCCAGCATCGTAGTGCTTTCCTCTGCCGAACTTGGGGACAGCAGGGTTCTCTGTGGACTGAAGTGGGGCCGTATGCGAATCTCCGCCGTCATGGGCAGCAGAGAACACTTCGTCCAGAGCTTGGGGAGGAGCAAATGATTTGGGCCTCCACTCCCTGCGGGCTTTCTTCGTGCGGGCTCGCTTCTGGACCGGGCCAGTGCTCCCGTCGGAGAGCATTTCTTCAAACGCATGTTGGTCAAAGCGGATGTAACGCTCCAGTCCCAAAATACGTAGGACTAGGTACATCGACATGCCAGCTGTATACATACGAAGTACACTACAATATATGGAACCCTTGTATGTATACATAAGCTGTAAAATGCAGTAGAACCATAATAACTAAATCTCATCCACTAGATAAATAAATGATGTTAAAGCAACTTTGAATTTGTCATGTATACAATCGTTGGGCGGAGACAAAGTCCACTATCAACTACCTCAAATAAAATGTACAAGAAGTGATCGATAAAATAACGAGACGAACCAAGCGCAATCGTCTTCGAAAGAATGGAGAAGATCACGGCCTTGGCTAGAACACCTACAAAATCACAGAAGCACACACCTAGAGAGATAACCAGGTCCTCAGAGGGACGTAACAAGATACAAGAAGAACATGCCATATGAACTGAATATAAATACACCATAAAATAAAGATAAAGTAAAAGTGTCCAAACCATAACATGGCTCAATATTCCATCATCAAAACAGTAGGCTACCCCTACAACCAAACAAGGACAAGGGATAACTTACTATTCCATGATGTGACATTTTTCCATGCCATGATTGGAATATAAAATTTGCTAAGGTCTCCTAACCTTTCTAGTAGTCAATTTAGAAGACATATTGATGTATGGGCAGGTGAAGACTGACTCCCCCAGGACAAGGTAACAACTCATAATACACACACGTCAATACCAATACTATCAGCCGACATAACTCGAGGCTAGCGGCCCACGTGACCCATCAGTCCACATAGCTCGAGGCTAGTGGCCCTCGCGACTCGACTACCGTAGTACGCAGCTACTACAGCTTTTGGATTTGGGGTAGCCCATACATTTAACTGTCTTCTTCCTCCCAAGGACCCTAACAAAAGGTAGTTCGCTAAGACTAGGTCCACATGCATAAAAAGACAAGAAAGAAAAATAACTGAAACAAAATAAAGTGAACAAAATAGCAAGTATTGGATCCAACTGAGAACAAATAATAAAATATGCAGTAAATAATATATAAAGGTGCATCTAATTATGAACAGTAAATAAGGCAAGGTATCTTGCCTGTAGGTGGTGCGAGAAGCAGCAAAATCCAACAATCAGAATCGTCAACACGAAAGTCAAAATCCACAAGAAGCTCCGGATGCTGAAACAAACATCACGAACGAGTTTGGAATAAAAGATATGCCTAGAAAACGCCTGTCCAAAAGTCAAATTCTGTAACAGGGGCAAAATCGTAATTTCGGGTCAAAACGATATCCGTCGTTGGACCCGCTTTGCACCGAAATGCGCGCCAGAACCTACGGTCTCTAAAGTCGTCAAACTACATGTCTACGGATTTGTTTTGATGAGACGAACCCAACGGTATGTCCAATTTTGGATTCCGGTGGGCTGTGCACAAAATTGCTCGTTGAGTGAGATTGTGGGCCCGCCAAAATAGCGTCCCGATCAACGGTCTCAGAATCGGACCAAACTTGGCTCAAGGACCAGAAAAATATTTTGAGTCCAATGGCACAAGTTTCATCGCGATATGATGAGTGTGCACAAAGTTGTGACTTAATTTGCAAAGGGTCGATACGGGGTATCTCGACGGATACGCATTGATTTCGTCGCGCACATGCAACAAAATCGGGTTCCGTCAGTTGCCACACATCGACAACATCCATACGCGCCTTTTGATGCGTATAGTGTACGACCACGTCGTCCGGTTTGTCGGGGCGTACGCCGTATCGGGTGTTTTTCCACTTTTTGAAAACAGAATTTACAATTTTTCGTGAAACTTTAACAACGTGTAACTTTCTACATACTAAATAAAAAGTGAATCCAAAAGGTGCGTTACAATCTTGGTTAGGTTGGCTTTGACTTCCTTCAATTAGTTTTTACGAAAGTTTAATGGACAGCAAGAAAAGTGGCCGACAAGTTGGTGTTTTACGACAGTTTCTAATATTCAAAAAAGTGGGTTTTCTCCAACTTCGTCTCGATTTTTCGAGCAAGTTGGATGTCCATGTCAAAATCCACCTAGGGGATCTTGAAGAGGGTCAAGTCTACTTTCCAAAACATTTTACAGAGTGAATAAATCTTGCTCAATCTTCTGCCACGTGTCCCAGCCGCCATTATGCTGAGAATCGTATGAACACGGGTGGATAATTCTTAGTCGATCTTCTGCCACGTGTCCCAACTGCTATTATGCTGCGAGCCGCATAGACGGGACGTCCTGGCAGAGCCGCATGAGTGTGGCCCCGACTACCGAGCCGCATGTAGGTGGCAACCGCATGAGAGTGACAGTCGCATAAGAGGGAACCCCAACTGAACCGCATAAAGGTGGCCCCCATAATCCGAGCTGCATGAGAGTGGCAGCCGCATGGGTGTGGCCTCCAACTGAACCGCATAAGGGTAGCCCCCACAATTCGAGCCGCATGAAAGTGGCAGCCGCATGAGGAGTGGCCTCCAACTGAACCGCATAAGGTGGACCCCACGACCGAGCCGCATGGAAGTCTTTGAAGCGATCCGCATAAGGAGCTTTCGAATTGGTGGATTGTGCCAGCTATAAAGATTTTATCTCGTCTCTCTAGGAGCACGCCATTATGACAGAGCCATCATTTTACCTTTATGTCAGAGCTGTCAATCCTTCGTTGTCAGAGCTGCCGCTTCCCTGTGTCAGGGTAATTAATGAGCCAGCTGCTCAAAGTACTTATGGCCAGCTGTAAAGGCCTGTTTTGAGCCGCATGAGTCCACGTGGCTTCCCCTTCATCTTTCTGAGCCGCATGAAGCTCTCGGGTCTTTTGAGCCGCATGGGGCTGATTTCCGGGCCGCATAAGAATTTATTTATATTTTTCCATGCTTCTACAGCCCCCAAGGAGATATCGAAAGAATGACTGGCGTTCTGTTCGCCACCATAATCCGGGCATTTGCCCTGATCATCCATTGATTCAGCCTCCTTAATTGGGGAAGGCTGAACTTCGTCTGCCGGTCGAGGACAAGGAGTGGACACTGTTGTTATGTCCACCTCTTCAGACAATGAAGCCCATGCCGCAGTCGTGACTTCAACGTCCTACGTAAAAGACAAACGCAATGGTGAGAAAACTTCTAATGGTTTGACCAAAACGGCTATAGAGTCTAGGAAAGGATCTACCTCCCGAATGGTAATGGTCCGCGACGCCGTCTGCCGAAAAGATCTTCTGGGAGGAGGCGAGCCGGCACTCACGTCCGCGACCTTCTTTCTCCCTCGGGAAACAACAACCTTCTTCCTTTTGGGCCGTGGAACCAGCTCGGTGGAAGCTTTCCTCTTATGAAGAATGTTAGGAAGAGGTTCTTCAGTATCCTTTCTCCGAGGCACTACAATAATAGGCTCCTCGAGGACAACTCTCTGCTGTGGCGCTGCAGTCGGCTCAACTGAGGGTGCGACTCCTTCCTTTCTGTAACTCCCTATTACACGCACTCGTCATATATCAGCAAGAGTAGGGGCAAAACTAGTCCCCAATATTAAACTCTGCTCACGGTCATACCGAGAATGAAGGGTATTGACCTGAATATAGAACTTGGCAGCAGCAAAGAGCATGTGGGTGTCAGACTTATCTTCTGGCAGGGTAAAAACTGCCCCCATACATCTAGCATTATAGTAGCCCCATGCACGTGCCCCATCGATCAGACTCCCTATCGACTGTAGATGAGGGCTAGGATTGCCTAAGAGAAGCTAGTTGTAACCGAATTGCCATGCAAAGCGACTCGGCAAATAAGGTTCCAAGAAAGTGTGGTTCCTATTCCTGAACACCAGATGGGAAGGCCTGATTGACTGGAGCCAACGAAATGCCCCAATAGGAAGGCTAGTAGTGAGTGCTCCCTCATCTACTATGGTGACTCCTGCGCGGCCACTACCAGACGGAGGCGACACTCTGAAGAATTCATAGTTCTGCAGAAAACTGAAAGCCTTCCTGCAAACAAGCACCCCTGTAATGGTCTAATCCACATCTGTGAATCTCCGAAGAAAGGTGTCTCCCGCTAAATAGAACTTCACGCGCGACAATCGTGAATATGGGTACTGGAGTATTCATATGTCGTATAGACTAGGGATGATGTTACATACTTGGATCACATTCGAAATCTCTACAATATAATAACAACAAAAGCTGATAAGTAATTTATCTCTTTCGTAAGGCCTTACGAATTGAGTATGTGAGGCTTAGCTTACTTACCTATCCTAATTTTCGTGTATCTATACCTGAATTTGAATTTACCTATTTTGACCTAAATGTTAGTTAGATAAATTAATATGTCCTGTTTTACTCGCTAAAGGTGAGAGGGCCGGGCTCTTAGCATCGTGCCACCCTGCCACAGCCTGATCCCCGACCATGAGATTATTGTCGAGAAAATAGGATAAATATGATTCATATGTGTTCTCTAAATTGCATCATCATATAGAAAACTTGACTGCAATTGTGGCAGTAAATTTAGGTTGTTGTGATTGTAGTTGTTATTTATGAATTATTAGAATTTAGTTGTAGGAAGAACACTAGGAATTCACCAGAATATAATCTAGTCATAGTCGTATTTTAAGTTAACGCTATAATTCCTCTAAATTATATTATTAATTATTTTAATTTGAAATTCCAAGAATCCGATCACCTCAAAGATTTTTAATTTATTTATTTTAGTTTCTCATTCTTGACTGAGGGCTTGCATGTCGTTTGACGACCTATTATGGTTCACTAGATCTGTAGACATACTTCCAAGGAGCTGCTATTGTACATTGAAGAGAAGATGGGAAATAAGAACAAGATGTGCTGATTGAAGCCAATCATATTGAAATTAGATCTTCTTATCATTAATTCAGGTATATAATTATAGAATCATATTTTGGTTAATAGTTGTAAAGGGTAGAATAGTCCATTTTCTATTTATAGTTCCAGAATGGTCTTTTTAGAATGATATTAGTATCATTGTGCAAGTTTTGACCTGTAATAAACTTATCCTAGAACTTCACGGACGACAATCGCAAATATAGGTACTGTAGTATTCGTATGTCGTGTAGCCTAGGAATGATGTTATGTACTTGGCTCGTCGTATTCTGGGAGCGGGGCATGACAACAGTGGTAGTCCATGCAGGTCAACGAATATATTGTTTGGTTATATCACAGTAATAAGCAAGTATGTAAATAGGATTAGAGGCTAGAATCTCATCCACATGCTTGATCTCCTTCCTTGATTCCATTTTCGAACTCTCGTTTGACTTTCTTGATTTACCCCATGCTTGATCCTTTTTCGACCATGAATCTTATTTCTCGTACGTAATAGAGGTTAGAAAGATGACTCATACTCGATATATGTGCTCTATTGTTCCATTACACTATTAGTTGGACTCTTGTAAGTTGGGTAGCATGCTTCAGAACCTAGCCTCTTATTGTCCTTATGACCCATTAACGAAGTATAATTGAGTGACACTGAATATATGCAAGTGTAGGAATATAGGTTTACCTAGACTATAGAGTTTTAGAGGTCCATACCCCATTTGGTCGACCAAAGCCTTAGACAAGAAGATAGTAGGACAACTGTAGAGGCACAAACAACGAACAGGTCTTAGATTTTTTTGGAAACTTGGACTATTTATACTTTCTTTCATCATAATCTCACGTACTTATATTTTTGCACTAATTTGACCGATGCTACTATTATAACCTAGTTTAGCAAGCTTATTCTTTTGTCGCGCTTGTTCAGGACAAATGTTAATTGGAGACACCCACTAATACATTATCTAATCAGAATCGGTGTATTATGGTCTGATCAACCTTAGTGCACTTGGTTCGCTCTTTATATGACTATTCTACGTAGATTCGGATATAGTTGACTTAGCTTATTAGACAAATATACTTGCCCTCTAGATAGGTTCGAGCATATCTTGTTGGTTACGTAACTTTACTGATACGAGCCTGCGAATAAAAATCTACCAAAATAGGATCTCATCCGCGACTGCCTTGACAATTTTCTTTTGAACTATTCAATCGTTTTGAACCCCATATTTGTATTCTATCACATCATCCTTGAACTCTTTATTGTTTTTCGTCTTCACCTATTTTGGAGAAGACAAATGCTCATGCTTAAGTGAAGATAGATATATGGGTAATACTAAGGTATGTATCCTATAAGCTAATTGCACTATTAGGTAGTTATCTTTTGCGATAAGGGGTATCATATGTATGTTAAAAACTTATGAAGACTAGTGAGCACTATTGAAAGATTTCGAAAGTTATTACCTATTTTCGAAGTTACACATTTTGAGGATCGATGTTAGTGACTATCGAACTTAGACGCTGAGGTAATGTCATAGGATCAATTCTAAACTAAATCCGTGATTCTATTCTTCTAGTTCTCTAAATTGTAGTTATTCAAATTGCATATTTTTGTTGGATTCCGTTTTCGATTCCTTGCTTAAATTTTTAACATGTTTTTCTATTAAGAAACATTTCTATCTTCTCATCCTTACCTACCCTAATTATTTTTTAATTTCGAGGAAGAAATTCTTGTAAGTCAGGTAGGATGTAAACCCCCTAAAATTTCACCAATTTTTTTATTTTTATTATGTATTTTATTTTGGTATTATACGTCAAGTGAGAATAAATAAATACAAAGTATTTATTTATTTACAAAAGTTTTTATAGATTTTTTATATATAGAAAATAAGTATAATTTTTGAAATCATATAATGTAAATACTTCATCTTGTTTGAGTATAAAATATGTCGTATTGAATTTTTTGTCAAATTTTATTTTCTTATTATATAGATACTATTTCATTTGTTACACAAGTATAAGATAATAATTTAGAAAATTAATATTTTTTTCGTATGTATTATTTTGCATGCGATGTACATGAAAATAAATTTATGTATAATTATAAAATTTGATTTTTGGAAATTGTTTGGGATTAATTTTAATTTATAAAAAGGTAGTTTAAAATTCATTTTAATGTTTAAACATTTGTGGTTATTTAAATTAGAGTTAGATATTATTGAATTAGTTTTTAAATTAATTTAAATTAAATATGAGATTTATCTAGTGGGGATTTAAAGTAGTACTAATTATTATCTAATTAGGAGCCTACCTCCTATATAATGAGAGCTTCCTTTGCTATTATTTTTAGAAATTCCATAACCCAAAATTTCACACCCAAAAGTGTCCGTACATCGTGTCCATGTCCATCTTTTTTGCGTCAGCTGTAACGGCCTCGAGTCCGACCCCGGATGTCTATCCACTAGTTTATGCATTACATTTACATCGTCTCCTTCGTGTCCGACATGCAGGACACGTACACAACAATCATTCCAATCCAAATACTGTGTTCGACACAGGACACACAAAATCTTAAATCCTAAACCCTAACCTAATCCTAACCCTAAACCTATCTGCCGTCCCATCTCCTCCACCACTATGTCAACCACACCAACTACCTCCTCATTCTCGATCTTCCCTGCCACCTCCCAGACCCTCACCGAAACCCTAGCAATCCGATCAATCACTACCACTGCTACCATCTTCTCAAATCAGCCATCAACAGCCTCTACGCCACCCTTCCATCTCTAACTCTACGGGAACCAACCTCTCCTTCGCACGTACCCACCCACCGACAACACCCTTGTGCTCCACTTCTTCGCCTTTCAAGACCAGCGGTGTTGTCTATGCCGAACGATCTCTGTCGAGCCACTTAGAACTGCGCCACCGATCTAGACCCGGAACCGTCGACGAATACCTCCGTTGACCTCCACCATAGTTGACCACCGCCTAGCGGGGAGTCTATACTTCGTGTACGACTCCCAAACTAACCCGTGGCCGTGCTCCGCCTGGATCCTAGTCGTCGGTCGTGCCTAAGTAGCGTCGTACCACTCCTCCGCAACTCCGGTGTACTCTTAACGGGCCAGCCTGACTCCACCGCCTCATTGACCACCCAGCCACCGCTTCTTCGGCGTAAGTCTTTCCCTACTGTTTCCTTCCCGATCGGCCAGCTCCGTGCCGACTGCCGCCATAACCAAGCCGGAGTCCACGAGAGGTGAGCTCATCCCCCTCTCTCTCGATTCCTCAATCTCCCTTCTGAATCTCTCTGAGCTCTCTCTCTCTCTCTCTTTTCTTCCATTGCTTTTACTTTTTTAATTTAATTTTTAATTTTGATTTTAATTAATATTAATAGTGTGTTGTGAGCAGTAAGGAAATGGGTAAGGCTGATTTTGGGCCTTATCTTTGGGCCAATTTTGGGCTATGGATTTTCTTTAAAAAATAATAATAATAATTTTTGGCTGTGGGATAGTTAGGCTAGGTTTTAAAATGTTTGGCCTTATATATTTTTTTGTATTCTTTAGAAATAATTTTTAAGTTTTGGGCCTTGGGCTAGGCAATTTTATAGTACCAATTTTAGATTTTTATTAATTATATGGACGGGATAAAAATGTATTTGAGTTTTAAACTAAATATTAGCTTTTATTTAAATGGGCTTAACTATTAATTTTGGTTTTAAAATTTGTAGGGTTTTTTATACATGGGCTTTTGAGGTTTATATATATAATATTTTATATAATTAGGCGTATTGGTTTTTAACTTTCTAATTTCCATTAATATGGGTTAAGTCATTTTAACAATATTTTCTAAACCTATGTATATGTGTATATTATTTAGGGCTTTCAATATATTATTTTGGTTTATATTTTTCAAATTAAAGATATAAGTATTTAATACATAAGTTTATATATAAACTTTATAAATATTTTCTAAATAAAAAGATATATTTTTCTAAATTTTTTATTTTCCTAAATTAAATTTTCTCTTAGATCATATAGTTCTTGATCATGGCTAATCAAATATTTTTTACTTTTCTTACGAACTCGGACTTCTATATATCAACCCTAGCTAATTGGACTGTTTCAAACTCAATGGAAAGGTATGTGCCATAAATTGAGATCATTTATTAGAAGTATGGCATCCGTATCTATTATGTGCCGTTATAATCAAGTCACATACGTTGACTCCAACAAACCATGCCAGGCAAGTATACCTTGTCAGCTTGTACAGTATAGTTTATATGCATGTTCTCTACTTTTATGTTGTTGTTTTTTCTCCTACTGTTATATTCATATTGCTTTATCATGTTTCTAGTTTAACTTATTTCCAGCTTACATGCATGTACCTATTTCCTGTTATATTTTATTATCGTTATATTATTTTCGTGTTCACATGTGTCTCATGATAGAGTTGTCCAGTCCTACACTATTGTTCCCTTGACTTGACATGACTTGACTTGGATATGACTTGACCTGTGACATTTTATAAATTGTGAGTGTTTACCTTGACTATGGTCTATAGGATTACTTGACCTTAATACCAGAATGGCTACAATCTCGATTGGGAGTACTTGCCTTGACTACAATTGAGATACTATAGATTGGAAGTATTTGCCTTGACTATAGTCTATAGCATTGACCTGTTATCCATGACTAGTATGGCATGCCAGTGTCTTAGTTTCCACTGTCTTAGTTTTTTTGTGTCTTAGTCACATTGTGTCTTAGTTGATTCTTTCACGACTATTTTTTATTTTTTCTGCATATTTTATACTGTTACATTCGGCATGTTTTTTTATATCTTATTACGTCCCTCTGAGGACCTGGTGATCTCTCCAGGTGTGTGTGTGTGTGTTTTCTTGACATTTCATAAAAGTTCCAGTCAAGATCGTGATCTTCTCCTTCCTATCGAAGATGACATGCTCTTACATCACGCTTGCAGCTTGTATTCTTTTTTTTTTGCTATTTCCTTCCTTCTAGTTTCATATTGGTAGTAGATTTATCTCCATCTAGCAACTTGTACAATGACATTCCATATTTGATTCTATAATATATTTTATTCTTTTATTTTTGTGGATCAGATTAGTTAGCCGAAATTATACTGCATTTACTGCTTATGTATATTTATTATACGGCTGGCATGTTTACGTACCTAGTCCTACGTATTTTGGGACTGGAATGTTACGTCCACTGGAAGCGTTGGCAGGCTCTGATATGAAAGCTCCTCCCTTCTCTTGGAAGCACATGTCCCAGCTAATTATAGTCATTCACACTGTAGTGAATATGCACGTATATGAACTGAAGATACATTGTTTTTTGCTCTTATGCACTTAGGAAACTTCTAGTGATAGGCTATCTGTAGAACGTGCACACATGTCACAGTCAGGCTGCCATGTGGCATCAGTTAATTGAGACGTGCTCCGTAACATACGGCCAAGTAATATACGATCTTCACACAAAATATAATGCTTCTGACACATATTGCTTCTACTGCATAGTGCTTCTACTACATACTGCTTCTACCGTATGGTATTTTTCTTATGTAAAGCATAATAATTTTAGTTACATAAGAGCTGACATCTTCTAAGTAACCGTCACTTGCAGAAACTACGAAGCGGCATGACTTTTGATGAGGTGTCAGAACAAATCATGCGACTTGACTGTATGCTTTCAAGTCTTTGATGCATAGTGCCAAGATTCACTATCTTTGACTGAAGAATGCTTCATTAACTCTGAAGGATGTTGCATAAGTTGTTGCATGTATCTGAAGATTTCCTATATTATACTCCACATAATGATACTCGACAAGCTTCTATATAACTTATTGCATCTCTATTTTTCCTCTCATACTATTATAGTTCAATAGCATTCGATAGATTGTCAATAGTATTGACTTGTTATTCCTATTTTTTGCCACCGATAGATAGAACATGCCGCGGTGCAACCCTACAGCTTCACAACTAGCACTCTCTCATTGTTAGGGTTATATACTAAAAGCATCACTTTTGTATTAACTTTTTTTATTAAATTTTGAATAAGAATTATATGGGCAAATGTTTGCATATTGTATTTGTTGCAAGTGTTAATGCTAGTGTCTAATATGCTATATTGTAGATAATATGGTGTGTGGTATCACATAGAAGATCATACTAATAGTTCACTATGGAATATATAATAGTTCACAACCTAGATGGACTTGGACAATCCATTGGAAAGGTTGTAGTATAATCTGGTATTAGTCTATCTTGACTATAGGTTTACACTAGTACACTTTGTGTGTATTGAACAGAACCACTTGAGGTTATTCTCTTTATACTGACTACATAAGAGAACAAACATCTCAATTATTATGGATGCTTGTGCTCTTAATCCGGATATAATAACAGACATGTATATGCAGTGTGCATTACTTTGACTCATAAAAGAGTGAGATTCATTATGGGTCAACAACCTCTATGAATTGGATAAAAACATTGTATGTATGATGGACTGTTGATTATAAAATAAATCCATGTCCCGATACATCGGGTTGATGATGTCCCCTTAAGAAGCTCATTAGGATTGTCATGTAAACCCTGAAGGTGGATTATATCCGACATGACAAATAATGTTGAGTGGTACTACTTAAGGATAAAAGATGTCGATCAATATAGTTGTCAGTAACTTAATTTGATCGATGGACATTCAATATCTTAACATGGGGAGCCAAACGAGCATATAATAAAAGGAGCCCACAATTATAATTTGGGATTAGGAAGGTAGTGCAACAATAGCTCTTTAGTTGACCAATCTATTGGTAATGGACCTGGGTTGTGTGTTCGGGCTGAACACGGGATACCCAGATCCGTTGGGAGACCTAACCCTAATTTCTCCTCATGGTCCATGCCATAACCTTATATATATCCTCTATTCTCTGGCCGTCATATTCATTAGAAATAAGAACCTTTCTCGAAATACGTGATTTACGTAAGGAGAGAAAAGAAGGGCTGCCAAGGAGAAAAAAAGGTTGGAAGATCTTCGCCCACACGACGTCCAACCCGAGGAAGGAATACGTACAGAAGATCTTGGGGTCGTGACTGCTCGACGTTGTTGGAAACTGTCTTCTTCTTTCCATCGTAGGTATAATTCGTGAACCCTAGTTCCGCTATGTGGGCTTAGAACACATCTTAGATCTTCTAAACTTTCATCGATCAATTTGCACACCAAACTAAAGGTCTTGGGAATCCCCAGTTCCATCAATTGGTATCAGAGCCACTTTGGATCTGCGTATTGATTGATACATCCATGTTGTCCAATAAAACTTACGATATGTAATACTCGGTAGATGTAGATCTGTTCTAACTCGGTTTTGTAGGCATCTTAGATCCAACTATTATGGTCCAATGCATGTTTTTTTTGTGTTGTTTTAAACCACAGATATGTCATGGATGTTGTTGTTATTCTGGATGTAATTAAAATTACGAGGGTTGATCGTGCTTATAATTTTAATCCTTCAATCTAGATTATTTTTGAACTACTTCGGGAGGCATAGGATTGATGTAATTTTAATTATTTTTTGATCAATCGTGATAGCGGTGGTGGCTATTTCTGACGCCGGACGAGATGCTGGTTTTAAGCTGTCCAGAGGCAGACGGATGATTTTTGATGAAGGAATCGACAGCCAAAACCTAAAAAAAAGTAGCACCAGATTTTGGATTCGGATAGTTGAGGACGGAGCACGAAAGATGACATTAATAGTTGGATATTTGTCTTATGTTTGTTGTCATTTTGCTTATTTTGATTATGCATGTTTATTATTCTATGGATTTTTTATAAAAAAACTAAGCCTGTATTAATAATGGACAACATGGACATAATATCAACTAGTAGAAAAATCCTCATGGTTAAATAACTAAGTGGGAGAGGGAATTTATTTAGTATAAATCCCATGGTCTCCATTACTGGTTTGTAGGTGATGTAATTATACTTGCGTGTTAGCTTTAGTGCCTTCCTCCATATCGGATGAGTATAATTATGGATCACCAGTACAAACTTCCTTAGAGATAAATATAGAAAGTTACCTAATATGTGTTCACTTCTCCATCTGAAGGAACTCATTACAAGGTAACGGACTTAGTATTAAGTAATGGTATACACTTAGATACAAATAATGGTATCATCCCTATCGGACTCACTGGTATTATTTGTATGACAAGAGCAAGACCAACATATTAATTTTATTTGTCATAAAGTTATATTGACATGATAGTAAAATTAATAAGAAAAACCTACTTGAACAAAGTTGAAGTATCACCAGTACACTTAACTCCAGGCTTGCTACATGGGCCATATTATTAGCACAATATGATATGGTTTATGTTCCTCAAAAGTCTATGAAGGGTCAAGCTCTCACTGACTTCCTGACAGCTCATCCAATTCTGAAGACATCTAAACTTTATGATGAGAATCCAGACGAAACTTTAGAATCCAACATGATTTCAGAAGAAATTCCTGCCTGTCATCTATTCTTCGACGGTACATCCAGAATAGGACCAAAAGGTGTCATTATTGCTGGAGTTGGAATCGTCCTTGCATCACCAGAAGGATTAGTTATTCAAAGAGCTTATTCTTTAGAGGAGTCGTGCTCCAATAATGTGGCTGAATACAACGCTCTTCTTATTGGTCTCCAGCTGGCTAAACAATTGAATATTGAATATCTTGAAGTATATGGAGACTCTAAACTGATTGTCAATCAGGTTAGGGGTACGTATGAAGTTCGACATCAAAATTTGGTGCCATATCACGAAACGACAGTTAGACTGGCTACATCGTTTAAGGGTTTCTTCATTGAACATGTACGTCGGACATACAATACGGAGGCTGATGCATTGGCTAATCTGGCAGCCGTATTAGCAATCCCAGTGAAAAGGCCACAAATGATTGTCATCACTAATAGAGAGTTATTTTGTATTAAGATTAACTCAAACATTGAGTTCTGTAATGCAATTGAAATTGATGTCATCAGTAAAGATTGGAGAACTCCTTTCATTGACTTTGTGGTACATGATATTTTACCTGAAGATCCTAAAGAAGCTACAACTATTCGTCGACGATCGCTCCGGTTCTATTATAATCATACTACCAAAATGCTCTATCGACGGACATTTGACGGTCTACTCCTAAGATGTCTTGCTGGTGATAAAGCAAAACAGATACTATGTGAGGCTCATGATGGTGTTTGTGGTGCATATTATTTGCCATCAAAAATGCGACAAGGTTTTGTTGACTAAAACTTTTGTATTTCAATTACAAACCGAACAGTATACAATATAGGACTTAGACGTAGTCCTAGGAGTATACTTTTGTTTTTATCTGGGAACTGTGTCGGTGGAGCGAGTAGTAATCCGTTGACTCCATTGATGATCTGACGACGATCTTGAATTCTATGAAGGTCTGGGTTGCTCTGGATGCCGGAGCGTGGCGAGGAGAAGTGGACGTTAAGTGTCTCTTCTGGCCTCTGAGGATGTGCGTCTCTCTGTGTATGTATGTCCCCCTTGTCTGTGTGTGTGGTGAAGGAATGATCCTTCTATTTATAGATAGCAGGCTGTCTGCTCATGCGTGCATATGTCGGATGCGCCTGGACGTGGGAACGCCACGTGGCTGATACTGGCGGGGACGTATGGTTAATGCGCCCTGGATTGAAGTTGAATCTGCTGGACTGCTGTGCTGGGCTACGATGGAGCTGGCACGTGGCAGTCATGGAGATTTGGTTGTTGCTGAGATCTTGGTGGTTAGCACCTATTCTTTGAACAGAACTGAGTCAAGGGACGCGTGGCGTATGCCTGTGGCTCAAAGATCTCAGTTTTGGAGGAGGGTGATCTGTCGGAGTGAGCCTAGGATCAGGCGTATGGAGGCGACTTAGTCTATGAGTTTTAGGCATCATAGACGAGTCTGGACGCATGGCTTTTGAGGCGCATGCAGAGCTTCGCATCAGGATGCGCCTAGAATCAGGTGCATAGGAGGCGACTTGGTCTCATAATCTTTAGGAGCCATGAGCAAGTCTAGGCGCATGGCTTTTAAGGCGCATGTAGAGCTTTGTCTTCTGTTGCTTGGGATCAGAAGTAAGCCAAGGGGCACATGACCACTGGGCGCATGTAGTCTTTTGGGCATATGGCCACGAAGCGTATACAAATGATCGGTCTGCCGTATGGCAATTGTTGTCGACCCAAGGTGTAATGATCGTGCTGACATCAGCGGCACTTTATTTTCTGCACTGCTGATTGGGCGACTCTTTGGTTGCCGTCTTTGTCATTCAACATTAAATGTTTGATGGAGAGAGTTGCATTGGTTAGTGCCAATGTGGGCGCATAACTATGGCTCGCTGGCCGGTGATATAGTGTCTCGTCTTTTGAACAGCAAACATGAAGGCTAGACATTCTTTTTCTACTGGAGTATATCGATGTTCAGCTCCGATCATTGTACGACTGAGGTAATAGATATCCTGTTCATGACCTTCTTTATTCTTCTGAGCTAATAAAGCACCTAATGAATGATCCATTGCTCGAACATACATCAGGAAGGGTATTCCTGAGACAAGAGGCACTAGAATTGCAGGGTTCATCAAGTACTGCTTTATGTCTTCAAATGCTTGCTGACATTCTTCAGTCCAAATAAAAGACACACCTTTCTTCATGAGTTGAGTAAACAGTCTTCAGCGTCCAGAGAGATTTTAGATGAATCTCCTGATGTACGCAAGCCGTCCCTGGAATCCTCGTAGCTCTTTTAGGTTGTATAGAGGACGCATCTCTTGAGTGGCTTTGATCTTCTTGGGATCAACGTGTATACCTTTAGAGGTAATGACGAATTCGAAAAATTTGCCACTAGAGACTCCCAGGAATGACTTGGTGGGATTCATCTTGAGTTGATGCTGGCACATTAGATCGAAAATAGTCCTCAAGTCTTGAATATGGTCTTCCTTTAAATGAATTTTGACAGCAATATCGTCGACATAGCTTTCAACAGTCTTTCGTAAATGATCAAGGAAGATAGTACTCATGGCCCGCTGATAAGTTGTACCAGCGTTCTTAAGACCAAATGGCATAACAGTGTAGCAATAGACTCCAAGAGGAGTACAAAAAGATGTATGTTTTCATCTTCTGGATGCATCTTGATTTGATTATATCCTGAGAATCCATCCATAAAAGACATTCGTTCAAATCCGCAAGTATTGTCGATCATGACATCACTGATCGAAAGTGGAAATTCGTCCTTGGGATAAGCTTCATTAGGGTCTCTAAAGTCAATGCAGACTCGAACCTTCCCTATTTTCTTCAAAACTGGGACAACATTAGCCACCCAGTCTGGATGTTGTTCTTCTCTGACGAAGCCATAGGCGATGAGTTTCTTGACTTCAGCTTCTTTGGCATCCATCATGTCAGGTCAAAATCGATGCTGTTGTTGCTTGACTGGCTTCATATTCGGCATAATATTGAGCTTATGGGTAGCAATCAAAGGATCCAATCCTGGCATATCTTCATAGCTCCAAGCGAATACATTATTGTATTCCCCAATATGTTTAATCAGTTCTTGTTCATCCGCTTGAGGGTGTAGAAGCAAGGAATTTCAGGACCAGAAATCCTATGCGCTTAACATCACATGCGCCAGGAAGCTCAAATGAAGTACTTGGCACATCAAATAGCAAAAGTATAGACATTAAAAGAAGATTTTTATTTCATATAAAAGTCTATTACATGTCTAAAAAAGAGCTGTACAATGGAGAACTTCTACAAAGAAAAGACCCTAAGTCTACAGCTAGGCACAGCAACCACCATGTGCTCTCAAACAAGTGTATCTCACCATGCGTTCTCAAATGGGCGCATCTCGCCATGCGCTCTCAAACAGGCACATCTCGCCATGCGCTCTCAGCCAGGCATATCCCTTCAGCAGCTCAGTTATGTGCATCCTCAGTTATGTGCATCCCTTCAGCGGCTCAGTTATGTGCATCCCTTCAGCGGCTCAGTTATGTGCATCCCTTCAGCAGCTCAGTTATGTGCCGCCCTTCAGCCAGGCGCATCGTGAAGTCTCAGCATATGCGCCATCAAATGCTTCGACTAATGAAGCATTTATTGAGCAGAACGAGGGTGGCAATCAACCCTCTAGCTGGAGGAAGAGCTCTTCAAACCAAGGAAGAGGAGAGCACCGCAATCGACCTGCGGCTAAAGGAGCAGCTTTCAACCCAACCAAAATGGGCAACACCCACTCTAGCGGGAGGAGGAGCTCTCCTAAAGCCCAAGGAAGATGATCGAAGCACCGCAATTCTGATCTGCGGCTCTTCCAGCATAACGGAGACGAGGCTCGAGTATCCCGATCTTTGGATGCAACAGGTACCTTCTGCCTGCCTTAGAAGCCCTCGACTCCGACTTTTGGATGTAACAGTCACCTCAAGTGCATCAATGAAAATAATGCGTCGCATCTTCACCCTCGGGAGCATCTCGTCAACAGAATATGCTCGGGCAAACAAGTTCATTTCGGGAGGACGTGAGAGAACGAGAAGCAAACCCTCTCCATGCCACTATTTATAGGTCGGACAAATCAAACCCATGCGCCAAGTGGCTGGCTCTCCGAATCCTGTGCAATGAATTTGCATTAATGGTGATGAAGCTGACGCTTCGAATTCAGCCAAGTCAAAAAATGGCTATTTAATGCACTCGAAGAACGTAACAGTCGGGCCAATAAAGACGTGTCATACAAATGGATGGCCGGTCAGACCACGCATCATACAGATGCGCCCCTCAACACCAAGCGCCTTATAAGGATGCGCCCCCATGCGTTCCCATGCGCCTAGTGGAACACAGATCGATGCGCCCACTCAAAGTCCCATCACCTGTCAAGAACATTAAATGCTGAAGTCTGACAGAGTTGGCAGTACGTCCCCCGAGGACTGAACAGTTGACAGCTTTTTCAGAAGACGAAGCGTCGCCGACGTCAGCATCATCATTACTTTTCTCCGGCGGTTACAAACCATGTGGCCGCCCAACCATTCGCATGCGCCTCCGCAGCCATGAGCCTAAATCTCTGCATGCACCTCAAAAGCCATTCGCCTCAGACTTTTCTCTCATCGCTAAAGACAGAAGTCAAGTCAGTACTGAAGCCTCGCATGCGCCTCAAAAGCCGTGCGCCCATACTGGTTCGTGACTCCTAAAGGTTACAAGCCAAAGTCTCCTCATGCGCCCAATCTCAGGCGCATCCTATCTGATCACTCTCTACCAAATCCGAGATCTTCGAGCCATGGACCTACGACACGTGTTCTTTGACTTGATTCAGCCTATGAAGGGGTGCTAATCACCCAAGATCTCAGCAACTGAAAGATCCTCTCCATTGCTATATGTAAGCTCGGTCGCAGCCCGCAAAGGCAACATGAAGGGTTCAACTCCTCAATCAGAGCGCATCGTCCATGCGCCTCCATCAGCAATCACCACGTGGCATCCCCATAAACAGGCGTATCCTACATATATGCGCATGAGCAGCCAGCCTGCAGACTATAAATAGAGGGATCATTTCCTTCTTCTATATCCACGGACATACATATACAGAGGCAGACCTACGAGCACACAAAGAGAGGCAGATACAGACACTCAACGTCTTTTTCCTCTCCGCAAGCTCCAGTACCCAGAGTAACTCAGACCTTCAGAGAATCGAAAACCGTCGTCAGATCGTCAACGGAGTCAACGCATTACCACTCGCTCCATCGGCACAAGGGACACAGATAAACAAAAGTGTACTACCAGGACTACGTCTAAGTCCTACTTTGTAACACTATTCTGTTTGTAATTAAAATTTACAATCAAAAGATTTTAATGGCAAACAAGCTGGCGACTCTGCTGGGGACCTCTTTCTCCTCCACCGAGAAAGCTGTGTCGCAATCCGACGACGTGAAGGTGGGCTCCTCCAATAAGACGCTGGTCATACACCTCAATCAACATGTGTATGAGGAGTTCATCTCTGAAGGCAGTGCGAGTCCTTCGAAGCGGCTGCCGAAGCTGAAGAAGACTCGCCAAGTCTGGGTGTGCAAGGTCGACGCCTCTGGCACCACTACCGAAGGGGATGCGCCAATGTAGCCTTTCCTTTCTGCTGACATCCTCAGCAACCAAGATGCGCCCACCGGTGCAGCGTATCTCTCGGGGAAACGTACGGCTGACCACATTACCCAGCCATCTCCCTCTCAGGCGAGGAAGATGCGTCGACGGAGCATGGATGCAGCTAATGCCCTGCGTATCACCTCTGATGCGCCACAAAAGGAATCTGTCTTTGATAGACTCACTCGCTGTAGTGGTGAGGAGAATTTAGACTCTGAGTACTATGCACCCCATCGGGCTGGTACGAAGAAGTCCAAGGCAGCACAGGCCATGCACCTCAAACGTGCTATGCCAGCAGCAAACCAGAAGCATGCGCTCACAATCATGTGTGCTGCTAATGGTAAGCTATATAAGGTCGACTCGGGTGCTTCTGCGCCGAAAATGAGTCGACCTTCAAAGTCCTTGTCTCACTTGGGCGCATCTGTTGCGTTTGCAACCAAGTCGAACAAGGCAAACCCTGTGGTCTTGAACTCCCGTGCCTCCACTGGTTGTGCGTCTGAGGTTCGTTCAAGTCACTGTAAATATTGTTCCCCCACTACTGATCTGAGCGCCTGTTTGGTGTTGGATCAGGGGGCGCAGCATTCACTTGACCACCCCGACGCTTGGCCTTGCCATGCGCCTAATGGTGGTGCGAAGGTGGCACTCTCCTCCAACGATCTGCGTAACATGATCACTCACAAACGCCAGCAGGAGAGTCGATTGAAAAACACAATATGCCCCTCACAGGGCACACCTGTGCTGTAGTCACCATCAACTGCTATTGCAAGGCAGCAGTTCCACCAAGACAGTCGGTGTTCCAGCGGCTGCAATCATCAACACCCCTCCGAAGTCGCATCGGGAAGAAGGTGTCAATAAAAGAGAAGCCAGAACTAAAGGTTGCTTCATGCAACGTAATCTCTAACTCCTCGTCAGTCCGAAAGGCGACTGGCAATTCCTCGTCCTCGTCCAAGAGCCAGCCGAGGAAAACCAAGACAACTGTCCCGTCCTCCGGAGTGTTTAAAAGCACTCGGGGGAGAAAGAAGATCTTGGAGGAAGCTGGGGGTAGTCAAGCCCTTATTGATCCTCCTTCTGAAGACAAAGATGTCCTCCAGAGCACAGCTGGAGTGGATCTTCATCCTGGAGACGAAGTCAGCTTCCCGGACGTAGCTGGGGGTGGTCTGGCCCCTGTGGACCCGCGTTTCGAAGACGAAGAAGTCCTCCAAGACAGAACTGGGGGCAATCAGACCCTTACGGATGCTCCTGAAGTCGAGGATGTCCTCAAGAATTTAGCTGGGGGTAGCCAAGACGAGGCTCCGGGAAAAGTTTCTCTTCTACAAGAGAGCGAGGCCGAGAGTGAAGCCTCAACTGATCCATCCGACTCCAGCCATGTCATGACAGTATACATGGCTGGGGGTGATGCCGAGCCTGATGCGCCGCCAGCAGACCTCGTCCAGCGCATGGATACCTTGGAGGGAGGACTCAAAACCCTCTCTGCCTCCATGCAAACACTGACTCAAGCAGTGTTTGAGATACGGTCAGCTTTGGCCAGGGCACCGTCTACTGGTCCTGACCCCGGGGCCAATGGAGAATCAAGCTTACCCCTTCAACGGGTATCCTTGGATAAAGATTGCCGCGAGGCACCTCGGACGTCGGAGCCCTCAAATGCCCAACTCCAGGCGGTACCACCTTTCCCGACTCCCAGCTCCACGGAAGACGTGGTCGAGATGATCAGGGACTTGCGCGAGCGCTTTGAGTCCAAGAATAGACAATAGGAGCGCCAAAAGATGGGCATCCCCTAACCTTATCCACTCGAATGGAACAAAGTGGTTTATCCTTCTAAGTATAAACCACAAACATTGATGCCATACGATGGGAAGGACTCTCCACGTCGCTATCTGACGTACTTCCAGTCTCAAACGGGACATCTTCCGAAGGAGGACGCACTACTCACCAGCATATTTGTCGGGGCACTGAAAGGAGTGGCGTACGACTGGTACTACAGTCTCCCCGATAACTCTATATCTTCCTTCAACTTCTTGACGTGTCTCTTCCTTGACGGTTTCTACGATGGCTGGAAGGACATGACAAAGGCGTCCCTCATAGAGATACGCCAGAAGGAGAAGGAAACAGTTTGAGTATTCATCGAACGCTTCCAACAGACCTGCTTCAGACTGCCCTCGGGCATGCCAGAACATGCACTCCTCTCCTCGTGCAGCATGAACATGCTTCCTGCAGTCAAACTCTGGCTCAACTCTACTCCTCCTTCCGACTGGAGTTCCTTGATCATCAAAGCCGAAGCAGCAGAAAAGAAGGCGTCCAATGTTCGCCTTCTGGGAGTTACTTTTCCTGCCTTTGAGGACAAGGGAAAACGGCCTGCAGCCAACAACCCGGACAAGAGACGAAGGGGAAACAGGCGTTGACTGTCAATGCCTCCAAGGGTGCATCAGCACCCACTCAGAAGCCTCCACTTGCACCAAGGCCAAAGGAGGTTTATTCTTTCAACGATGAAGACACCCTGCAACTCTTCGAGATACTGAAGCAGGGTGACAAGATCGAGTTGCCGGACCCAAAGCGTCCCGATGAGGTTAAGAAAGTGGATAATCCGAGGTACTGTCACTACCATCGGTTTGTTGGACATCCAACTAAGGACTGCTACGTCCTTAAAAACTACATCCAGTACGTGATCAATGTGGATGTTATCTCCGTCGACTATGAGGAGAAAACGGTCTCGACCAACCTGGTGTCACTCTAATTTGGTACCTTGCCGCCAACCATAATATAAGATGGCATCGTCCCCATCCCTAAGACGACAATGGAGGTGGTTAACTTACCACCTACTCGTGACAATGTGAGTGGACTCATCCCGCTCACCACATCTCGGGGAGATGTCTTATGGGTTCACCCTAATCTCGTCTCCGAGGTTACTCAACCGGAGGTACGCTCTGCCTCCAAAACTAAGGACAGGAAGATCAAGTCTTGCCGCATGGTCTCTTCCTCTGTGGAAGAGGCACTTCTCGTACAGATGCATTCACATCAGAACGCCCAACCTGACGAAGCTACCGCCGAGGTGGTACCTCCTTACACCGTACCTGCTGCCCAGGAAGAGGGCACATCTAAGCCTCCAGCAGCCAATAAACAGAAGCATATAGAGGCCCGTTTCGATAAGCCTCTGCAAAAGGAGAATGCTTCGGGGCTAGCTAAGCCCCACAACTTTGACATACTGGCACAACTTGCCAGTACTCCTGCCCGCCTATCTCTGTTTGAGTTCCTTCGTCTTTCCAAAGACACTCGTGAAGCTCTCTGTGAAGTCCTGAAGGATGCTGAGTCCTTCATCAGTCAGGTAAAGCAGCCTGAGGATAGTCCGACTACATGTACGCACTGTCATTGTGCGGATGAGGTTATCCCCAACATAACCTTCACCCAACAAGACATGGTGCTTAAGCACAACCGATACAAGAGGCCACTGTACTATACTTGGTATGTCGGTTCCGTCAAGGTGAAGCGGATTCAGATCAATCCGGGGTCTTCCCTCAGCATCATCCCGAAGACGCTCCTCTCAATACTGGGGATCCCAATGTACCGACTGGCGCCTTCCAACACAACAATCAGTGACTTGCTATGTCGTGGACACTGACGTCAACTACAACCTCCTACTGGGTCGTCCGTGGCTGCATGAGTACATGGTGGTACCATCCACACTCCACCAATGTATGAAATACGTGTCCACCAACGACATCATCCGGACGGAGTTCGCAGACATTGAACCTTTCAAAGGGGTCGAAGCCTACTTCACTGATTCCACCTTGTACAAGTCGCCCGACGAGGAGGAAGCCAATGATGCTGATGATGAAGCAGAAACGGCAGCAGAGCCTGACATGGAGCCAGAGATGACTCCAAACGCTCCTTTAAAAATTTGACTTAAAGGGAAGCCGCCTCAGACGTTACCTTCCATGAACATTAAGCTACCTGGAAAAGCACCAACTGCTCTAGATAGAACACCTACTGAAGCTCCCTCGAAGATACGGCTCAAGGGAAAGCCGCCTCAAACATCGTCTTTCCTTGTGGCAAAACTACAAGGGAAGGCACCAGCCACTGAAGGCACAGTTGAGGCACCTCTGAAGGTGCGTCTTAAAGGCAATCCTCCGTAATCATCCGTCTCATCCAAGCTGCCGGAGAAGGCCCACATAGCCCTCTCGGATCCAAGGTCAAAGCTGTGGTGGACTCTCCTGATCCAATCCCAGTACTCACAGATGAAGAGTTAGGGGAATATATATCTGCTGATATAGATGCACCCTCTCTGGACAATGTAATCCCGCGGGATAAAATCTCGTGTTTCATCAATAATAGAGTATCTTTTAATTATTCTAGTCTTCCACATTGGAATGCCATGTATACATTAGATAACGCTCTACGGTTATTGCAAACACAAATAACGACCGTCCATCATATAAATCGAGTAGTCCCATCCTAAGGGGTCTGTTTTATAGTCCCACTGCGGAATCGAGACGAAGAATCCATCATCTTTGGCAAAGTCGAGCATCACCAAGACCTCTTGCCACTCGAGCAAGAACCAGATACCGGCAGAATACAAGTCTATCGGTATACGAACAAGGCAAAGTACCTCATCCAAAAGATGGGTTACGACCTAAAAAGCAACAAAGGCCTGAACTACGGCAAGGGTCGACGTCTTCTTCTCCGGCTCCTAACACCTAAAGGAAAGCTGCAGGACTATTATCATCGAACTCGATGGGGGGTGGGCTATGTCACGCCGCCGTCAACTCCAGAGAGTTCGGAGGCAGAAGAAGTAGAACATTCGCATTCATCCGAAGCATCAACTTGGGATTTCGATACCAGTATCGGCTCAGTCTTCAAGAAAGTGCTATCAGCCAACATAACATCTGCACAATCTCAAGAAGATGAAGGCGAAGACCAAACGCCAGAATTTTTCGATGAAGAACCCTTGGCTCAACGCCTAGGAGAACAGTGGGAGTCTCGTTTTGAATTACGTGAACCCCCTACCGAAGACGAAGTCGAGCAGATCGACCTTGGGGATGGATCTTCTTCCAAACCCATCTTCATCAGCAAAAGCCTAAAAAGAGAACATCGGAAATCTTTAATCCAACTGGCTAAAGAATATATCGATGACTTCGCCTGGAGCTACGAAGATATGTCGGGACTTGATCCCCAGATCGCGATGCATAGGCTTAACATCTTACCTGATACCAAGCCTATAAAACAATAATAGCGATGTTTTCGTCATGACATCATGAACGTTATCGATCAGGAAGTAGACAAACTCCTGACCAGCAGATTTATTCATGAAGAACAATACCCGGATTGGGTGGCCAACGTCGTCCCTATCACCAAAAAGAATGGGAAGATACGAGTCTGTATCGACTTCAGGGATCTCAATACTGCTTGCCCGAAGGATGAATTCCCGCTTCCAATCACCGACGTGATGATCGACAACACATGTGGCTTCGAACGCATGTCTTTCATGGACGGGTATTTGGGCTACAACCAGATCAAGATGTTCCCCGATGACGGAAAACATACGTCATTTAGGACTCTGAAAGGGGTTTTCTGTTACACAGTGATGACCTTCGGCTTGAAGAATGCTGGTGCGACATACCAACGAGCTATGAGCACCATCTTCCGTCAGTATCTTCGCAAGACAGTCGAATGCTATGTTGATGACATCACAGTCAAGAGTCGTCTCAAAGGAGATCACCTAGAAGACCTTAAGACAGTCTTCGATCTCATGCGAGCGCATCAACTCAAGATGAACCCCGCTAAATCCTTCCTTGGGGTTTCTAGCGAAAAGTTCTTGGGCTTCATTATCACGACGAAAGGCATTCATGTCGATCCCGAGAAGACCAAATCCATCCTTGACATGGACCCTCCGAAGAACCTCCGAGAACTTCGAGGCCTGCAGGGGCGTCTGGCATACATCCGGAGGTTTATAGCAAACCTTTCCAGAAAATGTCAACCCTTCAACCAGCTCATGAAGAAGGGAGTCTCTTACGTCTGGACAAAGGAATGCCAAAAAGCTTTCGACGATATCAAGGCTTACTTGACGAGCCCGCTAGTCCGGGTGGCACCCGTCGCCGGCAAACCTTTTCTCCTCTACGTCCGTGCCATGGATCATTCCCTCGGCGCTCTGCTAGCTCAGAACAGCGATACAGGCTATGAGCAAGCTATCTACTACCTCAGTAGAACACTGATCGGGGCCGAACACCGGTACAACCCCGTTGAAAAAGAGTGTTTGGCTTTGGTATTTGCCATCCAGAAGACTCGTCATTATGTCTCAGGCCAGACAATTCATGTCATTTTCCGAGTCAATCCACTCAGAGTTCTCATGACGAAGCCAGGGTCATTGAACTCCCGGCTAGCTACATGGGCGATCCTGCTAACGCCATACAATATGGTGTTCGTTCTACAAAAAGCTGTTAAGGGTCAGGCTCTGGCCGACTTTTTAGCTGCACACCCCATACCAGAGTCCTCAAGACTCTATGAAGACATCCTGGATAAGGTCCAAGAATCAAACGTCACCGAAGAAAGCTCCGTCTGGCGGATGTTTTTCGGTGGCGCTTCAAAAACAGGCCCCGAAAGCAAAATCATCGCAGGAGTCGGGGTAGTCTTAGTCTCCCCTGATAAGCTGGTCATCCAGCGTGCCTACTCCCTTTCGAAGCCGTGCTCCAACAATGTTGCCGAGTACAACGCTCTCATCATGGGACTCCAGCTGGCGCAACAGCTGGGGGTGGATCATCTGGAAGCCTACGGCGACTCAAAACTCATCGTTAACCAGATCAGAGGGCAATACGAAGTTCGCCATCAAGATCTGATTCCTTACCATGAAGTTGCATTGAACATCATTTCAACCTCCGCCAAGTTCTTCATCGAACATGTACCTCGTTTACAAAATCTGGAGGCTGACGCTTTGGCTGGCCTCACAGCCTCATTGGCAGCACCCCTCGGGACTCAACACTACGTCACGGTAGTTGGTCGAGACTTGGTCTGTCCTAAGAACAACCAATGCTCACAAATGACCCATGCCATGTCAACAAGTGCTAGTGTTAATGTCCGAGTCTAGAGGTTCCCGTTCATCGACTTCGCTATCTACGGAATTCTCCCAGAGGACCCGAAAGAAGCCGTCTCAGTCAAGAAGCGTTCCCTTCGATTCTATTACGATACAACTACTAAAATGTTGTACAGACGCTCTTACGATGGACTTCTCCTTCGATATTTATCCAACGAAGAAGCAGCCGAAGCCCTTTGAGAAGCTCACGACGGAACCTGCGGAGCCCATCAACCTGGCCCTAAGTTGCAGGATCGACTGTGACGTATGGGCTACTACTGGCCAACTGTAAAACCCCTATTTTTAAAAAAATTATTTTTATTATTTTCTTTGACTTCAAATTTAATTTATGCAATTTATGATTTTTATTTCATTAGAAAAGACCTTAGCCATTGTTAAATTTTGGAACACAAGACTACCATGAATTTTGGCACAGAAGATGTAGCAGTGTGTCTTGACTAGTGTACTAGCCATGCCGGGGGAAGCCTAGCCATGGTAACAACCAAACTAGGAAAACCAGACCAAATTGTGAATTGACTTATTTAAAGTATTTTAATTAAATATTATTTTATATATTGATTTTAGATGACCCGGTTTGTCCAATTCAGTCCGAACTGGGCCTGAACCAAATTTTAGCCCATGTAAGCATGTAGTCTAACCAAAAGTGGCCATGTAGACATATTTTATGTACTTAAAAATATTTCCTAAACTATTTTAGAATTTTATGTACAATTTCTAATTATTTAAAATTTTGTACAATTATTGGTATTTTATAATTAAATAATATTTTACAATATTGTACATGTTACTGGACCCGGATGGAGGTGTGTGGTAAAGTTCACACATTGGAACAATTTTTATTATTTTATTATTACTAAAGTTATTTTGTGAAAATTAAATAGACACTTTATTATTGTTGATATTATTTGATATTATGTGATATTATTATTGTTGCCTTTTATGGCAATTTAAATTTGCGTATATAGGTAAAAATATATTTTAGATGCATTATATATATAGTAGATAATATTAAAATTTTATTTCAAATTTGTGGAGATTTAATAACCATATTTTCCTATTTAAATACTATTTTTATTTTGAGTTGATCTATTAAGGATTGAATTTATATATATATGTAGATATGCTCAAATATATTAAATAATTGAATAGTTTACTTTTAAATGGTATTTCGATTTAAATAGATTTTTTTGTGTATTTATGGATATATACATATATATATATTTATATAGATATATATAGATATTGAAGTTAGATAAGAAAAGAAAAGTTAAAAAAAAAAAAGGGGGGGAATGGGTGGTCGGCCCCACCCGACCACCCCAAGCAAAAAAAGAAAGAAAGAACAGCAGTATATATGCGTGCCTCTTTGTATGTAGCAGCACTTTTCTTTCAAAGCATTAGTTAGTAGCAGCATCCATGGCCGAACCCTCTCTCTCCGTAATATGTATATATATATATATATTTATATATATATTGAAAACACAAATCTTCTCCTTCTTCCTCCTCTTTCCTCCATCCTCCTCCCTCATCTCGGCATGCATGTCAGCCTCGCCGGAGCGACAGCATCCCCGTCTCCCGGTCGTCACGACGACAACAACAACAACAGATTCCCGCTTTAAGGTAACCCACTTCTCCGATTAATTTCTCTGTCATTTCTAATCCGATTTTAGATCCGTAAATTCGTGTAGATAGCCCACATAACCCTCTTTCATCACCTTCAAATAGATTTATTTATTCTGCAATAAATTCTAGGTTTAATTAAATTAAAAATCGAGAAAAATTAGTTTTTATAAAACCCTTAAAAACCCCGTATAAGGTACGTCCCGACAAATCGGGCGACCGCGTCGCGAACCGAAAATACTGAAAGGTCCGTATCGAATTTGTGGACGTGCAGGAATTGACGGGATTCAAATTGGTTGCGTGTGCGCAACGAAATTGGTCCGTATCCGTCGATTTTTTTGCGTATCGGGCTTTTTGGATTTTCCTAATTATTTTGTGCACACTCATCAAATCATGACGAAACTTGCGCCATTGGACTCGAAATATTTTTCTGGTCCTGTGAGCCAAGTTTGGTCCGATTCTGAGTCCGTTGATCGGGACGCTATTTTGGCGGGCCCATAATTCTACTCAATGGACGATTTTGTGCACAGCCCACCAAAATTCAAAATTGGACGTACCGTTGGGTTCGTCTCATCAAAACAAATTCGTAGACATGTAGTTTGATGACTTTAGAGACCGTAGATTCTGGCATGCATTTCGGTGCAAAGTGGGTCCAACGGCGGACATCGTTTTGACCCGAAATTATGATTTTGTCCCTGTTCCAGAATTTGACTTTTGGATAGGCGTTTTCTAGGTATATCTTCTTCACCGAGATCATTTTTGATGTTTGTTTCAGTGTCTGGAGTCATTTGTGATTTGTGAGTTTTGGTGCTGACACTTACTACTCTTGGATTTGCCTTTCTCGCACCACCCTCAGGCAAGATTCCTTGCCATTATACTGTTTATATTCAGTTGCATTTTATTACATATCACTGTTCATTATTTCCAGTTCTTACAGTTCTTGATTTATTGTCTGCACAGTGATATTAGATATACTTTGTTATTATCCTTTGATTGCATATGGACTTAGAGTTAAGAGACTACCGTTGTAGTGTATTGTATATATCTTGACACCGTTGTACCACGAGGATGTGTGAGATGAGTATCATGTAGAGGTTCTTGCGTGTGGGCTGATCCCCCATGCGCATGCGTTAGGGCTAACTGCTAATAGAAGCGTGTTAGGAGACTTAGCAGTTAGTAGAGGTACATGGTCGTGGATGCGACTTGACAGGTACATTGGATGGGGAGAACATTACCTGACGTATGGACTTCTATGCACTTCCCTTATTACCTGTGCGCTCCGTCGGAGACGCAGGCTCCAGGTGCCCTCTGACGTTATCCAGAGCGTTATGGACGTAGCCCCTTGCACATGATGCCCTCTGACGATTTCGGACGTTACGGACGTAGGCCCCTGGTGCCCAATATGGGGACTATACCGATCCCATTTACAGCCAGGGCTCATACGTCGAAGGATTGTTTCTCAAAATTGCATGTTCACTTTAGTATGGTTAGAGTACCTTATTTATGTCTTGTCACTTTCTTTGATTGTGGCATATTTTTTATTCAGTATTTATATGGCATGTTTATGTTTCTTGTTACGTCCCTCTGAGGACCTGGTTTTCTCTTCAGGTGTGTGCTTCTGTGATTTTGCAGGTGTTCTAGCTATGACCGTGATCTTCTCCATTCTTTCGAAGATGGTTGCGCTTGGTTCGTCTCGTTATTTTATCAATCACTTTTTGTATATTTTATTTGAGGTAGTTGGTAGTGGACTTTGTCTCCGCCCAACGATTGTATACATGACAAAATTCAAAGTTACTTTTATATTATTTATTTATCCAGTGGATGATATTTAGTTATTATGATTCTACTGTATTTTACAGCTTATGTATACATACAAGGTTTTCATATATTGGGGTATACTTTGTATGTATGCAGCTGGCATGGATACGTACCTAGTCCTAAGTATTTTGGGACTGGGGCATTACATGTTTGTGTGTTGGCCCATGCAGGTCGAGTTTGTCACTTCGGTTACGTTACTGTACCGATGTGAACCTGCAACATAGGATTAGAATTATAGGAATCTCATCCATACAGCTTGACCTTTTTCCTTGACTTCAAATTCCGAACTCTCGATCGACCTCTTGAATTGCATCTTGCTTGATTCCTTTCTACCATCGATTCTTATTTTCGTGCTTAGTATCAACTAGGAAAATGACTACACTAGTATATGCTCGTAGGTCAAACACATGGCTAGAATGGTTATATTGGCAATTGGAATATATTTAAGACTAATTGAGTTAAAAGTTTTTTTTTTAAGAGTGTGATTTAATGATGAGTAATTTGTAAAGTAGGATACTGCCAAGGAAGGTTTTAATCTTGAGATTTCTAATATAGTAAACACCATAGGATTGATACTGCATGAAAAAAAAGAGATAGAATCTTTATACCATTGATTTAAAAAATTGATTGGCTTTTTGAGATTTGATATTTATGATTTATTGGGTTATAGTTATAATTCTTTGCACAAGTATAAAATTGATTGCTTTTCGAATTGTGATATTTATAATTTTTTTTGGGTGATAGATATACATCTTGGAACAAATATAAAATTTATTTAAATTTCGAGTTTTGATGATTTATTGGATTATAGTTATACACCTTTGCACAATTATAAATTTGGTTTGAAAATGATCTTAGCTTTTAAAAATGGCCGTAGGAATTATTTAAATTTGCGTTGTACAACTTACGATTTTCATGTTTAGTAAATTTAAAATTTAAGTGGAAGTAATGATGGCGAATTTTGGTTTATATATTTGAAAGTTATGAAAACAATTTTTGAGAATTTTTTTTTATTCTAAATTGCGTCCTATGATTGAGGATTTACAAATCTATTTAGATTTTTGGTAAAAAAAAAGTTTTGACTGATAAGATTATTTGAAAATTTAGTTTAATGAGCTATTGCTAATATAAAAATTTTTGGGAGAATTTCGAAGGATGTGATGGAAAGTTGTTTTGATTGATTAAAGGAAATTACCATTTAAAAGTTATGATTTTGTTGGAATAACTTAGCATGAATAGAAGTTAGAATTGATGAGAGCATTGAGCTTAATTTTTGAGATTGCTTTTAATATGCTAAGAGTTTTATTATGAGTTATTTGAAAATTTTAGAGTGTTAATTTTTTGATTGATTATGGAATTTTATGGATTCGTACTTTATGAACTCTTGAGTAAATAGTTGAATTTAAACGTTAACTTTGGAAAAGGTTTGTAGTAACGTAAAAAAAAAAAATTTGCTTTGAGATTTATGAGAGTGATTTAAATTTTTTTTTTTATGATTAATTTGAACGGATTGGAGTGAATACAAATTTTGGTGGTATATTTTTGAAAGTTTAATTTTGAAACTTTTGGAGGAAACTCGAGTTATATTTTAATAGCAGGCCCCAAGATAACCCTACTGAGTATTCCACACTAATTGCCATATCACTCATGACCATGATAGTAGTATGTACACAAGTGTTGTTAGTCTTCTACCAAACTATGCGACTGTATCCCAATATTGACTTACTCGACCTTCCTTCAATTCTAGATCTTTTAATTGCGACCTTCTAACCCACTTGCAATTTGAATAATGAGTTAATGGTTCCTTAACTGTATTCGTTTAGAATACTATCTTCTCACTAGAACTGTGCCCCTAAATTATTATTTTATGGATTCTTTAATTAATTTTATTTCATGCTTTAACTTGATCCTCTTTAGTTTTGTGCATTAATTATCACCTCGTGAACTCCCACTTCCTATTTTAGACCTTTTGGCGTTCCTTACCGTGACTTGGATAATTGGAGCACAACACTAGACTTTTGCTTCCAACAAATTTCGTATATAAGACCTGGACAAGCCCACCTTCATGTAGATATATCATGTCCCACCAAAACACGTCTCCTTGTACACTATTTGTATGATATGACCTTCTGATCAAAATGGCCAAACTATAACCTTTACCATGATACCGATATTTTTACCACGGATAGAGATCCAACCTTGACTCAATCCCTTAACCCGATAGGTGAATTTTGTTCTACTTAGTTCCTTAAATGCTTAAATTGTACTCTATCTTGATTGCTTGACCCACTGTCCCATCACACTATTAATTTAACTCTTGTAAGTTGGGTAGAATACCTCACCACCTAACAAACCTTTTTCCTTGTGAACCACATTAGTAAGTTCACTTAGACTATAATTCAGAGGACCCTACCTTAGCTAGTATACCAAACCATAAATGAAGAAACACTAGGACAACGGTATAGGCCCACACTTCGGGCGAGCCTTGATTTTAAAAGATCTTGGACTATTTTAAATTCCTTTATCAGTACCTTCCTTGCTCATATTTTGACAATCTCATGCTGCTAAGGTAGCTTCGGTTTTGCAAGCTTATTTCTTTACCAAGCTTGATCATGACATATTTTATTGGGTGCACCCACTAACATATTGTCTAATCAGAGCCGGTGCATGATGGTCTGATCAACCTATTGCACTTTGGTTCGTTTATCACATATTATTTTACGTGGATAGAGACATAGTAAACTTGCCTTAGAGTCTCATCCGCGACAGCCTTGACAATTCTCATTTGAATTATTTCCGTCGCCTATGAACTACGTATTCGTACTCGATAGCATCGTCCTTGAACCCTTTATTGTTTTACTTTACTTAGAAAGACTAGGCACTGTGCATGATAGATAGATGCAAGATATCACCTTTCGTTTTTCTATCAGTTATTTCAACACGAATGTAGATAGCCACCGACCGACTCATGTGGCTATATCCTCGCCTTTAACTACTTCTCATTTCTCAACCCTAGAATTACAATCGTGCCCTCCCAATTATTCTTAAGCACTCGAGAATGATTCAAATCGTTCACTTAATCAAACCCTCGACCAAACGATTAGTATCCAGTTCTCCCTTAAGGAATCACATCTCCTAAATGTCTAATTTATTTTCTTTGGTCTACTCACTTCCTTACTGACCTTTTAAATTGGATATTCAAAATTTTGTTACCTTCACTAGCGATCCTTATTCAATTCCATAACCATGATATATTCTTGTATATATCGACTCCACAATTTTCTATTGCATGGTGGTGTTGAACATCTTTTTATCGCATCCATCAAAATCTAATTATATTTTGGTATTGACGAACTCTTCCTATCCCTCAACCCTATCTACCCGATTAATCCTAAATTTCGAGGACGAAATTCTTGTAAGTTGGGTAGGATGTAAAACCCCTATTTTTTTAAAAATTATTTTTATTATTTTCTTTGACTTCAAATTTAATTTATGTAATTTATGATTTTTATTTCATTAGAAAAGACCTTAGCCATTGTTAAATTTTGGAACACAAGGCTACCATGAATTTTGGCACAGAAGATGTAGCAGTGTGTCTTGACTAGTGTACTAGCCATGCCGGGGGAAGCCTAGCCATGGTAACGACCAAACTAGGAAAACCAGACCAAATTGTGAATTGACTTATTTAAAGTATTTTAATTAAATATTATTTTATATATTGATTTTAGATGACCCGGTTTGTCCAATTCAGTCCGAACTGGGCCTGAACTAAATTTTAGCCCATGTAAGCAGGTAGTGTAACCAAAAGTGGCCATGTAGACATATTTTATGTACTTAGAAATATTTCCTAAACTATTTTAGAATTTTATGTACAATTTCTAATTATTTAAAATTTTGTACAATTATTGGTATTTTATAATTAAATAATATTTTACAATATTGTACATGTTACTGGACCCGGATGGGGGTGTGTGGTAAAGTTCACACGTTGGAACAATTTTTATTATTTTATTATTACTAAAGTTATTTTGTGAAAATTAAATAGACATTTTATTATTGTTGATATTATTTGATATTATGTGATATTATTATTGTTGCCTTTTATGGCAATTTAAATTTGCGTATATAGGTAAAAATATATTTTAGATGCATTATATATATAGTAGATAATATTAAACTTTTATTTCAAATTTGTGGAGATTTAATAACCATGTTTTCCTATTTAAATACTATTTTTATTTTGAGTTGATCTATTAAGGATTGAATTTATATATATATGTAGATATGCTCAAATATATTAAATAATTGAATAGTTGACTTTTAAATGGTATTTGGATTTAAATAGATTTTTTTTGTGTATTTATGGATATATACATATATATATATATATATATATATATATATATATATATATATATATATATATATATATATATATATATATTTATAAAGATATATAGATATTGAAGTTAGATAAGAAAAGAAAAGTTAAAAAAAAGGGGGGGGGGGGGGGGATGGGTGGTCGGCCCCACCCGACCACCCCAAGCAAAAAAAGAAAGAAAGAACAGCAGTATATATGCGTGCCTCTTTGTATGTAGCAGCACTTTTCTTTCAAAGCATTAGTTAGTAGCAACATCCATGGCCGAACCCTCTCTCTCCGTAATATGTATATATATATATATATATATATATATATATATATATATATATATATATATATATATTTATATATATATTGAAAACCCTAATATTCTCCTTCTTCCTCCTCTCTCCTCCATCCTCCTCCCTCATCTCGGCGTGCATGTCAGCCTCTCCGGAGCGACAGCATCCCCGTCTCCCGGTCGTCACGACGACAACAACAACAACAGATTCCCGCTTTAAGGTAACCCACTTCTCCGATTAATTTCTCTGTCATTTCTAATCCGATTTTAGATCCGTAAATTCGTGTAGATAGCCCACATAACCCTCTTTCATCACCTTCAAATAGTTTTATTTATTCTGCAATAAATTCCAGGTTTAATTAAATTAAAAATCAGGAAAAATCAGTTTTTATAAAACCCTTAAAAACCCCGTATGAGGTACGTCCCGACAAATCGGGCGACCGCGTCGCGAACCGAAAATACCGAAAGGTCCGTATCGAATTTGTCGACGTGCGAGAATTGACGGGATTCAAATTGGTTGCGTGTGCGCAACGAAATTGGTCCGTATCCGTCGATTTTTTTGCGTATCGGGCTTTTCGGATTTTCCCAATTATTTTGTGTACACTCATCAAATCGTGACGAAACTTGCGCCATTGGACTCAAAATATTTTTCTGGTCCTGTGAGCCAAGTTTGGTCCGATTCTGAGTCCGTTGATCGGGACGCTATTTTGGCGGGCCCACAATTCCACTCAACGGGCGATTTTGTGCACAGCCCACCGAAATTCAAAATTGGACATACCGTTGGGTTCGTCTCATCAAAACAAATCCGTAGATATGTAGTTTGATGACTTTAGAGATCGTAGGTTCTGGCACGCATTTCGGTGCAAAGCGGGTCCAACGACGGACATTATTTTGACCTAAAATTACGATTTTGCCCCTGTTCCAGAATTTAACTTTTGGACAGGCGTTTCCTAGGTATATCTTCTTCACCGAGATCATTTTTGATGTTTGTTTCAGCGTCTAGAGTCATCTGTGATTTGTGAGTTTTGGTGCTAACACTTGCTACTCTTGGATTTGCCTTTCTCGCACCACCCTCAGGCAAGATACCTTGCCATTATACTGTTTATATTCAGTTGCATTTTATTACATATCACTGTTCATTATTTCCAGTTCTTACTGTTCTTGATTTATTGTCTGCATAGTGATATTAGATATACTTTGTTATTATCCTTTGATTGCATATGGACTTAGAGTTAAGAGACTACCGTTGTAGTGTATTGCATATACCTTGACACCATTGTACCACGAGGATGTGTGAGATGAGTATCATGTAGAGGTTCTTGCGTGTGGGCTGATCCCCCATGCGCATGCGTTAGGGCTAACTACTAATAGAAGTGTGTTAGGAGACTTAGCAGTTAGTAGAGGTACATGGTCATGGATGCGACTTGACAGGTACATTAGGTGGGGAGAACATTACCTGACGTATGGGCTTCTATGCACTTCCCTTATTACTTGTGTGCTCCGCCGAAGACGCAGGCTCCAGGTGCCCTCTGACGTTATCCAGAGCGTTATGGACGTAGCCCCTTGCACATGATGCCCTCTGACGATCTTCGGACGTTACGGACGTAGGCCCCTGGTGCCCTATATGGGGACTATGCCGATCCCATTTACAGCTAGGGCTCATGCGTCGAAGGATTGTTTCTCAAAATTGTATGTTCACTTTAGTATGGTTAGAGTACCTTATTTATGTCTTGTCACTTTCTTTGATTGTGGCATATTTTATATTCAGTATTTATATGGCATGTTTATGTATCTTGTTACGTCCCTCTGAGGACCTGGTTATCTCTCCAGGTGTGTGCTTCTGTGATTTTGCAGGTGTTCTAGCCAAGACCGTGATCTTCTCCATTCTTTCGAAGATGGTTGCGCTTGGTTCGTCTCGTTATTTTATCAATCACTTCTTGTACATTTTATTTGAGGTAGTTGGTAGTGGACTTTTTCTCCGCCCAACGATTGTATACATGACAAAATTCAAAGTTGCTTTTATATTATTTATTTATCCAGTGGATGAGATTTAGTTATTATGGTTCTACTACATTTTACAGCCTATGTATACATACAAGGTTTTCATATATTGGTATGTACTTTGTATGTATGCAGCTGGCATGGATACGTACCTAGTCCTAAGTATTTTAGGACTGGGGCGTTACACCAACCATGGCAACCGACACTGTCGACTATGCTAAAAAGTGCCATGCATGCCAGCTCCACGCTGACTTCATCCATACACCGTCAGAACCACTACATCTTACAGTCACCTCCTGGCCCTTTGAAGCCTGGGGCATGGACATTGTAGGACCGATCACCCCTCCTTCATCAAGGGGACACCGCTTCATCCTAGCCATCACCGACTACTTCTCCAAATGGACAGAAGCAGTTCCACTGGCAGAAGTGAAGAGGTCCCAGGTGGTCAGCTTCATCAAGCACCATATTATCTACCGTTTTGAGGTACCCCGGAGGATTATCCACGATAACGGTCCTCAGTTCATCAGCCATGTTTTCAGCAGATTCTGTGACAAGAATCGCATTCAAAACGTGGCATCAACCGCCCACAATACGGCAGCAAACGGATTGGCCGAGGCATTCAACAAGACTATCGTCAGGCTACTCAAAAAGGTCGTGTCATCCAACAAACACGACTGGGACAAAAAGCTCGGCGAATGCCTTTGGGCCTACCGCACAACGGTACGGACCACGACGGGCAACACACCATTCTTCCTGGTCTACGGAAGCGAAGCGGTACTGCCTCTCGAGATCCAGATACCCTCACTCCGTGTAGCGATCACAAATCAACTAACAGAAGAAGACAATCAACGTTACCGTCTGCGAGAATTGGAGGTACTTGACGAAAAACGTCTCCTAGATCAACAACACATCGAACTCTATCAAGCCCGTATATCACAGGCTTTCAACAAGAAGGTCAAGAAGAGGACTTTCCAAGTAGGCGACCTGGTTCTGGTAGTCAGGAGACGGATGTTGTTGACTCACAAGACACCAGGAAAGTTCGAGCCCAAGTGGGAGGGACCTTTCATCATAGAGACGGTATACTCAAACGGTGCTTACCGCCTCGCCAAACCCAATGGGGACTTGTTCATGATGCCCATCAACGGCAAGTTCCTAAAGAACTACTACTCCTGACATCCTTCAGAAATGTACTTCTATCTTCACCCAACAAGGGAGTCTGTAGACCCAATCATCAGGGCTCACATACAATTCCCTTCCACAAAATCTTACGCTTCCAGAACCCAGCTGTTCCGTGGCATTCTTCAATAGAAGGACAACCACGTCCACATTACCTCTGAGTTGTTCCCCTACACCCTACAAAGCGGAATCTTACACTCCGTAAGACTATGCTACCCATCATGTTTACCACGTCCACATTACCTCTGAGTAAACATCCCGTACAGACAACCCCTGCATTGCCGTACATTGATCGCAGAACTTGCACGTCCACATTACCTCTGAATAGTTTTGCGTATCCCCCAGAGTCATTCCTACCACATCCATAACACCTCTGAGTAGGAAGATTCTATCATTTGAATCCCATATTTGCCACGTCCACATCACCTCTGAGCAAACATGTCGGTTCTCTCGAACTTATTATCTATACCTAAAAACCATGGTGCACAAAAGATAATAGGTCCACACAAATCATCAAGTTCATGACAGCAAAAATGAACACACCACAAAAACTCTGTATTCTTTATTCAAAAGTAAAGGATTATACCCCCAGCAAGAGTTGCAAATTACACAAAAAGAAGAGACTACAATCCCTAAACATCCCCGGGGTTGGCCGAAAGCTCTTCGATCCGATGCTTCAAGTCTGCCGCCCGAGTCTCTACGGTCGCCAGGACCCGGCGTTCGGCTTCTTGACGCATCAGTTCTATGGCCTCAGGAGAAGTGTCATCCTCATGCTTCTCGTCCAACTGTTGTCGTTGCTGGGCCAGGGTAAGAGCCTGGCGGGTGAAAGCTACTTCCTCCTCCTTAGATGCTACATGTTCAGCCTGGACTCGCTCAGCATCTAATAAAAGTTGGGCCTGCTGGTCTTCAAGGAGGTGAATCTTGGCATCAACCTCCGCTATACTAGCGTCCAACGCAGCTTGCAACTCCACCTTCTCCTGCGTGGACTGAGATAACCTCTCCATCGCAGCCTTAGTTTCAGCCACCTTACGTTCCCAGACACCCACGGTGGCCTGATAAGAGGACTCAGTCTCAGCGATCAACTTCTCCTTTTCCGCGTTTATCAGGGCGGAGAGATCATTTCGCTGGATACACTGAAACTCGGAAAGCAGCTGGTCCAGCTCGACCATCGAGGCCTCCAGAATCTCGGCCATATGATCATGGCCCTGGTGGGAACGTATCAGACTGATGTGAGGGAGTGCCAGGGTTTTTGCTGTCGCAAAACTCCTATTGCCATCCATCACTGCCGATACGCCCCTCTGCAGCATCTTATACACCGCCCCAATAATAAACTTCACATACTCATCTGCATCCGCCAGCACTTACGGCGTCAAAGCAGGAGTTGGAGGAGATGCTCTAGTCGGCAGACCAGAAGAAGGCCCGCCGACTTCAATCTGCGAGGCTGAAACCTCGACATCAACGGACTCTTCCTCAACAGGGGCTTGACTACTAGCCCGAGGAGCCAAAAGAACAGAAGGAGCCGAGAGAGGCATCGATATTGTACCCCACGTAGAAGGAGCAACAAAGGGTTCCAGCAAACCCTTACCCTTCTCAAGCTCGGAGGGACCACCGACATCAGGGGCTACCTCATCCGTCCCCAACACACTATCAGCAGGCCGTACGGGACATTTCCCCTCCGGCAGAGCAGCGAGATCAGCACTTGTTTCCTGACTCGGCTCCCTTGGAGTCAGAATCGGCGGACGAATCTCACTTTCACCATCAAATCCCTCCGCGGGGATAGAATCTGTCGCTACCTCCCGATCGGCAGCCACCTCAACCTCCATTGCTGAGTCTGGGGTAGGGCTCGGCAATGCTGCAGCCGACCTCCCCTCATTATGACAAGGAGGGGAATCAACCCTCTCCTCTGTTTCAATCACGTTTGTTGCCCCCGCAACAGGCTCACGCTTCTCTGGAGGAATGTCATCTGAAGACGACGAACTCCACTCCACTTCCTCATCTGGAAGCCCCGTATTTGCTGGACCCTCAACGTCCAAGGCCCCCACGGTGGCATGCACCATCTCGGAAACTGCTTCAACCTCAGCTTCCTTTCCAACATAATCTGGAGATACTGAAATCTCCGCCGGAACGATATTGTCAGGATTCTCCCTCACGGGGGACATTACTATCGGAGGAATACGCTCATCAGAAGAGCTTGCCACCTCCTTCGGTTTACTGACGCCCGGTTTCGAAGCCCGGGTCTTCTTCTTCAACGGTTCCCACAAACGGAAAGCATATGTCACAAAAATGACAGAAGGAGCCAGATTATGGAAAATGTCTTTACCTCAACAGGAACTGATTCCATTTGCGTTACAGGCGGCACTCCTGTAGCCTTTGGAGTCGCCATTTTTCTCGGTCTTTTTGGTACAAACAAACTGGCTTCTGCGTCAGCCCGTCTCTTTCCAGTAGTGGGATCTTCCCGAATACCTCCCGTTGATGCTATAGCAGCAGCCCGATATCCCGCCAACTCTGTTGGACGAAATGACCGAGCCTCCACCAACATGTTCTTCATAGCCTCTAGCTGAGTTCCAATGATGAAACTGGTCTCCCTATCATAATCAGGAGGCACAGTATTCATGGTGCAATACAGCTTAACGACCGAATACAGGATCTGTGGCCGAGGGTTGCGAACTGGCGTATTGAAACGAACACCAGTGCACCCGGCATTGTAATATTGCCAACCCCGGGCTCCATCCAGTAAACTCCCAGCAAACCCCAGACTACTACTGGGTTCCGTAATATTAACTGGGTGTAACCAAACTGGCGAGCAAACCAGCTTGGCAGATATGGCTCCAGATAACACTTATTTTGGTTGCGGTAGACCAAGTGGGAAGGCCGATTACTCTGCAACCAACGAAATCCCTATTTCGGCAGAGTGATCACATCCTCACCAGAGTCTTCCAAATCTTGGTCAGCCTCGAAATCTTTGAAGATGGGACTGACCTTGACGATCTCCCACCCCTGAAGATAAGACAAGACTCTCCTGCAGACGGGAACGCCGGTGTGCAACCACTTTCTCTTGTAGAAGCGGCGAATAAAGGCGTCACCTTCAACGTGATCCTCTTCTGGACCTGGACTCATCATGTTCGGGTGATGCAGAATCAACCATCCCATAAGATAATGGAATGGTAGCTCGGCCCGGGAAAAGTTGTCGTTCCTACCTCTCCCATAGATCACATCATCAGCAAAAGTCCTCAAGCCCCACAACAGGTTACACACCATCGCGGGAAGGAGAGCCAAAGGGCGACCAAAAACCAATTTCACTGCTGGCAAAATGAGGTTCCGGTTTACCCTCTCCACAGAGCCAGATCTGCCCGAGAACACACAATCCCGGAGCCATATCATCAAGTATGCAGTCAATACTGCCTTGGATGACATTCGGTGCAAACAGTACCAGAAACAGCTATACGCGTCTTCGCCACTCTCATTTGAAAGGGGGGCCCTCTCGTCTAGTCGGCTCATTTCGGAAGTTACTTCCGCGGGTTTTAGCCCCTGCAGAGTCGTAAACCGAATCTTTGAGGAGTCCGCCAAATCCTGCATGAAGGCGTAATCCCTTCAAGCAGTTACATGAGGCTGAGACTTGCCTTTGTCCTTCTGTTGCATCAGATAATGATGGCTCACCACCTCTTTGAAAATAGCCATCATCTCCGGGTCCTTCTTTTCCAGAACGACGATCTCTTCGTTTGAAGGGAAATATTCCTCATACGGTTCCGAGCCCCAGGGAAGCTTGGACACCTCGTACATCTCATGGAGGGCCAGTCCCAACTCCCCCACTGGAGTAAAGAAAGTGCCAGTCTGGTATTGAACGTTTCCAAGAGCGCAAGAAACATATGCTTGTTGAGATCTACGCCGGCCTGTGTGGCACGGATAGCGGCCGTCAGCCCAATCTCTTTAAGCTTAGCCTTGAACTTCGATAATACCCAAAGGGTCAACTCGTCCCACTTCAGCACGTGGTGACACCAACCTTCAACCCTAAAGCCCCCTTTCGGATATATAACCTTCGATATTAGCATCCGATTTACAAAGGTCGAAGCACTAAAGGCGAAGGTGTCATTAGGGACCTCATTATAAAGGGTCCCAGGATGCAAAGTTCGGCAACTGAATGAGGGACCGGATCGCGAGGCGGCCAAGGTATCCCTTTGATTTGAAGTAACATCAATCGAAAGAGTACCCCCCACTGCCCCTCCTTGAGAAGGAGTAAGTTCCCATGACATCCTTCTCTTGGAAGCTAAACGGTAGAAGGCCGTCATCGGCAATTGGCGTTCAAGTTATCGCATGTACAGAACCATGCCCTTCGCAGAAAAGAACCAGTCTTCTTTGATCTTCAGTATCTTTACCTCGGTGGAAATCAGTCAGTCACCGAACAGAAAGGAAGGTTTCAAGAAGGTCACATCCTCAGACTCAGCAGATTCTAGTTTGCCGCTCTCCATCATACTCTGGAGGAAAACAGGCGACTGATTCTGGATTTGCAGCATTCTCTCGGAAGGCTGATTCAGTAGGATAACAGCTTTGGCGGGGTTAATAACCTCCTCGTCGAAATCAACTCCCATTTGACAAAGAGAAGCATCCAGAAGGACTTCATTCAGCAAAGGGATAGTCATCGACACTGACACAGCAAAAACAAAAGTCAGGCAATAAGCTTTAAGAAGACGAAGTGTGTCAAGTAGCCTGGCGCATCGTCAGGGTCTAAACCCATACGCGTCAGCAGTGAAGCTTTGGCGCATCATCAGGGTCTAAACCCATGCGCATCAATAGTGAAGCTTCGGCGCTTCATCAGGGTGTAAACCTATGCACGTTAGCAGTGAAGCTTCGGCGCATCATCAGGGTGTAAACCCATGCACGTTAGCAGTAAAACCTTGGCACATAATCAGGGCCTAAATCTATGCGCGTTGGCAGAATAGTCTCGACGCATCATCAGGACAGAAGACCATGCCCGTCGGCGACAAAGAGTTAGGGCACAACAACATGATGCAACTCAGCCATGTGCTCCAAACTCGTCTAAAAAAGCTGAAAGATAACACCCACCCGTCATCGCAGGCCGAACGTCGGTCGGAGTCACAACGGTGACAGGAACGTCCTCCTCGACGAACTCCGCAGGCTCCTTTCCCTTGCCAGCACCGCCGCGAGGAGTCTTGGGAGCCATTTCTTGAAAGAAGAAAGTTAGGGGTTTTTTTTTCAAAAGAAGAACTCTAAAAAAAGAAAGCAAAGAGAGAAAGAAATCTCTCTCTCTCTCCATAAGACGCCTATTTATAGGCTCAGTCGCACGCGTGAACCGATAAAGTGTGACCTCAGCCGTCGCCTCGGGTTCTGTGAGGAGATAACTACAAATAAATCCCAAAAGATCATCATTAATCTTCTTGGTTATCGAAGCATTATCATTTGCATTAACTGAGAGGAGCATGTGCCCCATAACTGATGCGCGGAGTAAGCATGCGCCCGAACAGTCATGTGTCCCGTAGAAGACGCCACCATGCTTCTTATTCAAAGTATTCCAAAACATGACAAAAAGTTTTGAAAACTTTGAAGGGGGTCTTGTAGAAGCATGGAATTTTAGGACCAGAAATCCTATGCGCTTAACATCACATGCGCCAGGAAGCTCAGATGAAGTACTTGGAACAGCAAATAGCAAAAGTATAGATATTAAAAGAAGATTTTTATTTCATATAAAAGTCTATTACATGTCTAAAAAAGAGCTGAACAAAGGAGAACTTCTAAAATAAAAAGACCCTAAGTCTACATCTAGGCGCAGCAACCACCATGCACTCTCAAACAGGCGCATCTCGCCATGCGTTCTTAAACGGGCGCATCTCACCATGCGCTCTCAGCCAGATGCATCCCTTCAGCAGCTCAGTTATGTACATTCTCAGTTATGTGCATCCTTTCAGCGGCTAAGTTATGTGCATCCCTTCACCGGCTCAGTTATGTACATCCCTTTAGCAGCTCAGTTATGTGTCGCCCTTCAGCCAGGCACATCGTGAAGTCTCAGCATATGCCCCATCAAATGCTTCGACTAATGAAGCATTTATTGAGCAGAACGAGGGTGGCAATCAACCCTCTAGCTGGAGGAAGAGCTCTTCAAACCAAGGAAGTGGAGAGCACCGCAATCGACCCGCGGCTAAAGGAGCGACTTTCAACCCAACCAGAATGGGCAAAACCCACTCTAGCGGGAGGAGGAGCTCTCCTAAAGCCCAAGGAATATGATCGGAGCACTGCAATTCCGATCTGCGGCTCTTCCAGCATAACGGAGATGAGGCTCGAGCATCTCGACCTTTGGATGCAACAGGCACCTTCTGCCTGCCTCAGAAGCCCTCGACTCCGACTTTTGGATGTAACAGTCACCTTCAAGTGCATCAATGAAAACAACGCGTCGCATCTTCTCCCTCGGGAGCATCTCGTCAACAGAATGTGCTCGGGCAAACAAGTTTATTTTGGAAGGACGTGAGAGAACGAGAAGCAAACCCTCTCCATGCCACTATTTATAGGTCGGACAAATCAAACCCATGCGCCAAGTGGCTGGCTCTCCGAATCCCGTGCAATAAATTTACATTAATGGTGATGAAACTGACGCTTCGAATTCAGCCAAGTCAAAAAATAGCTATTTAAAGCACTCGAATAATGTAACAGTCGGGCCAATAAAGACGTGTCATACAAATGGATGCGCCGGTCAGACCGCACATCATACAGATACGCCCCTCAACACCAAGCGCCTTATGAGGATACGCTTCCACGCGTCCCCATACGCCTAATAGAACGTAGATCGATGTGCCCACTCAAAGGCCTATCACATGTCAAGAATATTAAATGCTGAAGTCTGACAGAGTTGGCAGTACGTCCCCCGAGGACTGAACAGTTGACAGCTTTTTCAGAAGATGAAGCGTCGCCGACGTCAGCATCATCATTACTTTTCTTTGGCGGTTACAAACCACGTGGCCGCCCAACCATTCGCATGTGCCTCCGCAGCCATGCGCCCAAATCTCTGCATGCGCCTCAAAAGCCATGCGCCTCAGACTTTTCTCTAATTCCTAAAGGCAGAAGTCAAGTCACTACTGAAGCCTCGCATGCGCCTCAAAAGTCGTACGCCCAGACTGGTTCGTGACTCTTAAAGGTTATAAGCCAAAGTCTCCATATGTGTCCAATCTCAGGCGCATCCTATCTGATCACTCTCTACCAAATCCGAGATCTTCGAGCCATGGACCTACGACATGTGTCCTTTGACTTGATTCAGCCTATGAAGGGGTGCTAATCACCCAAGATCTCAGCAACTGAAAGATCCTCTCCATTGCTACGTGTCAGCTCGGTCGCAGCCCACAAAGACAACAGGAAGGGTTCAACTCCTCAATCAGAGCACAACGTCCATGTGCCTCCATCAGCAATCACCACGTGGCATCCCCACAAACAGGCGCATCCTACATATGCACGGATGAGCAGCCAGCCTGTAGACTATAAATAGAGGGATCATTTCCTTCTTCCATATCCACGGACATACATATACAGAGGCAGACCTACGAGCACACAGCGAGAGGCAGATACAGACACTCAACGTCTTCTTCCTCTTCGCAAGCTCCAGCACCCAGAGCAACTCAGACCTTCAGAGAACCGAGAACCGTCGTCAGATCATCAACGGAGTCAACGCATTACCACTCGCTCCATCGGTACAAGGGACCCAGATAAACAAAAGTGTACTACTAGGACTACGTCTAAGTCCTACATTGTAACACTGTTCTGTTTGTAATTGAAATTTGCAATCAAAAGATTTTAATGACAAACAGAGGGAGGCTTTTGCTGACAAATATTGGTCTCAGGGAGGTTTCATCTCCAACGTCGACTTGAACCAACTGATCTTCGATAGGCGGCTCACGTTGCTCAAAGCGAAGCTCCCATTAAGTATCCATCCTTTGTGCCCAAGGATCAGATTCAGAGACTTCGGCAAAATCTTCATCATCTTCAAAAAATTCGACAGTTACCATATTGGAAGATAGAGTTACTCGATGGACGTGCCCTATACTGGTGTCTGAATCCCATGAAATAGAATCAGAAGAGTTAGATCGTTCTTCTTTTTCGAATTCGAAAGCTTCTGGAGTCGGTATTGGCAAAGTATAACCCAGTCCCCGCTTCATTTTGCTGTAATATTATTGTGATTTTCCTTTTGGAGCAGGAATATGAATATGAGTTCGCCTTTCTTTACCTCCATTGAGACCAGTTTTAACATTATAGCCCATCTTTTGAATGATATCTCTTGATTTTTGACTATAACGACGTAGTTGAAGTCTTCCATTATCTTGATTTTCGTCTTCACTATCGGACATGATCTTCTGTTCTGTTCCTTCACTAAAAAGTATAGGATGTTCATCTTTCTTTCTAGAAGGAACTAAGAAGAAGGAGTCCTGTGTTGGTTCGAGCAATACATCGCCTTGGAAACCTTGAACTGCTCCTATGGTAAGTGGTTCGAAGTTATCTAACATTTTTAAATAACATCGAGTATAATAAAAAATATCAGTATACTGTAATGGAGATGCTACTTTATTGATTTGTACATCATCATTTACAACATGATTCTTGGCCTTAACAGAGGGCTTAGTAAGGTTGATAACCAGAGGAGGAGAAGGAGGATTCTTAGCCTTAATAGAAGGCTTAGTAAGGTTGATAACTAATGGAGGAGAAGGAGAAGGTTTGTTACGACGAAGGTCGATAACAAGAGGCTCAGTAGAGGTGAGCTCTCTTTGTTCCCTTTCTACAGTAGGAGGCTGTTTGTTATGAGGGAAAGATGGATAGTGAACGCCTGAGAACAAGAAGGACGAGTAGTACATCCATTGATGGGGATTATAAGCACATCTTTTGAAGTATCTTTCTGATCTTTCTCACTATCCATCACTAATACAACCTTCATGATCTCTTTCTTGTACATATGAGAGTCAATACAATACGCTTCAATGCCCCTGAAAGGATTTAGGTCGGCTACTTCCTTATAAACCTCTCCAGTGACATCTACATATTTGAAGCATTGATGTAGAATGGATGCTACAATGTTATGCTCATGCAAAAAGGGTCTTCCTAGCAAAGCATTATAAGAGCCAAGATTATCAATCACGTAGAAGGTAACCTTTGTACGAAGATTGCCTATTTGAACCATCAGACGAATCTTTTCCAGAGGTTCACTTCTTCCAGAATTAAATCCTAAGATTATCGTGATGGTTGTTGAAAGATTGTGTACAAGAATCTTTAATGCATCTAGTAGAGTCTTTGGAATGATGTTAAGTGTAGACCCAGGATCGATCGAGATGCGATCAACCTTCATGGTATAGACATATCCTGTGAAGTAGAGGGGTCGGTCATGACGAATATCTTCCAACGGCATATCATTGTAGAAGCATAAAAAATATAAGACTATGAACCCCCACATGAAGAAGAATACTATGCACCCACATAACCAAATGTCACGACCCGTACCCTAAAGTAAGGGCACGAGACGTGGGTACGTCCAGCCTACGCTGCAGTGTCGGTGGTAGAACGCTGTCCTAGGTTACAACATCTAACAATTGAAGGTAATACAATTATACTCCCCGAATGGGGGTGACATAACACAATATATAACTCAACCACAGCTAAGGTAGAACAGGTAAGATAGATTGATAAAGAAAGATAAAATATCCAGAACAGAGAATCACAGAGATACAATACAGAATTCTAAGTGTCTAAAATAATACATCTCAGAATATATCAAAATCTAGTACAGTAATCCCAAAATAGTAAGACAATCCTAAACTAATGGAGTGTCGTCTACAGCTAATGGGTCCTGCTGCTGGTCCAAATCCGGGCACTCATCTAGTGTGGCACCGTAGTAAGTAGGGCAGAACGCCTCAGCCTCGTCCTCTGTAATATTTCAACAGGTCCAGTCAGGACGGGAACGAGCACATATCTCTCAACAGTTCATATCAGGTTAGGAGTATAAATCATTGCAATAGAGTAAAATACATGAAGAGCTGAATGGAAGTACAGGTAAAACAGGAGATATTTTGTAACTGAAAGTAAAATACATGATAGTAAAGACTGTAAGTGACTACGTGATTTAGAGTACAATATGGTTATGTAAACGGCTTAGGGGCACAAGAATACAAATAAGGAGGCACATTTATACAGCTATTGGGGATAGTGTTCACATAACCAATTCTACTCACCCCGCCCCAATCAGTACACAAGGATCCATTCAAGTTACGTTATAAGCACATGAATACAACTAAGATACGTGAACTCATGTAATGAGTAGTACATGAGGCACGTGAAAGCACATGAGAACATGTAAAAACATGAACTAGAACGAGTACAAGGAGTACCTGATGCACATGATAAAGTACATGAACATGAAATACCCGATGCACCCGTAGAGGGATAACATATCTGTTGACACAAAGTCACAGTCAACCAAATATTAATAACGTTGACTAAATAATACTTGTAATAATTCAATAAGACACACGACGACTACTCTCTGCTCAAACCCGAAGACTGCTCAGTGTTGGAATTGTAAGTTGTTTTTCGCGTCTGTACTTTTATATTTATTGAGTCTAGAATAATTGTAAGCTGAGTTATGCTGGGCTCTTGAGACTCAACCCACAATCTACCCAAAGCCCATAAAGCTCTACATCCAAACATAGCCCAATCCACCTTTGGACCAGTTCTGTGCTCTGGAGACAGAGTTCGGGCCGAACTCTGCCTCCACACAGAGTTCGGGCCAAACTCTGTCCCCTAAAAATCAGTACCCTAATTTTTAGGGTTGGCTGGTTGCTATTTGTCCAACGGCCAAATTTTTGAAATTCCTACCAGAATTCTGGCCGAATTCTGTCTGATAAAAACCTATAAATAGGCCTAGAATTCTCTCATTTCAATCCATCCAATCTTCTCTTCTCTTCTCTCTTAAGCTCAATATAAGCCGTACCCTTCTCATCTACTGGCCACAAGTTTTCTAAGTCTCGAGTGCTCAGCATCTCTCAGTTAGGAGTCGTGTGCAAGAGTTCAAGAAGTCGCTTAGAAAAGTCCAAGCATCGCCACTGCGATCCTCTGTAAGAAGTTGACGTGCTCTTCGGAAGTAAAGGCACGGGTTGTAACTACTATTTCATAAATAGTGGATTTAATCCTGAGCTAGAGTTCTCAGGCCTGGACTAGTCCTCCACGAGGGAAACCAGGTTAAAATCGGCTGTATTTGCGTATGCTCTCTTGTTTCTCACTTATAATTCCACATTTACTCTGATTAGTTTTTGTTTGTGATAGATTTGATTTTTAATTGGATATTTTCTCTATAAACTCTATTCACCCCCTTCTAGAGTTGCCATCTGTTCTTCAATTGGTATCAGAGTTCTGTTCTCTTTACAAGAATTTACATCCTAGAGCTGATCCATGGTAACCACACAATCCTTAATTTCCAATCACGGTGAAGGACAATCCACTCATAGGCCTCTCCTATTTGATGGAACTAACTACACGTATTGGAAAACAAGGATGAGCTTTTATCTCAAGTCGCTAGACTTTGACCTGTGGACTGTCGTCACTGACGGTTACAAAAAGCCCGCCAGAATAGTTGTCAACGGTGATCTTGTTGAGAAATCACATGACAAGTATTCTGACGAGGAGAAGAAACAGGCAAGTCTATACGCGAGAGCTATTAATGCTTTATTCTATGCTATAGACAGGAATGAGTTCAACAGGGTATCTACATGCACCACATCTCACGAAGTATGGAAACTCCTAGAAGTGACGCATGAAGGAACCACCCAAGTCAAGGAATCTAAGATAAGCCGTCTCATTCAAGAATACGAAGCTTTCAAGATGAAGCCAAATGAGATGATCACACAAATGTTCACAAGATTCCTCGACATCATCAACCCCCTGTCTTCACTCGGCAAGCAATATTCAAATCACGAGAAGATTCGCAAGCTACTTAGGGGGCTACCAAAAATTTGGAACCCTAAGGTGACAGCCATCATAGAAGGAAATGATCTCACAACCATGTCCATGGAGACTTTGATGGGAAAGCTAATGACTCATGAGCTTGACCTCAAGGACTTTGAAGAGCCTGCTCCTAAGGCTAAGGAGATCGCTCTCAAAGCTCACCGACGGAGGGCTGAACCCGAAGAGACGGATGACGACAACTCAGAAGACGATGATCAAGCTCTTATGGTCCACAACTTCAAGAAATTCCCCCGCTTCAATCGAAGAAAGAAGGAACCACAAGAAGATGGCGAAGAAGGGCCAACCTGCTACGGTTGTAAGAAGACTAGACACGTCTGAAAAGACTGTCCATTCTTGAAGAAAGGCAACCGTTATGAGAAGCCATATAAGAAGACCTCCTCAAAGAAATATGCCAACACAAGCATTTGGCATGAAAGCAAAGGTAGTGACTCCGAGGAAGAAAAGGACTCTCCTCAAGATACAGCTAATGTGTGCCTAATGGCGACGTCTGACAAGGTATCAAACGAAACTCTTGACGACTTCTCTTTTGATGAACTTGGCGATGCTTTCACCGATTTACTCGATGATCACAAAAAGATCATTGGTAAATACAAACATGCCAAGGACAAAATCAAAAGTCATGAAGTCGAAATTCAAAGACTTTCTTTATTGCTTGATAACATTAGAGACACTTCACCCACGGAAGTCACAGATGAGGTATCTAAGCTTAAACTATGCCTTCATGATGCCGAAGCATGTATTGAGCAACAAACACAAGAAATCACAACACTCAACACGATGCTTGCTGAAGAAAAGAGTAGACACAAGATTTCTATGACTAAGATATATGGTTTAAATGCTAAGGTTACTGAACTGCAGGCTGTCTCTAAGAGATTAGAGAATAAATTGGGAAAACAGGTTGTACAACCTCAAACCCAATCACATGAGACACACACAAAGCATAACATTTCTCATACTAGTCTTCCACGTCATCCACCTACAACACGTAACCATGCCTTCATGTACACACACTTTCATAAAACACACAAACCACATGCACGTAGAAATAACTCTCATATGATACACAATCATCATGCTACACATAGATATAATCATCACAATGTTGCACAAAGACACAATCAACATCATTCTACATATAGGCATCATCACCATGCTGCTCTATATAGACATTATCACTATGCTACTCCATATTACTCTGATGTTCCACATAGACAATATCACCATGCCACTCCACATCACTCTATGCATAGTCATCATCACCATGCTAATCATCATACTTCTCCTCATTATAGACATCATCAGCATGCTCCTAATGTAAATAGGAATGCTATATGTACTTATTGTGGTATACATGGACACATATCACCACAATGTAGAATTAGAAGATTAGTAGATAGAAAGATATATGCATGGTTTCCAAAAACTAACTTTTTAGGACCCTCAAGAACTTGGGTACCAAAGGTCACATCTACTCTTGATGTAGGTGGACCTTCCCTCCTCAACTAAGAGTAAGTGGATTCTCGATAGTGGATGCTCGCGGCATATGACGGAAGACGTAAATCTTTTCGCATCCCTATCGATGAAGAAAGAAGGATACGTATCCTTCGGCAACAACCTTAAAGGTTATATTATAGGTAATGGTAATATTGGCTATCCTCCCTCTCCTGTAATAAATGATGTCTGCCTAGTGACTGAGTTAAAGCATAACTTGCTCAGCATCATTCATCTTGCTGAACATGGTTATGATATTAACTTTGGATAAAACAAATGCCTTATTTATGATAGGTCAACGGGAGACATTGCTTTTGAAGGGGTAAGGGAGGATAATATTTATATTTTTTATTTGTCTGTAAATACTAACAATGCAGGTAGATGCCTATTTGCTCATAAAGATGAACGGTTACTATGGCACCAGCGTCTTGGTCATGCCAACATGGATACTATATCCAGGCTATCGACCAAGAAGCTAGTTAGAGGCTTGCCCGACATCACATTCAAAAAGGACACCGTATGTGCTGAATGTGAGTTGAATAAGGCAACCAAGTCATCTTTTCATTCCATAAACTCTATAAGCACTACTAGACCCCTACAACTACTCCATATGGATTTATTTGGCCCTAGTAGAGTAGCCAGTCTTGGTGGAAAACTCTATGTCTTTGTTATTGTTGATGACTTTTCAAGATTTACTTGGGTTTTCTTTCTTACTTATAAAAGTGATGCTATTTCAGTTTTCAAGATTTTTGTAAAGAAAGTTCAAAATGAAAAAGGCTACATGATTACTCGAATCCGAAGTGATCATGGAGGCGAGTTCGAAAATTCTGATTTTAAAAAGTTTTGTGATTCCAATGGATTTGATCATGAGTTTTCTTGTCCAAGAACTCCCCAACAAAATGGTGTTGTGGAGCGGAAGAATAAGACTCTTGGCGATATGGCTAGAGTCATGTTGAACAAGTTTTTACTTCCGAAATACTTTTGGGCTGAAGCTGTCAGTACAGCATGCCACATTTTAAATAGGGTGCTTATTCGTCCTATTACGAAGAAAACACCTTATGAGCTTTGGTTTGGGAGAACCCCAAATGTTTCTTATTTTAGAGTTTTTGGATGTAGATGTTTTATCCTTAACACCAAAGACAACTTAGGCAAATTTGATGCCAAAGCTGACGATGGTATTTTCCTTGGCTATGCTGCCAAGAGCAAGGGATATAGAGTTTTTAACAAACGCTCTTTAATTGTGGAAGAGTCTACAAATGTGACTTTTGATGAAGATAACAGTGCAGCAGCTACCCTTGATGATGATGTTGAGACATCAACATCTACTCAAATGAACACCATGACCGAAACAAATTCTCTGGAAAGCTTGCCTAAGAAATTCTCTTTCAAGCCATCACATCCAGAAAATTTGGTAATCGGTGAGGTTTCACGAGGAGTAACTACTAGATCATCATTAAGAGACTCTATTGCTAGCACTGCCTTTATTTCACAAATTGAGCCTAAAAACATTTCAGAAGTTTTCAATGATGAATTTTGGATTTCTGCTATGCATGAGGAACTCAACCAATTCGAGAGGAGCCAAGTATGGGAACTCGTTCCTAGACCGGCTAATCACTCGTTTATTGGTACTAAATGGATTTTTAGAAACAAAATGAATGAAGATGGTTCAGTCACACGCAACAAAGCTCGTCTAGTATCCCAAGGATACAACCAAGAGGAAGGTATCGACTACGATGAGACGTATGCTCCTGTTGCTAGATTAGAATCCATTCGGATGCTTTGTGCATTTGCAAATTTTCAAAATTTTAAATTATTTCAAATGGATATTAAAAGTGCTTTCTTGAATGGTTTTATTAAGGAGGAAGTTTATGTAAAATAACCCCTGGCTTTGAAAATCACAAATTTCTCGATCACGTGTTCAAGCTAAAGAAAGTGCTATATGGCCTCAAACAAGCTCCTAGAGCCTGGTATGAACGGCTAAGCAACTTCTTGCTTGAGAAAGGTTTTTCAAAAGGGAAAATTGACACTACACTTTTCATAAAATCTTTCAAAGACACTATTCTTTTAGTACAAATATATGTAGATGATATTATTTTTGGTTCTACTGATGAAACCCTTTGTCAAGATTTTGCCAAGTGTATGCAGACCGAGTTTGAGATGAGCATGATGGAAGAGCAAACAAATGTCAAATGGAACACTTTTCATAAAATCTTTCAACTACTTTCTTGGACTGCAAGTCAAAGAAATGTCAAATGGAACCTTCATCTGTCAATCGAAGTATACAAAGGACATGCTGAAGAAATTCGACCTTGATAACGTCAAACCAATAGCACTCCTATGGCTACTTCAACCAAACTTGAACCAGATGATAGCGGCAAACCCGTAGATCAACGTAAGTATCGAGGTATGATAGACAGTCTACTCTATCTTACTGCTAGTCGCCCTGATATAATGTTTAGCGTTTGCCTGTGTGCTAGATATCAAGCAAATCCTAAGAAATCACACATGACCGTAGTTAAGCGTATCTTTCGATACCTTAAGGGTACAGTTACAGTGGGCCTATGGTATCCCACGTCAACATCCTTTGACCTCATTGGTTACTCTGATGCTGACTTTGCCGGATGCAAGATCGACCGTAAAAGTACGAGCGGTACGTGTCATTTATTAGGAAAGGCTCTAGTCTCTTGGTTTAGCAAGAAGCAGAATTCTGTCGCACTATCCACAACAGAAGCTGAATACATAGCAGCTGGGCATTGTTATGCACAAATTCTGTGGATGAAGCAAACCCTTGAAGACTATAATTTATCTTTCATGCATATTCTAATCTTTTGTGACAACACTAGTGCTATAAACTTGACTAAGAACCCCATTTGTCACTCACGCACGAAGCACATTGAGATACGACACCACTTTTTACGTGATCATCAGCAAAATGGCACGATTAACTTAGAATTTATTGACACTGATCATCAGTTAGCAGACTTCTTCACCAAACCATTATCCGAAGAGCGCTTCAATTTTCTTTGTCGTGAACTTGGAATTTTAGATGAAGCTGTTATAAATTAAAAATAAACCTGCATAAATATCGAATATATTGTGATTCTCTTATGATGAACTTGCTATGGGTACAAGCCGAAAGGGTCCTTCTGACAACAAGGCGTAAAAGCCTAAGCGATACGGTGCACTAGTCCTCAGGACTACCACTAGCTGGGATCCGGCCCCTGCAGCTAACCCGTGGCAGCTTCAAAATATTGAATTATGATATATTTCCTTGTTTATTACACGGTTCATTTTTATTTATTACTCGCTGAAATACTAAATTTTCAAACTTCATATTACTGTTTTGACCTCACTATCTGCTATCCATCTATTTACCTATTGGATCTTTTTCTATACTTATACTCATGTAGTATATTGGTTTTATCTTCAGTTAACCAATTTTTGACTCATGATGATACTCGTATCTATTCACGTGTTGCGGGTATTGATATCTCATTTGATGACTTTGAATTAGCTGAATATCTTGAACTTATTGAGCCTAATTCTTGGGAGAAGCTTGTTGAAGCTAGATCCTTTATCTTTTCCGAAGGGATTTCTCTAGAGAGCTTCAAGGACGACCTGTGTAGCCCTAACACACGTCCTCGTAAGCTCTTGGCAAAGTACCTCAATCCTTATTTCTATGAGCTTCATCGGATTATTTTCAACACCATTCTACCCAAAACGGGTTCTACCGATGAAGTTACCTATTTTGAGATTTCAGCTTTGTCCCATCTCCACTTCCATGTTCCCTTTAACCTCCCACGTACAATGATGGATTGGATGATCAACTGTAGAAAGAAGCCAAGATCTTTGGTTTATGCCTTATATCTTCCTATGATCTTTCGTGCGTTCCATGTACCCCTTGATGAGTGTTCATTCTTACCTGCCCCTGCCTTTCTCTCCAAGGCAAGGAGGCTTCATGCGGCCGTTAGCTCCCCGGTCGTGTCTGAGCATTCTGAGGATGAGCTGGATGCCCCTCCTCTCGGACAAGATCCTCCTCCTCCTCCGGCCACTCTTGAGTCACTTCAGGCCATGCTTAGAGATCGTTTCACTTTGGAGGACGATCGATGGACTCAGCTGGACTATCGGACCACATTACAGATGAGTGCTATCAGCAACTCGCTGTATGACATCCGGTATTCCATGTCTCGCGCTCCTTCCATGCCCATTCCTATGGAGCGAGATCCCGATCGTGAGGGTTTTCGTATTGATGACCCTTGGGTTCGTCGCTACATGGATCCGGACTCGGCTTTTGTGGACCCACGTCGCTCCTTTACTGATCCTTCGGAAGACGCCGGGCCCTCTCGTGCTCATTGATGGTTTTGGACTACTACTTGAGGCTGCTACTGGAGATCTTAGATTATGCTTTCTGCTTTCTGCTTTAGTTACTTTTATGTACTTGGTTTGTAGTAGACTCATTATGGTTTATGCTTTTAAGACATTGGTAGATCTATTATCAGTTGTTATGACTCTTGGTCATTATTTTATAAGCAGTTTCTTCTCCTTTATGTGTGTTTTGCCAGTTATAATTTATCTATCTCATATTGCTAAATGCCAAAAGGGGGAGTTATGTGTATATTTTGTTTCTGTTTGGTTTATATGTGCTTTTGGAAGAATGTTATTAACAGGACAACAGAGATTAACAGCATTGTTTATGGGGGAGCTACTCTTAAGCTCGGCACTTATTATGGGGGAGCTATGTCGTTACATGTGTCCAGGTATGGATATTGAATATACAATTATTATTTTGTCAATTATCAATATGGGGGAGATTGTTGACACAAAGTCACAGTCAACCAAATATTGATAACGTTGACTAAATAATACTTGTAATAATTCAATAAGACACACGACGACTACTCTCTGCTCAAACCCGAAGACTGCTCAGTGTTGGAATTGCAAGTTGCTTTTCGCGTCTGTACTTTTATATTTATTGAGTCTAGAATGATTGTAAGCTGAGTTATGCTGGGCTCTTGAGACTCAACCCACAATCTACCCAAAGCCCATAAAGCTCCACATCCAAACTTAGCCCAATCCACCTTTGGACCAGTTCTGTGCTCTGGAGACAGAGTTCGGGCCGAACTCTGCCTCCACACAGAGTTCGGGCCGAACTCTGTCCCCGAAAAATTAGCACCCTAATTTTTAGGGTTGGCTGGTTGCTAGTTGTCCAACGGCCAAATTTTTGAAATTCCTACCAGAATTCTGGCCGAATTCTGCCTGATAAAAACCTATAAATAGGCCTAGAATTCTCTCATTTCAATCCATCCAATCTTCTCTTCTCTTCTCTCTTAAGCTCAATATAAGCCATAACCTTCTCATCTACTAGCCACAAGTTTCCTAAGTCTCGAGTGCTCAGCATCTCTCAGTTAGGAGTCTTGTGCAAGAGTTCAAGAAGTCGCTTGGAAAAGTCCAAGCATCGCCACTGCGATCCTCTGTAAGAAGTTGACCTGCTCTTCTGAAGTAAAGGCACGGGTTGTAACTACTATTTCACAAATAGTGGATTTAATCCTGAGCTAGAGTTCTCAGGCCTGGACTAGTCCTCCACGAGGGAAACCAGGTTAAAATCGGCTGTGTTTGCGTATGCTCTCTTGCTTCTCACTTTAAATTTCGCATTTACTCTGATTAGTTTTTGTTTGTGATAGAGTTGATTTTTAATTGGATATTTTCTCTATAAACTCTATTTACCCCCCTCTAGAGTTGCCATCTGTTCTTCAATCTCAGGAAGGGATCCATATAGTACTAATCCGTGAAGATACGTGTCAGCATCATGTAGAGTAATCTAGAGCATGAATATAGTCCAGACAGGTATGAAAAGATCAGAGAATGTACTCGTCTGCTAACTGAAAGTCCAAGATGAAAGTACTGTCCGAGGAGTGGTGTCTGGTACCTATTTAGAACAGTACAAGTCACAACAAGTCCAGAATAGAAATAGAATGCACTACAATGCGTTCTACATGAATCTAGGTCAATCTAGACCAAAGTCAACTCTTGGTCAACTCTGGTCAACCCTAGAAGTCAAACTTGGTCAACAAAGTCTAATCTAGATCAAACTAGTCTAATCTAGGTCTAGCAAGTTATTCTAGGTTTACTAGGCTATTCTAGGCAATACCATGTCAAGCCTACCAATACACATCTATACATGCCATATATCTAGCCTATAGCCTACTAGACACATCTACCAAGATATCCTCTATAGCTAATCAAACACATATTGGTATACATTATAATCTAGTTAGAATATACCCATATTGGCTATCTATACATTACCCCATACAACCACATATATGTAATGCATTTACACACATTCCTATATATAACTATTCTATACAAAGTACAACACTATAATACAGGGTATCTACACATACCCTCAATACATATATAGGTATAAAAGAGAGAGGGCACACAATGTGTACCAGTGTATGTGTGTGTACGTGGAAAGATTCACATTTGTGTCAAGGGGGTGTCATAGCTATATAAGTGTATGTGTGATAGAGAGTGTGTTAGTGTCATAGGCATGTTAGTATGTGTGATAGTGATGGAGGAACAACAGTGGCAAGAAAACAGTCCCTCAATCTCAGATTTTTCATAACAAACCCCAAACCAAAACACAGTTAACAGTGAACACAGGAAATCAAAACAGTCTAAACAATATGGTAAAAAAAACTATTCTCAGTTTGAGTTGAAACTGGGAACTAAATCTCAGTTTACTCAAGTTTTGAAACCACACAAACATTAGTAAAACAAATCTAAGGTTGTCAAGACTGAAGATACAAACTAATTCCTAGGTTTTAAACTAATTTCCCACAACCAAACATCTCAGGTTATATGGAAAATCAAATCAGTTAATAAGAAGAAGCATTGAATCAAATATAATGTAAACATAGGTTCTTATCAAATAAAAGGAAGGAAATCAATGTTCAGTAAACTTTCAGTTAAAGAAGTAAACTCAAAAATCAAGGAACAAAAGGAAAATCAGTTTTCAAGTAACAATATGGTTTATAAACCATTCTCAGGTTAATGAAGAAAGGACCATTCGAAACTCAGGTCAATGTGAAAACTGGAAACAAATCTCAGTTTCGAAATTCACAATCTCAGGTTTATACACAGTTAGCTATAGTTCAACAATACATTCCCAGGTTTCTATAGTTAATACAATGCAAATATAGGAAGGTTCAACCAACTCCCATTTACAGTATAAGGAAGAACCAAACTCAGGTTTAACACATGAAGACAGTTCAATAAATACTAATTAACCCAACCTCATTTCCAGTTAACAGATGACTAGAAAGAAAGGGGAACCAGTTCAAGGATTAGGGAATTAAATAACATTCATTTATAGAACAATGAAGAGGAATAAAATCAGTTACAACATAACAGGAACCAATTCAGTTTAAACATAACAGTTAAGATTCAACTCAACTACTAAAATCCCATTTTCCCATTCCAACAGCCTACACTTGAATGAATTACTTAGCTAACATAATATATAACATGTAGGGATCCAAAAATCAATTGAAAACATAACACAAAAAGGGAATTAAATGGTTTTGAAAACTGGAATCAAGAGTATCAGAGCATGTATCAGAATAAAACAGTAAATTCCAATTTCGAATCCCATTTTCTAAACAAAACCTAAACTAACTTGTAACCTAATGTAAACAGGAATTACACAACATATTTAGAATCCATTTAACAAATTTAAACATTATTTAAACTATTTAAAATCGAATACACAGTGAACACCAAATCAACACACTGGACCGCACAGTGCAGTGCACGTGCACAGCCCATAACGTGTCCGACACGACACGAGGACTCGTGAAACTTTACGAGCCTCGTGTCAGTCATTGACACAACCCCTATGTCAAATTTCAAGGGTCGAAACCCTCTGTGCACAGAGAAATCATGCACGAGCAGCAGGGAAGAAAATCTGCCCGCGCGCGCGTGTGCACGATCGCGTGTCCACGCGCTCGTGTCGGCCCAACCCGACACGAAAACATGCTCAGTGTCCTAGATTAGCATAAGCGAGCCTAAAATGGATTTTTCCATTCAAACACAAACAAAAAAATCGAACGAAATGCCCTTTGAGGCATTTCGTCGAACACTAACCTAGACACACTGGTACGTGTCCGATACGGACACGAAATGGGTCCAAATTCTAGGGTTAGCCTATCCTACTGTTAGGTTAGGGTTAGGACAACCTAGAAATGATTTTTAACAGAATTTATGAGCAAAGGAAAGTATTATACCTATAGGTGAACAAGCTCTCAAAAAGCCCCAATGAAATGATTCCTCAAACCACCAAAAGTTCTCCAAATTGTGTTCTTCCCGCAAATACTCATTAATAACAGCAAGAAAACTAACATTAGGTCCTAATGCAATTTGTTTGAAGGAATTTGGAGAAGAAATGGACTTTCTAAGGATTTACAAAGATGGAGACTCACCTCTTCCAAATGGCAAAGTTTCCTAAAGAGGCAACCATAATTTTAGGAGCATATAAATAGGGGGGCTGTCCATAGTGGCTGGTCAGATTTTCTAGGGTTAGGGTTTGGTTCAATGGGTGTGGGCTATGGGCCATTAAGCCTATTAGTCATGAAATGACTTGTGATTTCATAAGCCATTACTTAAACAAACTTGCTCCTATTATCCCCAAATTAATTCTAATGAGTCAAACCTCACTAACTTAAGTCAACCTAGGTTTTCAAATCCTAATCACTTGGTCATGACCTAGGTTAGCCACTAGGTTAGTCTACAAGGTCAACATAAGTCAATATCTAAAACTAGCACCAATCAATTCACTAAAAATCACTCAAAAATCATATTAATTATAAATAATAATATTAATTCAAATTAAATTCTAAAATTTTGAAAATGACCAAAATACCCTCAAGCTAGAAAAGTGGTAGTGACAAATCTACCCCCCTTAAAATAATTTCATCCTCGAAATTTAAAGGCGAAACTAACTGCTAAGAAGGATAGAAAAGTGTACCTCAAGGTCCAAAAAGATAGGGGTACCGCTCGCGCATCTGATCCTCCCGCTCCCAGGTAGACTCTCCTGGAGAATGATGCCTCCATGCGACGCGTACCAAGGGTATCACCTGGTTCCTCAATACCTTCTCTCGGCGATCCAGAATCTCCACAGGCTGCTCTGGATAACTAAGAGTAGGTCCAACCTCTATCTCCGAGTGATCGAGCACATGGCTAGGGTCAGCCACGTACCGTCTCAGCTGTGATACGTGGAATACATTGTGGACGCCCACTAGTTCAGGTGGCAAGTCTAGCCTGTATGCCACGTCATCGACTCTCCCGCTGATAACGAAAAGGGCCGATGAAGCGCGGGCTAAGCTTCCCACCTCCACCAAAATGTATCGTACCACGAGTCAGAGATATCCGCAGAAAAACCATGTCTCCAACCTAATCACAAGCAAGGTCTCAAGTTACTAAAAATTAAACATGATCAATCAAACCAAACAAACAAAAAAAACAACCTACTTCTAATCCTATCTCTAAATCTGTACCTCAAACTCCAGCGGCCTTCGGTGGCTATCGGCCCAGTGCCGATGTCTGTCCTGCGCCACGCGAAGTCTGTCCCTGATGAGCTTCACCTTCTCGGCTGCGTCAACAACCATCTCTGGTCCCAGTAAGGCTCGCTCTCCAACATCATCCCAAGATAAGGGTGTACGACACCTACGCCAGTACAGAGCCTCAAACGGTGATATCTCAATGCTGGCCTGATAACTGTTGCTGTAAGCAAACTCCACCAAATACAGGTGATCCTCCCAGGAACCTCCAAAATCCAGGACGCACGTCCGCAGCATATCCTCAAGGGTCTGAATAGTCCTTTCTGACTGTCCGTCCGTCTGGGCGTGGTATGCGGTACTAAACTTGAGCTGAGTGCCCAAACTAGTCTACAGACTCCTCCAGAAATGGAAAGTAAAGCGGCTATCCCGATCTGAGACTATACTGATGGGAACTCCGTGAATCCTGACTATCTGTCTCATATACAACTCCGCCAGCCTTTCTGTAGATGTACCCACCATGAATGGCAAGAAGTGGGCCGATTTGGTCAACCTGTCAACGATGACCCAAATCGCGTGTTTTCTTCCTGGTGTACGCGGCAACCCCGATACAAAATCCATGGTAATATGTTCCCGTTTCCACTCTGGAATGGGCAACGGCTGCAACAATCCCCCGGGCCTCTGCCTCTCTGCCTTGACCTGCTGACAGATCAAGCATTTGGCTACAAAGTTGGACACCTCCCTCTTCATCCCGTACCACCAGACATGCTCTCGCAGTTCCCTGTACATCTTGTTGGCACCAGGGTGTATAGAGTACTGCGATCTGTGAGCCTCCTGCATAATCTTCTCTCTGAGCTCCCCGCTGGACATACATAACCGGGAACCGTACCTCAGGGCACCATCCTCTGCAAGTGAGAACTCAATATCCTCCACTCCCATCCTGATCTGCTCTCGGATACACCGCAGAGCCACATCATCGAACTATGCCGCCTTGATCATGTCCATCAAGTCCGACTGTATCTGAAGTCCCCATAACTGCATCTGTACTCCGGGCACAATCACCTCTATCCCAAGGCTCTCCAAGTCTGTAAGCAGGTGCCGATCCATAGTCAAACACATGGCTGTCGGATACCTACTCAAGGCATCGACAACCACGTTGGCCTTTCCCGGGTGATACTGTTGTGAGATATCAAAGTCCTTCATCAACTCGAGCCACCTGCGCTGCCTCATGTTGAGCTATTTCTGTGTTAACACATACTTCAAGCTCATGTGATCTGTGAAAATCTCTACCCTCTCGCCATACAGATAGTGCTTCTATAACTTCAAAGCAAAAATCACCACCGCCAGCTCCAGGTCATGGGTAGGGTAGTTCTTCTCATGGAGACGTAATTACTTGGAAGCATAGGCAATCACCTTCCCATGCTGCTGTAAGACACAACCCAGTCCCTTCCCTGAAGCATCACTATAAATAGTGAAACCACCTGATCCTGAAGGCAATGTCAGAATCGGAGCTGTCGTAAGCCGCTTCTTCAACTCATCAAAAGCTGCCTGACACTCCTCTGACCAAACAAACTCGGTATCCTTCCGGGTCAACCGTGTCAACGGCTCTACAACCAGAGAGAAATCCTGCACAAATCTTCTATAGTATCCTGCCAGCCCCAGGAAACTCCTGATCTCTGCCACTAAACTTGGCGTTGTCCAAGCCTCAACTGCTACAATCTTCTTGGGGTCAACTGAGATACCATCTCCAGTCACCACATGCCCCAAGAAGTCCACCTGGTCCAAGAAAAACTCACACTTGGAGAGTTTCCCATAAAGCTGCTCCCGCCTGAGAGTCTCTAGCACTATCCGCATATGCTCCTCGTGCTCCTCCTCTGTCTTAGAATATATCAAGATATCATCAATGAACACCACCACGAACTTATCCAAGTACTGGTGGTACACCTTGTTCATTAGATTCATAAATACTGCTGGTGCATTGGTTAGCCCAAACGGCATAACCAAAAACTCAAACTGCCCGTACCGCGTCCTGAAAGCGGTCTTGGGAATATCCTCCTTCCTCACCTTCACCTGGTGATAACCCGATCTCAAATCAATCTTGGAGAACACCCGAGCTCCGCTCAACTGATCAAACAGATCATCGATCCGCGGCAGTGGGTATCTGTTCTTGATTGTCAGGTTGTTGAGTGTCCTGTAATCGATACACATCCGTACCGACCCATCCTTCTTTGGTACGAAGAGTACCGGTACACCCCAAGGTGAAAAACTCGAGCGAATGAAGCCCTTGTCCTGCAGCTCATCCACCTGCTTCTTCAGCTCCACTAACTCGCTTTTGTTACCTCGATAGACATGCTGGGAGATCGGTTCCGCGCCGGGAACCAAGTCTATCGAGAACTCTACGTCTCTGTCCGGTGGAAGCCCTGGCAACTCCTCTGGAAACACGTCCATAAACTCTGCGATCAAAGGATGCAGAGCCACCTGCTCCTCAACTGAAGCTCCACAAAAGACTCCGCCGTCCTGCTCTGCCTGCCGTCGGGTGTACTCAAACTCTAGCTCTCCTGGTGCCCCGAACAAAACTCTACCCCCACGATAATCAATGCGGGCGTGGTATCTACTCAGCCAGTCCATACCTAATACAATGTCGTAGTTCGGTAATGGCATGACTAGTAGACTCACCTCCAACTCTCGGCCTCCCAAAATGACACTCCGCCCTCTTCAAACATCACTCACGAGGATGACCCCACCCCCGGTCATGATCTTGCAGGTCCTAGGCAATGGTTCAGAAACCAAACTATGTCTAATAGCATACGATACTGACACAAAGCTGTGGGAAGTCCGGGAATCAAAGAGTGCAAAAGCTGGAAGGGAATCTAGGGGAACCGAACTTGCTATCAACTCTCCGATGGCCTCGGCATCCTCAGCTGCCATGGCGAAAGCTCGCTCCTGCTGTCCACATCGTACCTGCTGCTGGTGCTGCTGGAACCTCTGCTGCTTGGTCGGCAGGGCTGGTCCCCTCTGCTGGCCTGCTGGAGCCTTGGCTCCACCTCCCTGCTGTCCTCGCCCAAAAGCCCCTGGGCAGTCCCTCAACTGGTGATCTCCAGCACCACAAAGTAGGCACTTGCCTAGCTTCTTCCTGAACTCATGGATCTTGTGCCCTGGCTTCTTGCAGAAGGCACAAATGACTACCAGACGAAGTGCCTGCTGTCATCTCTGCTGCTGGTACTGCTGCACTGGCCTCTGCTGTTGATGCTGCTGCTGATACTGCTGTACTGGCCTATGTTGCTGCTGCTGCTGGAAGTGAGGCCTCTTGGCCTGCCCCTGACTGCTGCTGCCATCCTAGAAGTCACGACCCCTCTTCTGCTTCAGCCCAGGTCGTCCTCCGCCGCCATGGCCCCAGAAAATATCTCAACAAAAGTGGCATTCCGGTCGCTCTTAGTCAGCGACCGAACCTCTCTAATCAAACCCAGGCGAAACTTCCTCGCCTTCGTCTTCTCAGACAAATCATCAATGAACCGGGCCAGTCTGCAGAACTCCCCAATATACTCAGCCATCGTCTGGTTCCCCTGAACCAGAGCCTCGAACTGTGCCTCGATACCACCCAAGGCAACATCAGGAAAGAACTGCTCTTTAAACAGTTCCTTGAACTGGGCCCAAGTCTGGCCCTCAACTCCTACTCTGGGATCTGCCTGATACCATGCTCGGGCCAAATCCTGTATCTGGCTGCCTGCCGCCACGATTTGGAGTTGAGCTGGTATCACTGCTAGTCGGAAGATCTCCTCGATGTGCTCTATCCAGTTATCTGCAACATGGATGCCCTCTGTGCCGAAGAACTCCCGAGGGTGCATCTTCTGAAAGTCCTGTATATCCTTCTCCCTCCGACGGGGCTGCTGCTGAGTCCCATGAGCTGTGATCATCTCGACTGTGGTACGAACCAGCTGGTGTGCCTTATCGATCCCCTGTCTGAAATTTGTAGTCTGCCTCGTCTACTGCTGCTGATACGACTCAAGAATCCTCTCCACGAAGGAGAAGAGATGGGCAGCATCTACCATCCCCGCAGGCGGAGGCTGCTGCGTGGGAAGGATCTCTGGAATCACAACTGGCCTCCTGACTGCTGGAGGTGCTCCTCCAAAAGTGGCAGAAACTCCCACTCCTGAGGGCTGCACTGGCCCTGCGGCACCGGGAGCTGGCTGCTGGACACGAGAGGTGGCAGACCCCTCTCCAGCATCTCCCGTCACTGGGCGATGCAATCGCGTCTCAACCATCCTGGAGACACAGATCAAACAAGAAATAATTACTGAGAATGAGTCGAAATAATCAAAGGAGGACAGTTTAAAATTCTAAGGAAGACAATAAGCAGCAAAATAGATATACGGAATCTGATAAGGAGTTTTCCTAGTGTGATTGCGTATCTTCAAAAATATGATAATTTCTACTGCAGGCTGCAGCGATATTCTAGTTTGAATACCACTACACTTATATCCTAGACCTGCATGGGCCACCACTAAAAATATGTCACGACCCGCCCCCTAGAGTAAGGGCACGAGACGTGGGTACGTCCAGCCTACGCCGCAGTGTCGGCGGTAGAACGCTGTCCTAGGTTACGACATCTAACAATTGAAGGTAATACAGTTATACTCCCCGAATGGGGGTGACATAACACAATATATAACTCAACCACAGCTAAGGTAGAACAGGTAAGATAGATTGATAAAGAAAGATAAAATATCCAGAACAGAGAATCACATAGATACAATCCAGAATTCTAAGTGTCTAAAATAATACATCTCAGAATATCTCAAAATCTAGTACAGTAATCCCAAAATAGTAAGACAATCCTAAACTAATGGAGTGTCGTCTATAGCTAATGGGTCCTCTGCTGGTCCAAATCCGGGCGCTCATCTAGTGTGGCACCGTAGTAAGTAGGGCAGAACGCTTCAGCCTCGTCCTCTGTAATATTTCAACAGGTCCAGTCATGACGGGAATGAGCAAATATCTCTCAACAGTTCATATCAGGTTAGGAGTATAAATCATTGCAATAGAGTAAAATACAGGAAGTGCTGAATGGAAGTACAGGTAAAACAAGAGATATTTTGTAACTGAAAGTAAAATACATGATAGTAAAGACTGTAAGTGACTACGTGATTTAGAGTACAATATGGTTATGTAAACGGCTTAGGGGCACATGAATACAAATAAGGAGGCACATTTATACAGCTACTGGGAATAGTGTTCACATAACCAATTCTACTCACCCTGCCCCAATCAGTACACAAAGATCCATTCAAGTTACGTTATAAGCACATGAATACAACTAAGATGCGTGAACTCATGTAATGAGTAGTACATGAGGCACGTGAAAGCACATGAGAACATGTAAAAACATGAACTAGTACGAGTACAAGGAGTACCTGATGCACATAATAAAGTACATGAACATAAAATACCCGATGCACCCGTAGAGGGATAATATCTCAGGAAGGGATCCATATGGTACTAATCCGTGAAGATACGTGTCAGCATCATGTAGAGTAATCTAGAGCATGAATATAGTCCAGACAAGTATGAAAAGATCAGAGAATGTACTCGCCTGCTAACTGAAAGTCCGAGATAAATGTACTGTCCGAGGAGTGGTGTCTGGCTCCTATTTAGAACAGTAGAAGTCACAACAAGTCCAGAATAGAAATGGAATGCACTACAATACGTTCTACATGAATCTAGGTCAATCTAGACCAAAGTCAACTCTTGGTCAACTCTGGTCAACCCTAGAAGTCAAACTAGGTCAACCAAGTCTAATTTAGGTCAAACTAGTCTAATCTAGGTCTAGCAAGTTATTCTAGGTTTACTAGGCTATTCTAGGCAATACTATGTCAAGCCTACCAATACACATCTATACATGCCATATATCTAGCCTATAGCCTACTAGACACATCTACCAAGATATCCTCTATAGCTAATCAAACACATATTGGTATACAGTATAATCTAGTTAGAATATACCCATATTGGCTATCTATACATTACCCCATACAAGCACATATATGTAATGCATTTACACACATTCCTATATATAACTATTCTATACAAAGTACAACACTATAATACAGGGTATCTATACATACCCTCAATACATATATAGGTATGAAAGAGAGAGGGCACACAATGTGTACCAGTATATGTGTGTGTGTGTGTGGAAAGATTCCCATTTGTGTCAAGGAGGTGTCATAGCTATATAAGTGTATGTGTGATAGAGAGTGTGTTAGTGTCATAGGCATGTTAGTATGTGTGATAGTGATGGAGGAACAACAGTGGCAAGAAAACAGTCCCTCAATCTCAGATTTTTCATAACAAACCCCAAACCAAAACACAGTTAACAGTGAACACAGGAAATCAAAACAGTCTAAACAATATGGTAAAAAAAAACTATTCTCAGTTTGAGTTGAAACTGGGAATTAAATCTCAGTTTACTCAAGTTTTGAAACCACACAAACATTAGTAAAACAAATCTCAGGTTGTCAAGACTGAAGATACAAACTAATTCCTAGGTTTTAAACTAATTTCCCACAACCAAACATCTCAGGTTATATGGAAAATCAAATCAGTTAATAAGAAGAAGCATTGAATCAAATATAATGTAAACATAGGTTCTTGTCAAATAAAAGGAAGGAAATCAATGTTCAGTAAACTTTCAGTTAAAAAAGTAAACTCAGAAATCAAGGAACAAAAGGAAAATCATTTTTCAAGTAACAATATGGTTTAAAAACCATTCTCAGGTTAATGAAGAAAGGACCATTCGAAACTCAGGTCAATGTGAAAACTGGAAACAAATCTCAGTTTCGAAATTCACAATCTCAGGTTTATACACAGTTAGCAAATATAGTTCAACAATACATTCCCAGGTTTCTATAGTTAATATATTGCAAATATAGGAAGGTTCAACCAACTCCCATTTACAGTATAAGAAAAAACCAAACTCAGGTTTAACACATGAAGACAGTTCAATAAATACAAATTAACCCAACCTCATTTCCAGTTAACAGATAATTAGAAAGGAAGGGGAACCAGTTCAAGGATTAGGGAATTAACTAACATTCATTTATAGAACAATGAAGAGGAATAAAATCAGTTACAATATAACAGGAACCAATTCAGTTTAAACATAACAGTTAAGATTCAACTCAACTACTAAAATCCCATTTTCCCATTCCAACAGCCTACACTTGAATGAATTACTTAGCTAACATAATATGTAACATGTAGGGATCCAAAAATCAATTGAAAACATAACACAAAAAGGGAATTAAATGGTTTTGAAAACTGGAATCAAGAGTTCAGAGCATGTATCAGAATAAAACAGTAAATTCCAATTTCGAATCCCATTTTCTAAACAAAACCTAAACTAACTTGTAACCTAATGTAAACAGGAATTACACAACATATTTAGAATCCATTTAACAAATTTAAACATTATTTAAACTATTTAAAATCGAATACACAGTGAACACCAAATTAACACACAGGACCGCACAGTGCAGTGCACGTGCACAGCCCATAACGTGTCCGACACGACACGAGGACTCGTGAAACTTTACGAGCCTCGTGTCAGTCATTCACACAACCCCTATGTCAAATTTCAAGGGTCGAAACCCTCTGTGCACAGAGAAATCGTGCACGAGCAGCAGGGGAGAAAATCTGCCCGTGCGCGCGTGTGCACGACCGCATGTCCACGCACTCGTGTCGGCCTAACCCGACACAAAAACGTGCTCAGTGTCCTAGATTAGCATAAGCGAGCCTAAAATAGATTTTTCCATTCAAACACAAACAAAAAAATCGAACGAAATGCCCTTTGAGGCATTTCGTCGAACACTAACCTAGACACACTGGTACGTGTCCGATACGGATACGAAATGGGTCCAAATTCTAGGGTTAGCCTATCCTACTGTTAGGTTAGGGTTAGGACAACCTAGAAATGATTTTTAACAGAATTTATGAGCAAAGGAAAGGATTATACCTATAGGTGAACAAGCTCTCAAAAAGCCCCAATGAAATGATTCCTCAAACCACCAAAAGTTCTCCAAATTGTGTTCTTCCTGCAAATACTCATTAATAACAGCAAGAAAACTAACATTAGGTCCTAATGCAATTTGTTTGAAGGAATTTGGAGAAGAAATGGATTTTCTAAGGATTTACAAAGATGGGGACTCACCTCTTCAAAATGGCAAAGTTTCCTAAAGAGGCAACCCTAATTTTAGGAGCATATAAATAGGGGGGGCTGTCCATAGTGGCTGGTCAGATTTTCTAGGGTTAGGGCTTGGTTCAATGGGTGTGGGCTATGGGCCATTAAGCCTATTAGTCATGAAATGACTTGTGATTTCATAAACCATTACTTAAACAAACTAGCTCCTATTATCCCCAAATTAATTCTAATGAGTCAAACCTCACTAACTTAGGTCAACCTAGGTTTTCAAATCCTAATCACTTGGTCATGACCTAGGTTAGCCACTAGGTTAGTCTACAAGGTCAACATAAGTCAATATCTAAAACTAGCACCAATCAATTCACTAAAAATCACTCAAAAATCACATTAATTTTAAATAATAATATTAATTCAAATTAAATTCTAAAATTTTGAAAATGACCAAAATACACTCAAGCTAGAAAAGTGGTAGTGACACCAAAGGGGGCTATGTGCCCATATAACCAAAGGGAGGCTATGCGCCCATATGATCGAAGGGGGGCTATGCACCCACATGATCGAAGAGGGGCTATGCACCCATATTGTTTTTATGCATATCAAACATGCAGACAAGTGTGGGTACATAAACTTACTCCCATACTATGCGCCCAAGACAGTAGATCCCTACGACTCAGTCAACATCCACGATCAGTCGTGCACCGAAGCATACGGCCACGTTAGTCTCCACGAGCAATCGTGCACCGAAGAATACGGCCACGTCAACCCCACGTCAACCCCACGATCTATCTACGATCATCCAGTGTCCATGCGCCTGCACCCTATGTGCCCAAAGGGGTGTTATGTGCCCACAGTGAAATCAGTATATTTTCCACCTATGGGCGCATAACAGTCGTTTCAGTACAAAATGACTATAAATAGAGGGCGTCTCCCTCTACAAAAATAGACAGAACGGTATGTATTTCAAGAGACAAATTGTTGCCCTTCTTGCCAGTGAGCCGAGAGTTAGCAATTTTTTTAGGTTTTCTCCCATTTTTGTAAATTGGAGTGTCAACGGAGTAAAGGAGCAAATGTCGCTCGATCTCCATCGTCCCATTCCCCAGAATTCTTTTTGTACTCGGGGATCCTCAATACAGGATCTCTCAGACGTACTCGATTTGTGGTGGCTTGCGCCAATAAGAAAAGACAGCGTTTCTTCTTCTTCTTTTTTGTGTGTGTCCACAAAAATGGTGACTCTGCTGGGGACTACCTTTTCCTCTGACGAGAAGGTAGTGACGTAATCTGATACTGATAAAGTGGGGAGCACTCCGAAAATGTTGATCGTGAAGTTCGATCATCAGGCGTTTGAAGAGATGCTCTCGAGGGATGGCTCTACTCCCTCAAAATCAGTGAAGCCGAACAAGTCTTGCAAGACTTGGCTTCCGAAGGCTCGTGGTGCATATCCTGCCAGCATCGTAGAAGATATGCAACCGAAGAACTCTGTCACGTGGGCTCATAGGACTTCTACGTGGGCGCATGGAGCTCCCCTGTGGGCGCATAGCTCTGCCACAGAGGATCCTCATACGAAGAAGGCGCATACCGTTCCGGGCTCTACTAGCCCAGTGACTTTCCTCTTGTGCAATCAAAAATAGAGTGTTCAACACTCGAAACATGGCAAAGAAAAATACTACGATGCCAAGAATCGAAGTGTTCGACGCTCTGGACAAACTCAGCAAGGCTCACAAACGAAAAAGGCAAAACTGGGAAAAAATAGTACTGTTTTCCAAAGCATGCGCCCAAGGCAGTATGTGGGCACATAACTCTGGCCAGAGGACTTTTGTCTTCGATAGGGTATACGCCCAGGGCCATGCGCCCAGGCTCTGATGACCCATTCTATGCGCCTTCATCCAGGAGGGCCAGGCATACTGCCAGGACTTTACGAAAACATGTGCCCAAGGGCATGCTCCAGGGTCTATGCGCCCACAGCAAAAAGACAGACCCCACTGCGTATAGCATGGGACTGTCTTCAAGGTCATCACAGAACTTAGGTGTGTAGAATGCCCCTGCACATAAACTAAGTCCGGATGCGCCAACTCCCCTTACAAACCCATATGCAAAGCTCAGCGATGCATGTGACATGGGTTTTAAGGCAAAACTCCCTTCCGTCGATTTACGCGATATGATAAATTATAAGAGTAAAACGAGGAGGATACTGCAATTCATGGCGTATATCCGGGCACCAGTATTGTCATCAACTGCTACTGTTATAAAGCAACAAAAGTGCCTCTGAGGCAGTCCGTGTTTCGACGACAGCAGCACTCTGATGACGAAAAGCCGCTACGTGTTTCATCCAACACGGCTTCATGGGGTCCTCCTTACGGGAGCCCCAATCAAAGAAGGTGGACCACTAATCCAACTTTTTCTCTCAGTTCTGTAAACAGAAGAAGAAGAAGCCTGCCAACAAACAGCCAGTGAGCTGTTACATCTGAAGGAGTTTATATGGGTACTCAGTCAAGGACAAAATTCCGTATAGATGACGAGGACTCCCAAGCTGGGGGTGATAATCCTACAGCTGGAAAGCAAACGACCTTCACACCGGGGGTAGCCTTCCAGATGACGGGGGTAGCCTTCCAGATAACGATGATCTCTTCGCGTCTGACAGTGACTATCTACTGTCTTCTCTATTCATCCTCGCATGTTATCTTTATACATGGCGGATGGAGAGAGACCTGAAGAAGCCAGTAATCAAACCAACAAGCGGCTAGAGAGTCTTGAAATGGCATTTGCCAAGATCACTGATATGCTTACCAGTATCATGGCAGTCCAAACTGCTAGGGCTGTTCCTCCACAACCGAACATCTCAGCACACGCTAGTCCGGCTCATAGCAATAACCCTCCTTCACTACAAAAGGAGTATAATTCCGTTACACCTCCTCCAAATCCCGTAAATGCTGGGGGTGGTCATTCGCCAACGACGCTTGACAACCGTATAGCAGCCGTTTCTCAACATCTGTTCAATTAGCAGGATGCAATTAATTCTTTTGTTGCCCGTCTCGATACAATCTCACACAAAGACGAGCTTCAGAAGATGGGGATATCTCAACCTTATCCTCCTGAATAGGAGAATGCTACTTGCCCTCCTAACTACAAGCCACTGACGCTAAATTCATTTGAAGGGATGACTTCTCCTCGCCAACACATGACATACTTTAACACGCAGACTCTGTACTTACCAAGGGACGATCCATTCTTGTTAAAGCTATTTATCAGCACCTTGTAGGGGGTAGCTTTTGAATGGTTCTGCAGTTTGCCTGATGGTTGCATTAATTCCTTTAAAAACTTGGAGAGGGTATTCCTCAATAGGTTTTATGAGAGTTGCATGCATGTTAGTATGTCCACCCTTTTCGAGACCAAGCAAAGGAGGAGTGAGTCCGTTATTGCTTTCATCGAACGCTTCAGGCGACTAGCATTGAAGATGCCCTTCGGTATACCAGACTCAGAGGTTACGGATACTTGTCGACATAACTTCCTTCCTACAGTAAAGTTCTGTCTGGGTATACATAAGTATGATACATGGCCGGCTTTCATCAGGGCTACTGATGTTGCTGAAAATGATGTCCCTAATCTGGAATTACTGGGGTTGAAGACACCCAAATCTGAAGACAAAAGCAAGCACCCCCAAACTATTCCTGTCCGTGGGGGTAAAGAGAAAGAAGTCTTGAAGGTCGATACTTCCAAGGGAGCTTCTAATTCTTACGGCGCTCTCGACAAACCCAAGGAGACTTTCTCCTTTGACGAAGATGATGTTATTACCATTTTTCACACATTGATGAAGGGTAAAAAACTGACATTGCCTCCACCACGACGTCCTGCGAAGGCGAACCAATATTGACTTTATCATCAGTACATGCACCACTCTACCAAGGATTGCATCGTCCTGAAGAAGAAGATGCAACAGCTTATCGACAGCCAAGTTATCAACCTCGAAACTGAAGACAAGGTCGTATCATTCTAACATGATCTCTCTTCAATTTGGTGACTTTTCTTCCACAGAAGTCCCAGACGGCGTAGTCCCAATCCCCAAGGCAGTAATAGAAGTCGTCAATCTGCCGCCAGCTCGCAACTCAACATCAACGTTAGTGCCACTCACGACAGAACGTGGTAAGATCATGCATGTCCATCTAGACCTTGTGCAAGAAATGACGTAGGGGGTGGTGTCTTCCAAAACAAAGAGGGGTAAGAAATACAAATCATGCCATATGGTGTCTTCTTCCATTTACGAAGTTCTATCTGGCGAGACACGTTCCGGGAAGACATACCTACGGACTTATGACCCCGCACAAGAAGATGTAGTACCTTCTCAAGCTCCTGTTGCCCCCATAAGTTTAGAAGTTAGTCCATCTAAGTCCTCAACTACCGATAAATCTAAGAAGAAGGAGACACAATTTGACAAGTCTCTGAAGGCACCAACTCCCGAAGGCATGGATCGGCCTTACAACTTTGACATACTGGCACAGCTGGCCAATACACCTGCCAGGTTGTCTTTGTTTGATCTACTGCGACTCTCCAAAGAGAGGCAGAAAGCTTTAAGTGAGGCATTACTACATGCTGACTCTTATCTCGCTGAAGTCAAAGTCCCCACTGAAGATCCCATCTATTGTCCGTGTTGTCACATCACTATGGAAGTGGTACCCAATATCACCTTTTCACAAGAGGACATGCTATTCAAAAATAATCGTCATGATAGACCTCTATACTGTACAGAATATATCGGGGCGATTAAGGTGGATCAGATGCATATCGATCCAGGTTCCTCCCTCAGCATCATCCCTAAAAATTTACTCTAAATTCTAGGGATCCCTCTGCACAAGTTGTCTGCAACCAATACAACTATTATGGCTTTCAATGCTGGAAGAAGCCATCCGTTGGGCAAGATCCGCCTCAAGTGCCAGATTGGTGATCTCTGAACAGAGGTTTCTTGCTATGTAATCGACGCCAATGTGTCCTACAATATCTTGTTGGGACGTTCATGGATACACGAGAATATGATCGTTCCTTCTACCCTTCACCAGTGCTTCAAGTATGTCAACGGTGATGGCATAGTGAAGATAGAGTTTGCCGATGTCGATCCTTTTAAGGGTATTGAAGCCTACTTTGGAGATTCGGTACTTTATCAATCTCAGCCTTCCAAGGATGATGGCAACGAAGCTGACGATGAAGCTGAAGTCGATTCATCCGCCAGTGACGGTCCCCTGGTTATCTGAGTCAAAGGACGTACTACTCCAAAAAGTATTCCAAAGTCTCTCACAATCTGGGTTAAAAAGAAGAATCATGATATTGTCAAACCATTGACCATCACTCTCCACAAAACGACTTGGGTAGAGACTGCTGAAGTCCGTCCTCCCAATCCTGATGAGTTATCCTACATGGTGAACTTGACCAAGTCTGTGGCTCCTGTTCTGGACAATAATCCTCTCAATGAGTATACTAATACTCAAAATAATATACCTTCAGTGGATGATGTTATCCCTGAAGAAGAACTTGCATATTTTCTAAGTAAAGGTTTATCTTTGAATTACTCCGATGTCTACCAATCTATAAACCAGTATATGGATACGATATACGCCCTAGAGCGTGGCATAGGTCCACATCTCTGTATACCGATCATGATGCCTCGTCTGCGGGAAAAAAATCTTGCCAGAAGATATCCACTACTTCATCGTTCCAGCTAGAAAGAAGGGTGAAGAATTGATCATCTTCGGTCGAATAATTGGCGAAAGAAAGTTCGTTCTGGACTTTACTACTCCCAATCACAACACTGAAGCTGACTATAATTCTGAAAAATACAACTTTATCGATAAAGTTGGTAGGCCAAGAATATCATCTAGAACATGGGATATGATATAAAAGAGACCAGGGACTAAACTACGGTCAAGGGCGATGATTGCCAATACGTCACTTTGCTCCTCTCGGCAAACCCGAGAACTATTATCAATAAAACGCTGTTGGTTTGGGTTACTTTACTGCTCTAATTACTCCTGAAGGATCAGACATCGAAGTGGATCGTTGTTCTCATTCTTCTGATTCATGCCTTTAGGATTCAGACTCCAGCATTGGAGACATGTTCAAAACAACATTGTCCGTCAACATGGTATCAGTTGACCATATTGTAGAAGATGTCCAATCAATCGAGCTCGAATAATGGGCTCAAAAGATGGATACTAGGTGGAAGTTACGTTTCAAACAACGTGAACCACCTACTGAAGACGAAGTCGTCCAAGTCAACTTGGGAGATGAATCATCTCTTAAACCAATCTTTATCAGCAAAAGTCTGTCTGGTGAAGAACGATAATCTCTTATACAACTTATAAAAGAATATATTGACGTCTTTGCATGGAGCTATGAAGACATGCCAGGCTTGGACCGTAAAGTTGCTATGCACCGCCTAAATATCTCGTCTAAAGCTAAGCCAATGAAGCAGCAGCAACGGCGGTTCCGACCAGATATCATGGAAGCCATCGAGAGTGAAGTCAAGAAGCTTATTTCAAGTGGGTTCATTCGTGAAGAACAACACCCTGAATGGGTCGCTAACATTGTTCCAGTCATGAAAAAGAAAGGTAAAGTTTGAGTCTGTATCGATTACCGTGATTTGAACCTTGTATGCCCGAAAGATGAGTTCTCTCTACCACCGACATAATGATCGACAATACTTGAGACTTCGAGTGGATGTCCTTCATGGATGGGTTCTCAGGCTACAACCAGATCAAGATGTTCCCAGATGATGAGAAACATACATCTTTTCGAACACCGTTGGGGATATACTGCTATATGGTAATGCCCTTCGGATTGAAAAATGCTGGGGCAACATACCAGCGAGCTATGAACACAATTTTTTATGATCATTTATGTAAAACAGTGGAATGCTACGTAGACGATATCGTAGTTAAAACTCATCTCAAGGGCAACCACCTCCAAGATTTGAGAACGGTGTTCGAACTAATGCGTGCACACCAACTCAAAATAAATCCATCCAAGTCTTTTCTGGGAGTCTTCAGCGGCAAGTTCCTTGGTTTTGTTATCACTTCAAAGGGTATACATCTTGACCTGGAGAAAGTAAAAGCTGAAAAACCCCCTATTTTTTAAATTATTTTTATTTTATTAGACTTAAAAAATGAATTTATACAATTTATGGTTTTTTTTTATAATGACCTTAGCCATTGTTGAGTTTTGGAGCACTAGACGACCATGACTTTTAGCACGGAAGTTGTAGCAGTGTGCCTTGACTAGTGTACCAGTCATGCCAGGGGAAGCCTAGCCATAGTGATGTCCAAACTAGGAAAACCAGACCAAATTATTAATTTACTTATTTAAAGTATTTTAATTAAATATTATTTTATATATTGATTTTTAGATGACCCGGTTTGTCCAATTCAGTCCGAACTGGGCCCGAACCAAATTTTAGCCCATGTAAGCAGGTAGTGTGATCAAATGTGGCCATGTAGACATATTTTATGTACTTAGAAATATCTCCTAAATTATTTTAGAATTTTATGTACAATTTCTAATTAATTAAATATTTGTACAATTATTGGTATTTTATTTTTAAATAATATTTTACAAGATTATACATGTTCCTGGTCCCGGATAAGGGTGTGTGGTATAGTTCACCCATTGGAGCAATTTTTATTAATTTATTATTATTAAAGTTATTTTGTGGAGATTTAATAAACATGTTTTTCAATTTAAATATTAATATTATTTTGAGTTGATTTATTGAGGATTTAATTTATATATATGTAGATATGCTCAAATATATTAAATAATTGGATAGTTGACTTTTAAATGATATTTGTATTTTAAATAGATTTTTGGTGTATTTATGGATATATACATGTATAAATATAGATATATATATATATATATATATATATATATATATATATATATATAAGTAGATAAGATTTGGAAAAGAAAAAAGGAAAAAAAAAGGTTAATGGGTGGTCGGCCCCACCCGACCACCCAAGCATAGCAACAGCAGCTATTATGCAAGCAAACGCACAAAAAAAAAGCAGCAGCATTCTTTGTGCATGGGGCGCCCAAGAAGGGGCCGACCCCTTTAGTAGTAGTAGTAACTTTAGTAATATGGCCGAACCCCTTATATATGTATACATACATATATATATATATATGAACTAACCCTAATATCCTCCACTTTCCTACTTCCTTCCTCCTCACCCTCTCCTCGGCGTGCGTGCCTAGCCTCGTCGGAGGGATGGCAGTCCCGCCTTCCGGTCGTCACAACGACAACAACAACAACAACAGATTCCCACTTTAAGGTAACCCACTTCCCCGATTAATTTCTCTCTCGATTCTAGTCCGTTTTTAGATCCGTAAATTCGTGTAGAAAGCCCACATAACCTTCTATCATCCCCTTCAAATAGATTTATTTATTCTACAATAAATTTCAGTTTTAATTAAATTAAAAATCGTGAAAAATCAGTTTTTATGAAAAGCTTAAAAATCCCGTACGAGGTACGTCCCGACAAACCGGGCGACCCCGTCATAAACCGAGAGTACAGAAAGGTTCATATCGACTTTGCGGACGTGCCGGCTTTGATGGAATTCAAATTGGTTGCGTGTGCGCGACGAATTTGACCCGTATCCGTCAAATTTTCCCGTATCCGGCTTTTCGAAATTTCCCAATTACTTTGTGCACACTCATCAAATCGCGACGAAACTTGGGCCATTGGACTGAAAATATTTTTCTGGTCCTGTGAGCCAAGTTTGGTCCGATTATGAGACCGTTGATCGGGACGCTATTTTGGCTGGCCCACAATCCCACTCAATGGGCGATTTTGTGCACGGCCCACCGGAATCCAAAATTGGACATACCATTGGGTTTGTCTCATCAAAACAAATTCGTAGACATATAGTTTGATGACTTTATAGACCGTAGGTTCTGGCGCATATTTTGGTGCAAAGCGGGTCGAACAGCGGACATTGTTTTAACCCAAAATTACGATTTTGCCCCTGTTCCAAAATTTAACTTTTGGACAGGCGTTTTCTAGGCATATCTTTTATTCCAAACTCGTTCGTGATGTTTGTTTCAGCATCCGGAGCTTCTTGTGGATTTTGACTTTCGTGTTGACGATTCTGATTATTGGATTTTGCTGCTTCTCGCACCACCCTCAGGCAAGACACCTTGCCATTTGCTGTTTATTTATTTTAGCTCATATTTCATGTATTATTTATTTTTTTATGTAAAATAAACTGCGATACATGGTATAACCTGTTAGAACTTACTGTTCCGTTATATTTCTTGCTATGTATTAATTTTTTTACGCATTAAACCTAGATTTAAGGGACCACCTTGTGTGTTGCATTTATTGGCCTTGACACGTTGTACCACGAATTTGTGTGTCGCATGTAGAATACGGACATGCGTGACTGGCTGGCCACCGGTACGTATAAGTCGTGCGATAGGAATAACTGCTAATAGAGATTGCATGCTAGTTTGACTTAGCGGTTAATAGAGGTTTTGTGTTGTGGATACAACATATTAGGCATTAGGAGGAAAGAACAGTTCCGTGATGTATGGGCCCTATTTACATACTGCTATTGTACCTGAAGCTCCGTTGGAGACGCAGGTTCACCCTATTGTACAGATTCCCTCTGACGTTTATGGAACGTTATGGACGTTTTCTTACTGGTTCCCTCTGACGTTCGCCGAACGTTATGGACGGATTATACTGATTCCCGATGAGAGGGACGATGTCACTGCTATACAGACCGAGTGCCCATATGTGAAGGTTCATTCTTTGCATATTCACTATAGTACGGTTAGGTACCCTATTGCATACATCCCTTATTTATTTGAGCAATATTTATTCAGTTTATATGGCATAATATTATGTGTCTTATTACGTCCCTCTGAGGACCTGGTTATCTCTCTAGGTGTGTGCTTCTGTAAATTTGCAGGTGTTCTAGCCAAGGCCGTGATCTTCTCCATTCTTTCGAAGACGATTGCGGTTGGTTCGTCTCGTTATTTTATCGATCACTTCTTGTACATTTTATTTGAGATAGTTGGTAGTGGACTTTGTCTCTGCCCAACGATTGTATACATGACAAATTCAAAATTGCTTTTATATCATTTATTTATCTAGTGGATGAGATTTAGTTATTCTGGATTTACTGTATTTTACAGCTTATGTATTCATACGAGGTTTCCATATATTGGAGTATACATCGTATGTATACAGCTGGCATGTCGATGTACCTAGTCGTACGTATTTTGGGACTGGGGTGTTACATATTTTTGTGGTGGCCCATACAGGTCGAGTTTGTCACTTCGGTTACGTAATTGTATCGATGTGAGCCTGCAACATAGGATTAGAATCTACGAATCTCATCCATACAGCTTGACCTCTTCCCTTGGCTTCAAATTCAGAACTCTTGTTCGACCTCCTTGAACTGTATCTTGCTTGATTCCTTTCTACCGTTGATTCTTATTTTTGTGACTTAGTGTCAACTAGGAAGATGACTACACTAGTATATTCTCATAGGTCAAACACATGGCTAGAATGGTTATATTGGCAATTGTAATACATATAAGACTCTAATTGAGTTAAAAGGTTTTTTTTAAAGTGTGATTTAATGATTAGTAATTTGTAAAGTAGGATACTACCAAGGAAGGTTTTTACCTTGAGATTTCTAAATAGTAAACACCAGAGGATTTATAGAATTTCATACTTGGTTTAAGAAATTGATTGATTTTGAACATTCGATATTTATGATTTATTGGATTATAGTTATACATCCTTGCACAATTATAAAATTTATTTGCTTTTCGAGTTGTGATATTTATGAGTTTTGGGTGATAGATATACATCTTTGAACAAATATAAAATTTATTTAATTTTCGAGTTTTGAGGTTTATGATTTATTGTATTATAGTTATACACCTTTGAACAGTTATAAATTTGGTTTAAAAATGATCTTAGCTTTTAAAAATGGCCATAAGAATTATTTAAATTTGAGTTGTGCAACCTGCAATTTTCGTGTTTATTAAAATTTGAATTTTAAGTGGAAGTAATGACGGTGAATTTTGGTTTAAAATATTTAAAAGTTATGAAAACGATTTTTGAGAAAATTTTTATTTTAAATGGTGTCCTATGATTGAGGATTTACAAATCTATTTAGATTTTTGGTAAAAAAAAAAGAAGAAGAGGATTTTGACTGATAGGATTATTTGAAATTTTAGTTTAATGAGGGATTACTAATATTAAAACTTTTGGGAAAATTTCGAAGGATGTGATGGAAAGTTATTTTGATTGATTAAAGGAAGTTACCATTTAAAAGTTGTGATTTTGTTGGAATAACTTAGCATGAATAGAAGTTAAAATTTATGAGAGCTTTGAGCTTAGTTTTTGAGATTGCTTTTAATATGCTAAGAGTTTTATTATGAGTTATTGGAAAATTTTAGAGTATTAAATTTTTGATTGATTGTGAAATTTTTATGGATTCGTAAATTATGAACTCTTGAGTTAAATAGTTGAATTTAAACGTTTATTTTGGAAAAAGTCAGTAGTAACATGATAAAAATTTGCTTTCATATTTATGAAAGTTATTTAATTCTGGTCATGATTAAATTGAACGACTTGCAGCGAATACAAATTTTGGGTGGTTATTTTTGAAAATTTTATTTAGAGACTTTTGGAGAAAATTTGAGCAAAATTTTAATGGTGGACAACCAAGAGAGTCCAAATAAGATGGATGAATTCCACAGTATTCCACACTAAACTGTCATATCACTCATGACCATGATAATAGTATGTACACAAGTGTTGTTAGTCATCTAACAAGCTATGTGACTGTATTTCCACCTTGACTTACTAGACCTTTCTTCAATTCTAGATCATTTAATTGCGACCTTCTAACCCATTTGCAATTTGAATAATGATCTAATGGTTCCTTAACTGTATTCATATAAAAGACTATCTTCTCTCCGAAAATGTGTTCCTAAATTATTTTTACTGGATTCTCTAATTAATTTTGTTTCATGCTTTAACTTGATCTACTTTATTTTTGTGCATTAATTATCACCTCGTGAACTCCCACTTTCTATTTTTGATCTTCTGGCACCCCTACCGTGACTTGTATATTTGGAGTACAATACTAAACTTTTTTATCTCAACAAATTTCATATGTAAGTCCTAGACAAGCCCACCTTCATGTAGATATATCATGTCCCACTAAAACACGTCTCCTGGTACTCTATTTCCTGATATGACTTTCTGGTCGAAATGTCTAAACCAAAACCTCTACTATGATACGAAGATACTTTCGGACTTGAATTAAGAGATCCAACCTTGACTCAATCCCTTAACCCGATAGGTGAATTTTGTTCTACTTAATTCCTTAAATGTTTTAACTTGTGCTTTATCTTAATTGCTTGACTCATTGTCCCATCACACTACTAGTTTAACTTTTGTAAGTTGGGTAGAATACCTCACGGCCCAACAAAGCCTTTATCCTTGTGACCCATGTTGATAAGTTTGCTCAGACTATAATTTCAGAGGACCCTAACTTAGCTACTCAACCAAGCCAACTGTATAGGCCCAAACATCGGGCGAGCCTTGATTTTAAAAGATCTTGGACTATTTAAAATTTCCTTCATCAGTACCTCCCTTGCTCATATTTTGACTATCTCATGCTACTAATGTAGCTTCAGTTTTGCAAGCTTATTTCATTATCAAGCTTGATCATGACATATTTTATTGGGTGCACCCACTAACATATTGTCTAATCAGAACCGGTGCATGACGGTCTGATCAACCTATTGCACTTTGGTTCGCTTTTCATGTATTATTCTACGTGGATGGAGACATAGTTAAACCTGCCTTAGAGTCTCTTCCGTGACAGCATTGACAACTCTTATTTGAATTATTCCCGTCGCCTATAAACCTCGTATTTCGTACTAAATAGCATCGTCCTTGAACTCTTTTGTTGTGGGCTTTACTTACTTTAGAAAGACTAGACACTATACTTGATAGATAGACTCGAAGTATCACCTTTAGTAGCCCTATCAGTTATATATACACGAAATGTAGATAGCCACCGACCGACTAATGTGGCTGTACCCTCGCCTTTAACTACCCCTTATTTCCTCAACCCTAGAATTGTTAGCGTGACCTTCCAATAATTCATGAGCACTCAAGAGTGATTCTAATCATCACTTAATCCAACTCTCAATCAAGACGATTAGTATCCAGTTTTCTCGAGGAACCACATCTCCCCAAAAGTTTAAATTATTCTCTTTGGTCTACTCAAATCCTTACTATTTCCAAAACTGGATTATCAAAATTTTGTTACCATCACTACCAACTCTTATTCAATTCCATAACCATGATATATTTTTGTATATATCGACTCCCCAAATTTTCTAATGCATGGTTATGTTGAACGCCGTTTTATCGCCTCCTCCAAAATTTAATTGCATTTTGGTATTGACGAACTCTTCCTATCCCTCAACCCTATCTACCCTATTAATCCTAAATTCCGAGGACAAAATTCTTGTAAGATGGGTAGGATGTAAAACCCCCTAATTTTTAAATTATTTTTATTTTATTAGACTTAAAAAATGAATTTATACAATTTATGGTTTTATTTATTTTTTTACAATGACCTTATCCATTGTTGATTTTTGGAGCACTAGACGACCATGACTTTTAGCACGGAAGTTGTAGCAGTGTGCCTTGACTAGTGTACCAGTCATGCCGGGGGAAGCCTAGCCATGGTGATGTCCAAACTAGGAAAACTAGACCAAATTTTGAATTTAATTATTTAAAGTATTTTAATTAAATATTATTTTATATATTAATTTTTAGATGACCCGGTTTGTCCAATTCGGTCCGAACTGGGCCCGAACCAAATTTTAGCCCATGTAAGCAGGTAGTGTGACCAAATGTGGCCATGTAGACATATTTTATGTACTTAGAAATATCTCCTAAATTATTTTAGAATTTTATGTACAATTTCTAATTATTTAAATATTTGTACAATTATTGGTATTTATTTTTAAATAATATTTTACAAGATTGTACTTGTTCCTGGGCCCGGATAATGGTGTGTGGTACAGTTCATCCATTGGAGCAATTTTTATTAATTTATTATTATTAAAGTTATTTTGTGGAGATTTAATAAACATGTTTTTCTATTTAAATATTAATATTATTTTGAGTTGATTTATTAAGGATTAAATTTATATATATATGTAGATATGCTCAAATATAATAAATAATTGGATAGTTGACTTTTAAATGATATTTGGATTTTAAATAGATTTTTGGTATATTTATGGATATATACATGTATATATATATATATATATATATATATATATATATATATATATATATATATATATATATATATATATATATATATATATATATATATATATATAAGATTTGGAAAAGAAAAAAGAAAAAGAAAAAAGAAAAGGTTAATGGGTGGTCGGCCCCACCCGACCACCCAAGCATAGCAACAGCAGCTATTATGCAAGCAAACACACACAAAAAAAAGCAGCAGCATTCTTTGTGCATGGGGCGCCCGAGAAGGGGCCGACCCCTTTAGTAGTAGTAGTAACGTTAGTAATATGGCCGAACCCCTTATATATGTATACATACATATATATATATATGAACTAACCCTAATATCCTCCACTTTCCTCCTTCCTTCCTCCTCCTCCTCTCCTCGGCGTGCATGCGTAGCCTCGCCGGAGGGATGGCAGTCCCGCCTCCCGGTCGTCACAACGACAACAACAACAACAACAGATTCCCACTTTAAGGTAACCCACTTCCCCGATTAATTTCTCTCTCGATTCTAGTCCGTTTTTAGATCCGTAAATTCGTGTAGAAAGCCCACATGACCCTCTATCATCCCCTTCAAATAGATTTATTTATTCTGCAATAAATTTCAGTTTTAATTAAATTAAAAATTGCAAAAAATTAGTTTTTATAAAAAGCTTAAAAACCCCGTACGAGGTACGTCCCGACAAACCGGGTGACCCCGCCATAAATCGAGAGTATCGAAAGGTCCGTATCGACTTTGCGGATGTGCGGGCTTTGACGGAATTCAAATTGGTTGCGTGTGCGCGACGAATTTGACCCGTATCCGTCAAATTTTCCCGTATCGGGCTTTTTGTAATTTCCCAATTACTTTGTGCACACTCATCAAATTGCGACAAAACTTACGCCATTGGACTCGAAATATTTTTCTGGTCCTGTGAGGCAAGTTTGGTCCGATTATGAGACCGTTGATCGGGATGCTATTTTGGCGGGCCCACAATCCCACTCAACGGGCGATTTTGTGCACGGCCCACCGGAATCCAAAATTGGACATACCATTGGGTTCGTCTCATTAAAACAAATTCGTAAACATATAGTTTGATGACTTTAGAGACCGTAGGTTCCGGCGCGCATTTCGGTGCAAAGCGGGTCCAACGGCGGACATCGTTTTAACCTAAAATTATGATTTTGCCCCTGTTCCAGAATTTAACTTTTGGACAGGCGTTTCCTAGGCATATCTTTTATTCCAAACTCGTTCGTGATGTTTGTTTCAGCATCCGGAGCTTCTTGTGGATTTTGACTTTAGTGTTGACGATTCTGATTGTTGGATTTTGCTGCTTCTCGCACCACCCTCAGGCAAGACACCTTGTCATTTGCTGTTTATTTATTTTAGCTCATATTTCATGCATTATTTATTTTCTTTATGAAAAATAAATTGTGATACATGGTATAACCGGTTAGAACTTTTTGTTCAGTTATATTTCTTGCTATGTATTAATTTTCTTACACATTAAACCTAGATTTAAGGGACCACCTTGTGTGTTGCATTTATTGGCCTTGACACGTTATACCACGAATTTGTGTGTCGCATATAGAATATGAACATGCGTGACTAGCTGGCCACCGGTACGTATAAGTCGTGCGATAGGAATAACCGTTAATAGAGATTGCATGCTAGTTTGACTTAGCGGTTAATAGATGTTTTGTGTTGTGGATACAACATATTAGGCATTGGGAGGGAAGAATAGGTCCTTGATGTATGGGCCCCATTTACATACTGCTATTGTACCTGAAGCTCCGTTGGAGACGCAGGTTCACCCTATTGTTCTGATTCCCTCAGACGTTCATGGAACGTTATAGACGTTTTCTTACTGGTTCCCTCTGACGTTCGCTGAATGTTATAGACGGATTGTACTGATTCCCGATGAGAGGGACGATGTCACTGCTATACAGACCGAGTGCCCATATGTGAAGGTTCGTTCTTTGCATATTCACTATAGTACGGTTAGGTACCCTATTGCATGCATCCCTTATTTATTTGAGCAATATTTATTCAGTTTATATGGCATGATATTATGTGTCTTGTTACGTCCCTCTGAGGACCTGGTTATCTCTCCAGGTGTGTGCTTCTGTGAGTTTGCAGGTGTTCTAGCCAAGGCCGTGATCTTCTAAATTCTTTCGAAGACGATTGCGCTTGGTTCGTCTCGTTATTTTATCGATAACTTCTTGTACATTTTATTTGAGATAGTTGGTAGTGGACTTTGTCTCCGCCCAACGATTGTATACATGACAAATTCAAAGTTGCTTTTATATCATTTATTTATCTAATGGATGAGATTTAGTTATTCTGGATTTACTGCATTTTACAGCTTATGTATTCATACGAGGTTTCCATATATTGGAGTATACTTCATATGTATACAGCTGGCATGTCGATGTACCTAGTCCTACGTATTTTGGGACTGGGGCATTAGAAAAGCGATCCTCGATATCTGTCCTCCAAGAAATCTAAAAAGCTACGCGGACTTCAAGGAAGGCAAGCCTACATCAGACGATTCATTTCAATTCTTTTTGGAAGGTGTCAACCATTTACTCATCTCATGAAGAAAGGAGTATCTTTCGTCTGGACTGAACAATGTCAATGCACATTTAACGACATCAAGAAGTATCTCACAAGCCCCCAAGTGTTGGTGGCTCCGATAATTGGAAAGCCTTTCTTGTTATATGTCCACGCTATGGATCTTTCCCTTGGTGCCCTATTAGCTCAGAAGAATGAAGGCGGCCATGAACAGGCAATCTACTACCTCAGCCGTACGATGGTGGGTGCCGAGCACAGATATACACCTGTGGAAAAGGAATGTCTCGCACTGGTATTTGCTATCCAGAATACACGTCACTATATGTCTGGACAGACTATCCACATCATATCTTGAGTCAATTCTCTCAGAATAATCATGACTAAACCGGGTTCTCTTAATTCCTGTTTAGCTACATGGGCAATACTGTTGACTCCATACGATATGTTGTTCATCCCTCAGAAGGCAGTAAAAGGCCAAGCATTAGCTGATTTCTTAGCAGCTCATCCGATGCCAGAATCTTCAAAACTCTACGATGAAATCCTGGATGAAGTAGTGGAGTCTAACATCGCAACTAAAGAAATCCTCCTTTGGTGAATGGTTTTTGACGGTACGTCAAGAACAGGACCTAAAGGAAATATTGTGGCTGGAGTAGGCATCATTCTTGTGTCACCCGACCATCTGGTTATACACCATGCATATTCTCTCGTGGAACCTTGCACCAACTACGTGGCCGAATATAACGTACTACTGGTCGGCCTTCAATTGGCAAAACAACTGGGAGTTGACTATCTAGAAGCTTACGGTGATTCTAAGCTAATAGTTAGTTAGGTCCGAGGGGATTATGAAGTTCAACACGAAGATCACATCCCATATCATAAAGCGACAATAGAATTAGCTTCTACCTTCGTTGGATTCTTCATCGAGCACGTGCCTCGATTACAGAATATAAAAGCAGATGCTTTAGTCGGTCTTGCTGCTTTCCTGACCGTTCATGTCAACACTCAGCATTCGATCACAGTGTCTGGTCGAGAATTATTCTGTGTGAAAGATGCCTTGCATATTCATCACAGTTATGCAACAGAAACAAACGTCGACGTTAAAGACTAGAGATTTTCTTTCATAGACTACGCTGTCTACGGAATCCTCCCTGAGGACCCAAAGGAAGCAGTGTTTGTCCAAAGATGATCCCTCAGATTTTACTATTATACAGCTACCAAAATATTGTACCGATGCTCTTACGACGGGCTGTCACGACCCGCACCCTTGTGTAAGGGCACGAGAAGTGGGTACGTCCAGCCTACGCCGCAGTATCGGCGGTAGAACGCTGTCCTAGGTCACAACATCTAACAATATAATTCTAAGCAGTTTATACTCCCGAATGGGGGTGACATAGCAGGAAGTAAACTCAATCACAACTAAGGAAGAAGAAGCACGAAATGATATAGAACTCAAGGAAATATAGATGATCAGAAGAGTCTAAAATAACATCTCAGCAACATCCAGAAATACAAGTCTCAACTACTGAATATGAAAGAATATATACAACCTAGATCTCAAAGACAGAAATAAAGCCTAACTAAACTAGTCTCAAGACAACATAAGTAAGATAAAGCCTAACTAAGCTAGTCTAGGCAGTAGGGGTAAAGTCATCAGCTAGAGCTGGGTCCTCCTGAGGGTCCAGCTCACAAGTGTCGTCTAGGGCTGCCCCGTAGAAGGTATCCACACAGGCCTCCTCCTTGTCCTCTGTAATATTTTTAACAGGTCCAGTCAGGACAGGAGCGAGCACAATATATCTCAACAGATCATAGCAGGTTAGAAAATATAAACATACCGTAGAGTAAGATACAGGAAACTGAAAAAAAAGTACATGATATAAAAGAAGGAGAACTGTAAGTAAATAGCTACTGTATATAGAGAACTAATAGTAGCTAGTGATGTAGAGTACAGGATAGCACATGTGAATATGACAGATTAGTACATGATCTACACTAAAGAGTTTCACATGATCTACACTACTATGGAATTTGTTCACATGACTATTTGCACTCCTCCGTTTTCTCCAATCAATACGCAAGGATCTAAGCAGGTTATGTTATTATACATTATATCACATGAAGTCCCATGAAAGGGTGCACATGATAGTATACATGAGCGCTCATATGAGAGTACATGATTCACAAGAGTGTACATGTATGGTGAAAGCACAGGAGTACATGATGAAAGTGAAACGCACATGACACAATGTACCCGATGCTCCCGAGGGGGATAACATCGCATGAACAGATCCATATAGTACTAATTCGTGATAATGTCATGACAGCATCAAGTAAAGTAATCTAAAGCAGGAATATAATTCTAACAAGTTATGAAATGATTGGAGAATGTACTAGCCTGGTATCTGAGTGTCCGGATGAAATATACTATCCGAGGAGAGGTGTCTGGCTCCTAATCAGAATAGCACAAGTCACAACAAGTCTAAAATGATAACAAGATGCAATTCAATGCATTCTAAATGAATCTAGATCAATCTAGGCCAAAGTCAACTCTTGGTCAACTCTGGTCAACCCTAGAAGTCAAACTAGGTCAACTATGACAAGTCCATACTAGGTCAATCTAGTCTATACTAATCTATCTAGGTCTACCAAGGCTATACAAGCCTAGACCAAGCTATCACACATTTACATATAGGCTATGCCATTACACTATCTACATTACAATACATCTATATAGCTACCTACATACATATAGGCATTTCAATATTACATATAGACATATATATATACTCTATATATACACATTCATGTTTTATATTGCATTCCTATACATTACCTATATTGCTATTCACACCACAACAATATATATATATATATATATATATATATATATATATATATATATATATATATATATATATATATATATATATATATATATATATATATACACATACACACAAAGAGATAGAGAGGGAGAATGAAATCAAGTAAAATGTGTGTGTGTACATATGTGTTAGGCATGTGTATGTGTGAGGGTATGTGTTTAGGTAGGGGAGAAAACAGTGTATATGTTTAAGTGTCCTATAAAATCTCAGGTTTAGTCCCACCTGTGAGTGTCAATAGGATGTCCCAGTTCAGGTTCACATGTGTAAGTGTGTGTGTGAGTGACAGTGAGGAAACCTGGAGCTCAAATGTGTGTGCTGTACAGTAACAGGGAAGGGAAGGAAAGGAAACCAATTCATTTATTATTTACAAACAGTTCAGTTTTTGGTTCAAAACTTCAAGTCCCCAAATCAAAACCAATACTCAATGAAAATCACTCAAAATCGACTCACAGTTAGGAAACATGTAGGTACATCATGTTAGACCCTTAAACAAGTAATTAAAATCAATTAAACAGGTTAAATTAACTACCAAAGTTCAATTTAGAAAAACTGGAAATACAGGAAATATTCATGTATCAGAATTTTAGGGTAAATGGAAAAATATAAATCGAAAACAAACTAAAATACAAAATTAAAGGTTGGTAACCCTAATATAGGGTGTTCACGTGTCCCAGGAGGTGTCTCGTGTCCACTACAACGTGACAAGAATAAACCCAAAATCCACACAATTGGACACTGAACTAGTGCAGTCTCGTGCACAAGTGTACGCGTGTCGTGCACCCGACACAGGCCAAACCAGGCCTCGTGTTCACAACCATAGGTTCGCCTGGGATTGGTCTTCGTGTCCCACACCCTGTATCATGTCTAAACCGTGTCCTCGTGTGACACGAAGGCAGTGTCAGCAGCCCCGTGGCCGTTTGTGCATGATAGTGTCCAATCCGTGCTGGCAAGATTTCACACAAACCACTGAATAAAATCCCATAAAAATTTGTACACTTAATGTCAGTCACCTAGTGATTGTTCACACAAAAATTTGTGTCCAACCGTGTCGTATTGTGTCCGGTACAGCCCCCGAGTAGCAGGGGCGCTGTACAGTACAGAACACGTTGGTTTCGTATCCTATTGCATGTCCGACAAACACAAAAACATGCTCAGTCAAGTGGAATCCCACAAACAAGACCTAGATCTAAATTCCTATTCAAAAACAATCCAAAAATCAAATCGAAATGCCCTTTGGGGCATTTCATCAAACACATACAAGTAGGGACTGATACGTGTCCATTTAGGACACGAAATAGACACGAAACCTAGGTTTAGCTATACCTACAGTTAGGGTAGACCTAGGGCTTTCCAAATATGCAAAGAAACTGGAATGTTAATGGTGTTTAGATGGTTTTACCTATTGGTGTCAATACACAAGGAAAGCTTCAATAGGGAGGGGTTCTCCTTGCTAGCAAATAGCTCCAAATTGTCCCAAAGCTGAGATTTAACACCATGGACAGCAAGTATAGGTGATTTAGAATCTAATGCAATTGATTTGAAAGAAAAAGGAATAAAAATGGATTTTCTATGAATTAATGAAGTTGGGAAAATACCTCTTCTTTAAACTTGTTCTTTCCTAAAAGAGGGTAGCCCTAAATGGAAGAGACTACTTATAGGGTGGGAATCCCTAGGCTAGTGTGGCCAGCCAACTAAGTTAGGGTTAGGGTTTGGCAATAGCTAATGGGCTTTGGGCTTAAGTTACATGAGTTATGGGCTTAAGTCCTCAAGTCATAAGTCATGGTTCTAAATCTCTATTCCACCTATTACAACTTGATTCTAAAAGACTTAAATTAGTTTAACTTAAATTAGACTAAGACCCTATCATGTTAAACAAGTCACCATAGCTAAGTTTAGGTTTTAGGCTAGTCTACAAGGTCCAAACTAGTCTCAAATCAACATGCCACTTATCAATTTAATTAATTAATATTAAAATTACATAAATTCTAATAAATCTCAATAATTCACAATAATTCCAAATAAACCCCAAAAATTCAAAATGACCAAAATACCTCCATACTAGAAATGTGGTAGTGACAAATCTACCCTCCTTAAAAGAATTTCGTCCTCGAAATTGAAAGGCGAAATACAACTGATGAGAAGGATAGAAAGTATACCTCACGGTCCAAAAAGATATGGGTACCACTCGCGCATCTCATCCTCCCGCTCCCATGTAGACTCTCCTGGAGAATGATGCCTCCATGCGATGCGTACCAAGGGTATCACCTGGTTCCTTAGAACCTTCTTTCGTCGATCCAGTATCTCCACTGGCTGCTCTGGATAGCTGAGAGAAGGTCCAACCTCAATCTCCGAATGATCGAGTACATGGCTAGGATCAGCCACGTACCGTCTCAACTGTGATACATGGAATACGTTGTGGACCACCACTAGTGCAGGTGGCAAGTCTAGCCTGTAAGCCACGTCGTCGACTCTCCCGCTGATAACGAAATGGCCGATGAAGCGCGGGCTAAGCTTTCTACCTCCACCAAAACGTATCGTACCACGAGTCAGAGATATCCTCAAGAAAACCTGGTCTCCAACCTAATCACAAACAAGGTCTCAATTTAATTATGATAAATAAACATGACCAATAAACACAAACAGATAACCTAAATCTTATCCTACTCTAATCTGTACCTCAAACTCCAACGGCCTCCGGTGGCTATCGACCCAGTACCGATGTCTGTCCTGCGCCACACGAAGTCTGTCCCTGATAAGTTTTACCTTTTCGACTGCGTCAACAACCATCTCTGGTCCCAGTAAAGCTCGCTCACCCACATCATCCCAAGATAAGGGTGTACGACACCTACGCCCGTACAGAGCCTCGAAAGGTAACATCTCAATGCTGGCCTGAAAACTGTTGTTGTAAGCAAACTCCACCAAATGTAGATGATCCTCCCAGGAACCTCCAAAGTTTAGGACGTACGTCCGTAGCATATCCTCAAGTGTCTAAATAGTCCTCTCTGACTGTCCGTCCGTCTGGGGGTGGTATGCAGTACTAAACTTGAGCTGAGTGCCCAAGCTGGTCTGCAGATTCCTTCAGAAATGGAAAGTAAAGCGACTAACCCGATCTGAGACGATGCTGACCGAAACTCCATGAATTCTGACTATCTGCCGTATATACATCTTCGTAAGCCTCTATGTAGACGTACCCACCTTGAATAGCAAGAAGTGGGCCGATTTGGTCAACCTATCAACGATGACCCAAATCGCATCTTTCCCTCCTGGTGTACACGGCAATCCAGTTACAAAATCCATAGTGATATGCTCCCACTTCCACTCGGGAATGGGCAGCGGCTGCAACAATCCACCGGCCCTCTGCCTCTCTGCCTTGACCTGCTGACAGACCAAGCACCTAGCTACGAAGCGAGCTACCTCCCGCTTCATTCCGTACCACCAAACATGCTCTCTCAGATCTCGGTACATCTTGTTGGCACTTGGGTGTATAGAGTACTGAGATCTGTGGGCCTCCTGCAAAACCTCTTCCCTGAGATCTTCGTTGGGCACACATAACCTGGAACCATGCCGCAAGGCACCATCCTCTGCAAGAGAAAACTCGCCATCCACCAATCCTGCTCGAACCTGCTCTCGAAGACGCCGCAGAGCAACGTCCTCAAACTGTGTCGACTTGATCCTCTCCACCAAGTCTAACTATATCTGCAGGCCCCACATCTGCATCTGTACTCCGGGCACGATCACCTCAATCCCCAGGCTCTCCAAATCAGCAAGCAAGTGACGGTCCATAGTCAAACACATGGCTGTCAGATACCTACTTTAGGCATTGGCAACCACGTTGGCCTTCCCTGGGTGATACTGAAGTGATATGTCGAAGTCTTTCATCAACTCTAGCCATCTGCGCTGCCTCATGTTCAGCTCCTTCTGAGTAAACACATACTTTAAGCTCTTGTGATCTGTAAAAATCTCCACCCTCTTTTCATACAGATAGTGCTTCCACATCTTCAGAGCAAATATCACTGCTGCAAGCTCCAGGTCGTGGGTAGGGTAGTTCTTCTCATGGGGACGTAATTGCCTGGAAGCATAGGCAATTACCTTCCCATGCTGCTGTAAGACACAACCCAACCCCTTCCCTGAAGCGTCGCTATAGATAGTGAATCCCCCTGATCCTGAAGGCAATGTCAGAATTGGAGCTGTCGTAAGCCGCTTCTTCAATCCATCAAAAGATGCCTGACACTCCTCTGACCAAACATACTCAGCATCCTTCCGAGTCAACCGAGTCAACGGCTCTGCAACACGGGAGAACTCCTGCACAAATCTCCGATAATATCCTGCCAGCACCAGGAAACTCCAGATCTCTGCCACTGAAGTCGGTGCTGCCCATGCCTCAACTGCTACGATCTTCTTGGGGTCAACTGAGATTCCATCTCCAGTCACCACATGCCCCAAAAAGTTAACCCGGTCCAAGAAGAACTCACACTTGGAGAGCTTCCCATAAAGCTGCTCCTTTCTGAGAGTCTCCAGCACTATCCTCAAATGTTCCTCGTGCTCCTCCTCAGTCTTAGAATACACCAAGATGTCTTCAATGAACACCACCACAAACTGATCCAGGTACTGGTGGAACACCATGTTCATTAGGCTCATAAATACTGCTGGTGCATTGGTTAGCCCAAATGACATAACCAAAAACTCAAACTGCCCGTACCGCATCCTGAAAGTGGGAATATCCTCCCTCTTCACCTTCACCTGGTGATATCCTAACCTCAGATCAATCTTGGAAAATACCCGAGCTCCGCTCAATTGGTCAAAAAGATCATCGATTCGCGGCAGTGGGTATCTGTTCTTGATCGTGAGGTTGTTGAGTGCCCTGTAGTCAATACACATCCGTACTGACCCATCCTTCTTCGACACAAACAATACTGACGCACCCCATGGCAACGAACTCGAACGGATGAAGCCCTTGTCCTGCAGCTCATCCACCTGCTTCTTCAGCTCCACCAACTCACTGTTATTCACACGATAGATATGCTGAAAGATGGGTTCCGCTCCTGGAACCAAGTCTATCGAGAACTCAATATCTCTGTCTGGTGGCAATCTAGGCAACTCCTCTTGAAAAATATCCATATACTCTGCTATCAAGGGGTGTGGAATCGTCTGCTCCCCAACCGAGACTCCGTAGAAAACTCCGCTGCTCTGCTCCGCCTGACGTCTGGAGTACTCGAACTCTAGCTCCCCTGGCACTCTGAAGAGAACTCTACCCCTGCTATAATCAATGCTGGCTTGGTGTCGGCTCAACCAATCCATACCGAGTACTATATCGTAGTTCGGCAATGGCATTACGAGCAGGCTCACCTCCAACTCGCGGCCTCCCAAAACAACACTCCGACCCTTACAAACATCACTTACGAGGATAATGCCACCCCCAGTCGTGATCTTGTAAGTCCTAGGTAATGATTCAGCTATAAAACCGTGTCTAATGGCAAATGATACTGATATGAAGCTATGTGAAGCACCGGAATCGAATAATGCAAAAGCTGGACTGGAGTCGAGAAAAACTGAACCTGCGATCAGCTCTCCCATCACCTCTGCATCTCCGGCCGCCATGGCGAAAGCTCGCTCCTGCTGGCCTCCTCTGGCCTGCTGCTGAAGCTGAATAAATCTCTGCTACTGCGTCGGCCGGGCTGGTCCCCTCTACTGGCCTGTTGGAGCCTTGGCTTCTCCTCCCTGAGCTACTCGTCCCCCAGACCTAGCACAATCCCTCAGCTGGTGATCTGCCGCTCCGCAAAGAAGGCACTTCCCGAGCCTCTTCCTGTACTCGTGCCATCCATGCCCTGGCTTCTTGTAGAATGTGCAACTGACTGTCTGCTGCCTGGGTTTCTGATGCTGAAACTGCTGCTAGTGAACTGGCCTCTACTGAATCGGCTGCGGCTGGAGCTGCCTCGGCTGATGGTACTGAAAGTGAGGCCTCGTCCCCTCTTGAGCCTAAGCTTAAGATAATCCTCAGCCAATAAGGCTCCCATTAAAATCTCCTCAAAAGTGGCATCCCTGTTGCCCTTGGTCAAGGACTTGACTTCCTTGACCAGACCCTTCCGGAACCTCTGGACCTTCACCGTCTCGCTCAAGCCCTCTACGAATCTGCCGAGGCGGTCGAACTCCCCAGCGTACTCCTCTACTGACAGGCACCCCTGAAATAAGCTCTCGAACTACGACTCCAAGGCTCGGAGCGCTGAATCTGGAAATAACTTTATCATGAAGAAGCCCTTAAACTCCTCCCAGGTCTGTCCAGCTACCCCCACCCTGGGGTCTGACTGATACCAGGTGCGAGCAAGATCTCGCATTCGTCTATTTGGTGCCTCTATCTGGAGATCTGCCGGTATCCGGGCCAGGCGGAAGATCTCCTCTATATCCTCGATCCACTCATCAGCATATAGAATCCCCTCCATCCCTAGGAAGTCTCTGGGGCTCATCTTCTGGAATTGTTCTATCCCCGGTGTCCTCGGCTGCTGGACCACTGGTCAAGCTACGACTGTCGTAAGGGCCAACTCCATGCCCCTGTCCTGTGGGGCCTCCTGCCGGTCCATAAACTGCTGGAAGTAGGCGAACATCTGTGCCGCATCCACGTATCCTGTAGGCGGCGGCTGCTGGAAAGGCATCTCTGGGATGACCGGGTCCTGCCTCCGAGCTGGTGGAGGCATACCCCCTGCTGCTGCTGCTGAAGTCCCAATACGAGCAGAGGTGGCAGGAGCTGCAGCCTCTTGGCCCTGCTGAACTGACTGAGAGGTAGCAGTCCCCTTTACAGCATCCCTATGAATGGTACGCTACAACTGCGTCTCTACCATCCTGAAGACAGACCAACAAGAGTATCAATTTCTGAGAAAGAAGCGATATAACAAAAGCGGACAGTTAAAATTTAAAAGAATCAATTGATAGTAAGGATTTAGATGGCAATAGTAGAGTTTTTCCTAATGTGATTGAGTACCTTGAAAACTAATGTCCTATATCCTACTACAGGCTGTAGTGATTCTCTGGTTCGAATACCACTATACTTCTAGTTTAGACCTACATGGGCCACCACAAAAAACGTGTTACGACCCGCACCCTAGAGTAAGGGCACGAGAAGTGGGTACGTCCAGCCTACGTCGCAGTGTCGGCGATAGAACGCTGTCCTAGGTCACAATATCTAACAATATAATTCTAAGCAGTTTATACTCCCCGAATGGGAGTGACGTAGCAGGAAGTAAACTCAATCACAACTAAGAAAGAAGAAGCACGAAATGATATAGAACTCAAGGAAATATAGATAATCAGAAGAGTCTAAGATAACATCTCAGCAACATCCAGAAATACAAGTCTCAACTACTGAATATGAAAGAATATATACAATCGAGATCTCAAAGATAGAAATAAAGCCTAACTAAACTAGTCTCAAGACAACATAAGTAAGATAAAGCCTAACTAAGCTAGTCTAGGCAGTAGGGGTAAAGTCATCAGCTAGAGCTGGGTCCTCCTGAGGGTCCAGCTCACAAGTGTCGTCTAGGGCTGCCCCGTAGAAGGTATCCACACAGGCCTCCTCTCCGTCCTCTGTAATATTTTCAACAGGTCCAGTCAGGATAGGAGCGAGCACAATATATCTCAACAGATCATAGCAGGTTAGAAAATATAAACATGCAGTAGAGTAAGATACCGGAAACTGAAAGGAAGTACATGATGTAAAAGAAGGAGAACTGCAAGTAAATAGCTACTGTATATAGAGAACTAATAGTGGCTAGTGATGTAGAGTACAAGATAGCACATGTGAACATGACAGATTAGTAGATGATCTACACTAAAGAGTTTCACATGATCTACACTACTATGGAATTTGTTCACATGACTATTTGCACTCCCCCGTTTTCCCCAATAAATACACAAGGATCTAAGCAGGTTATGTTATTATATATGATATCACATGAAGGCCCATGAAAGGGTGCATATGATAGTATACACGAGGGCTCCGTGAACATAAGAGTACATGATTCACAAGAGTGTACATGTATGGTGAAAGCACATGAGTACATGATGAAAGTGAAACGCACATGACGTAATGTACCCAATGCTTCCGAGGGGGATAACATCGCATGAAGAGATCCATATAGTACTAATCCGTGATAATGTCGTGACAGCATCAAGTAAAGTAATCTAAAGCAGGAATATAAATCTAACAAGTTATGAAATGATCAGAGAATGTACTCACCTGGTATCTGAGTGTCCGGATGAAATGTACTGTCCGAGGAGAGGTGTCTGGCTCCTAATCAGAATAGCACAAGTCACAACAAATCTAAAATGATAACAAGATGCAATTCAATGCATTCTAAATGAATCTAGGTCAATCTAGGCCAAAGTCAACTCTTGGTCAACTCTGGTCAACCCTAGAAGTCAAACTAGGTCAACTATGGTCAAACTAGGTCTAACAAGTCCATACTAGGTCAATCTAGTCTATACTAATCTATCTAGGTCTACCAAGGCTATACAAGCCTAGACCAAGCCATCACACATTTACATATAGGCTATGCCATTATACTATCTACATTACAATACATCTATATAGCTACCTACATACATATAGGCATTTCAATATTACATATAGACATATACATATACTCTATATATACACATTCATGTTTTATATTGCATTCCTATAAATTACCTATATTTCTATTCACACCACAACAATATATATATATATATATATATATATATATATATATATATATGCAATACACATACACACATAGAGATAGAGAGGGAGAATGAAATCAAGTAAAATGTGTGTGTGTACATATGTGTAAGGCATGTGTATGTGTGAGGGTGTGTTTAGGTAGGGGAGAAAACAGTGTATATGTTTAAGTGTCCTGTAAAATCTCAGGTTTAGTCCCACCTGTAAGTGTCAATAGGATGTCCCAGTTCAGGTTCACATGTGTAAGTGTGTGTGTGAGTGACTGTGAGGAAACTTAGAGCTCAAATGTGTATACTGTACATTAACAGGGAAGGGAAGGAAAGGAAACCAATTCATTTATTATTTACAAACAGTTCAGTTTTTGGTTCAAAACTTCATGTCCCCAAATCAAAACCAATACTCAATGAAAATCACCCAAAATCGACTCACAGTTAGGAAACATGTAGGTACATCATGTTAGACCCTTAAATAAGTAATTAAAATCAATTAAACAGGTTAAATTAATTGCCAAATTTTAATTTAGAAAAACTGGAAATACAGGAAATATACATGTATCAGAATTTTAGGGTAAATGGAAAAATGTAAATCGAAAACAAACTAAAATAAAAAATTAAAGGTTGGTAACCCTAATATAGGGTGTGCACATGTCCCAGGAGGTATCTCGTGTCTACCACAATATGACACGACGTGTCCAAATCAAATAAACACAAAATCAACACAACTGGACACTAAACCAGTGCAGTCTCGTGCACAAGTTCACGCGAGTCGTGCACCCGACACAGGCCAAACCCGGCCTCATGTTCACAACCCTAGGTTCGCCTAGGATTGGTCTTCGTGTCCCATACCCTGTATCGTGTCTAAACCGTGTCCTCGTATGACACGAAGGCAGTGTCAGCAGCCCCGTGGCCGTCTGTGCACGACAGTATCCAATCCATGCGGGCAAGATTTCACACAAACCACTAAATAAAATCCTATAAAAATTTGTACACTTAATGTCAGTCACCTAGTGATTGTTCACACAAAAATTTGTGTCCAGCCGTGTCGTGTAGTGTCCGGTACAGCCCCCCGAGTAGCAGGGGAGCTGTACAGTGCAAAACATGTAGGTTTCGTGTCCTATTGCATGTCCGACACACACAAAAACATGCTCAGTCAAGTGGATTCCCATAAACAAGACCTAGATCTAAATTCCTATTCAAAAACAATCCAAAAATCAAATCAAAATGCCCTTTGGGGCATTTCATCAAATACATACAAGTAGGGACTGATACGTGTCCATTTAGGAAACGAAATGGACACGAAACCTAGGTTTAGCTATACCTACAGTTAGGGTAGACCTACGGCTTTCCAAATATGCAAAGAAACTGGAATTTTAATGCTGTTTAGATGGTTTTACCTATTGGCTTCAATAGGGAGGGGTTCTTCTTGCTAGAAAATACCTCCAAATTGTCCCAAAGCTGAGATTTAACACCATGGACAGCAAGTATAGGTGATTTAGAATCTAATGCAATTGATTTGAAAGAAAAAGGAATAAAAATGGATTTTCTATGAATTAATGAAGTTGGGAAAATACCTCTTCTTTAAACTTGTTATTTCCTAAAAGAGGCTAGCCCTAAATGGAAGAGACTACTTATAGGGTGGGAATCCCTAGGCTAGTGTGGCCGGCCAACTAAGTTAGGGTTAGGGTTTGGCAATAGCTAATGGGCTTTGGGCTTAAGTTACATGAGTTATGGGCTTAAGTGCTCAAGTGATAAGTCATGGTTCTAAATCTCTATTCCACCTATTACAACTTGATTCTAAAAGACTTAAATTAGTTTAACTTAAATTACACTAAGACCCTATCATGCTAAACAAGTCACCAAAGCTAAGTTTAGGTTCTAGGCTAGTCTACAAGGTCCAAACTAGTCTCAAATCAACATACCACTTATCAATTTAATTAATTAATATTAAAATCACATAAATTCCAATAAATTCTAATAAATCTCAATAATTCACAATAATTCCAAATAAACCCCAAAAATTCAAAATGACCAAAATATCCCCATACTAGAAATGTGGTAGTGACGCGGGCTACTGCTACGATGTTTATCAAATACAGAAGCCAAACATACACTCCGTGAGGCTCACGACAGAATTTGTGGTGCACATCAACCAGGCCCCAAATTACAAGATTGCCTCAAACAAATGGGTTATTATTGGCCCATGATGATATCAGATGCTATTGAATATGTAAAGAAGTATAGGGCTTGTCAGTTCCACGCCGATTTTATTCATCAACCTTTGGAGTTTCTACACCCGACGACCGTATCATGGTCTTTTGAAGCCTGGGGTATGGACATCATCCGCCCAATCAGCCCACCATCCTCCAGAGGACATCGGTTTATCCTATCTATAACCGATTACTTCTCCAAATGGGTAAAAGCTATACCGCTCATCGAAGTAAAGACGTCAAACGTGATCAGTTTTATCAAACATCACGTTATCTACCGCTTCGGCCTACCTCGCAGGATCATCCATGATAATGGTCCACAATTCGTGAGCCATGTATTCTATTGTTTCTGCAATAAGAATCGAATTCAGAATATAGCCTGTACTGCTTACAATCCAGCGGCTAATGGATTAGTCGAAGCCTTCAATAAGACTATCATCAAACTTATCAAGAAGTTCGTGTCTTCAAACAAGCGCAATTGGAATGAGAAGCTCGGTGAATGTCTCTGGGCCTATCGTACAACGGTCCGGACTCTAACAGGCAGTACGTCATTCTCTTTGGTTTATGGAAGTGAAGCAGTTCTTTTCCTAGAAATCCAGATTCGTGCTCTTCGAGTAGCCTTAGCCAGTGAGTTGACTACCGAAGAAAGTTATCGTCTGCGACTACAAGAGCTGGAAGCGCTAGACAAAAAATGCTTATTAGCTCAACAGCGTATTGAGCTATACCAAGCATGCCTTTTTAGAGCCTTTAATAAAAAGGTGAAGGAAAGAATCTTTCAAGTTGGTGATCTGGTCTTAGCAGTGAGAAGACCAATGGTCATGATACACAAGACAAAAGAAAAATTCTAGCCTAAATGGGAAGGTCCTTTCATTATAGAATCAGTGTATTCTAACGGTGCGTATCGACTAACCAACCATGATGGTGACTTGCTCATGATGTCGATCAACGGCAAGTTCCTGAAGAAATATTATGTATAACCTTCATGTACAACGTTCACATATACCCTGTTTTAATCATGTAAGTGTACAGTGCAATGATTATGTGATTCGAAAAATCATCTAACTATTATCCATATTTCAAGAGTCTTGGATACGCCATGGATAATAGGTCCTCTAAAAAAAAGATTCCCCAGTGGAGTTATTTTCGTTTTGGACTCGGCCCAAACTTGGACTTACGAAAACAGTCACGTCCATATTACCTCTGAACTATTTTTCGATAATTATTTCCCCAGTGGGATAATTAAGAAATGTTTTACCACGTCCATATAACCTCCGAGCAAAATATTCATCAAAGATAATCACGTCCATATTACCTCTGAATTATCCACTCCTACCTAATGTTATATATCCGTCCACGTCCATATTACCTCTGGTCAGATATAGAACATTCTCTTCTATTACGTCCATATTACCTCTATTAGCAGCTTCTTTCAACTTATTATTTATATTTAAGAACCTTGAATATAAAACGGATATATCAAATTCTCAAGTGGAATACCTAGCAGAATTATCCACTCCTACCTAATGTTATATATATGTCCACATCCATATTATCTCTGGTCAGATATAGAACATTCTCTGCTATTACGTCCATATTACCTCTATTAGCAGCTTTTTTCAACTTATTATCTATATTCAAGAATCTTGAATATAAAACGGATAAAAAGTCCACATCAAATTCCCCAGCAGAATACCTACCAGAAATATCCATACTACGTCCACATTACCTCTAGTTCTGATATTTTATAAACTTTATTCATGAATTTTGAAAGCCAAACTTTTTTTACTAAAAATAGCTATCAAAAGACAGAGAAAACAAAAAGATACAAGAGTTTTGATGTCTAAAAGAGCCAATTACAAACAAAAGACTTAAGGGATACACAATCGATTGATTCTATCCCTCAGAGCCTTGATTTCAGCTTGAGATTTGACAGTGGCACGATGACGTGCTTCTTCTTGCCGAGCAGCTTCATTCTCGAAGGGAATCTGTTTCATATGCTCCTCTTCCAACTTCACCGGCTGAGCCTTCAATTGGTCTGAAGTTGTGACAGTCGCAACAACTTGAACCACGTAATCTTCCTGCTCAGATGTAACTGTTCGTAAGTCGACCTCAAGCTGGGCAATCTTTTTACGAAGCTGTACAATTTGATTGTACTTTTCAACGATCTGGATAGCCAGCTTATTCTTTGAGGCAATACGAGCCCTACCTGCAGCATCAAACTATTCAAACTGATCAGCCAGCTCACTGATCTCTTTAGTCAGTGCCTCCTTTCTCGCCTAGAAAGTAGCTTCCTCCTCCTCAAGAGCCGCAATCAGAGCCACGTCCTCCTCAAAAAACAATGATGTTGGGCTTCGCTGACTAACCTCTCAGAGTTTGGCCACTTGATTTTCCAGTTCAGCTATGACCTTCCTTAAAGCATTAGCTCGCTCTTCATAGCCAGCAATGCTTTCAAGGACTATCACCTGGCATTCAGCAACAGCCTTCACAGGCCTGAAGGCGACATTTCGGTTCAAAACTCCAGGAAGCTTTACTTTCAAAATGGAGTAGAAAGCTCTTATGACTTCTTGAGCCATTTCATCATCTTTAGAAGAGGTTGTTGGAGATAAAGCTTGATGGGGATCTTCTGTCCCCGGAAGAGCTACTTGGGAGGAAGCCGAACCTGAGAAATAAAGTAATATACATATCAGTAATAAAAAACTTACTTAAAGAGTATGAAGGAGTTGTAATTTCATACCTCATGCCGGCTCAGTATCAACTGGAGCTGGGAAAATAAGAGCAGACCCAGGTCGCTCACTATCAACATCAGCCAAAGCAGCATCAGGTTGCTTGCCTTCTACGGTCCCAGCTGGACCCAAAGCAGATTCAATAATGGCCGTCTCAACGGGCCGATCAAAGACTTCTTCAGTAACCGATGCCGGTTTACTAGGAGAACCAAGGGAAGCTTCCTATCTAGCCCCAGTATCTGGAGCAACCTCCGTGCTTTGTTCCCTCTCCTTGTTTATAAGGTAATATACGACGAAAGTCACCCTCACAAGTTGCACGCAAAATTGAAGTCAAAAAATCTCATCCGAAGAAAAGTGCATGAATGACATACCCAAAGGAGGGTGAGCTGATTGGACTTGATGTTCATCCAAATCTTTCACCAAAGTTCCTATCGCAGATATATCCCCCAAAAAAATGATGTCATAGGAGGGACTAGCTTTTTGATCGCCATCATGGTCTGGGCCTTCACCCTGATCATCCCTTTGCTCAAATCTTACAACTGAAGAAGACCCACCTTCATCCATCGGTTGAGGAAGAGCAGGGGATACCATTGTTATGTCCACCTCTACAGACGAAGAAGTAACTGCCACGGTCATGACTTTAATATCCTGTAAGAAGGATAAACCCAAGGATGAGAGAGCGTTATTTGTAGATAGCACGGATATTGGTTCTACAAAATGGCTATGGAATCCAAAAAGGGGTCTACCTTCTAGATAATAATGGCCTGTGACTCCATTTCACTCCTCTGAATCTAACGAAAAGATCTCCTGGCGAGCCGGCGCTTACATCCGTGACCTTCTTTCTCCCTCTAGAGACAACAACCTTCCTTTTGGACCGTTGAACCAGCTCAGTGGAAACTTTTCTCTTATGAGGAATATTAGAAAGAGGATCTTCAGTATCCTCTCTCTGAGGTACTGTAACAATCGGCTCCCCAAGAGCAACTCTCTACCATGGCGCTGCAGTCGGCTCAGCTAAGGGTGCGGCACCTTCCCTTCTGTGACCCCATATTGCGCATACTCGTCCTATATCGGCAAGAGTGGGGGAAAGCCTAGTCCCTGATATTAAACTCTGCTCACGGTCATACCAAGGTGAAGGGTATTGACCTGAATATAGAACTTGGCAGCAGCAAAGAGTATATGGGTTTCAGGCTTATCTTCTGGCAAGATAAAAATTGCCCATGTACATCCGGTATTGTAGTAACCCCATGCACGTTCCCCGTCGATCAGGCTTCCTATAGACTGTAGATGAGGGCTGGGGTTGTCCAAAAGAAGCTGGTTGTAGCCGAACTACCATGCAAAACAACTCGGCAGATAAGGTTCCAGGAAAGTGTAGTTTCTATTCCTAAGCACCAGATAGGAAGGCCTGATAGACTGGAGCCAACAGAATACCCCAATATGAAGGCTAGTAGTGAGTGCTCCCTCATCTACTAAAGTGTCTCTTGTACGGCCACTACCAGACGGAGGCGACACTCTGAAGAATTTATAATTCTGTAAGAAACTCAAAGCCTTCCTGCAAACAGGCACCCCTACGACGGACCAGTTTGCATCTTTGAATCTCCGAAGATAGGCATCTCCCGCCAAAGTGTCCGCCATCAACCCGGCATTCATTAATCTGGGACAGTGCAGCACCAGCCATCCCATCAGGTAATAAAAGGAAAATTCAGTCCTGACAAAGTCCTTTCTATCATCAGGCGTCAACGTGTTAACAACAAAGTGTCGCAAGCCTCGTTGGATGGCACAGACCATCGCAGGAAGCAGGGCAAGCTGGTATCCGAACGCCAGCTTTACAGTCAAAAGTATCATACCCCGGCTTATCCTTTCAATAGACCCTGAACCACCAGGGACTACACAATCGCGGAGCTGTGTCATCAGAAAGGCGGCTAGCACAGCCTTTTTTGACAGCTTAAACTCCGACTGCCTGAAGAAATGATAAACCAGGAAGTTTCCCTCGGGATCATCACTATCTTCAGTGTCTACTGCCCTGTGATCTGTCATCAATTACTCTATCTCCGATTTCGTCGAGGGCTTGCGATCAAGAAAAAGACTGGGCCGTCACTTTCTTCTCTAATGAAGATGTAGTCGGTCCAAGCTCTCGTATGGGGAAGGGACCCCTCAGTCTTACCTTTCTTTGTGACTTGGTGATAAATAAAGAGGTGACAGAGTAACTCTTTGTACACCTCCATCATCTCGGAGTTCTCTCTCTCCAAATCCAATAGCTCCTTATCACAGGGGACGTATTCTTCGTATGGATCGGTCCTCCAGTAAAGTTTTAATATCGTCTGCATCTCGTGAAGAGCCAGACCCATCTCCCCACCCAGAGTGAAGAAGGTACATGTGTGATAGTTGTACAACTCCACCAACGAGATAAACATAGGCCAATTAACCTTTATGCCATATTGGGTGGCTCTAACGGCATAAAAAAGGCCGGTAGCATTTAGGGTGGCCTCGTAAGTCGAGAGCACCCATTCAGTAAGGTCGCTCCAGAACGGGACAGTGTATCTCCAATATTTCATCCACAGCTTCCCTCCTCGATACGACTCCTTCTTTGACAGCATCAGGTTGGAGAGAGTCTCAGCAGCATAAGGGTGAAGATCAGTCAGGATATCGTTTATTATGGCCCCAGGATGCAACCCCCTCGTGGAGTAGGACGTGGAGCCCTTGACACACTTGAAAGTGTCCTTCTTTCGGTCACCAGAGTTAAATTGGATCCTGCCAAAAACGACCTCATGCAGTTCAGGGGTTAGGTCCTATTTCATTTGCCTCCGTACAGCCAGATTAGTAAACGCCGATGGAGGGTATTGGCACTTCATCGATAGTAACCATATCCTTTGGTTATTTAACCTAACCACAGAGGGTCTTCTAGACATATCGTCTCTTCGTCCTCAAATCCTAAGCTGTCACCAAACAAGAAGTACGGTCTCTTAAAGCTCTACGCCTCTTCGAGCGTGAACTTTTCATCATTCATCATCTGCTTGAAGAACATTTTGTCCTGTTCAAGCATAGCGATCACCCATACCGAAGGCTGGTCCTGGCTGATCTTAACTTGAGCATTTTTGACCATTGTGTTGACGAGACTTGAATCTAGAGCATGGCGGGCAGAGCCGAGAGGAATCCCACCAAGAGCCGGGACAACCATGTCAACTGCAAAGACAAAAAAAGTCAGACTTAGAATCTACAGAAAAAATAACTAAGTGCTGGAGAAATGCTATGCGCCCAGATGTTATGCACCCAAAGATCCTGTGGGCGCATAAGCATCTTTAAAGCACGTGTTCTGTGTAGGCATATGATACAATAAAGTGTGTGGGAGCATGCTTCTGAGGGCGCATAAGACTGCTCATAAAAGAAGTGTGTTTGCTTTGGGCGCATATAGATGGTTATGCATCCAAGCAGAGAAAAGTCTGAGCGTCACAAATTAACGATCGAGACTTCATTTTTTGAAAAATTGCCTCACCCAGGATGGGGTCCTGAACCAGATAAGACGCTGCCAAAGGAGGAGAACTAGCTGTTGCAGCCTTCTTGTCCTTCGCAGACTTCTTGGGAGTCGAAGCAGCCTTGGGAGACATGATTGCTCGAAAGAGAGTAAAGAAAAATCTCTTTGAAATTTCTGAAGAAAAAAAAAGAGAATGAACTTTCTCTCTCCTCACGGCCTATTTATGGGTACAAACGGGGACTTATGCGCCCACATGGCCTATGCGCCCATACGATCTATGAGCCTATATGGTCTATGCACCTACGTTGAGACTCAGTCTTTTGTAGATTATGCGCCTGCTATTTGCTGATGAAGACTATGCATAGACATCGCATAAAGAGCGGACCTTTTCAAATTCCGTTCCGAAACGAGTCTATCGCTTCAGATTTCCAAAGAAGATCTCAACATCCATATTTCGACAGTCTAGTAAACATCTATGCGCCCAAAGGAGTCATATCCATCATGCGCCCATGAAGCTAGTGAAGACAATTTTTCTATGATTTTTTCAATGTATTCTGACACTCGTTCGAGTCTCAAAAACTTCGAAGGGGTCTTGTAGAAGCATGAAAAATACAAGACTATGAACCACACATGAAGAAGAATACTATGCGTCCACATAACCAAAGGGGGGCTATGCACCCATATAACCAAAGGGAGGCTATGCGCCTACATGATCGAAGAGGGGCTATGCCCCCACGTGATCGAAGATGGGCTATGCGCCCATATTATTTTTATACAGATCAAATATGCACCCAAGTGTAGGCGCATAAACTTACTCCCATACAATGCGCCCAAGACAGTAGATCCCTACGACTCGGTCAACATCCACGATCAGTCGTGTACCGAAGCATGTGGCCACATCAGTCTCCATGAGCAATCATACACCTAAGCATGTGGCCACGTCAACTCTACGTCAACCCTACGATCTACACATGATCATCCAGTGTCCATGCGCCTACACCCTATGCGCCTACAGTAAAATTAGTATATTTTCCACCAGTGGGCACATAACAGTCATTTCAGTACAAAATGACTATAAATAGAGGGCATCCCCCTATACAAAAATAGACAGAACGGAGAGCATTTCAAGAGCAAAATTGCTGCCCTTCTTGCCAGTAAGCCGAGAGTTAGCATTTTTTTTAGGTTTTCTTCCACTTTTGTAAATCAGAGTGTCAACGGAGTAAAGGAGAAACTGCCACTCGATCTCCATCGTCCCATTCCCCAGAATTCTTTTTGTACTCAGGGATCCTCAGTGTAGGATCTCTCAGGCGTACTCAATTTGTGGTGCCTTGCGCCAATAAGAAAAGACAGCATTTCTTCTTCTTCTTTTTTGTGTGTGTCCACAATCATCTTGTGTAAAGGTGATGTTGGGCATCAGCTCCATTACACTGTGACAATGAAAGCATGTTATAGGCTCTTTCTCTGGCTTTTTGAGGAATGTTGGACAAGTATCAGCTTGCATTATGGCTTCACTCAATGTTTCTCGAGTTTTCTTCGAAAGATATAGTAGCTCAAAAATTGATAATCTTGTCGGGGAATTAGCCAGCTGAGCCAGTATTTCAAAGTTATGCGGCTTCTCGAGTCCCAAAGTTGGAGTCTTCTTTAATACTTTATCAAAATGGATAGGCTATTTTCCTTTGTCGACTGTCGTCGATTTGGGAAGAGTTGGTTCTACTGGAGGTGATGAAGATGATGGAACATTGGCAGCAAGAGAAGATGATGTTCACTACCAAAATATGCTCATTTAGCGACGGAGAATTAGCGACAGAATTATTCCGTCGGTATTAGCGACGGTTTCGTGGCCGCTCAGCGACTGATTATCGACTACAAGCATTTGCCATTTTTATTTTAATTTTAGGGGGAGGAAAGGTCGCACGTCCGTCGCTAGAGTGTCAGTGTTATAGCGACGGATCTCCGGTCGTCACCACGTATTTGATTATTTGGCGAGAATTGTGTAGAAAATTGGCGGGACATATCTTCGACTACGTAGCGATGGATATTCAGTCGAATAATCAATATTAGCGACTATCTGGCGACGGATTATTAGCAGTCGCGATTCCGTCGCTAAATTTACGTTCCAGACTTAAATGAAAAGGCGGGCGGAACTTTTGGCATTCCCCCCAAATTCAATCTCTCTCCTTTCTCTCTCTCTCTCTGTCTCTCTCTCTCTCGCGCGGCTTCGGTGAACAGCGACGGCGTCCTCTCCTCTCTCTCTCCCAAAGGTAATCCCCTCTCTCTCTCTCTCTCTCTCTGTGTCGCGGTGTCGACGTAGGGTCAGCGGGGGCGACGGGCTTGGGGACATTCGGGCTTGGGGCGGGGGCGTCGGGGGCTGGGCGGCTGGCTTGGGGCGGGGGCGTCGGGGACTGGGCGGCTGGCTTGGGGCGGGGGCATCGGGGCCTGGGCGGCGGGCTTGGGACGGGGGCGTTGGGGGCTGGGCGGCTGGCTTGGGGCGGGGGCGTCGGGGCCTGGGCGGCGGGCTTGGGGCGGGGGCATCGGGGGCTGGGCGGCGGGCTTGGGGTAGGGGCGTCGGGGACTGGGCGGCGGGCTTGGGGCAGGGGCGTCGGGGGCTGGGCGGCGGGCTTGGGGCGGAGGCGTCGGGGGCTGGGCGGCGGACTTGGGGCGGGGGCGTCGGGGGCTGGGCGGCGGGCTTTGGTCGGGGGCCAGGCGGCAGGATTGGGGCGGCGGGCTTTGGTCGGGGGCGGCGGGGGGCTTTTCTTATCAAATTCATCTAAGTTTATATATTGGCTAAATAATGTGTTATCCATATTGGGTGTTATCCATTAGTTTGGTGGTGTTTGGATTAGTAAATGTGAATATAGAGTTTGGGTTCATGGTGTATATGTTCACTGTGTCAAGGACAGTGCGAGTTCTTCATCTGTATAAGTTAGTGTTTGGGTTCATGGTCTATACATCTAACTGTGATATACATATATATGTGCCTATTATAATTAGCATGCAGGACGGCTTGGGGTGTAATGTTTGATTGTAGACATGGTAGGAATTATAGGTAATTAATGCTAGTGTGACTGGACTAAGGTAGTGCTTGCTAGATAATAAGGACACTCTAGTATCCTAACCAAGTTAATTTTAGACTAGATATTTAGGATATAGCTCCCATATCCTAGAAGTGGACTCTTGCAATTTAGAAATAGATAGATTGACTCAGTTTGGTATCGGTATCGCACTATCGGTATCGGTATCGGTATTGCACTATCGGTCAAGGTTCACAATCGGTATCGGAATCGGTTTCGGACTATTCCTATGAGTATTGGTATCGGCGATATCGGTAGTATCGGCGGTATCATATCGGAGTATCGGACTTTGGTATCAAAAAACAAATAATTATTAATAAATTATTTACATTTAAAAACATATATTTTATACATTTAGGCATAATTTTAAGTATTTCAGCATTATTTCTTAGCAGTTTTGAAATTATATGAAATAGTAGTCACCCTGACCGATTGGTTTTGCCGAATTGACCGGAACAAAGACCCCCATAGTCGGTATCGGTCAATATTTGGTATCGGTCGGTATCAGATCGGAACATGCCAAACCGTATCGGTATCGGCCGTATCGGATCGGTATCGGCCGATACTTTAAACCATGCTATCGGTATCGAACTATCGGTATCGGTATCGGTATCGCGCTATCGGTATCGGTATCGCACTATCAGTATCGAACTATCGGTATCGAACTATCGGTATCGGTATCGGTATCGCACTATCGGTATCGGTATCGGTATCGCACTATCGGTATCGAACTATTAGTAACAACTGTATTTATATTTTTCTCTTCTCGAGCTAGAATACTAGCGGATCCACCAGTTACATGATTATAAACTAATTCTGTTTAGTTTGTCTTACTATACAGATTTTTATATCTAATCTGTCATGGATCGTTATTTCGTTGATCGTACATGGATGTACGAACGACAACACGAGAGCAGAATAGGTGTGAGTGACGATTTTTAGGCAGGCGTGGAAGTGTTTCTTAAGTATGCCATGAGCAAAGCTCAGTTTATGGACGGTAACAAAATCAAGTGTCCATGTCGTAATTGTCGCAATAAACGTTACGAAGAAGTGGTGAGTGTAAGAGATCATTTGACCCGTAAGGGTTTCGTACGTGATTACGGCCTGTGGTCATCACAAGGTGAACTATATGCCGAAAGACAGGTTGCGAATGCTGCTACTTATGCTTTTGATGATAATGCTGCAGCGGATTTTGTCGTCGATGACGACGAATGCTCCGTTGATTATGGAGACGTGCAGAACCTTGCACGAGATATGGTGTACGACGCGGCAGGGCCTAATTTTGATCCGGAGGATCCTAATCCCGAGGCGAAGGAGTTCTATGATATGTTTATGCTAAAACTTTTTTATATCCTGGTTGTGATCCACATTCCGTACTGTCAGTGACGATGCGGTTGTTGAACATAAAGTCCGATTTTAACTTGCCACAAACTTGCTATGACCGGATTACACAACTAATGAAGGAGGTGTTACCGAAGGAATCAAATGAGCTTCCAAAAAACTTCTACAAGTCGAAGATGATAGTCCGACAACTGGGACTGGGGTACGACAAGATAGATTGTTGTCGCAACGGATGCATGTTGTACTACAAGGAGAACGAGGATGTAGAAAGTTGCCGCTTCTGTAATACGGATCGTTACAAGGAAGTCAGGGGAAAAGGAAAGTCAAATAGAAAATGACGTCCTTACAAGTATATGCATTACTTGTCGATCACGAAGCGATTGCAGAGGATGTATATGTCTCAGAATACAGCAGAACACATGACGTGGCACAACGAAGAACGCACAAAGGATGATGGAGAATTGTCACATCCTTCGGATGGAGAGGCGTGGAAATATTTTGATTTTCGCCATCCAGATTTTTCTGCAGAGCCCAGAAATGTATGCATGGGGCTATGTTCTGATGGATTCGCCCCTTTCGGGCAGTCGGGATCTCAATACTCCTGCTGGTCGGTCATTCTGACCCCTTACAATCTGCCACCATGGATGTGTATGAAGACTCCTTATATGTTCTTGACAGCTATCATACCGGGTCCCAAAAATCCGACGAAGAATATCGATATATATTTACAGCCGTTGGTGGATGAGCTAAAACAGCTGTGGGAGATCGGCGTCACGACGTATGATATTTCCAGAAAACAGAACTTTCAGATGAGAGCTTCACTGATGTGGACAATCAATGATTTTCCCGCATACGGTATGCTGTCGGGATGGAGTACTCACGATACCCTGTCTTGTCCGATATGCATGCAAAATAGTAAGGCGTTTCGCCTTAAGCATGGAGGAAAAACTTCTTTCTTTGATTGTCATCGTCAATTTCTGCCCGCGAGTCATCCTTGGAGAAAGAACAAGGACGCATTCAGAGCTGGAAAACAAGAATTTTCTCATCCGCCTGCCAGATTGTCGGGATACGATATTTGAGAAGATGTAAAGGATTTTCCCACTGTAATGGATGATCCATCGAACAATCGTGTCGATGGGTTCGGACAAACCCATAACTGGACCAAACGAAGTATCTTTTGGGACTTGCCTTATTGGAAAGATAATCTTATAAGGCATAATCTTGATGTTATGCATATCGAAAAGAATGTGTTCGATAATGTCTTCAATACCGTCATGGACATTAAAGGAAAGACGAAGGACTATCCAAAAGCAAGACAAGACATTGCCGAGATATGCAAGCGTCCTTATCTGAACTTGATACAAAGGGGAGCTGCTGGACAATTAAGTAAGCCGATAGCACAATACACATTGAGCAAGGAAGATAGATTAATAATCTGCAAGTGGGTATCTAATTTAAGATTTCCCGACGGCTATGTGTCGAATTTGTCTAGATGCGTCGACCTCAATGAACGCAAGCTAACGGGAATGAAGAGTCATGACTGCCACGTGTTTATGGAAAGATTACTGCCCATTGCTTTGAAAGAGTTGTTGCCTTCTACTGTATGGGTTCCGTTGGCCGAACTATCAATATTTTTTAGGGATATTTGTTCAACTAAGTTGACTGTGCAACACATGGTTGAACTTGAGGAGAAGATTATCTTAACAATTTGCAAGTTCGAGAAAATATTTCCTCCTGGTTTCTTCGACAACATGGAACATCTACCGATTCATCTAGCATACGAAGCCCGTGTCGGTGCATATGTTCATTATCGATGGATGTACCCATTTGAAAGGTACATAAATATCGATATAATTTAAGCTGAATTTTCATTTATTTTAAAAAAATTTCTTAATTCTCAAGATAATTTGTCTCTCTAGATACCTACACCATCTAAAGAAGAAAGTTGGCAACAAAGCTCATATAGAGGCTTCGATATGCGAAGCATATCTTATCGAAGAGGTTTCAAACTTCTGCTCCATTTATTTCGATACTCATGTTAAAACAAATCGAAATAGACCTCAAAGGAATGACGAGGACGTTGAGGATGGAGGAAGATTCAATGTAAGGGGCAAGCCTATTGGGGCTAGTAAAAGACGGTGGTTGACAGACGACGAGTATGATGCCGCTCACCGATATGTCTTGTTAAACTGTGACATACAAGAAGTGAGAGATTTGGAGAAGTAAGTCAGTACACTTGCACTCGTTATAATCTCGAATTTGATGAAGTAAGTGACTACACTTATATATTCTTATTTTCTCTAATAGTGTATTTAGAGATGAAATCAAAATGAGGAGACCCGATATTACCGATGAGGGACTTCAAAGAGAGGTTGATTGTACATTTCCGTCATGGTTTCGCAAATACGTAAGTAACTGTGATTATAATTGAGATTATTAATATATAATCTGAAACATTTAAATTATAAATATTTGTTTACAGGTTTTATTGCCTGAAACAACACTCACTCATGAGAGTGTTCGTTATCTGGCACTGGGACCGAAGAAGCAAATAAAGACTTGGCCAGGCTATGTCGTTAATGGTTTCAGGTTTAAGTCAACTCAGAATGCTATAAATGTCGAATTTATCAATGACGGCATCAATACCAAGGATTCCGGTGTTTGCATAAGAGGCACCGTCTATGACGACGAGCCGGACTTTGACTATTATGGAGTGCTTCGGGATATTGTAGATTTACAATATACTGGCCCATATGATATGAATATTGTGATGTTCAAATGTGAGTGGTTCGATACGACACCAAATATCGGTTGGAGAATCGATAAATAATTTGGATTCGTCGATATAAATCATCGCAGGAGGTATAGAGGGTCCGATACATTTGCAATAGCAAATCAGGCTATTCAAGTCTACTATACAAGCTACCCAAGGCGTCGTAGAGATCGATTTGACTGGTGGGCAGTATGCAAGATTAAATCTAGAAATACATTCAACGTTGGAGACCCAGCATACCAAGAGGACCAGATCGAAAAGTCCCAATACTTGGGACAACACTCAGATACAATGGATGTTGAAGATATTGTTGAGGAAAATAGAGGAGAGGAAGAGGTTGATACACAAGACTTAGCTGTCAACCAGGGGAGAAAGAGGCGTCTTGTCCCAAATTTTGAGGCAGAAGAAGAAGAAGAAGAAGAAGAAGAAGAAGAATTTGATGGGGATGAGGATACAGATGAAATCGACGATGAAGATAAGGATGAGGATGAGGATGGGGAGGATGATGATGAAGACGAGGCCGAGGATGAGAACGAAGACGATGATTAGGTTAAATATTGTTGTATAGTAAAAACACTTCCAATTACGTGAATTAAGTTTGACCTCATAAAAGCAATTACATGAATTCATGTTTTTTTCATTCGATTATTTACTTATTGCAGATGGCACTTCTAGTCTTTTTCGTCGCGGCGGCACTCGTCTCCCTACTGGTGGTATGTATATTTTAGTTTAGTTTTTTATATCCATTTACACTTTTATATTGTTAATTATGTTTATGTGTTCTATTTACAGGTCATGATGGCTGGCCGTGGTCGTGGTGCTGGTCATGGTGGTGGTGGTGGTGGTGGTGGTGGTACGGGTCGTGGTCGTGGTCGTACTGGTACTGGTGGTCGTGGTCGCATTCAAAGTTCCCGGGATGTGACCCCATCGAACGAGCCCGACCCGAAGAGTACCACGGGCACAGACGCATCCTACCCTCGATCGACCACTTCATCGAGGCATCAGTCCAGATTTGCTAGCGGATTCGATTCGCTATCGGAACCACCAGCAGCGGATCCACCAGGGGATACCCCAGTTACTGCACAGTGGGCCCCGGAGTACCCCCATACTCGATTCCATCCGGTTACTGGGGAGTATTTACGCGGACCCGCGGATCCTCCGACGGCACCAGAGAGGCCGAGAGGCGAGTTCCGACGAGAGCTGTGGCCCGCGGGGACCTCGTAAGTAAATTTAAGTTAATTTATTAAATTTCTTTCATTTATTCAAGTTAATAATCCAGTCGTTTCTTCTTTGTAGGTTTTTTCCGTTTAATGTTGGCAGGGCCCTTGGAGAAATTATCAGGGCTAACTTCCACGGTCCCTACCTCAACTTTACGTCGGTGCCCCCAAACGTACAGTACGTCTGGCTCGACGAGTTGAGGGTATATATCTATATTTTTTTGGTTAAGTCTACATGATTCTTTAATCAACCATTTTGTAAATTACGTGATAATTGATTTTCTGTGTTAGAGAACGTACTGGTGGTCCCCCCATCGCGAGGAGGGGATCCGCAGGACCTACAGAAGCGCATGCTCGAAGAAGATACGGGATATAATTCATGACCTAAAAATGGGGCATACGAGGCCGAATTGGATCCGACAGGATTATTATGAGGACCTCTTAGGCATGATGGATAACCCTGCGTACAAGGAGAAATCAGAGAAGGCGAAGGTGAACCGATCTGCCGTGGGCCTTCATACGGGGGGATCAAGGTCTCACGCAGCGACACTTGCAGATCTGGTGAGCAATCGTAAATTTATTTTACTATCGAATTAGGTATTATTAATTAAAGTAGTTAATTAGTTTCTACGCAAATTTCGTATGTAGGCCCAACGGGCGGTGAAGGAAGGAAGGGCGCCAGAATCGGTCACCATGCACGACGTGTTCCAGCATACGCACAAAAGACGGAAGGACGGGAGCTTCGTCGACGAGAGGGCCAAGGAGACTGATATAAGTACTTATGTTTATGAGATTAACGTTAGAATTAAAAGTATTCGGACTATAACTTAGGTAAACTTAGGATTCACACTTAACTTAGTGAAAAATAGGATTTAGATTACAACTTAGGTAAATCTTATAATATAAACACATTCATTTGATAAGCTACGTATCGTGAGGCCCTTAGTCGGGCTCAGTTAACTGACACCGAGGATGTCGGTGAAACGACGCCCTTTCGGACGCCCTCTTCTTTGGCCGCTCGGAACGACTTGTTCGTAGATACCGTCGGCGGCTTTAAGAAAGGGTTCCTGTACGGAGTCGGCTCCCTAGGGCCATTGCATTTGGCGACGCAGAGATTTCCACCGACACCGCCTCTTTCCGTGGCCCAGACAGACGATGATGTTAGGTCGCAGCTTACGCAGCTGTACGAGGCCGTGTCGTCCTTGGGGGAGCAATTTGCCACGCACTTTCCGCCTGCGTCTGCTGCTGCCGGTCCGTCTGCTGCTGCCGGTACATCTGCTGATGGTGCTCATCCGTCTTCTACTGGTCCGTCGACTGCAGATGTCGGTCCGTCTTCCGTGGGCCATCTTTCTTTCAACCCTGAAGCCCCTGTGCTACCGCCTACGGCTGTGACGGCACTCCTGGATCTCATGTCCGCAGAGCAGCTTCGCCGACTTCCGAGCACTGTCTACGACGCCTTACCTCCGTACCTTGTGGAGGAGTATATGCGTCGGTCGAATACGGGAACGGACAATCGACCTCCTCCTTCTTAAAATCTTGTATTAAGAAAATTTGGATTATTTGTGAGAGCTTTGAACTAATTGTGCTATAACCGGCTTATAGCACCGGATATTATGTTACTATTTAGGATAATTGATATTTATTTTCTATTAATTTGGTTTGGTCTGTGATTCTTGGATAATTGGTCGTATGTGCATATTTGGTCTATGTGATTCTTGGATAATTGGTGTGCATTATATATTTGGTATGTGTGATTGTTGGATAATTGGTGTGCATTATATATTGGTTTGGTTTATGCATATATTTGTGAACAGGGAAAGTGCTGCAATTTTTTTCCCAAAAAACCCAGTTAGCGACGGACTAGTGACCGTTTAGCGACGGATATTCCCAGTTGCCGACGGATTTTCGACGGATAAGCCGTCGCTATCTGGAGTTTTTAAACTGTTTCCAGGCAGCGACGGGTGATCGACGGATTATCCGTCGGCAAGGTTCTGGTGGTACAAACATCGACGGAATAGCGACGGAATAGCCGTCGCCAGGGCGACTGATAATCAGCCGCTAATCAGTCGCTCTATCTGGCGACCGCTTAGCGACGGAATATCCGTCGACATGGTTCTGGAAATGCATGACATTTTCAGAATCATGGCGACGGATAATCAGTCAGCAATCCGTCGCTGTGGCGTCGTGGTTGCGACGGGTTAGCGACTACTATTCTGACGCCATGGTGCTGGAAATGCCAAGCATTTCCAGAACCTGATCGACGGATAGTCCGTCAGAATACCGTTGCCAATCCGTCGTTAGTTACCGACGAATACCGACGGATTAGCGACTTCATGATACGATCTGATACGCTATTATGACGGGTTACCGACGGAATTTTACGTCGCTATTGCCTACACATTTCAGTACTTAATAGTTGAAATGGACAAAAATCCATCGAAAATGCGTCGCTAGTGCTTCGTATTGTGACGTCGACAGGCCGTCGCTATTCCGTTGCCATGACGACAACTTAGCGACGAGCTGATTGCCGACGGATTATTTTGGCCAAAATCCGTCGGTTATCGGTCGCTAATAGTAATTATCGTCGATTTAGCGACGGATGTGGCCGTCGCTAAAACGATAAATTTTGGTAGTGGTTTGAGGAGCCTCCAAAGCTGGAGCAGGGTTTTCTTGACCTTCTAAATAGTCTCTTAGGTAAGGTCTTCCAGACCTGGTACCAGTTAAGGCTTCTTCTTCGGATACAGGTTCGAAGGACACCATATTGCAACTCTTTGCCTGGATCTTGTTTTTAGAAGGTTTCTTTTGGCAAGATGAACAGTTTGTCCAGTAACACAAAGCAACCCAAGATTGGTTGTGTGAAAGGCATAGAGAAAGAGGTATAGGAGATCCTTTTCCATGGTTTAAACCAGGGGCCTTTTGCAGATCATATCCCATTTTTGTCATTAGTTCACGAGACTGTGGACTATACAGATGGAAAGCCGGTTGATATTTGGCTTCTGGCTTTGATAGTATTATCTCAGCAGGGGAAGAAGAAGAAGGATTATCTGCTGCCGAGATGAAGGTAGCAGTTAGAGGTGGAAGACAATGTTCACCCAACGAAGTCATATGACATGATTTATATTTAGTGGCCTTCTTAGACATGGTGGAGGAAGACGGTGTTTCGAAGTCAACCACTAAATCTGGATGGATCCACATAATTTCTCTTTTATCAGTAGACAGAGGAACAAGACCATCAGTTCGTACAGGTAGAAGATTAACAATCTCCAAAGTAGTTCTTGGGATGGGGATGACACCGTCCTGCACAAGTTGAGAAGGAAAATCTCCAAACTGTAGAGAGACGACGTTAGTTGTTACTATTTTCTTGTCTTGTTAGAGGGTGATTGCACCGGAATTGACCATCCCCTGAATTTTATCCTTGAGCACATAGCATGCTCGAGTTGGATGTCCGATAAATCTGTGGTAAACACAATATTTAGGATGATCAGTCTTACCAACTTTCTCTGGCCGTCTTGCTTCTGGCAGTTGGAGTTTATTGCTCTTGATCAAATAATCAAAGATACTCGTGATATCATCTTCATCAAAAGAGTATTCTTCTTTTGGACGTGGTGCTCTTTGTGGTGGTGCCGTTGGGGTAGATGTTGGCTAACTTACGTTGATAGCTAGAGCTTCTTTGCCTTTAAGATTAATAGCCAAATCTTCTTGCTCTTGTGGTTGTTCTGGCTGCCACCATTATTTGGTGTAGCGTGTTCAACTTTGTCAAGATTAGGCATTTGAATACCTAATTGTTTGAACTTGTCAGCACTTTCTTCTGCTGCTTTCGTATTCACTATAAAGGAAGGCCAGCCTGGAACTGTGTTGCTCCCGTCGACATGCTGATTATAGGCAACAAGTTTGATTTATAAGTGTCTATAGTCAAAGCATCTGGAGTTTCGAGAGGCATTTTGAGTGCTTCACGGTAGAATCGTTTAATGAAACGTTTAGTAGTTTTATTACGTCGTTGTTTGATTTTGATGAGAGCGGACATAGTCATGTTGTTGGTTCCCTCATAAAATCATTCCAAGAATATTTGTTTGAAGCCAGAGAAAGAGGATATACAACTATCTGGTAAACTACGATACCAGTCATATGTTGCACCATCTAAACAGCCGACAAATACTCTAGTAAGAAGAGCATCATTTGGTTGTAGTTGATCAACCATTACTTCAAAGTGATTGAGGTATTAACTTGGAGATGTGCTGCCATCAAACAGCATAATAGTAGGGGGTTTGTATATAGAAGGAAATTGGACTTCTTTTCATTCTATGGGATAAGGTTGTTTGATCCCAAGCGTCTGCAAGCCATCTTTCTGTTTGAAAGCTTCGAATTGAGTACGTAAAAGTTTTACGACCTCATTGGTATTTTTCGATGATTGTGGAGCAGTGGATTGATTTGATATGTTAGGAGGAGGTACTGCATGATAAGTACCACATCCAGCACCATATTGACTTGGAGCAGCCTGCACTAGTATGGAAGTAGTGTGAGGAGATTGTACTCCCAAACCAATTTTTATGGGAGATGATGTTGTTATAGGTTCTTGAGTCGGAATCAGATTCGCGATCGGTAGAACTGAATGTTGTGTCATAATTACCGCATGCATGCCTGTCATTATCTCAACCATGCTTTTCAAAACAGCTTCCAAGGCAGCAATTCTCTACTCTTGATTGTTAGAACTGGAAGTATCTTGATCTTCTATGATGACATAAGTAGTCACTTCTCTAGCCCTCGAAGATGAGCTAGTGGGAAGGATGGTCCTTTCAGAACTTTCACTGTCAACATCAAAGTCATATAAGGAACCACCCCCAGAAGAAGGGATAAGGATGTCTTTTTGACTGAAGGAATCTTGGTTAAAATCAAGAAGATTCCTTTGACCGATTGTGTCTCGGCTTCTGGATCCAGTATATTGGTATACTCCTTCGCCAAATTCATGAATCCGATCTAAGTACTATTGACTGGGATTGCGGGATGTATTACGTCTTGGGCATTTTCTACCCCCAGTATTTTGTAACGTCATGTTGACAGATGCATACAACAATTCATCTTCAACCACTATCATTGGTTGAGGAGTTTGAGAATAATTTTAAACGGTTGAAGACAGACCGTTTAGCTGATTGACAACAGCATTTGATAACTACCTTATGGTAATGGTTACAGTGATGTTCTTGGGGTTGCATTATAGATGGATGATATGGATTTGTGATCTTACGCTTCTGTTTAAGAACTTTACGGAGATCGGTTATGACATCAGGATGAGAAGAAGTTGAAGGAACATATTCATTAATGATGTTATGAACATGGTTCCTATTCTTGAGATGTCCCCTTCCTTGAGTGTACACAGACGTGCTAAGCTGGTTAGCATAAGTTAAAGGATTTTCTCTCTTGCACAAGTTAGCAACTGGTGCAGATTATGCTTGATACATCTTGTGTTTCCCTGAGGTTGACCCTAACTTTCACCTGTTGATATAGGTGCGCAAATCAAAGAAGGGTGTTGTTTGTGCATCTGTTTGGGATACGAGTAGCTTGCCTCGTTGGGATCTTGAGATATGCAAAGTTAGAAGATCCTGACCTGACCTCTTTGGAATAGGCATAATCCCCTTTTGCGTGGAAAGTTTATTCTTAATAGGAACCATCTCCTCGACAGAGATTTGGTTCTGTCACGACCCGCACCCTAGAGTAAGGGCACGAGATGTGGGTACGTCCAGCCTACGCCGCAGTATCGGCGGTAGAACGCTGTCCTAGGTCACAACATCTAACAATATAATGCTAAGTAGTTTATACTCCCCGAATGGGGGTAACATAGCAGAATGTAAACTCAATCACAACTAAGGAAGAAGAAGCACGATATGATATAGAACTCAAAGAAATACAGATGATCAGAAGAGTCTAAGTGTCTAAGATAACATCTCAGCAAACATCCAGAAATACAAGTCTCAACTACAGAGTATGAAAGAATATATACAATCCAGATCTCAAATGACAGAAATAGTAAAACCTAGACTAGGGAGCCTCAGTCTCTACAGCTAGTAGATCCGGCTGGAAATCCGGATCACTGGTGTCATCTAGAGCTGCCCCGTAGAAGGTATCCACACAGGCCTCCTCCTCGTCCTCTGTAATATTTTCAACAGGTCCAGTCAGGACAGAAACGAGCACAATACATCTCAACAGATCATAGCAGGTTAGAAATATAAGTATGCAGTAGAGTAAGATACAGGAAACTGAAAGAAAGTACAGAATATAAACAGAGAAAGAACTGTAATAGAAATATCTACTATAAATAGAGAACTAACAGTGGCTAGTGAGTCAGAGTAGAATATAGACATGTGAATGGCATAGAAGATTCTGGGAACTATACTATGGAGTGATTCTGGAAACTACACTACTTGGATATTATTCACATGCCCACTTCTACTCCCCCGTACCCCCAATCAATACACAAGGATCCAGCCAGGTTATGTTATGATCCATGCAATGGCCCACAAGGGATGATACATGGTAGGCCCATAAATGGGTGATTCTGGGAATGCCCATAAATGGGTGATTCAAAGAAGACTCTGTGATCATGAGAGTACATGTCACAAGTGATCAATGAACCATGAAGCATAGTGATACACAATGTAAGTGAAACGCACAGAACATGTAGTATCCGATGCTCCCTGAGGGGATAACATCTCAAGAAAGGATCCATATAGTACTAATCCGTGTTACCAACGTGACAGCATCAAGTAAAGTAATCTAAAGCAGGAAAATAATTCTAACTGGATATAAAATGATCAAAGAATGTACTCGCCTGCTATTTGAATGTCCAAGATGAAAGTACTGTCCAAGGTAAGGTGTCTGGCTCCTAATCAGAACAGCACAAGTCACAACAAGTCTAAAATGATAACAAGATGCAGTTCAATGCATTCTAAATGAATCTAGGTCAATCTAGACCAAAGTCAACTCTTGGTCAACTCTGGTCAACCCTAGAAGTCAAACTAGGTCAACTAGGGCTAACCAAGTCTAAACTAGTCAAATTAGCCTATGCTAGTCTAACTAGGTCTAACAAGTTATTCTAGGTCTAAACAAGCCCACAAGACCATACAAGCCTAAACCAAGCCTATCAAGTCTATATTTGTCTAATCAAGGCTAAACCAGCCTACACTAGTCTAACAAGTCTAGCTTAGTACTCATACACAATCACAAGGTCAAAACCAACATCACACATACACAATTCCTATATACATATATCTATGTACACTATATATATATATAGGCACACACACATTGGCATAGGCTAAGTCAACATAACATGGCATATCTATTTGACATTGCATTTAGCTATAAAACTTATATACATTATAAAGAAATTAAGACTAACATATATATATTACATTATATATGTATAGCTAAACTACTACATACATGCATCTACAGGGCTATGTGTGTGTGTGAACATGTGTAAAGAGGGGGAGTGATTTAGCTAACAGTTAAGAGTGTTTGTGTGTGTATACAAGTGAGCAGTGTGCAAGCAAGAATGAAATGTGAAGGAGTGTTAAAGTGTGACAGTGAAGGGTGTGTGTGTGTATACATGTGTGATAGATGTTTGCTATGTATATATATATATATATATATATATTATATATATATATATATATATACATTCATGTGTATATAGAGAGAGGAAAAGGCAATGTGTAAGGTTTTCGGTCTATGGTGTCAAGTGTGAGAGTTCAAACCAATAACAGTGTTAAGGAGAACTCTTGACAGTTCTCAGGAACTTAATCTCAGATTTTCGAGTTCAAACCAATGACAGTTTTACATACACCAATTTCGAAACCAATACTCCACCAATTCATCCCAAAATTAACATACAATTAGTTAACAAGTAGGTGTACTACATTAGGGTCTTAAACCATGTAATATCAGTTCTAAAGAGGTAAATTTTGATGCTCAAAGTTCACATTAAAATCTGGAATATACAGTGAATGGAGAAAAACAAGAATCAGTGAACCCACATTTCAAAACCCATTTTCGAAATCGATACTCAACCAAATCACCCCAAAATTGACATACAAGTAGAACACATATAGGAGAAAAACATTAGGGTATTAAACCAATAATTAACAGCATTTAAGTGGGTTAAAAAGACTGCTAAAAATTAAATTAGAAAACTAGAAATCAGTGAAGAACACAGTTTTCATAAAATAGGGTAAATGCAAAAATATAAATAGAAAACATGTTAACATGCCAAATCATTGGTTGGCAAATACAAACAAGCATGTGCACATTTCACAAAGTGTGATTGTGTCCAATCAAACAGGACACAGCCGTGTCCAGAGTGCCCGAGCCCCAAACAGGTAAAACTGGACACTGAACCAGTGCTGCCTCGTACGTGTGTGCACGCGTGTCGTGCACCCGACACAGGCCAAACCAGACCTTGTGTTCACAACCCTAGGTTCGCCTAGGACCCAGCTACGTATCCAACATCCTGTATTATGTCTTGGTGTGTCGTGTTCGAAGCTACAGAGCCGTATCAGTGGCCGAAAAACTACTGTACGCGTGCAGTGCAAAACCCGTGTCCGACCTCGTGCTCCCTCGACACGACACGAGAGGTCGTGCCACTTGGGGAGTGTCACATCAGACACTGCCCCAACGTGTCCTCAAAGAATCACATGTCCACGTGCTGTGTCCAAAGTGCAATCGCCCCCGAGTAGCAGGACACTGCTCACGGGCTGAACGTGTGTGTTCGTGTCCAGATCCCGACACGACATGACACTAAATTAAGCTCAGTCGAAAGGAAAACATCAAATCACATCTAGATCTAGTTTTCTATTCAAACACTTTTCAAAATCTCGATCGAAATGCCCACTGTGGTATTTCATCGAACACCTACCGCACGATCACTGATACGTGTCCGATATGGACACGTACAGGACACGAAATTGAGCAAACCCTATTCCTACAGTACAAGGACACCTAGGTCTTGGTGTTTATACAAGGAAACCCTAATTTTAATGGAGGAATAGGATTTTACCTATGTGTATTCTTCAACACAAAAAGTCTCTTCAAAGGGGATCTCCAAAAGCCACCCAACGTCTCCAAATTGTTTCAATCCTGTGATGTGACTCCACAAATCGTAGGAGAACAGTGATTAGAGTGCTATGGAAGAAATCTCAATAAAAATGGAGCTCTATTGATTAATCTATGAAGAAATACAAATGGAGGCTCACCTAGTTCTTAGGAAAAATAATAGGATAGTGAAAAGAGGCACAAATTTCTAAGGAGATACTTTATAGGCAATGGGGGGGGTCCTTGGCCGGCCACTTAGCTAGGGTTAGGGTTTTTTTAGGATGCTTCTAAGGCTAAAAATGAATCAAGTCTAATGAGTGGCCAAGAATCTAGGGCTCTTTCCTAGTCCATTTGCAAACCACTCTACTTAGCTAAACATGACTTAGACCGTTATCCAATACTAACTAATTCTCAATGTGGCTAACTAGACTAGCTATAACTAATCTAGGTTAGGTCCAATCTAGGTTAGACTAACCTAAACAACATGGCAATCAATTAACTAGTATTTAAATCACACCATTCTAATTAATCATTTTAAATTCCAAATAATATATATTAAATTCAAATAATTCAGAAATGACAAAAATACCCTCAAACTAAAAATGATAAATGAAATACCCTAATTACATGGCTAGGCTCTAGGTCACTATCTCTATTGTTACACTAGCAAAACACCAAATCACAAGTCATGATTTTAAATAGTTTAAAAATGATTAAAAATCACCAAAATCATAATATGAAATAAATATCAATAAATAATAATTATAATTACAAAATTTCAAAATTATCCTAATCTGGAAAACTGGGTGTTACAATCCTACCCACCTTATAAAAATTTCGTCCTCGAAATTAAAAGGAGAAACTAACAATGAGAAGGATAGACGATCATACCTCACGGTCCAAAAAGATAAGGTCATCGCTCATGCATCTCATCCTCCCGCTCCCAGGTAGACTCTCCTGGAGAATGATGCCTCCATGTGACGCGAACCAAGGGTATCACCTGGTTTCTCAGCACCTTCTCTCGGCGATCCAGAATCTCCACTGGCTGCTCTAGATAACTGAGAGTAGGCCCTACCTCAATCTCTGAATGATCAAGCACATGGCTAGGGTCAGCCATGTACCATCTCAACTATGATACCTGGAATACGTTGTGGACACCCACTAGTGCAGGTGGCAAGTCTAGCCTGTATGCCACGTCACCGACTCTCCCGCTGATCACGAAAGGTCCGATGAAGCGCGGACTAAGCTTCCCACCTCCACCAAAACGTATAGTACCACGAGTTGGAGATATCCGCAGAGAAACCATGTCTTCGACCTAAACACAAACAGGGTCTCATGTTACTAAATAATCAAACATGATCAAACAACAAAACAAACAACCTACTTCTAATCCTATCTCTAATTAACTGAGTCAAACATAGTCAATGGTCAATCACTAGTCAATTTTCTCAACATCCTAGTACCTGGTCATCAGCTGGTCAACTTCTTTTGATTTTACCTATGCTAGCTACCTAAGTGTTGGCAACTAGAATTTAGCAAAAAGAGAAACTCTATAATAGGCTAGCTCTTAACTTTCCAATCCTATCAAGTCATCCATAACTAAGTACCTACAAGCTGAGCACACCAATCCCAAATACCACATATATATGCTCAAGAACAACAACCCATCACATATATCCTAAGTGTATCATCTATATATATATATATGACTGACCAACCAAGGGTTAAAGTAGACTAAACTTATAAGGGACTGAAACAAAAGCTTAGAATTAGGCTAAGGATGAATGGTCTGAAACATCAATATAGGCAAAAGGGAATGATGCCAAGGGGACTGAAATTATGAACTAAAGGACAGGACATTTGGGCCCGCTTGTATAGTCAACGTGAAAGGAAACCTACAGGATGACTGATACATGCCTCCAGATCAACCTGGCCTCTCCTCTATATCTGGCTGAACTAACTACATGCAAGACAGTGGTCTGAAAAAGTGAACCAAACTGGTATACAAGGAATGCAATAGGCAGTATACTGCAAACGAGTGCAGGCTACGTACCAATCAAAATACATTACATATATATACAACTATATATATTAACCCTCATCACCTCAACTCTACTCAGGGTCTAAACACACACTCCCTACCACATGCCTAGCACTTTCAAGGAAGGGTTAGATACTGCAGGGTGTGTTGGAACATAACAGTGGTCAAGGGAGAACTCTTATCAACAGCCCACATTATATCCCCAATGAATACAACTGTCCTAAATGGACTGAACAACCCTGCCCAAAAAGGTTTTGTAGGGCAGGTACTGCAGGTTATAATGAAGGGTATTGTAAGGCTATCAAGTAAGGTAAATGCTAAGAGATGCAGTAGGTCACCATGTACAGGAGTAAGGATGAGTGCAGACCTCTAATATGCATGATACTAACTCTCCAGATATGCAGAATATGGTAAGGGGTTTATGGTTATATTGGTGAGTCAATAATTGGTGTCTGAACAATGGTCCAGTAAACTCTATGATGTAATATGGTAGGTAATGAAAGTTGAGTGCAGTGGACGACTTGAAATAGTATGAATTGAGGGAACAAGGTCTCTAGTGAAGGGTCCGCACACTGCCTATAAACACGACTAAACTCAACACAAAGAGAACTTAACTAAAAATAGAAACTGGACCAATATAGGCTAAATAACTTGTCAATAATCCTATACAACAATGACCTATAGGTACCAACCAACCCATATCCCATATACCAATATCATCTGCAACCTATCTATATAAATAGACCTCTCGGTCTTAGGTGAAACTACAACTATACTCAAGGGCAGGCTATGGTCATGGGTGCCTCACTGGAAAATGGTAAAAAAAATAATAATAATCATAAAGGCTGCAAGGCATACTAACATCCTATACGTAACTGGTTGGTATTATAGATAATAGGAGAATTATCTACAATGGGTTACTATTTTAACACCAATGCTAACTATCACCTCTAGGGTACAGACACTCTACAAGTCATCATATCATTATACTATGAAGGAATTACCTATGAAAAATCTCTACAAAACTAAATATCCCTACTCCTAAGTTATTTATAACAACAGAAGGGTATGATGTTTAAAACCTTCTCAAGATACAATCTGTTAATCATATGCGTCTGTCCAAAATTATGTTGTCCAGAGTCTTCATCATACTAGTGAGCGAGGCTACGATAATCACAGAGTCCCTGACTAAGGTACGTACCTCTAGGTTCATGGTATTTAAAATTTTCGCATTGCCGCATGCGACGGCGAAAATCTTAAATTCCTATACACGAGAAATACATCCAAAATCTGACTACATGTCCTCACTATGCCAACTAACATGACTATCGAAGATTCTAGATCCCATAACTGAGGTGACCTAGCCCATATGATTTTTTTAGAAGAAAAACAAACATAACAAAAGAGCAACATGAAAAAAATTAATCAATCAGCAAGGAACAGATAGAATCGGATTTTAAGGTAGTTATAAAAGACAATTTCGGGAATGGAATCAAGAAGAACGGAACTTGCAGCAAGATCTCCAATGGTCTGTGCATCTTCGACTGTCCTGACGATAGCTCGCCCCTGCTGGTTTCCCCTGGTCTGCTGCTGATGTTGCATGAATCGCTGCTGCTGAAAGAAATCGGAAATGACAGGAAAAAGTCTCTATATAGACAGAGGTGCACCTCCAATGTAGCAGAAATGCTAACCTGAGTCGGCACAACAGGAGCTGCGGTCTCGAGGCCCTGATGAACAGGACGAGAGGTGGCCAGCCTCTCGATAGTATTCCCCGAACCGGAGCGATGAGATCGTGTCTTCACAACCATCATGAAGACAGATCAAAACAAGAAGTAATTTCTGAGAATGAAGCAAAAATTCAAAGGAGGACAGTTTATATTCATGGGAAGTCAATAAGCAACAATTTAGATAAAAGGAATCTGAGTAAGAGTTTTTCCGAATGTGATTGAGTGCCTTCAAAATTATCCTATTCCTACTGCAGGCTGTAGTGATACTCTAGTTCGAATACCACTACACAAACTAGACCTGCATGGGCCACCACTAAAAATGTGTCATGACCCGCACCCTAGAGTAAGGGCACGAGAGTGGGTACGTCCAGCCTATGCCGCAGTATCGGCGGTAGAACGCTGTCCTAGGTCACAACATCTAACAATATAATGCTAAGCAGTTTATACTCCCCGAATGGGGGTGACTTAGCAGAATGTAAATTCAATCACAACTAAGGAAGAAGAAGCACGATATGATATAGAACTCAAAGAAATACAGTTGATCAGAAGAGTCTAAGTGTCTAAGATAACATCTCAGCAAACATCCAGAAATACAAGTCTCAACTACAGAGTATGAAAGAATATATACAATCCATATCTCAAATGACAGAAATAGTAAAACCTAGACTAGGGAGCCTCAGTCTCTACAGCTAGTGGATCCGGCTGGAAATCCGGATCACTGGTGTCATCTAGAGCTGCCCCGTAGAAGGTATCCACACAGGCCTCCTCCTCGTCCTCTGTAATATTTTCAGCAGGTCCAGTTAGGACAGGAACGAGCACAATACATCTCAACAGATCATAGCAAGTTAGAAATATAAGCATGCAGTAGAGTAAGATACAGAAAACTGAAAGAAAGTATAAAATGTAAACAGAGAAAGAACTGTAATAGAAATATCTACTATAAATAGAGAACTAACAGTGGCTAGTGAGTCAGAGTACAATATAGACATGTGAATGGCATTGGAGATTCTGGAAACTATACTATGGAGTGATTCTGGGAACTACACTACTTGGATATTATTCATATGTCCACTTCTACTTCCCCGTACCCCCAATCATTACACAAGGATCTAGCCAGGTTATGTTATGATCCATGCAATGGCCCACAAGGGGTGATACATGGTAGGACCATAAATGGGTGATTCTGGGAATGTCCATAAATAGGTGATTCAAGGAAGACTCTGTGATCATGAGAGTACATGTCACAAGTGATCAATGAACCATGAAGCATAGTGATACACAATGTAAGTGAAATGCACAGAACATGTAGTATCCGATGCCCCCTGAGGGGATAACATCTCAAGAAAGAATCTATATAGTACTAATCCGTGTTACCAACGTGACATCATCAAGTAAAGTAATCTAAAGCAGGAAAATAATTCTAACAAGATATGAAATGATCAAAGAATGTACTCGCCTGCTATCTGAATGTCCAAGATGAAAGTACTGTCCGAGGAGAGATGTCTGGCTCCTAATCAGAATAGCACAAGTCACAATAAGTCTAAAATGATAACAAGATGCAGTTCAATGCATTCTAAATGAATCTAGGTCAATTTAGACCGAAGTCAACTCTTGGTCAACTCTGGTCAACCCTAGAAGTCAAACTAGGTCAACTAGGGCTAACCAAGTCTAAACTAGTCAAATTAGCCTATGCTAGTCTAACTAGGTCTAACAAGTTATTCTAGGTCTAAACAAGCCCACAAGACCATACAAGCCGAAACCAAGCCTATCAAGTCTATATTAGTCAAATCAAGGCTAAACTAGCCTATACTAGTCTAACAAGTCTAGCTTAGTACTCATACACAATCACAAGGTCAAAACTAACATCACACATACACAATTCCTATATACATATATCTATGTACACTATATACATATAGGCACACATACACATTGGCATAGGCTAAGTCAACATAACATGGCATATCTATTTGATATTGCATTTAGCTATAAAACTTATATACATTATAAAGAAATTAAGACTAACATATATATTACATTATATATGTATAGCTAAACTACTACATACATGCATCTATAGGGCTATGTGTGTGTGTGAACATGTGTAAAGAGGGGGAGTGATTTAGCTAACAGTTAAGAGTGTGTGTGTGTATACAAGTGAGCAGTGTGCAAGCAAGAATAAAATATGAAGGAGTGTCAAAGTGTGACAGTGAAGGGTGTGTGTGTGTATACATGTGTGACAGATGTTTGCTATGTATATATATATATATATATATATATATATATATATATATATATATATATATACATTCATGTGTATATAGAGAGAGGGAAAGGCAATGTGTAAGGTTTTCGGTCTGTGGTGTCAAGTGTGAGAGTTCAAACCAATGACAGTTTTAAGGAGAACTCTTGACAGTTCTCAGGAACTTAATCTCAGATTTTCGAGTTCAAACCATTGACAGTTTTACATACACCAATTTCGAAACCAATACTCCACCAATTCATCCCAAAATCAACATACAATTAGTTAACAAGTAGGTGTACTACATTAGGGTCTTATACTATGTAATTATCAATTCTAAAGAGGTAAATATTGATGCTCAAAGTTCATATTAAAATCTGGATTATACAGTGAATGGGGAAAAATAGGAATCAGTGAACCCACATTTCAAAACCCATTTTTGAAATTTACACTCAACCAAATCACCCCAAAATTGACATACAAGTAGAACACATATAGGAGAACAACATTAGGGTATTAAACCAATAATTAACAGCATTTAAGTGGGTTAAAAATACTGCTAAAAATCAAATTGGAAAACTGGAAATTAGTGAAGAACACAGTTTTCAGAAAATAGGATAAATACAAAAATATAAATCGAAAACATGTTAACAAGCCAAATCATTGGTCGGCAAATACAAACAAGCATGTGCATGTGTCACAAAGTGTGATTGTGTCCAATCAAATAGGACACAGCCGTGTCCAGAGTGCCCGAGCCCCAAACAGGTAAAACTGGACATTGAACCAGTGCTGCATCGCGTGTGTGTGCACGTGTGTCGTGCACCCGACACAGGCCAAACCAGACCTCGTGTTCACAACCCTAGGTTAGCCTAGGACCCAGCTACGTGTCCAACATCCTGTATCGTGTCCTGGTGTGTCGTGTCCGAAGCTACAGAGCCGTATCAGTTGCCAAAAATCTACTGTACGCATGTAGTGCAAAAACCGTGTCCGACCTCGTGCTCCCTCGATACGACACGAGAGGTCGTGCCACTTGGTGATTGTCGTGTCAGACACTTCCCCAACGTGTCCTCAAAGAATCACGTGTCCATGTGCTGTGTCCAAAGTGCAATCGCCCCCGAGTAGCAGGACAATGCTCACGGGCTGAACGTGTGTGTTCGTGTCCAGATCCCGACACGACACGATACTAAATTAAGCTCAGTCGAAAGAAAAACATCAAAACACATCTAGATCTAGTTTTCTATTCAAACACTTTTCAAAATCTCGATCGAAATGTCCACTGTGGCATTTCGACGAACAACTACGCACGATCACTGATACGTGTCCGATATGGACACGTACAGGTCACGAAATTGAGCAAACCCTATTCCTATATTACAAGGACACCTAGGGCTTGGTGTTTATGTAAGGAACCCTAATTTTAATGGAGGAATAGGATTTTACTGATGTGTGTTCTTCAACACAAAAAGCCTCTTCAAAGGGGATCAACAAAAGCCACTCAACGTCTTCAAATTGTTTCAATCATGTGATGTGACTCTACAAACAGTAGGAGAACAGTGATTAGTGTGCTATGAAAGAAATCTCAATAAAAATGTAGCTCTATTGATTAATCTATGAAGAAATACAAATGGAGGCTCACCTAGTTCTTAGGAAAAATAATAGAATAGTGAAAAGAGGCACAAATTTCTAAGGAGATACTTTATAGGCAAGGGGGGTCCTTGGCCGGCCACTTAGCTAGGGTTAGGGTTTTTTTAGGATGCATCTAAGGCTAGAAATGAATCAAGTCTAAAGAGTGGCCTAGAATCTAGGGCTCTTTCCTAGTCCATTTGCAAACCACTCTACTTAGCTAAACATGACTTAGACCATTATCCAATACTAACTAATTCTCAATGTGGCTAACTAGACTAGCTATGACTAATCTAGGTTAGGTCCAATCTTGGTTAGACTAACCTAAACCACATGACAATCAATTAACTAGTATTTAAAGCACACCATTCTAATTAATCATTTTAAATTCCAAATAATATATATTAAATTCAAATAATTCAAAAATGATAAAAATACCCTCAAACTAAAAATGATAAATGAAATACCCTAATCACATGGCTAGGCTCTAGGTCACTATTTTAGGGTAACACTAGCAAAATACCAAATCACAAGTCATGATTTTAAATAGTTTAAAAATGATTAAAAATCATTAAAAATCACCAAAATTATAATATGAAATAAATATCAATAAATAATAATTATAATTACAAAATTTTAAAATTACCCTCATCTGGAAAACTGGGTGTTACAGGTTCTCTCTATTAAGGAGAGTAGGGTTTCCATTTGAATCAACTTTTATACTAAGAGGCACAAAGGCGCAACCAGCAGCATTTTCTACCCAGTCAGCGACTAAGGCAGAATGAGGAATAGCCAAAGGGCATTTTCCTTGGTTTAGTGGGTTCTTAGTAGGTTTCTAATACGACGAAGAGGGAGTCACTAAACAGTGTTTCCCCTTACGTTATGCAAACGCAAGAATGTGTGTAGGTTGCGACAAAGCAGGAATGGGCTCTGGTTGCGCCAAGAAAGAGAAAACCAGATGATGCTTTCCTTTGTTTTGTCAAACAGAGGTCTTGGACACAGTTTTCTCCAAGTTTAGAACTGGAGAAGCAGAGGGAGTGGCCAAAGGACCCTTTCCCTTAAGTTGCGCCGAGGAAAAAATAGGTGCAAGTTGTGTTGCAGCAAGATTAGGCGCACGTTGCGTCCGAGAAGAAAAGGCCAATGCGTACTTTTCCTTGTTTTGGATAGCAGTGGGTCGGGACAAGGTCTCCTTCGATTTTAGAATCGGAAAAGTGGAGGGATCAACTATAAGGCCATTTCTCTTAAGTTGTACCAAGGAAACAGTAGGCGCAGGTTGCGTCGAGGCAATGGTGGGTTGTGTCATCAAAAATTTGGGAGCCCAAATAGAGCACACCTTGCTCTTGGCAGTAGCAGTGGTGCGCTTGGCACCCCTGACATTGATCATAGCCTCGTAGGCTGTCTGGTCGACCTGAAGGACCAAGGTCTTTTGCGTCTTGTCGATAGACGCAGTATCACATTCAGTTGTCCCTTTCTCGTTGGAGGAGTAAGTCGTCCCCAGCAGAGTCGCCATTTTGTTTGCAAAAACAAAAGGTTTAGAATTTCTACAAACTTAGAAAAAGGGTACAAAGAGTACAATTGATTTCGGGGGTAGTATAACTATAGGAATCTGATCAGAAGACGATCACTTTATCACTTGGACGATGTGATATCGAAGACCCGAACCTCTGGAGGATGCAACAGCACTTTTGTAAGAGATTATGATCCTTGGTCCCTGAGAACTGATTTGAAACTCTATTTATAGAGTTCTGGAAATAACTGTTTAGCAGTTATTCTGGGTTACGCTAGCTTTAGGTTACGCGCATGTTCACTTGCGCGAACGGATACACTAACTGTTGTGGACGCATGGCATCATTTCAGTGAGATGCACGTGGTCGTGAGCAGTGTAGTGGGCACATTCTGCAAATTTGGTGGTGTCACGACCACTGTGAGGGTACGAGAACATAACAAAGCCCAGCCTACGCCGCAGTGTCGGCGGTAGAATGCTGTCCTAGGTTACAACATCTAACAATATAAGGTACCTGAACAGTATATACACTCCGAATGGAGGTGACATAACAGAACAGTCTCAATCACATCTAAGGTAGAGTACGATAAAAAGATGGATAGACATGGAATGAAATGAATCCACAGAGATACAATCAGATAGAAGTCTAAAATAACAACTCAAGAACATCCAGCTCAAAACAAGTATCTAAATATATACAACATCTCAGAATAACAACTGAAAGTCGAAATAAACAATGTTGGAAGAAATAAGATAAAGCCTAGCTAACTAGCCTAGACTATGGGAGTAACATCATATACTGCAGCTGGGTCCTCCCGAGGAACCAGGTCGCAGGTGTCGTCTATGCCTGCTCCATAATAGGTGGTGCATAGGGCCTCATCCTCATCCTCTGTAATATTTTTAACAGGTCCAGTCAAGACAGGAGCGAGCACAATACATCTCACGCAGTTCATATCAAGTTAGAAAAAATAAAGCATGCAATAGAGTAAGATACATAAAATGCTGAAAAGAGAATATATGAAGTAAAGGAGATAACTGTAAGGAAATATCTAATATAAATAGAGAACTAGCAGTGACTAGTGAGTCAGAGTAAAATATAAACATATGAATGGCATAGGAGATTCATGGCTACAGCTAAGAGTGATTCATCACTACAGCTACTTGGATATTGTTCACATGCCTATTTCTACTCCCCCATCCCCAATCAATACACAAGGATCCATTCATGTTATGTTAAGATTCGTCAAACTTCACATGGCTCATAAAATGAGTGATACGTGATGGTGATTCATGATGGCTCTGTGAACATGAGAGTACATGTGTCACAAGCTATTCGTGAATCAGTAAAAGCATAGAGATACGTGATGATTCGTGAAATGCACAAAATATGCTGTATCTGATGCTCCCGAGGGGGATAACATCTCATGAAAAGATCCATATAGTACCAATCCGTGCTACCAACGTGTCAGCATCAAGTAAAGTAATCTAGAGCAAGGATATAAATCCTGGCAAGTATAAAACGATCTGAGAATGTACTCGCCTGATAACTGAATATCCGAAGAGGGTGTACTGCCTGAGGAGAGGTATCTGTCTCCTAATCAGAGCAACACAAGTTACAACATGTCTAAAATAGAGAAATAGACTGCTACAATGCATCTACATGATGTCTAGGTCAATTCTAGACTAAAGTCAACCCTGGTCAACTTCAGTCAACTATCTAGTCAAGGCTAGGTCAACTGGGTCAACATAGACCCAATCCAGTCTCACTAGGCCTAACCAATCTATCCTAGCTAGTACACACCATATAATCTAAGGCTATCCAAGCCATACAACCACACATCAAGGGCACATCATATTAGTTATTTAAGCTATCTATCTTGAAATTCATATATATATATATATATATATATATATATATATATATATATATATATATATTATAGGCATACCTATATATACAACTTGTATATGGAAAATTAGATAGGGGAAGAGTGTGTGATACAAATGTGTGTAGGCTAGTGTCATAACATGGGTTCAAGGTACGTGGCTTATTGTACATGGCAAGGTAACATATGAACTAATTCAATATATATATATATATATATATATATATATATATATGTATATATATATATAAGTATGCCTTAGCCAACAGTTCAGTCACAACATGTAGTGCATCACATAGAATTTGTAGTACAAGGAGGTTAGATGTTCAAGGAAAATCATACCTGTGTCACATAGGTGTGTGAATCATAGCAATGTGTGTGTGTGTTAATTTCATATGTGTGAGTGTGTGGACTGTGAGTGAGAGTATGACAGGAATGTGTGTGATAGATTTCAGTTTGTGTGTTTGTGTGATAATGTGAGGGCTTGTGTGTGTAGTGTCATGTGTGTGACAGGAAGTAGGATAGTGTGTGTGTGTCAATAAGTCACATGTGACAGGGGTTTATAGAGGGTGGTATTGTGTATCTATTTGTGTAATGTGTGTCTCAGTTTACCCATTTCCAGATTTCCAGTTTTAGATTCTATACAAACAACCAATGTGTGAGTGAATGAAACATTATTGACAGTAGGTATGGACATGTGTAACAGTGATAGAGAATTCTATGTGAGGAAAACAGTAGCTAATAGGAGTGGTGGGTATGTGTAAGAGAAAACTTGTGTGTGTGTCTGTTCTCATGTTCAATTTCCAGTGTAAATCAATGACAGTGTTTAACAAGTGATCTTAGGAAACTCCCATTAATCAGTGAATCATGTCACTCCTCGTTCCCAGAATGCGTATTTTTATACATGTACAACTCATGTGTATTTATTTAATATTTATCATATATTATCCTGTATTTAAATTCTTTTAATTTTATGTTAATCAATTAATCTGCTCTTTAAATTTTCATGTTAATTTATTTCCTGCAATTTTATTTCTGCACTTTATTTCCTGCTTTTATTCTCTGCCTTAGTCTTGCTTATTTGGGTTCGGGTTGGCTTTGGTTGGATCCCCTACAACCCGACCCATTGGACCCGGCCCAACTCCCACCTACCACCCCTTTTCTATTTAAAGCTTATATCTCTTTCTCTCTCCTCATTACTCATTCTCACCATTACTCCTCTTCTTCTTCTTCTTCATTACTCTCTCCACCTACTAAACCGTAGGCAAGTACAACTTGCTCCACATGAGAACCCATATTTTTATAGTTCATTTATCTTTCTCTCCTGATCCTAAGAGAGTTTAGAACTTGGCATTTTTCATTTCGAAGTCTTAATTTTTGTAGATCTAGAAATTAGTTATTTTCAGATTTTGGTAGTTTTGATCTATCAAACTTCTTTGTTTGCAAGTTTGATGGTTCCATGTTGTAGAGAATTTTATTCTACCCAATTTTGACCTTTGGAAAGTGGGATTTGGACTTGTTTTGACCAAGTTATGGACTTTTGAAGCTTTGAGGTGCAACCATGGAGTTCTTGCTGTTTGGAGAAGACAGTGAGCAGTGTACGCTAGCTTTTTAGCTTGCGTCACTGAGCTGTGCGCGCTCTTTAGCGCAGCGTAGTCTGGAGTCCATACGCTAGCTTTTTAGGAAGCGTGTGTCTTGCATACGCTACCTTTTGGAAGCGTATGTCGTATGGAGTTCATACGCTGCCTTTTGGGAGCGTATGACTTGCATATGCTGACTTGAATGGTCAGGAGTCGTATGGAGTTCATACGCTGCCTTTTGGGAGCGTATGACTTGCATACGCTGACTTGAATGGTCAGGAGTCGTATGGAGTTCATACGCTGCCTTTTGGGAGCGTATGACTTGCATACGCTGACTTGAATGGTCAGGAGTCGTATGGAGTTCATATACTGCCTTTTGGGAGCGTATGACTTGCATACGCTGACTTGAATGGTCAGGAGTCGTATGGAGTTCATACGCTGCCTTTTGGGAGCGTATGACTTGTATACGCTCACTTGGATAGTGAGGAGTCCTATGAAGTTCATACGCTGCCTTTTTGGAGCGTATGTCTTGCATATGCTCACTTGGGTGACTAGGGGTCGTATGAAGTTCATAGCGCTGCTTGACTTGAGCGTAGCCAGACTTGAGCATAGCCTGACTTGAGCGCAGCCCTGTGTATTGATATTTTATTAGATATAGATTGTTACGTGGGATGTATCATGTGTCGTGAATTGAGTTATAGATACCCCGATTGACTGGAATTAAACCCTGAGAGTTGTAGACTCGACCCCACTGAATATTAGTTGACTTTCATGCCTTATCACCATTGATAATGATTGTGACCTTGACTAATAATTGATCATGCGTTCCTAGTTGGAACTAAGTGACTGACTAGTCGTCTTATTGAAATGAATGAATGAGACACGTTCATATTAACTATGAACTATTGCAATCGACTGGCTGATCCCCAAATATTGACATACAGGCACATGCAGGCTTCAATCTAATTATTTATTTATGTATTTATTTATTTTCTACAAAAGCAGCATGTGTACTTTATGGTCAAGGCATGATTACTTCGTGGTTAGATTTGATTGTTGCATTACGCTATGTAAGACCTGCAACCTAACCGTACTGGTATCGTTGTAGAGTTGTGCATATCGTACCCCGTACGAAAGTACTCATTTGAATGACCATGATCCACGGCATGGGATTTCACTCAACGTAGAGACTATTAAGTTAAATAAAATAATAATTGCATGGAGAGAATGGATTCTCGAGTTCTTACATGGCAGCCCCCTTGGGACAAGTAGTACCCGACGGGCCGGCTGGTTCCCACAGATACTGTAAACCTGTCACACGGGCAGGGAACAATATCTGCTTATATTATTATTGTATATTGATGAGGGGCGTCCTGCTAGGACTCGTCTAATTCATGCATGGCGCACATGATTCACTGGATAGACTAGCCTTGCTTGCACATAGTAAGAACTGAGGAATCTCCGTTGCATAAATTCCAGGATAACTTAGAATGCACAGTAGCAAGCTGTAGTAGTTGAATGGCCGTTTAAATTGATTTGTTTGTGTACTGTACCTACTCTGTTGCCTAACTGGGATGATCAGAATGTCAGGACATGACGGGCCAATTTCTGTCCTTGTTTGGTTGGGAGGTTGGTTCGAAGTGTCGTGATATTGTGAGAATCCTAGTGGCAAGCAGAGATCTATTTATCATATTTTTCCTTACTGGTTTTAGTTCTCATGTCGTGCTTCCTTGTGGTACTTGCTATTAGAGGTCTAACCTCTCTGGTTTTGCATGGCCAGATTTAGAGCCGGTCCCCGAGGATCCAGCTTACTTCTACCTCCAAGATGGTCAACACTAGAGGGATGATCGCAGGAGGACTCGAGTGGGTTCCTTACTTCACCGCTCGTTTTGTCACTTACTTTATACTTAGCCGTTTGGCACCGACATGTTAGTCGGATTGTCTTGTACTTACTTTTACATAATTATAATTAAAGTCAGACTGCAGCTGATAACAATTGTGTATACTTTTGCTACATCAATCTGGCTATGTTTTGTAGAGCCAGATATCAAGAACATTTTGACAGAGCGTTTGGGACGCCTTACTGCTTTATCTTACATGTTCTCTATTTCTGTTTCTTATTTGAATGATTGAGACAATAGATGTGTAATGACCATAGTAAGACTTTTATGTAGTATGCACCCCCTCGTCTGGTTAGACAGTATTGATCGTATTATACGGTATTCATCTACCCGTAATACGTAGCTGGCTGAGTCATTCCCCCGCTCTCCAGTATTCTGGTTCTGGGGCGTGACAAGGTTTTAGTGGTGGCCCATGTAGGTCAGATTTCAGACTTGTAGGGTGTTTTGATTTATAGGATGTCTCAATCACACATGTTCCCCCTTGATCTCGTGATTTGTTGATTCTCAACTCCAGCTTGACATTCCAGTATCCCTTGACTTCATTGATCCTTCATGTCCGGTCGTTTGATTGTTCTCTTGTCCCTTTTCTTAGGGGCACCTCGTCCGCACCTATCAGAGCTGGACAGCAACAACATGGACAACCTGACCATGTTGGTCAGCAACAAGAGCCGGTACTAACTCAAGAGGCTACCCAAGAAGAAGTGATAGTGGAACCAGCAGTTGGACCGCAGTATCCGGAGGTTCCAATACCACCAATAGTTCCACCTACCCCTGTGGAATTAGATACACCAGCCCTTCTGGAGATCATGAGAGGAATGATGGCTACTCAACAACACCAGATGTTAGTCCAGCAGCGCATGCACGCTCAGTTACAAGAGCAGAATGTACTACTCAACCAAGGATTACAGACGGCATTAGAAAGAGGGGCGAGGACAGATTCAGGAGCATCAGCCAGGTTTTGTAAGTACAACCCCCGTCGTTTCGAGGGCACGGAGGATGCTATCTCAGCAGATGCATGGCTTAAGGACATTGAGGCTATTCTGACAGCCGCTAAGGTGTCGGCAGAAGAACGTGTGGATCTGGTGAAGTTATTGCTTCAGGATCTCGCACGTGATTGGTGGGAATCAGAGGAAGTAGGCATCAGACGTCCTGTTGCATGGGACGATTTTACTGCAAGGTTCAAGACGAAGTATTATGGAGTTGTGGCGCAGTTTGAGCTACAACAAAAGTTTATCAACCTCAGACAGGCTGGCAAGACTGTAGATGCTTACGCAGCGGAGTTCTGCAGATTGAGTAGGTTTGCCCCAGAGATGGTAGCAACGGAGTGCCAGAGGGCGATGAGGTTCCAGCAAGGGTTTCATCTTGAGCTCTTGCAATTGATAGAGGGGCACAACTACCAGACTTTTGACGAAATATTGACGGCAACCCGCAGGCATGAGATCACCATTCAGAGGATCACAGTAAGGACTGGAGGTCAGAAGAGATCTCACAGTCAGATTGAAGGAGGAGGGGGAGCAGCGCCCCGAACAACAGCACCATCCCTTGGCATTCGCATTCACGATGTGGCAATACGAGAGCCAGCACCACCACCCAGGCAGCAGCAGCAACAGAAGAAGAACCAGCAACCCCCAGCGGGCTGCACTTATTGTGGGATGATGGGGCACACTAGAGATGTGTGTCGGACATTGAACGAACTGTGTTTGATATGTGGAAATCCAGATCATCGGGTTACCACATGTCCCATGAATTCGAGGTCAGGAGGACCAGTGCAACAGTTTCCTGCTCTGCCAGCACCAGGGGCAGGGCAGTATCGAGGACCAACGGTAGCAGTGAGACCATTGGCCCAGCGTCCGTTAATGCCACAGGCTCAGATGTTTCGGCAACAGGGACCGCCGATACAGCAACACCAGCATAGACCACCCCAGCATCATCAAGGCAGGGGCCAGCAGCAGCACCAGGCTAGGCCGCAGCATGGTAACCAGCAAGAAGGTCGAGGGCAGGCATTCACTCTGTCCTTGGAAGAGGCATTAGCGTCGGAAGATATCGTGGCAGGTAACATTCTCGTTGCCTCATATCCCGCAGTAGCATTGTTTGATTCGGGAGCATCGCACTCATTTATATCTGCACAATTTGCGACACGGCTAGGAATGGAGTTCGAGGCATTGCCAGGGAGGTTGAATATACTCACTGGCAATGGGCTCGTAGGAGTTAGGAGAGTTATTCTAGCGTGTAGTATTGTAGTTTGCGGGCATTCCTTACCCGCCCAGTTGATAGAATTTCCTGTTGGAAATTTCGACGTTATCTTAGGCATGGACTGGCTGAAAGACAGTCATGCGACAATAGATTATCGTAGTGGGAGTGTATCTTTTGATATTCCAGGCATGAAGAGATTCACCTTAGTCAGATCAGAGGAAACTCAGCAAGAGCAAAGAGTAATAACGGCAATGGAAGAAGTTCAGGTTCTGAAGGTAGTTAAAGAATTTCTAGACATATTTCCCGAAGAACTTCCAGGTCTACCACCGGTTAGAGATATTGAGTTCAATATAGAATTGACACCTGGGACTAAACCGATATCAAATCGGGTTTACAGAATGGCGAATTCGGAGCAGGCCAAGGTATATCAACATATAGAGGAACTGAAGGAGAAGAAGTTCATCCAAGCTAGCGTATCACCATGGGCAGCACCAATGGTACTTGTGGGGAAGAAGGATGGATCATCCAGATTATGCATCGATTACAGGAAGCTTAATGCGGCAACAGTAAAGAATAAGTACCCACTACCCAGGATCGACGACTTGTTTGATCAGTTGAGCAAGGCTAGAGTTTTCTCCAAGATAGATCTTCGTTCAGGGTATCACCAAGTGAGGGTTCGGAAGGAAGACATTTCCAAGACAACATTCAGGTCGAAGTATGGGCATTATAAATTCTTGGTAATGCCGTTTGGTTTGACCAATGCTCCAGCAATATTCATAGATTTGATGAACCGCATCTTTATGCCGTATTTAGATCAGTTTGTCATAGTATTTCTCGACGACATTCTTGTGTACTCTGCTAGTGAAGAGGAGCATGAAGACCACCTCAGGAAAGTGTTGCAGGTTCTGAGAGAGAACCAGTTGTATGCCAAGCTCAACAAGTGTGAGTTCTGGACGGATCATATTTTATTTTTAGGTCATATCGTATCAGGAGCTGGAGTAGCAGTGGATCCCAAGAAGGTAGAAGCAGTAGAGAGTTGGCCAGTACCCAAGATCGTAGCTGATGTTCGGAGTTTCATGGGATTGGCAGGATATTACAGAAGATTTGTGTCAGATTTTGCGAGACTTTCAGCACCCATGACCCGCTTGACACGGAAGGATGTGCTATTCGTTTGGTCGGCAGAATGCCAGTCATCGTTTGAGAATTTGAAGCAGAAGTTGATATCAGCACCCATTCTTACATTGCCAGTTGGACCCGGAGGTTTTACTGTATATTGTGATGCATCAGGTAAAGGATTTGGTTGTGTCCTCATGCAGCACGGGAAGGTGATAGCATATGCATCTAGGCAGCTTCGAGACCACGAGAAGAATTATCCAACTCATGATTTAGAGTTGGCGGCAGTAGTATTTGCTTTGAAGCTATGGAGGCATTACTTATATGGTGACCGAGTAGACATGTACACAGACCACAAAAGTCTGAAGTACATCTTTACTCAGAAGGAGCTGAACATGAGGCAGAGAAGATGGCTAGAGTTGATCAAAGATTATGACGTGGAGCTTCAGTATCATCCACGCAAGGTTAATATGGTAGCAGACGCTCTCAGCAGAAGAGGCGGCGTATTTATGTTGACAACACAGAAGCATATCTTAGAAGACCTTCAGGAGATGGGCATCGAGGTTATACTTCCTAGTGATATAGGAGTTATGGCGAGTCTACAAGTTCAATCTGACTTGGTAGATAGGATCAAGGCAGCTCAGGCACAGGACCCAAGGATTCAAAAGCTTAGGACAGAATGTGAGTCAGGGCTCAGGAAGGAGATGCAAATCCACGAAGATGGTACACTTAGGTTTAGATCACGTCTATGTGTGCCTAGTGGAGATATCAGACAGGAGGTTATGGCAGAAGCTCACAGTTCTCAGTATTCTATACATCTTGGAGGGACCAAGATGTACCAAGATATCAAGCAGCACTTCTGGTGGAACGGGATGAAGAGGGAGATAGCTAGGTTTGTTTCCTGTTGCTTGGTATGTCAGCAAGTGAAGGCAGAACAGCAGAGGCCAGCTGGATTATTGCAACCGCTTTCTATTCCGGAATGGAAGTGGGAGCATATCACAATGGACTTTGTGACCGGTTTACCGAGATCACCAAGTGGTAAAGATGCTATTTGGGTGATAGTGGACCGACTTACAAAGGTAGCATATTTTCTTCCTTTCAGAGTAGGGCAATCTACAGAAAAGTTGGCAGAGTTGTATATGCAACAGATAGTCAGGCAGCATGGAGTCCCTGTCAGTATTGTGTCAGACCGAGATACCCGTTTCACATCACATTTTTGGAAGAGCTTGCATCGTAGTTTGGGCACCAAGTTAAGATTTAGCACGGCTTACCACCCACAGACGGACGGGCAATCAGAAAGGACAATTCAGACTTTGGAAGATATGTTGCGAGCTTACACTCTGGATTTTGGAGGATCTTGGGAAAGCCACCTGCACTTAATTGAGTTCTCATACAACAACAGTTATCATGCCAGTATCCAGATGGCACCATTTGAGGCACTATATGGTAAGAAGTGTAGATCGCCACTAGCATGGGATGATATCGGGGAAAGGAAGATGCTAGGCCCAGAAATGATTATCCAGACGATTGAAGTGATCAAGGGAATTAGAGAGCGACTTCGTGTTGCGCAGGATCGGCATCGTCATTGGACGGACCAGCATCGTAGGCCGCTAGAGTTTTTTGTTGGGGACCACGTGTTCTTACGGATCTCACCTACCCGTAGGGTCATTAAATTTGGCGTTCGTGGGAAGTTGAGTCCGCAATATGTAGGGCCATTCGTTATCCTTGATAGGATAGGCGATGTTGCTTATCGTTTGTTCCTTCCACCTTCGTTACGAGAGGTGCATGACGTGTTTCATGTATCTCAATTACGAAGGTATGTATCGGACCCCAGCCATATCCTTGATCATTTAGAACTGGTTGTTGGTACCAACCTGTCTTACGAGGAACAACCTGTGTCTATCTTGGACCGAAGAAAGAAGATACTCAATAACCGAACAATTAACCTTGTCCGGGTTGCTTGGGGTCATCACTCTTTGGGAGAGTCAACGTGGGAACGTGAGGATGATATCCGATCACGGTATCCACACCTGTTTGACTCACAAGGTATATCTTTTTTCTGTGTACCTGATTGTCTTGATTCCTCATGCTTATCACCTTATGGGTAGAATTGCTTGATATCGTAGATTGATGGATTTATATATATGTTACTTGCTATGGACATTGTAAAATGATTGCTTGATTTAATTGCTTGAACTTAGATTAGTTTAGCCCCGATGTTTCTATCCTGCTTGGATTTGAAATTCCGAGGACGGAATTTTTCTAAGGAGGGTAGAGATGTCACTCCTCGTTCCCATAATGCATATTTTTATACATGTACAACTCATGTGTATTTATTTAATATTTATCATGTATTATCCTGTATTTAAATTCCTTTAATTTCATGTTAATCAATTAATCTGCTCTTTAAATTTTCATGTTAATTTATTTCCTGCAATTTTATTTCTGTACTTTATTTCCTGCTTTTATTCCCTGCCTTAGTCTTGCTTATTTGGGTTCGGGTTGGCTTTGGTTGGATCCCCTACAACCTGACCCATTGGACCCGGCCCAACTCCCACCTACCATCCCTTTTCTATTTAAAGCTTACATCTCTTTCTCTCTCCTCATTACTCATTCTCACCATTACTCCTCTTCTTCTTCTTCTTCATTACTCTCTCCACCTACCAAACCGTAGGCAAGTACAACTTGCTCCACATGAGAACCCATGTTTTTATAGTTCATTTATCTTCCTCTCATAATCCTAAGAGAGTTTAGAACTTGGCATTTTTCATTTCGAAGTCTTAATTTTTGTAGATCTAAAAATTAGTTATTTTCGGATTTTGGTGGTTTTGATCTATCAAACTTCTTTGTTTGCAAATTTTGATGGTTCTATGTTGTAGAGAATTTTATTCTACCTAATTTTGACCTTTGGAAAGTGGGATTTGGACTTGTTTTGACCAAGTTGTGGACTTTTAAAGCTTTAGGGTGCAACCATGGAGTTCTTGCTGTTTGGAGAAGACAGTGAGCAGTGTACGCTAGCCTTTTAGCTTGCGTCACTGAGCTGTGCGCGCTCTTTAGCGCAGCGCAGTATGGAGTCCATACGCTACCTTTTTAGGAAGCGTGTGTCTTGCATACGCTACCTTTTGGAAGCGTATGTCGTATGGAGTTCATACGCTGCCTTTTGGGAGCGTATGACTTGCATACGCTGACTTGAATGGTCAGGAGTAGTATGGAGTTCATACGCTGCCTTTTGGGAACGTATGACTTGCATACGCTGACTTGAATGGTCAGGAGTCGTATGGAGTTCATACGCTGCATTTTGGGAGCGTATGACTTGCATACGCTGACTTGAAAGGTCAGGAGTCGTATGGAGTTCATACGCTGCCTTTTGGGAGCGTATGACTTGCATACGCTGACTTGAATGGTCAGGAGTCGTATGGAGTTCATACGCTGCCTTTTGGGAGCGTATAACTTGCATACGCTGACTTGAATGGTCAGGAGTCGTATGTAGTTTATACGCTGCCTTTTGGGAGCGTATGACTTTTATACGCTCACTTGGATAGTGAGGAGTCTTATGAAGTTCATACGCTGCCTTTTTGGAGCGTATGTCTTGCATACGCTCACTTGGGTGACTAGGGGTCGTATGGAGTTCATAGCGCTGCTTGACTTGAGCGTGGCCAGACTTGAGCATAGCCTGACTTGAGCGCAGCCCTGTGTATTGATATTTTATTAGATATTTAACGTCCATTTTATATCCTTACGCCTTTTGGCATAAACTTGATATAATCATGATATGTTAATATTTCTGTTAAATATAGATTGTTACGTGGGATGTATCATGTGTCGTAAATTGAGTTATAGATACCCCGATTGACCGGAATTAAACCCTGAGAGTTGTAGACTCGACCCTACTGAATATTAGTTGACTTTCATGCCTTGTCACCATTGATAATGATTATGACCGCGACTAATAATTGATCATGCGTTCCTAGTTGGAACTAAGAGACTGGCTAGTCGTCTTATTGAAATGAATGAATGAGACACGTTCATATTAACTATGAACTATTGCAATCGACTGGCTGATCCCCAAATATTGACATACAGGCACATGCAGGCTTCAATCTAATTATGTATTTATTTATTTTCTACAAAAGCAGCATGTGTACTTTATGGTCAAGGCATGATTACTCCGTGGTTAGATTTGATTGTTGTATTACGCTATATAAGACCTGCAACCTAACCGTACTGGTATCGTTGTAGAGTTGTGCATATCGTACCCCGTACGAAAGTACTCATTTGAATGACCATGATCCACGGCATGGGATTTCACTCAACGTAGAGACTATTAAGTTAAATAAAATAATAATTGCATGGAGAGAATGGATTCTCGAGTTCTTACATGGCAGCCCCCTTGGGACAAGTAGTACCCGACGGGCCGGCTGGTTCCTACAGATACTGTAAACCTGTCACACGGGCAGGGAACAGTATCTGCTTATATTATTATTGTATATTGATGAGGGGCGTCCCGCTAGGACTCGTCTAATTCATGCATGGCGCACATGATTCACTGGATAGACTAGCCTTGCTTGCACATAGTAAGAACTGAGGAATCCCCATTGCATAAATTCCAGGATAACTTGGAACGCACAGTAGCAAGCCGTAGTAGTTGAATGGCCGTTTAAATTGATTTGTTTGTGTACTGTACCTACTCTGTTGCCTAACTGGGATGATCAGAATGTCAGGACATGACGGGCCAATTTCTGTCCTTATTTGGTTGGGAGGTTGGTTCGAAGTGTCGTGATGTTATGAGAATCCTAGTGGCAAGCAGAGATCTATTTGTCATATTTTTCCTTACTGGTTTTAGTTCTCATGCCGTGCTTCCTTGTGGTACTTGCTATTAGAGGTCTAACCTCTCTGGTTTTGCATGGCCAGATTTAGAGCCGGTCCCCGAGAATCCAGCTTACTTCTACCTCCAAGATGGTCAACACTAGAGGGATGATCGCAGGAGGACTCGAGTGGGTTCCTTACTTCACCGCTCGTTTTGTCACTTACTTTATACTTAGCCGTTTGGCACCGACATGTTAGTCGGATTGTCTTGTACTTACTTTTACATAATTGTAATTAAAGTCAGACTGCAGCTGATAACAATTGTGTATACTTTTGCTACATCAATCTGGCTATGTTTTGTAAAGCCAGATATCAAGAACATTTTGACAGAGCGTTTGGGACGCCTTACTGCTTTATCTTACATGTTCTCTATTTCTGTTTCTTATTTGAATGATTGAGACAATAGATATGTAATGACCATAGTAAGACTTTTATGTAGTATGCACCCCCTCGTCTGGTTAGACAGCATTGATCGTATGATACGGTATTCATCTACCAGTAATACGTAGCTGGCTGAGTCATTCCCCCGCTCTCCAGTATTCTGGTTCTGGGGCGTGACAAATCAATATTACATAGCAGTGAAATCAATATTCATAAATCCTGAATTTCTCAGGTATTGCATTCCAACTTCAATATCAGATTTTATAATATCATTCTCAGGTATTTAGTTAGAAACCAAACTCCTCATTCGAAATCCATATTACAAACCCAATCATGCATACATATGAACCTATCTATGTAAACTCATAACTCAGACATGTTAATCATGTATTAACATCATAATTAACATTTAATTATCAATTTATTTGTAAATTTGAACTTAGAATACAAGGACTGTTGCACAGTATCAGAAAACCTACTGTACACACCCTGAAATCCTAATTTCGATTATCAAATCAATTATGAAAACCTAAAACGTTCATGTACAGTGGTGTCCCATATGTGTGTGCACATGTGGAGGGTGTCCACGTTTCCTAGAACTGGACACGAAGTGTCAATAGTCGAATTACGAAAGTATCAGTGAATTTTACTGAACACAACCTCGTGCGGGCGTGTCACAGGCTCGTACACCCGACACACGACACCAGTGTCCTCGTTCACGTGTCCTTGTGTTCGCCTATAGTAGGGCTACACCGTCGTGTCCCTGTAACACCATCACGACGTGTCCACGAAGGACACGAAGCTCGTATCGGACAGCACTTGCACGCTCGTGCAGTGCAGTACAAATCGCGTGTTCACTCGATTGCGTGTCCGATACGACACAAGACCCTCTGAAAATTTGTGGGTGGCACGTCAGACGTTGCCCCTAGGTTCTGACCAAAAATGGTCGTGTCTCGTGTCGTGTATAGTGAGAACTGGACACGAGGTAGCAGGACAGTGAACCGTGGCCTCGTACACGTATTCGTGTCCAATTTTGGACACAAAAAATAAGCAGAAATTGACTCAGTCACTTGCAAAATTAATCCCCATATATAGGGCTATAAATCCATGAAATCAGTCTCAAAAATGGTTATCAAAACATTGGTTTAGGCATTTCATCGAACATCGGTTTATATCGACTGATACGTGTCCGATACGGACACTAAATGGACGCGGTTTCCTACCAATCTTGACCCACAGCTAGGGTATACCTAGATGAATGCATCCATGGAAAGAAAACTTGAATTTGAATAGGTTTGATGGGTTTTACCTATTGAGGGTGAAACCTCAATTTAGAGCTATTTGAATGAGGGCTCCTCTACAACTTGCGACGTTCCCGAGCCTCCGAATCCTCGCTAGCTACCCACTAATGGTGTCCTCTACTGTAGGGGAGTCCAATGCAAGAGACTAGGCTCAATTTGGAGTTGTTTTGGATATTTGGGGAAGAAATTTCTAGGATTCTAAGCAAATGTAAAAAGAGGCAAGGGGCCTTGTTAATGTGCCTTTATAGGAAGGGGGAGAAGGTGTTTGATGGCTGCCATTGATTAATTAGGGTTAGGTTTTAGGTCTAGATGAGTGGCTAAGAGTTGTCCAACCAATTCTAGGCCTTCCTATTGGTTCAACTTGTCATAGGCTACTTTTCCACAAATATCCTAAGAGTATAAATATCCTACTATGAAATATCTAGATATTGGTAATCATGTCATTACTAGGTTAACTTAATCAAGGTTCTAAACTCAAGGCTAATCTAGATTAGGCTAAGCTTAGAGGTTAGTCTCTAACAATTCAATTAGCACAATATTAATTAATCAAAAATATAATTTCACAAAATTATAAAAATGACCAAAATACCCTTAGGCTAAAAAGTAAAAATATGAAATTCTAAACACATGATTAGGTCTCCATGATCATGATTAGTCTTCTAGGTCATGCACGACTAAGGTTACACTATCAAAACACCAATTTCACATATCACCATTTTAAATAGTTTTAAAATAACTAAAAATCACCAAAAATTATATCATGACTAAAATCTAATATTTTAATGATTTAAAATACAAAAGTTCAAAATTACCCTTATTTTAGAAAAGTGGGTGTTACAAGTCTACCCCCCTTAAAAGAATTTCGTCCTCGAAATTAAGATGGTCGTACTACTTCTAGGTCAACACCCCGACAGTCAAAGTCTTAGAATAGTAATCAAAACATTTTTATCAATTTATCTATTTATATTTTTTTAAAGACTGAATCAAAAGATGGAATAGTAGGTTTTTGAAATTATTTTAATATAATTTGATAATCACATGCGTCTATCCAAAATCATGATAATCAGAATTCCTTGCCATATTAGCAAGCATGGCTACGACACCCATGGAGTCTGCAACACAGACTATGCCCTCGCCGTACCAACCAATATAACTACAGGAGACTCTAGATTCTATAATTGAGGCGACCTAGCCCATATGATTTTGGTAAAAGATTAAATCAACAACAAAACATCCAGATTCAAATTCATCAACAATATGAGAGATAGGAACAGATGGAATTGAATTTCAAGATGGATATAACGAGGCAAGGTAGGAATGGAATTGAAAAGAACAGAACCTGCAAGCACCTCTCCCACTGCCTGAGCATCCTCGACTGTTATGGCGTAAGCTCGCCCCTGCTGGCCTCCTCCAGCCTGATGATGGTACTGCCCAAATCTCTGCTGTTGTGTCTGTAACGGTCCCCGCTGCTGACCTACCGGAGCCTTGGCTCCTCCTCCTGGTGCTGTACCCTGTACTTCTCTGCCTATGTACTGGGAACACTCCCTCAGCTGGTGGTCCGCTGCTCCACATAGTAGGCACCTGTCCAGCCTCTTCCTGCACTCACCCCATCTATGCTCCAGTTTCTTGCAGTAGGGATAACTGACTGTCTGCTGTTTGGGTGTCTGATGCTGTCTGGGATGCTGTTGTCCCTGTTGATGGCCCTGACCCTGGAACTGCTGCTAAAACTGATGCTGAACGTGCGACCTCTTGGCCGGTCCTCCGCTACCACTAACTCCCTGGATGTCTCGCCCCCTCTTGAGCCTAAGCTCAAGATCATCCTCTGCAGCTAATGCATCCACTAGGATCTCCTCATAGGTAGCGCTGCGAGCACTCTTGGAATAGGACTTGACCTCCTTTACCAATCCCTTCCTGAATCTTCGAGCCTTCGTCGCCTCGGACAGTCCCTCCGCAAATCTCCCCAGACGGTAGAACTCCCCTAAGTACTCCTCCACAGACTGGCTCCCCTGGACTAGGGCCTCGAACTGAGTCTCGAGGGATCCTAGCGCTGCATCCGGAAAGAACTTCTCCTTGAACAGCTTCTTGAATGCTGCCCAAGTCTGTCCCGGAGTACCAACCCGTGGATCGGTCTGGTACCATGTGCGAGCAAGATCCTGCATCATGCTGGCCGCTGCCTCAATCTGAATCCTCACCGAGATCTCAGCCAATCTGAATATCTCCTCCATGTGCTCGATCCACTCGTCGGCATACAGAATCCCCTCTGTCCCTCGAAAGTCCCTCGGGTGCATCTTTTGAAAATCCTGGATGCCTTTCTCACTCGGAGGGTGTGGCTGCTGGATTGCCGCTGGCTGAGCTACTACTCTCTCTACTGTAGTCAGGGCCAGATAAATGCCCCGACTAATCTCTGTTGTCTGCCTCTGCTGCTGCTGCTGTTGGCCCTCCATGAACTGCCGAAAGAACGTGAACTGCTGAACTACGTCAATTGTCCCCGAAGGCGGCTGTGGCTGCTGAAGTACCTCTGGAATCAACGGACTCGGCCCATGTGTTACAGGTGGAGGGGCTCCTCCGAACGCAGTTGAAATGCCTACCCCAGCTGGCATGACTGGGGCTGTGGTACCAGGGGCTGGCTGCTGAGTATGAGAGGTGGCAGACCTCTCATCGGCGTCCCCCTAGCCCTAGCGATATGATCTCGTCTCAACCATCCTGGAGACAAATCAAAGAAATAATTGTTGAGAATGAGTCGAAATAGCAAGGGAGGACAGTTATATTCAAGGAAGACAATAAGCAGCAAAATGTAGATATGCGGAATCTGATAAAGAGTTTTTCCTAATGTGATTGAGTACATTCAAAAATATCCTAATCCTACAGCAGGATGTAGTGATACTCTAGTTCGAATACCACTACATAAACTCGACCTCCATGGGACACCACTAAAAATGTGTCACGACCCGCACCCACTGTGAGGGTACGTGAACGTAACAACGCCCAGCCTACGCCGCAGTGTCGGCGGTAGAACGCTGTCCTAGGTTACAACATCTAACAATATATGGTACCTGAATAGTATATACACTCCGAATGGAGGTGACGTAACAGAACAGTCTCAATCACATCTAAGGTAGAGTACGATAAAAAGATAGATAGACATGGAATAAAATGAATCCACGGAGATACAATCAGATAGAAGTCTAAAATAACAACTCAAGAACATCCAGCTCAAAACAAGTCTCTAATTATATGCAACATCTCAGAACAACAACTGAAACAATGCTGGAAGAAATAAGATAAAGCCTAGCTAACTAGCCTAGACTATGGGAGTAGCATCCTGTACTGCAACTGGGTCCTCCCGAGAAACCAGGTCGTAGGTATCGTCTAAGCCTGCTCCATAATAGGTGGTACATAGGGCCTCATCCTCATCCTCTGTAATATTTTCAACAGGTCCAGTCAGGACAGGAGCGAGCACAATACATCTCACGCAGCTCATATCAAGTTAGGAAAAATAAAGCATACAATAGAGTAAGATACATGAAACGCTGAAAAGAGAATATATGAAGTAAAGGAGATAACTGTATGGAAATATCTACTATAAATAGAGAACTAGCAGTGACTAGTGAGTCAGATTAAAATATAAACATGTGAATGGCATAGGAGATTCATGGCAACAGCTAAGAGTGAGTCATGACTACAGCTACTTGGATATTGTTCACATGCCTATTTCTATTCCCCAATCCCCAATCAATACACAAGGATCCGTTCAAGTTATGTTAAGATTCGTGAAACTTCACATGGCTCATAAAATGAGTGATACGTGAAGGTGATTCATGATGGCTCTGTGAACATGAGAGTACATGTGTCACAAGCGATTCGTGAATCAGTAAAAGCATAGAGATACGTGATGATTCATGAAACGCATAAAACATGCTATATTCGATGCTACCGAGGGGGATAACATCTCATAAAAAGTTCCATATAGTACCAATCCGTGCTACCAACGTGTCAGCATCAAGTAAAGTAATCTAGAGCAAGAATATAAATTCTGGCAAGTATGAAACGGTCAGAGAATGTACTCGCCTGATAATTGAATGTTCGAAGAGGGTGTACTGCCTGAGGAGAGGTGTCTGTCTCCTAATCAGAGCAACACAAGTTACAACATGTCTAAAATAGAGAAATAGACTGCTACAATGCATCTACATGATGTCTAGGTCAATTCTAGACTAAAGTCAACCCTGGTCAACTTCAGTCAACTATCTAGTTAAGGCTAGGTCAACTGGGTCAACATAGACCCAATCCAGTCTCACTAGGCCTAACCAATCTACCCTAGCTAGTACACACTATACAATCCAAGGCAATACAAGCCATACAACCACACATCAAGGGCACATCATATTAGCTATTTAAGCTATCTATCATGAAATTCATATATATATTATAGGCATACCTATATATACAACTTGTATAGAGAAAATTAGAGAGGGGAAGAGTGTGTGATACAAATGTGTGTAGGCTAGTGTCATAACATGGGTTCAAGGTATGTGGCATATTGTATATGGCAAGGTAACATATGAACTAATTCAATATATATATATATATATATATATATATATATATATATATATATAAGTATGCCTTAGCCAACAGTTCAGTCACAACATGTAGTGCATCACATAGAATTTGTAGTACAAAGAGGTTAGATGTTCAAGGAAAATCATACCTGTGTCACATAGGTGTGTGAATCACAGCAATGTGTGTGTGTGTGTCAATTTCATATGTATGAGTGTGTGGACTGTGTGTGAGAGTATGACAGGAATGTGTGTGATAGATTTCAGTTTGTGTGTGTGTCAATAAGTCACATGTGACAGGGGTTTAAAGAGGGTGGTATGTGTGTGTCTATTTGTGTAATGTGTGTCTCAGTTTACCCATTTCCAGATTTCCAGTTTTAGATTCTATACAAACAACCAATGTGTGAGTGAATGAAACATTATTGACAGTGGGTGTAGGCATGTGTAACAGTGATAGGGAATTCTTTGTGAGGAAAACAGTAGCTAATAGGAGTGGTAGGTATGTGTGAGAGAAAACTTGTGTGTGTGTGTATTCTCATGTTCAATTTCCAGTGTAAATCAATGACAGTGTTTAACAAGTGATCTCCGAAAACTCCCATTAATCAGTGAATCAATATTACATAGCAGTGAAATCAATATTCATAAATCCTGAATTTCTCAAGTATTGCATTCAAACTTCAATATCAGATTTTATAATATCATTCTCAGGTATTTAGTTAGAAACTAAACTCCTCATTCGAAATCCATACTATAAACCCAATCATGCATACATATGAACCTATCTATGTAAACTCATAACTCAGACATGTTAATCATATATTAACATCATAATTAACATTTAATTATCAATTTATTTGTAAATTTAAACTCAGAATACAAAGACTGTTGCACAGTATCAGAAAAACTACTGTACACACCCTGAAATCCCAATTTCGATTATCAAATCAATTATGAAAACCTAAAACATTCGTGTACAGTAGTGTCCCACATGTGTGTGCACCTATGGAGCATGTCCACGTGTCCTAGAACTAGACACGAAGTGTCAATAGTCGAATTACGGAAGTATCAGTAAATTTTACTAAATACAGCCTCGTGCGGGCGTGTCACAGGCTCGTGCACCCGACACACGACACTAGTGTCCTCGTGCATGTGTCCCTGTGTTCGCCCATAGTAGGGCTACACCGTCGTGTCCCTGTAACACCATCACGACGTGTCCATGAAGGACACGAATCTCGTATCGGACAGCACTTGCACGCTCGTGCAGTACAGTACAAATCGCGTGCTCACGCGATTACGTGTCTGATACGACACGAAACCCTCTGAAAATTTGTGGGTGGCACGTCAGACGTTGCCCCTAGGTGCTGACCAAAAATGGTCGTGTCTCGTGTCGTGTCCAGTGAGAACTGGATACGAGGTAGCAGGACAGCAAAGCGTAGCCTCATGCACATGTTCGTGTCCAATTTTGGACACGAAAAATAAGCAGAAATTGACTCAGTCACTTGCAAAATTAATCCCCATATATAGGGCTATAAATCCATGAAATCAGTTTCAAAAATGGTTATCAAAACATTGGTTTAGGCATTTCATCGAACATCGGTTTATATGGACTGATACGTGTCCGATACGGACACTAATGGACGCGGTTTCCTACCAAACTTGACCCACAGCTAGGGTATACCTAGATGAATGCATCCATGGAAGGAAAACTAGAATTTGAATAGGTTTGATGGGTTTTACCTATTGAGGGTGAAACCTTAATTTAGAGCTATTTGAATGAGGGCTCCTCTACAACTTGCGACGTTCCCGAGCCTCCGAATCCTCGCTAGCTACCCACTAATGGTATCCTCTACTGTAGGGGAGTCCAATGCAAGAGACTAGGCTCAATTTGGAGTTGTTTTGGATATTTGGGGAAGGAATTTCTAGGGTTCTAAGCAAATGTAAAAAGAAGCAAGGGGCCTTGTTAATGTGACTTTATAGGAAGGGGGAGGGGGTGTTTGATGGCTGTCATTGATTAATTAGGGTTAGGTTTTAGGTCTAGATGAGTGGCTAAGAGTTGTCCAACCAATTCTAGGCCTTCATATTGGTTCAACTTGTCATAGGCTACTTTTCCACAAATATCCTAAGAGTATAAATATCCTACTATGAAATATCTAGATATTGGTAATCATGTCATTACTAGGTTAACTTAATCAAGGTTCTAAACTCAAGGCTAATCTAGATTAGTCTAAGCTTAGAGGTTAGTCTCTAACAATTCAATTAGCACAATATTAATTAATCAAAAATACAATTTCACAAAATTGTAAAAATGACCAAAATACCCTTAGGCTAAAAAGTATAAATATGAAATTCTAAACGCATGATTAGGTCTCCATGATCATGATTAGTCTTTTAGGTCATGTACGACTAAGGTTACACTATTAAAACACCAATTTTACATATCACCATTTTAAATAGTTTTAAAATAACTAAAAAACACCAAAAATTATATCATGACTAAAATCTAATATTTTAATAATTTAAAATACAAAAGTTTAAAATTACCCTTATTTTAAAAAAGTGGGTGTTATAGGTGGCGTGCGCACCACGTCACCCTGTTCTGGACACTGTTCGATCACCTTGCGTGAGCTTCATTAGGTTACGCGGGGGCGCAATGCAGCAACTTACGCGACCGGTTGCACCAACTACTGTGGACATGTGGCATCGTTTGAGTTAAATGTGTATGGTCGTGGGCAGTGTAATGGGCATATTCTGCGAAGTTGGTGGCTTGCGCACCACGATACCCTATTCTGGATACTGTTTGATCACCTTGCGCGAGCTTCATCAGGTTGCGCGGGCGCGCAATGTAGCAACTTGTGCGAGTGGTTGCACCAACTGCTTTAGACGCATGGCATCGTTTGAGTGAGATGCGCGTGGTCATGGGAAGTATAGTGGGCACGTTCTGCGAAGTTGTCGGCTTGCGTACCATGTCACCCTGTTCTGGACACTCATATTGCGCGAGATTCATCAGGTTGCACGGGGGCACAATGTAGCAACTTGCGTGAGTGGTTGCACCAACTACTTTTGACGTGTGGCATTATTTGAGTGAGATGCGCATGGTCGTCGGCAGTGTAGTGGGCACATTCTGTGAAGTTGGTGGCTTGCGCACTACGTCACCCTTTTCTGGATACTGTTCAATCACCTTGCACGAGCTTCATCAGGTTGCGTGGGGACACAATGTAGCAACTTGTGCGAATGGTTGCACCAACTGCTGTGGATGCGTGGCATCATTTTAGTGAGATGTGTGTGGTCATGGGCAGTGTAGTGGTCACATTCTACGAAGTTGGTGGCTTGCGTACCACGTCACCCTGTTCTGGACACTCACATTGTGCGAGCTTCATCAGGTTGCACGGGGGCGCAATGTTGCAACTTGCGCCAAAGTACAACCTCGTGCACCTTGACATGTTGCGCAAACTGCTAGCTATCATAAAATCTGACCAAATTTCCTCGAGCGCCGTGTTGCGCAAGATTTGAACGGATTTTCCTTGATATACGTGCTGTCATTTATCAGGCAATGATGGTGTCGTTACAGCTTTTCGAGGAGGTGCGCCACGTGGCTCTTGCACAACCTGAGGTTCACGAAACTTGAGATGGGCGCAACTTGATATAGGCGCAACCTGATACGGCACAACCTATTGATATGATGCAACTTGATGAGATGACTTCTGGGTGAGTAGCATAGCTTAATTTTTAGCCTCTACAATACTAAAAAGCAATACTTTGAGTATAAGTGGAAGATTGTTAGGGTTATATACTAAAAGTATCACTTTTGTATTAACTTTGTTTCCTTAAATTTTGAATGAGAATCATATGGGCAAATATTTACATATTGTATTTGTCGCAAGTGTTAGTGTAAGTGTTTGATATTCTATATTGTAGATAATATGGTGTGTGGTGTCACACAGAAGATCATATTATAAGTTCTCTATGGAATATATAAATAGTTCACAACCTAGATGGACTTGGACAATCCATTAGAAAGGTTGTAGTGTAATCTGGTATTAGTCTATCTTGGCTATAGGTTTATACTAGTACACTTTGTATGTATTGAACATGACCACTTGGGATTGTTCTCTTTATACTGATTACATAAGAGAACAAACACCCCTGTTATAATGGATGCTTGTGCTCTTAATCCAAATATAATAACAGACATGTATACGCAGTGTGCATTACTTTGACTCATAAAAGAGTGAGATTCATTATGGATCAACAACCTCTATAAATTGGGTAATAACATTGTATGTATGATGGACTGTTGATTATAAAAGAAATCCATGTCCCGATACATCGGGTTGATGATGTCCCCTTAAGGAGCTTATAAGGATTGTCATATAAATTCTGCAGGTAGATTATATCTGACATGACAAATAATGTTGAGTGGTACTACTTAAGGATAAAAGATGTCGATCAATATAGTTGTAGTAACTTAATTTGATCGACGGATATTCGATATCTTAACATGGGGAGCCAAACGAGCATATAATAAAAGGAGCCCACAATCATAATTTAGGTTTAGGAAGGTAGTACAACAATAGCTCTTTAGTGGACCGAGCTATTGTTAATGGACCTGGGTTGTGTGTTCGGACTGAACATAGGATACCCAGATCCGTTGGGAGACCTAACCCTAATTTCTCCTTATGGTCCCTGCTGTAGCCTTATATATTCTTCTATTCTCTGGCCGTCATATTCATTAGAAATAAGAACCTTTCTCAAAATTCATGATTCACGTAAGGAGAGAAAGGAAGGGCTGCCAAGGAGAAGAAAAGGTTGGGCGATCATCGCCCATACGACGTCCAACCCGAGGAAGGAATATGTGCAGAAGATCTTGGGTTCGTGACTGCTCGACGTTGTTGGAAACTGTCTTCTTCTTCCCGTCGCAGGTATAATTCGTGAACCTTAGTTCCACTATTAGGGGTTAGAACACGTCTTAGGTCTTCTAAACTTCCATCAATCAATACGCACACCAAACTAAGGGTCCTGGGAATCCCCAGTTACATCACTCATCTGATGTCAATTGTCTCGCGTATGCTTGACCAACAAGTGTGTCAGTGATAGGATGATTTTGTGTCCCATTCTTGACTATGACTTTTTTGTCGTCGACGATGTTAAGTAATTGCAACTTGAATGGGCATCCATACATTTCTTCGTCCCACGGCTTTTCTTTTTGTAATACCCCAGCCCAAAATACATAGGACTAGAACGTACATGCCAGTCGTATAATAAATATACGTAAGCTATAATTTTGCAGTATATAAGGGTCCGTTTGGATATGTTTTCTAAAAACAGTTTTAAGAGAAGATGTTATAAAGTAGTTTTCTGGATATACAGATTCTGAGTTTGCGTTTGGTTACTTTCATCTGAAAAATAATTTTATGAAAAAAAATTAAAATTTTGTTTGGTAAAATTTTTTCTGAAATTAATTTTTATATTGTGTCCTCTATCACAGTCTGTGTCCACCCCCCCACTTCGTGTCCCGACGCTATGAGTTGGAGGACTCGATATGGAGATCTGACAGCCTCTGTCACACCCCTCCCCAACTCCTTGTCCCCTGTCACAGGGCTCAAGGACGTTGACGAGGAGGACTCGACGAGGCGTCTGTGATGACGACGAGGAGGCTCGACTAGGCAGCCTTGGTGCTCGAGCAGAGGAGGGCCTCTATGGCCTCTGGCTCGACGAGGAGGACTCGACCAGTGCTCGCAGTGGCCGTCTCATGAGGTCCTTGAAGTCCTCGAGCCCTCGTCCCAAGGTCATCGTCGTAACCTCGATTATCGTGCTCACGGCGGTCGTCGTCATGCTCGTAGCGGTCGTCACATGAGGTCGTCGTCGAGCAGGCGACCGCCGTCCTCGAGCGGTCGCCACCGTCCTCGAGCTCAGATCCATCGTCTCTGTCGTCCTCGAGCATGGACCTCGTCTCCGCCATCTTCAAGCTTAGACCTACTGTTTTAGGGTTAGGGTTAGCTGCCATCGTTGTCCTCGTCGAGCCCGGAAAGAGTCGTTGCTCACCTCTGGAAGTAAAGAAAGGAAAAAAAGAGTGAAGAGAGAATATTTAGAGAGGTTGGGTGGGGGGTTGGTTTGGGCGGGGCCCACCAAACAGTGTCGAAAGAGTGTTCTGAAAACAACTTTGAGCTACTCTCCGGAATGAATGTTTAAAAGCAGAGTTTTGAAAAAAAATTGAAGTACACATTCTCAAATGCTTTGGGCCAAACGCTATTTACTATGCTCCTTGCATTATAGCTCAGAAAACTGAGTTAAAACTACTAACCAAACAAGCCCTAAATAGCCATGAGTTCACTAAATCTCATCCGCAGAAATAAAGAATAAAGATCGTATAAAATTAAATCTGAGTTTTCCATTGTACAGATTGTTGGATGGAGACAAATCCACTACCAGACATTTAAACTAGAACAAAAAAGAGAAATAAAAAATAACACAAATAACTAGATGGTCGAAGCGTATGTCATCTTCGATAGAGAGAGATCACGATCTTGGCTGTAAATCCTATGAAAAGTTATGAAAGTACACACTTAGAGAAATCACTAGGTACTTAGAGGGATGTAACAAGATAAATAATAACATGCCATATGAACTGAATATAAAATATGTCATAAAGTCACAAGTAAAACTAAAAAGACCAAATCATAAAAGATCCAATATTCCATCATCAAAACAGTGGAGTACCCCTACAACCAAACATGGACAAGGGATAACACACTATTCCATGATGTGACACTATCCTATGCCGCTAATGGAACGAAGGGTGACATGACATCAACTAAGTTCACCTAACCATTCTACTATGTACATACAGTCAAGAACAAACCTTCAACGTATGTGCACTCTGGCTACAATGGGATTGGTATGGCCCCCTCATTGGCCACCAGGGACCTCAAAGCATGACATTCCTCGAACATCAGAGGCCAGCAGAATCAAAAAATAGGGGGTGTCAGGACCGTATCTCCAGCGGAGCTTCCAGGTACAAAAGGGAAGTGCATACTCGGCCCATACGCTAAGGAATTGTTCTCCCCACCCTATGTACCTATCTAGTCGTATCCATGACCATGTACCTCTACTAATTGCCAAGTCTCCTAACATGCCTCTAATAGCAGTTAGACCTAACGCATGTGCACGAGTGATCAGCCAACATGCAAGTACCTCTAGATGCTACTCATATCTCACACATATCTCATGGCACATCAATAAAAAAGTTTATAGAATTGCATTAACAGTGGTAGTCTCTTAACTTTAGGTCCATATGAAGAATTTAAAGACAGGAATAAAAATATGACTAGCATTAGCATCATGTACAACTGGAAGCATAGTAAAGTAAATCAAGAACAGTAATTAGTGATGCAACTAGAGAAACTTTAAATAAATGAACAATAATCATGCTGTAACTAACAGTAAGATGTAAATAATATAAACAATAAATATGGTAAGGTATCTTGCCTGAGGTGGTGTGCAAAATAGCAGTATCCAGTAACTCGAACAGTCAGATTAGTGAAGCAATGAAGGCCAACTTTTGTAAATGTCCTCGGATGCTGAAACAGAAATCACCAATGTTTTTGGAATAAGAAATATCTAAGATCGCCTACCCATGAGTCCAATTCTGGACACAGGGATAAAATCATAATTTTGGGATAAAACAATATTCGTCGTTAGACCTGCTTTGCACCGAAAAGCGTGCCAAGACCGACTTTCTCTAAAGTCATCAAATTATATTTCTATGGGTTTGGTTTGACATATGAACTTAACCGTATATCCAAAGTTGGATTACGGAGAGCTGTGTACAATTTTTGCCGTTAGATCGGGTCGTGGGCCCACCAAAATAGCGTTCCGGTCGACCTTCTCAAAATCGGACGAAACTTGGCTCACATGGACAGAAAAATGACATGAGTCCAGTAGCATAAGTTTCGTCTCGAGATGACAAACGTGCACGAAGTTGTGGGCTAGTTTGCAAAATGGTCGATATGGGGTATCTTGACCGATACGCCTCGATTTTGTCGCACACACAAAACGAAATCGAGTTCCGTCGAATCCCACACGTCCATGAAGTTGATACGCCCCTGTTGATGCTTTCGATTCGTGACCACGTCGTCCAGTTTGTCGGGACGCATGCCGTATTGGTGAAAATTTCAAAAATTTTATTGTTTAAAAATTTGTTTTTTTCGAATTTGGGAATCGATTTTCTCGACGCGTAGCCGATCAAATCGTAATCTACAAAAAGGATTGTGAGCCCTATAGGTTGTATAGGACTGTCTTCATTTAGTTTCTCAAAACTATCGATAGATTGCCAGAAAATTACCTTCCAAGCAAGGGTTTGGGATTAGTTTTGTGTTTGTTTAGATATTCCAAAAACTAATTTTTCTCAAGTTTTAGAACTCAATCACGGTCAATCTAGTACATTTTTTACGTAATATATTTGACAGAAAATGAAGAAGGTCAGGTTGCATTCTAACTTATGAAATCGGTTTATGAAACAATGGAGCGATAACAGAGAATCGTCGTTGTGAAGTTGCCTTGATGGCTACAGCTGCTACTACTACTGGTGCTGCGACTGTGTCGTGTGCATGTCGGCGGCTTAGGGCAGCGCATAAGCGGTCCGACGGGGCGCACAATGTTCAGGAAGCCTCGTCGATGTAGAAGCATAAAAAAGAATAGTAAATCATATGCGGCCCAGATTCAGCATGCGGCTCACAAGCTTGAAAAGATTTATGCGGCTCAGAAAGTCCCAGAGAGTCGCATGCGGCCCAGGAATCTTATGCGGCTCAGAAAAGAGCCACATGACCTCATGCGGCTCAAAACAGGCCGATTACAGCTGGTCATAATTACTTCTTGCAGCTGTCCATTAAATGCTCTGACATAAAGCGAAAGTTCTGACGGCTCTGACATAATGAAGAGGCGCATCATGCTCATCAAAAGACGAGAAAATCTCTGAGATAGCCGGCTCAGTTCACAAATTCCAAGGAGGATTAATTATGCGTACCGCCTAGGCCACCCTTATGCGGTTCAGTTGGGGGCCACCCTTATGTGGCTCGCCACCCTTATGCGGTTCAGTTGGGGGCCACCCTTATGAGTCTCAGTTGGAGGCCATCCTTATGCGGTTCAGTTGGGGGCCACCCTTATGCGACTCGCCACCCTTATGCGGCTCGCCACCCTTATGCAATTCAGTTGGGGGCCACCCTTATGCGGCTCGCCACCCTTATGCGGTTCAATTGGGGGGGCATCCTTATGCGGCTCAGTTGGAGGCCATCCTTATGCGGTTCAGTTGGGGGCCACCCTTATGCGGCTTGCCACCCTTATGCGGTTCAGTTAGGGGCCACCCTTATGCGGCTCAGTTGGAGGCCATCCTTATGCGGTTCAGTTGGAGGCCACCCTTATGCGCCTCAATTGGAGGTCATCCTCACGCGGCTCGGTTGTGGGGCCACCCTCATACGGCTCAGTTGTGAGGCCATCCTCATGCGGCTCTGTCGTGAGGCCACCCTCATGCGGTTTAATTAGTAGACCACACTCATACGGCTCTGTAATGTCTGTGTTCATTTACGTATTTGGAATACATATATGTATTTTATCTTGTATTTGCATATCTCCTTGGTTTGGTTTGGCTTGGTCTCCTTGGGGTTGGTTTGGTTCGGCTAGGCTTGGTTGCCTTGGTTTATCAAGAACCAAGGGGTGAACCCCCTACCTACCACCACCATCCCCATTTATTAACCCCACTTCATTCTCTCTTTTCATTAATCTCTTCCTCTTCTCCACCATTAACTCCTGCACCTACCAAGACAGTGAGGTCTAGGCAAGTGCAACTTGCTTCATGGAGGAACTCAAATTTTATTGCTTCATTCTCATCCTTACAGCATTCTAACTTACTTTAGAATTTGGCATTTTCACTTTTCATGGCTAGATTCTTGTAGATCTATATTTACTTTATTTTCAAAATTTTTGGATTTTGATCTACTTAATCTTGTTATTTTCGAGTTTTGATGGTTCCATGTTGTAGAGAATTTCGTTCTACCCTATTTTGACCTATGAAAATTCGGATTTGGACTCCGGATGAGGGTTTTATGGAGCTTGAGAACTTGACTCTCATTGTGTTCTTCTTCTCGGAATTTTGGAGAAGATGAACTGTGTTTGACTTGACTGCATGAATATTTCATGCGGCAAGTGAATTCCCTAGCCGCATGAATTAAGCTGACCACATGAACCCCTAACCGCATGGTAGCAGTTGACCGTATGAGCCCTTTTGTCATGAACTTGATAATCACGAATTCATTTAATATGTTTGGAAATGATAATTGAGCATGACATGATAGTGGCCCGTCGTGGCGCACTCCTGACTAGTACACTTGATATGATGACCTGATATGAACTATCTTGAACAGCTGTTGCGACGGCTACCTGACATGACATGACCTGACAAGAATGAGCAACCTAGACACCGTAGACGATTGTGCTTGTACAAATAAACCAGTCCTGTCTTGCATCATATCTAGGATGGGACTCCTGAGTACCACGGTCAGGAGTACCCACTAAAATGGATTAAGGTTAATAACTAGAATTACACACTAGTCATGAAGAGATCTTCCAGCTACAGGTAATCCCGTTGCCTGGGCGCGTCTTGGGATCAGAAGCCTGCCGTCGAGTAGGACACATTTCCAGCACACTGTCATGTGTTGCACCCTTCAAGCTACCTAAGGGTACATACGTTTCCTGGACGATGTACCCACCTAAATTTAACCCCTAATCTTTTAACCCGGGTAACCTGGATGGTCTGCAGGGCTTGTGGCTGTAGAATAATCTCACTGCATCTTGTTAGTAATTAGGCTTGTGATAACCCTAGTTAGTTAAAGTATCAAGCCGTAATTCTTGCATGGCCGTGAAATGATTGGATGGAGTCTAACCAGTCTAGTCATGTCCTGATCAGGTTACTGTATGACCGGAATGCCTATATTTATTTCACCGATAAATAGTGAGAATCCAAGTTCTGTTCAGACGAAGGGTTACAACCCCGGTCCTTGTTTGGTTTATGGGTTGTAACCTGGCTATCTGAATAGTCCCATGGTTATCTCATCGTATATCACCCTGTTATGTTTTTCTTAAACTCCTGTCTTAATTATTACTTTATTGTTATTTTGTGCTAATTGCTGGTTTTAGTTCCTAAATGAAGCCTCTTTTGTGGTACTTTCTATTTTTGGGGTCTGACCCAGCTGGTTTTGTGTGGCCAGATTTTGGAGCAGCTCCCGAGGATCTACCGACTTTTCAGCCAGATGGTGGCCACTAGATGGAACCCTAGCAACGGGTGGGTTTATTTTTGATCTCCCACTTTATTGTAAAATATTCTTTTGAGGCGTTTAGCCGACGAGCACCTGTTTAGCTCGATTGCAATTACTTACTGTCTGCCTACGGGCTGTAACATGATTGACAGATCCTAGGGTTGATTATATATGACTAAACTCTTGCTAGTCCTGACATTTTGTAACGACTAGCTTCATAATCAGCTGAATATGTAATGTTTGGGATGCCTTACTATTGTATATTTAATGATCATACATCTTGTAACTTTTACTTACTTGCTTGCGATTGAGACAATAGGCTTGTTCATGACCTTAAGAGACTGCTTGCTTGTAGTTAAACCCTCATATATCTAGACAGCCATGACCGTATAGCGAGGTGGGTTGCACTTCAATATACGTAGCTGGCTATGTCTGCCCCCGCTCTCCAGTATTCTGGTTTTGGGGCATGACATGGTTTAAGTGGTGGCCCATGCAGGTCTTGTAAATCAAGATATATGAGGGTTTACCGAATAGATGTCTCAATCAGTATTCGCCCTTGATCTCTGCTCGTATCATCTGAATTCCTGGATTCTTGTCCTGATCATATACTTGTATCGTTGATCTATCCTGGTCCTTCCTTATTGTTTTCTATGTCGTCTTCTTCAGCGGCATTGTACCTGGCCCTACCGATTAGCAAGGCAGAGCACCTCCCGTGGACCAGCCGTAACCTGGAGATCAAGCCCAGTATTCCAGAGTAGCCTCCAGAGTCGTGCCTTCTGGCGGAGAGCCACCAGTCCAGCCAGTTCAGCCTGCCGAACCTGATGATGGCACTTTGGTAGGACTCGTCAGGACCTTGATAGCTTTCCAAGATCGTCGAGGAGATGCTTTGCACCAGGAAGTGATAGACGCTTTGACCAGGGGCGGTCATCAGGGTAACAGCGCGGCCAACAGCTTCAAGCGCTTGAACCCACCCTTCTTTGACGGAAGTGAAGATGCTATCGCAGCAGATGCTTGGCTTCAGGATATAGAGTTGATTCTCGAAGCAGCCAGGACTCCAGAGAACGAGAAGGTGGCCGTGGTGCGCCTACAGTTGTTGGATCTTGGCCACAGTTGGTGGGCGGCGCAGGCCGTTGGATTAGTGGCACCCATTGCTTGGGCAGTATGCAGAGAGAGATTCTAGACCAAGTATTTCGATGCTGTAGCTCGATATGATCTACATACCCGGTTCACTAATCTGAAGCAAGGAGGCAGGACGGTCGACGGATATGCGGCCGAGTTCTCCAGGCTTAGTCGGTTTGCTCCCACCTTGGTGGCAACCGAGTATGATAGAGCCCAATGATTTCAGCAGGGGCTTCACCTGGAGATTTTATTGGCAGTTGAGCAGTTTGAGCATCAGACTTTTGATGCAGTCTTGAGAGCAGCTAGGAGGCATGAGTATACCTCCCACAGGATTGTGGATAGGGCCGGAGGTCGGAAGCGATCTCACGGCCAGATGAATCAGTCTTCAGCACCAGCCCCGGCAGCCAGGGCCTTGACTATTGGAGCTCCGAGGCGGGCGACCTCAGTGACATCGATTCAGCATTCAACCCCGACGTACCCTCAACAGCAGCAGCAGAAGCAGAAGCAGTCTTTCGTAGTGGGTTGTTCTTATTGTGGGAAGCCATGCCATGTGGTGGCAGAATGTCGCAGGGCGTAGGGATTGTGCCTGGCTTATGGAGCACCAGACCATAGGGTTGGATCCTGCCTGAATAGGGGTGGTTCATCATCGTCCAACCTTTTTAGCTCTTCGGTGAGGGGACCAGCCCCAGTTCCAGTCCAGCAGCAGCAACAGTATCCATTGCCGAGGCCCTTGCCGCCTCAGGCCCAAGTATTCCTGCAGCAGAACCCCCAGCAGTATGCACAAGCCCAAGCCCAGAGTTAGAGCAGGCAGCGAGGATTTCAGCAGAGGGGACCAGCACCCCGAGGGCATGGTCAGGCTATGGCAATGATCGTGGAGGAAGGATTGGCACCAGGAGAGGTAGTGGCAGGTACTATTCTCGTCAACTCCTTTCCAGCTTCAGCTTTATTTGATTTAGGTGCATCGCATTCTTTTATGTCTGCACGATTCGCGACATGGATAGGATTGGAGCCCGAGTCATTATCAGTAAGGCTCAATATACTTACTGGTAACGGACTTGTGGGAGTCGATAGGGTGTTTTCCTCATGTCAGATCATAGTTAGCGATAAGGAATTTCCCGCTAGATTGATAGAGTTCTCGATGGCCGATTATGATGTGGTCTTAGGGATGGATTGGTTGAGGAACCAGTATGCTAGAATAGACTGTCATATTGGTAGGGTTGTTTTTAGCATTCCAGGCGAGCCAGAGTTTACCTTCTCCCGAGGTACAGTTGAGCCCTCTTCTCCAATATTGCGGATGGCAGTAGCAGCAGTGCAGTTGTCCCGGATAGTCGAAGAGTTTCCAAATGTTTTCCCAGAAGAGCTTCCAGTTATGCCGCCAGAGTGGGAGATCGAGTACACCATAGACTTGATTGCTGGGACAGCCCCAATATCAGAGAGAGTCTACAGGATGGCACCGTCAGAATTGGAGATCTTGTACAAGATGATTGAGGAACTCAGAACCAAGGGATTCATTCGTGCTAGTGGATCGCCTTGGGGAGCCCCGATGCTTCTTGTAAAAAAGAAGGATGGTACGTCCAGGTTATGTGTTGATTATCGTACCTTGAACTCAGTGACAATCAAGAACAGATACCCTCTCCCGAGGATATATGACTTGTTTGATCAACTCAAGGGGGCATCAGTATTTTCGAAGATCGACTTGCGCTCAGGATATCACCAGATCAGAGTCAGAGAGCAGGACATCCCGAAGACAGCTTTTAGATCGAGATATGGGCATTGAGAGTTCCTTGTTATGCCTTTTGGAGCGACCAATGCGCCGACAGTATTCATGGACCTCATGAATCGCATCTTCATGCCTTACTTAGATCAGTTTGTGATTGTGTTCTTGGATGACAACCTGGTCTACAGCAAGAGTGAGGAGGAGCATGAACAGCATCTCTGTGTGGTTCTTCAGATTCTCAGGGAGCACCAGTTATATGCCAAGTTCAGTAAATGCGAGTTCTGGCTCGATCGCATTTCGTACTTGGGTTATATCATCAACAGAGGAGGAGTATAAGTGGATCCCCAGAAGATTGTGGCTATTGAGTCATGGCCAGTGCCCAGCACAGTTGCAGAGGTTCGCAGTTTTCTTGGATTGGCCGACTATTACTGGCGATTTGTTTCAGATTTTGCTCGGATATCAGCGCCATTGACGCAGTTGACCCGCAAGGATGCGCAGTTTGCCTGGACAGCAGAATGCCAGGATTCTTTTGAGCAGCTGAAGCAAGGATTGATAACAGCTCATATTCTCACGCTTCCAGATGGAACCGGAGGATTCTCAGTATACTGTGATGCTTCAAGTAGAGGCTTAGAATGTGTTCTGATGCAGCATGGGAAGGTAATAGCTTATGCATCACGACAACTTCGTAATCATGAGAGGAATTACCCAACGCATGACTTAGAGCTGGCAGCTGTAGTGTTTGTACTTAAGTTGTGGAGGCACTACTTGTATGGATATAGGGTGGAGATTTTCACCGACCACAAGAGCCTGAAGTATGTTTTCACCCAGAAGGATCTTAACATGTATTAGAGGAGATGGCTAGAGCTACTTGTGGATTATGATGTCAACTTGTAGTATCATCCTGGAAAGGCCAACGTTGTAGCAGATGCATTGAACAGGAGAGCCGGAGTTTATTTCCTAACAGCACAGCCAGAACTGTTAGCCGATCTTCAGAAGATGGGTATAGAAGTTGTTTTTCCTTCCAGTGTGGCATTGATGGCCAGTATGTAAGTTCAGTCCACTATAGTCGAGAGGATCCGGATGGCGCAGTCGACAGATTCCAAGCTTCAGCGACTCAGGACAGAGTGTGAGGCAGGACGAAGACCAGAGTTGTGCATTCATAAGGATGGTATACTTCGACATGGTAATCGTCTTTGTGTACCCGGTGGAGATATCAGATAGGAGGTCATGTCAGAGGCTCACAGTTCTCAATTTTCCATCCATCCTGGCAGTACGAAGATGTACCGTGATATCCGTCAGCACTTTTGGTGGAATGGCATGAAGCGGGAGATAGCTCGGTTTGTCTCTCGGTGTTTGGTTTGCCAACAAGTTAAGGCCGAACATCAGAGACCGGCTGGACTTCTTCAGCCTTTGCCCATTCCAGAGTGGAAGTGGGAGCATGTGATCATGGATTTTGTGACTGGATTACCTAGATCCCCAGCTGGTAGAGATGCTATCTAGGTTATTGTTGATCGGCTCACGAAGGTGGCTCACTTTCTTCCATTTAGAGTTGGTCAGTCGACGGCTCAGCTAGCAGAGATGTATCTCAGGCAGATCGTCAGATTGCACGGAGTACCAGTCAGTATCACCTCGGACCGGGATTCAAGATTTACGTCGCACTTTTAGCGTAGCTTATAAGAGAGTTTGGGGACTCATCTCCAGTTCAGTTCAGCCTATCACCCGTAGACCGATGGTCAGTCGGAGCGTACAATCAAGACTCTTGAAGATATGTTGCGATCTTATACACTTGAATTCGGTGGTTCATGGGAAGATCACCTGCTCCTGGTGGAGTTCTCGTACAACAACAGTTTCCAAGCTAGTATCCAGATGGCACCGTTCGAGGCATTGTATGGTAGGAAGTGCAGATCCCTGCTAGCATGGGACGATGTCGGAGAGAGGCAGATGCTTGGTCCGGAAATGATTGCCTAGACAGTTGAGGTAGTCAGAAGAGTCAGGGATCATCTTCGAGTTGCCCAAGATCGCCAGCGCCATTGGGCCGATTCTCATCGACGCCCTCTCGAGTTTTCTGTTGGTGACCATGTATTCCTGAGGATTTTGCCTAACCGTGGCGTCATTCGTTTCGGCGTACGAGGAAAGCTTAGTCCTAGGTATATAGGGCCATTTGACATTCTGGAGCGAGTAGGAGATGTATCCTATCATCTCGCTCTTCCGTCGTCGCTAAGCGAGGTACATGACGTGTTCCATGTATCCCAATTACGACGGTATATCCCGGACCCGAGCTACGTCCTGGATCATTAGGAATTGGTTGTTGGTACCACCCTTTCGTATGAGGAGCAGCCCGTGTCTATATTGGACCGGAGTGAGAAGACACTCAAGAACAAGACTATCAAGTTAGTCCGAGTTGCTTGGGGTCATCACTCTTTGGGTGAGTCAACGTGGGAGCGTGAGGATGATATCCGATCGCGATATCCCGACTTGTTTGACTCATGAGGTATAATGTCCTTCTTATGCCTCATACCTTCGATTCCTTGCTTGCGTGATTGATTGATTGTCTAGTATAGCCTGCTTGTTATTAGTATTGCTTGTCATTGCCCCTCTAGCCTCTTGATTAAATTTTGAGGACGAAATTCTTTTAAGGTGGGTAGAGTTGTAATGCCTGTGTTCGTATTACGTATTTGGAAAACGTATACATATTTTATCTTGTATTTGCATATCTCCTTGGTTTGGTTTGGCTTGGTCTCCTTGGGGTTGGTTTGGTTCGGCTAGGCTTGGTTGCCTTGGTTCATCAAGAACCAAGGGGTGAACCTCCAACCTACCACCACCATCCCCATTTATTAACCCACTTCATTCTCTCTCTTTATTAATCTCTTCCTCTTCTCTGAGATAGCCGGCTCAGTTTACAAATTCCAAGGAGGATTAATTATACATACCGCCTAGGCCACCCTTATGCGGTTCATTTGGGGGCCACCCTTATGCGGCTTGCCACCCTTATGCGGTTCAGTTGGGGGCCACCCTTATGCGGCTCAGTTGGAGGCCATCCTTATGCGGTTCAGTTGGGGGCCACCCTTATGCGGCTCGCCACTCTTATGCGGCTCGCCACCCTTATACGATTCAGTTGGGGGCCACCCTTATGCGGCTCGCCACCCTTATGCGGTTCAATTGGGGGGGACATCCTTATGCGGCTCAGTTGGAGGCCATCCTTATGTGGTTCAGTTGGGGGCCACCCTTATGCGGCTTGCCACCCTTATGTGGTTCAGTTGGGGGCCACCCTTATACGGCTCAGTTGGAGGCCATCCTTATGTGGTTCAGTTGGAGGCCACCCTTATGCGGCTCAGTTGGAGGTCATCCTCACGCGGCTCGGTTGTGGGGCCACCCTCATACGGCTCAGTTGTGAGGCCATCCTCATGCGGCTCTGTCGTGAGGCCACCCTCATGCGATTCAATTAGTAGACCACACTCATGCGGTTCTGTAATGCCTGTGTTCGTATTACGTATTTGGAATACGTATACGTATTTTATCTTGTATTTGTATATCTCATTGGTTTGGTTTGGCTTGGTCTCCTTGGGGTTGGTTTGGTTTGGCTAGGCTTGGTTGCCTTGGTTCATCAAGAACCAAGGTGTGAACCCCCTACCTACCACCACCATCCCCATTTATTAACCCCTCTTCATCCTCTCTCTTTATTAATATCTTCCTCTTCTTCACCATTAACTCCTGCACCTACCAAGAGAGTGAGGTCTAGGCAAGTGCAACTTGCTTCATGGAGGAACTCAAATTTTATTGCTTTATTCTCTTCCTTACAGCATTCTACCTTACTTTAAAACTTGGCATTTTTACTTTCCATGGCTAGATTCTTGTAGATCTATATTTACTTTATTTTTGGAATTCTTGGGTTTTGATCTACTTAATCTTGTTTTTTTCGAGTTTTGATGGTTCCATGTTGTAGAGAATTTCGTTCTACCCTATTTAGACCTATAGAAGTTCGGATTTGGACTCTGGATGAGGGTTTTATGGAGCTTGAGATCTTGTCTCTCATGGTGTTCTTCTTCTCAAAATTTTGGAGAAGATGAACTGTGCTTGACTTGATCGCATGAATATTTCATACGGCAAGTGAATTCCCTAGCCGCATGAATTAAGCTGACCGCATGAACCCCTAACCGCATGGTAGCACTTGACCGCATGAACCTTCATGCGGCGAGTCTTCCAGCCGCATAAGACTCAACTCAGCCAGCCGCATGAGGCTCTTGTTCTTTTAGCCGTATATGGACCCACTTTCTGAGAGCCGCATAAGGCTCCTGCCCCTTTAGCCGCATGCGCCCCCTTGCCCTTGCAGTCGCAAATGCGCCCACCACATCGAGCTGCATGGAACTCCACTTGACCCCGGCCGCATATACCTGATTGTTAGCCAGCCGCATGAGGCCCTGTCCTTCCTGGCCGTATGGATTTCCAGCAACCCTGAGCCGCATGCGCCTTGAGCTTCCTTCTAGCCGCATGAAGCCGCGCGCCTGCTCCATGTTGAACCCAAACCCTTGGCCGCATGGAACCACATTGATTAAGCCGCATGGGCTATTCTCTTCCAGCCGCATGAGATCATTCCTGGCCGCGTATGCCTTAGCCGCATGGCTCTTTTATAGCCCTGTATATTGATATTTTATTATATATTTTACGTCTATTTTATATCCTTACGCCTTTTGTCATGAACTTGATAATCACGAAATCATTTAATATGTTTGGAAATGATAATTGAGCATGACATGATAGTGGTCCGTCTTGGCGCACTCCTGACTAGTACACTTGACATGATGACCTGACATGAACTATCTTGAACAGCTGTTGCGACGGCTACCTGACATGACATGACCTGACAAGAATGAACAACCTGGACACCGTGGACGATTGTGCTTGTACAAATAAACCAGTCATGTCTTGCATCATGTCTAGGATAGGACTCCTGAGTACCAGGTCAGGAGTACCCATTAAAATGGATTAAGGTTAATAACTAGAATTACACACTAGTCATGAAGAGATCTCCCAGCTACAGGCAATCCCGTTACCTGGGCGTGCCTTGGGATCTGTAGCCTGCCGTCGAGTAGGGCACATTTCCAGCACACTGTCATGTGTTGTACCCTTCAAGCTACCTAAGGGTACATGCATTTCCTGGACGATGTACCCACCTGAATTTAACCCCTAATCTTTCAACCCGAGTAACCTGGATGGTCTGCATGGCTTGTGGCTGTGGAATAATCTCACTGCATTTTGTTAGTAATTAGGCTTGTGATAACCCTAGTTAGTTAAATTATCAAGCCGTAATTCTTGCTTGGCCGTAAAATGATTGGATGGAGTCTAACCAGTCTAGTCTTGTCCTGATCAGGTTACTGTATGACCGGAATGCCTATGTTTATTTTACCGATAAATGGTGAGAATCTAAGTTCTGTTCAGACGAAAGGTTACAACCCCGGTCCTTGTTTGGTTTACGGGTTGTAACCTGGCTATCTGATTAGTCCCATGGTTATCTCATCGTATATCACCCTATTATGTTTTTCTTAAACTCCTGTCTTAATTATTACTTTATTGTTATTTTGTGCTAATTACTGGTTTTAGTTCCTAAGTGAAGCCTCCTTTGTGGCACTTGCTCTTTCTGGGGTCTGACCCAGCTGGTTTTGTGTGGCCAGATTTCGGAGCAGCTCCCGAGGATCTAACGACTTTCCAGCCAGATGGTGGCCACTAGACGGAACCCTGGCAACGAGTGGATTTATTTCTGATCCCCCACTGTATTGTAAAATATTCTTTTGAGGCGTTTAGCCGACGAGCACCTGTTTAGCTCGATTGCAATTACTTAGTGTCTGCCTACGGGCTGTAACATGATTGACAGATCCTAGGGTTGATCATGTATGACTAAACTCTTGCTAGTCCTGACATTTTGTAACGACTAGCTTCATGATCAGCTGAATATGTAATGTTTGGGATGCCTTACTATTGTATATTTAATGATCATACATCTTGTAACTTTTACTTATTTGCTTGCGATTGAGACAATAGGCTTGTTCATGACCTTAAGAGACTGCTAGCTTGTAGTTAAACCCTCATGTATCTAGACAGCCGTGACCGTATAGCGAGGTGGGTTGCACTTCAATATACGTAGCTGGCTATGTCTGCCCCCGCTCTCTAGTATTCTAGTTCTGGGGCGTGACAGGCTCTGCCAGGACGCCCCGTTCATAAATGGCAGTTGGGACACGTGGCAGAAGATTGACTAAGACTTATCCACTCGGATTTAGCAACCAATAAATCATAATAATGTAAATTTATTGCAACCAACTCAACAGCGTAGATTGATTTCTAACAAACAGATCAAGGTTAATCTTAACCAATCCCCAACCGCCCACTTTTCAAGGCACAATTACTGCACACCCCGCTCATCACAAATTCCTATAAATGGCAAGGTGTTGTTCCCTTGCAAACGGACAGAGTTACACACACAGAGCCCGAGCATAGAGGCTAGCAAACCCCATACACACGGAGAGCATTTCTTGGCCAGAGCAGAAGCTACGTCCGATCGTCCAAGGAGTAAGGCAGAGTTGATAGCACTCTTCCGAGCCTCTACCGTCACCCCCCAGAAAAACTAAACAATTGTACTTAGATTGCTTTTCCTAGGTTTTGTTCCTAGGCTCTCTTTGTACGAGCGAGTTTGTATTGTGAATTAAAAGTTCAGTCCTCCCATAAAACTGTTCCGTTCTTTTATAATCAATGGCAAACACAATGGCGACTCTGCTGGGGACTAACTTCTCCACTGCTGAGAAGTTGGTGACACAATCGGACGGAGCCAAACTTGGCTCCACGTAACTGATGCTGGTCATCCGCTTGACCAGCAGGCGTTTGAAGAAATGCTCTCCGACAGGAGCGCTGGATCGGTCCAAAAGCGAGCCCGTACGAAGAAGGCCGGGAGTGGGGGCCCAAGACTTTCGCTCCTCCCCAAGCTTTAGAAGAGGCGTTCTCTGCTGCCCAAGACGGCGGAAAGACTCCCATGCGGCCCTACTTCAGGCCACAGAGGACCCTGCTGTTCTCATGTCCGGCAGAGGAAAGCACTACGATGCTGGACATGAGGAAGCAAATGGGGACTCTATGCGGTACAGAAAGGAGCCGCATAAGGGTGCCAGCCGCATGAAGAAGGCTCATGCGGCCAACAATTCCAGCCGCATGAAGGCTCATGCGGCCACTAAATCCAGCCGCATGAATGCTGATGCGGCCACAAAAGCCAGCCGCATGAATGCTGATGCGGCCACAAATGCCAGCCACATGAATTCCCATGCGGCAGCCAAATCCAACCACATTAATTCTTATGCGGCCACAAATGCCAGCCGCATGAATGCCCATGCGACAGCCAAATCCAACCGCATGAATTCTTATGCGGCCACAAATGCTAGCCGCATGAATGCTGATGCGGCCACAAATGCCAGCCGCATGAATGCTCATACGGCCACCAATCCCAGCCACAGACCATCTACTCCATGCGGTTCGGGTTCTGTCTTTGACCGCCTCTCATGCGGTCTTGATCTCGGATGCTCCAATAAGAATGTGCCATACTCTGTGCGGTACAATTTGGACTCTTTCTACTATGTGCCCTTAGGTGCTAGAGGAAAGAAGTTTAGGGCAGCGTGGGCTCGTCGAGCTTAGTCAGCTGTCCCAACCTCTGACCATCAGAGAGCCCTGCTTACCGTTAAGCAGGCCTCTGATAGAAAGTTGTACAGAACCGATCGTGTCCAGCCCCTTGTGGCAAACAGACAGAGTGGTTCCCAAGAGTCTCCCAATCTCGGAGCAAACATGGTGCCAACACACTCGTGTGCTCGGGACTCCCGGGCCCACAAAACGAGTGACTTACGTAATGTGATTCTTCACAAGCACAAGAAAAGAGAAGAGAGCTTGGTGTGCAGTGAGTCCTTTCATGGACATCACTGCACTCAAGTCATTGTCAACTGCTGCTGCAGCAAGGCGGCAGTACAAGAGGACCGGCAGTCCGTCTTCCAACGACTGCAGCAGCCAGGACCGGTCCTGCAACAAAGCTCGAGAGACGAGGCGCTTCATGTTTCCTCTTGCAATTCTACTCAGAAGATCCCTACCGGCAAGGCGGAGAAGAAGATAATTGTTTCCAGCCCGACGATCTCCACTAGCACGGCTAAGAAACTCTCATCCAAGTGGTTGTCTACGACCACCACAGGAGGAGTTTTTCAAGGCACCCGCTCAAAGACGAAATCTTCAACACTGGGGGATTCGTCAACTGCACCTCAGGGGGTAGTCGAAGCTGGGGGTAGCACTCCCCGGAACATTTATGACAATCTGGTGTTCCAAGAAGATGAACCAGGGGAGACAGCTCCACCAACAGATGCAACGGACCCAGATGTCCATGGGTCCCAAGATGAAGCAACCTCCGATGCAGGGGGTAATACTTCCTCCGAGTCCGAACCGGAGGAAAACATTCCTACGTACCCCGACGACTTCTCTCTGCGAGGGTACGATTCGGAGGGCACGTCCTCCACAGTTCCTTCCACTGTTCCCCGTGTGAGAATAGTATTTATGACTAGGAATGACCAGGACGGTCCCAGCGATCGACAGCGCCTCGACACTCTTGAGGCCATACTTCATACCTTAGTGAAGTCGGTAGAAGAAATCAAGGTGGCCTACCAACTCTTCAAGAAAAGACGCCTGATCAGACAAGTTTGGGTCCTGCCGTCAATGCGGACTCGAACACAACTGTACCTACCCCGGGTGACAATCCGCCCAGAATGACGGCTTCCAGTGCTGCAGACGAGGCTAGAGAGGCAAGGAGAGAAGTCCAGGAGCTCCGTGTGATGTTCCACACACGAGAATGCTCTCAGGACTTGAAGATACGACAACCGTATCCCGCTGCATGGAGGAAAGTCCCCTTCTCTCCGCGGTACAAGCCGTTCAACATCAACCCCTACGACGGGAAGACCTCTGCAAGCCGGTACATAACCTACTTCGAGGTCACAATAGACCACTTGTCGCACAACGAAGCAATCCTCACGCGATTGTTCGTCGGGTGTCACGACCCGCACCCACTGTGAGGGTACGAGTACGTAACAGCGCCCAGCCTACGCCGTAGTGTCGGCGGTAGAACGCTATTCTAAGTCTCTAACTAATCATCAACTCATGCAGTATATAATGTACTCATCATGATCAACTCCGAACGGAGGACATGTATAAGATATGGTGTAACTCAATCACAGTCTAAGCACGATAAGATAACACCGAAATATAACTAAGAATTTGAAGACAACAAGACTACTAATAAAATAACAACAACTCAACAATCTCAAATCTCAAATCTCTATATACAACTCCATTTCTAAACAGGAAAGCTAAAACGAGACAGACTAGCTAAACTCCCGATCACTCCTGAGTGTCGGGCCATAGGTAGCTAAGCCATCTCCTGCTCCAGGGCAAGTAGGGCAAATGTCCTCAGGGCAGTCATCTGTAATATTTTCAACAGGTCCAGTCAGGACACGAACGAGTACAACTCATCAAGAAATCCCAATTAAATGACAGAGAACTATAAAGCAGTTATAGACAGTTTTATTGATGAATATGGCAGATATATACAGGTGATGGTATGGAGAACAGATAAGATACAAGGAAAGTAAGTAACTAAAACAAGAGAAGAATGATGGCAATGAAGACTGTAAAATAAATCTAGATGAACTAAAGTAACATAATAAGTCCAGAATGTAAATGTAAACAAGTGCAAAACCCAAATAAATCCAGACAACATGAATCTGATACCAGGTGGTTCCAGAACAAGATGAGTCCGGTATAAGGTGGTTCCAGTTGGTGATCAAAGGTTCCAGGGTGAGTCCAGCCTATACTCTAACAGTGTGTTTTAAAATATCGGGATCGACATGTGAACGGCTGTAGGTAATATGGTACACCGTACACTCGGCCAAGTGTGGGATGGCTATCGTTCCAGTATAATTCCAAGGGAGTGGTTCCAGTATTTGGGTATGTTCACATGCCTATTCCAATATTTCCCCGCCCACAAGTACAAGTGAATCCAGAAAACGACACGAGAATCGAGATGAATCCAGCCAAACATAATGATACCGGCAAAAGATTCCAGAGTGATTCCAGTAGATGGTTCCAGTAGTGATTCCAGTAGGTGATGCCAGTAGTAGTTCCAGAAGGTGATGCCAGTAGTGGTTCCAGAAATAGAGGCCAGACAGATGGTATGTGTGTCGCATACATGAATCCAGAAATATCCATACGTGTTATAAGAATCACATAAAACTAACTAGAACTGAAGTATAGTAATTGACAAGTAAATGAAAGAACTATCAGAGAACATACTCGCCTGCTACTCTGAGAAGAGTAGTGTAATATCAGATGCCTGCACCAGAGTCACAATATCCTAAATACAGAAGTACAGGTTATAATAAGTTTAAAACGAGATAAATGGAGTCTATGATACAATCTACATAATTTCTAGGCCAATCTAGGTCAAAGTCAACTCTAAGTCAAACCTGGTCAACTGTCTAGGTCAAACTAGGTCAACACTCTAGTCAACTAGGTCCATCCCTAGTCCAGTCAAGTCTCACTAGGCCTAACCAAGCCTATACTAGCAAACACACACACTATCTAGGCCATACAAGCCAACAACACAATCACTAGGCATTCAACCACACACACAGGCTATGAGCCATAGGTTTACACCCATAGGCTATGTGCCCTGTATATAGGCCATAGGCCATATAGCTATATCATACATAGACCATTACACACCTTCACATATATACATATATTAATATTAATCTAATTTTATATAATAACACACATATGCACATAGCTAAAAATAGGACACATTTATATAGGCTAACCCATAGGCTTGCCAATCTCATAAAGGCTCACACACACACTCACAAGTGGCTCACAAGGTGGACTGAAAGTATGGATTTAAGGATGGTTTCATGGACTAATTTCAAGTCTTGGGGGGGCTGGAAATGGGATTGTAATTATGGGGAAATGATGGTTTCAGTGAAAAGGATTGAATGTATTAAAGTTTAAGGCTAGTTATGAAGGGGACATATATGTATGCATCTCAGGTAAAAGGGTCTGCACTGTAGTGGTAACTGATACTGAATGGAATCCTTTGGACTAAATTGCAAGGTAAAGTAGGGGACTTAATGCTAATATGCCAGACATGTAATGAAGAGGAATACAGAACAATGACTATGGTACAGTGAACAAGGGTGAAATGAAATGAAACAGTGAAGGCCCATGAGAGCACATGATGAATACACCTGCAGGACATGAATGCAATATGGGGTTGCAGAGGATATCCAAATATTCATCATATATGGTATATGCTCGAGCTCATACCTCCTCCCCATGCAGCTAATACATACAGGGAAAAGTATACAACTGCAACACACTATCTCCACTTAACACTCAAACAAGCTGATACAAGGAAAAACATCTAATTGGGTGAATATCCATAAGGATCCGAGGACAGGTGCTTATATCCTTTTTAGGTCAGACTAAACCCAAATGGTTAGGCAAGGAGATGATCAGATCATTAGAAGGAAAGAAGGTTTCTAACTGTGACTGAACAACTTAGGAGGGATTGGTCTTAACCACTATATGCAGGGCAACACAACTAGGGAATTGGGTGTTTTAGGTAATGGACTATACCAACAATGCAGTATGCTGAACTAAGAATAGGCAAGGCAATGCAACACAGGGACTGCTCAAGTGTCAATGTAGGGACTAAAATCCTAACCAAGGGTATGCAGGACAACACAATGGGTGACTGAACTGTGCTTTAGATAGGGTGTCAATGCATGAAGGTGGTATGACAGTGGGCAGATATGTAAGGAAACAGTGTTCAATATCCAATCTCAGAAAATCAGCCAAATAACCATTCGAAAACCCATTTCTCAGTTTTTCAACATTTCTCAAAACCTCAGTTAAACATAAGACTAACATAATAACCTTCAATAAATGAAACTCCAATATGACATGAACTTTCAGTCAGCTATGAACTCTTAGGTACATACATTCAATTCAATCAACAATCTAAAATCAAATTCAAATTTAAAACCCAAACACAAACAGTAAACAGACTTTGTAATAGTCTAAATACACATGTATAAGAATCTAAACATGGTTAATGACTTCAAAAATTAGTTTTAAAATGGGAATCAAAATCAGGAAAACAACAGGAAAGTATCAGACATTTGAACAATTTTAAACCAAAACTATGTCGAAATCCCATTTTCAAACACGAACCCCAAACTTAACTTGCAAAACCATCTTAGCAGGAATCAATACGTATGTAGAGCTAAAATGATAATTAGAAACATCATTTAACAACAGTTCAAATGAGGAATAATTTCTGAAACCGAAATTTGGTTCCCTGTATCAGAACATCCTCAAAAACCAAATTCCACATTCGAATTTCAATAAAACTTCAACAAGTGGTTCATAATTGTGTGTGATTAATAATATGGTGTTGTACAAGTTGATTCGTGTCCACAAAAGTCGACACAAAGTGTCCAAATAGTAAAAACCACGTTTCAGGAAAAATCCGTGTCAGCAGCCTCGTGCAGAGGTGCAGTGCAGGCTAGGACACGACACACGACACCATAGGGCTCGTGCTCGTGTCCTGGGGTGCGCCGAGGATAGGGCTAGGGTCCCATCACCCTGCACCGTGTCCACGACACGCGTGTCCTGAGCACGAGACACGTATCAGAACGTCTCTCACCCGCGTGCAGTGTAGTACAGAAATCAATGCAGGCTCGTTTTCGTGTCCGACACGAAACAAGGTGTCGTGAAACTTGGGGAGTGTCTTCTCAGTCACTGCCCCAACCTCCTCGCCAAGTTTCGCGTGTCAAAATGCTATGTCCAGTAAGAAATAGGACACGGGCAGCAGGACAGCGCACACGCGTGTTGTCCAGCGTGTCCGTACCCAATTTCGACACGAAATCGACACAAAATTCATATCAGTTTCACAAAGATTAATATACATATTTAGATCTATAAATTTATTTAATTACATTTACAAAAATCGAAAAAAAATTCCTTAGAGGCATTTAATCAAACACCTACAAAACAATACGACACGTGTCCGATACGGACACCAAACGGACACGAATTCCACCCAAATTTTGGGGAAACCTAGGGGACTCCTAGATCTAGCCCTACACGCAAAGAAAACAGAAATTTAAATCAATTTAGAGGGTTTTACCTATATGTGCAAAAAGCTTGGAAAAACTTCAAATGGGGGATTCCTCCTTGCTATCCAAAAGCTCTCAAATTGTCCCAAGGCTGGGATTAAATTTCACAATCAGAAAATAGGAGGAAATTAGGCTCTAATGCAAGAAACTAGAGTTAAAAAAGGAATTGAAATGAGGAAGTTATGGATTGGGGAAGAAGGCTCTTTACCTCTTTCTTCAAAATTGTAAAAATTTAATAAAAGAGGCAAGAACAAGGAGGAGATTATTTATAGGGAAAGGGGAGCCCTAGTGGCTGGTTAAAAAGTGGAAAATTAGGGTTAGGGCTTAGTCTAATGGCTATGGGCCAAGTTGCACTAGTCATGGAACCAATTTCTAGGTCTCAAGCCTATGGACCAATTCACCAATCCTCCTACTCCAAACTTGATCCTAAGTTCCTAACTTGAGTTGACTTAAGTTAAACTAGGGTCCATACCATGTTAACTAGGTCACCAAGTCAAAGTCAAATCTAGGACAGTCTCTTAAGTCGCAGCTAGTCAAAAGTCAAAATCAATAATCACCAGTACAATAAATCATAAAATAATTCAAAGAGGCCAAATGACCAAAATATCCCTAGGCTAAAAATGATAATTAATCATCCTAATGACATGGTTAGGCTCTAGGTCATGCAGTCTCTACGGTTTCACTAGCTGCACACCAAAATCACAAGTCATGACTTAAGGCCGTTTTTAAATAGTTTAAAAATAATTAAAAATTACCAAAAATCATAATATGAAATAAATATCAATAATTAATAATTATAATTACAAAATTTCAAAATTACCCTCATTCTGGAAAACTGGGTGTTATAATCCTACCCACCTTAGAAAAAAAATTTCCTCCTCGAAATTAAGATGATCACACCTCCACTAGGTCAAACCCCCAGCAAATCAAAGTCGAAGCAACACAATCCTACTGGTCGTGATTTCACGGTCTCGAACAGGGTAGCTACGCTATCTAGGCAATCACAAGCAATATCCTGGCATGTACTAATGGAATCACACAACAAGATGGAAAGAAGAACAGGAAGACAAACCTGCTAACACGTCACCCGTAGCGTCGGTCTACTCGACTGTCAGCACAGAAGCCCTGCCCCTCTTGGGTGTATCCCTCTGTTGGTGCGGGGCACGGTGCCGCGCTACAGGTGGCCTAGCTCCCTCTATCTAATTCATGACACTCAAGTAATATCCACCCTGATATTCTATTCAAATTCTCTAGGGCACCATCTATATTGTATCTATCCTGCAATCTAATAATCATACCCGTCTATCCAGAACCATGTCACCAGAATCCTTGTCACACCAGTAAGTATGGCTATGATAATCCATAGAGTCCACAACTAATGTACATACATCTAGAATCATGGTATTTAAAATTTTTGCATTGCCGCTAGCTTGGCTGCGAAAACCTTAAATTCCTACATCCGAGAAATATATCCAAAATCAGACTCTATCTCATCGCCCAGCCAGCTGATATGGCTGTAGAAGACTCTAGATTCCATGACTGAGGCAACCTAGCCCATAATGTTATCTTGGTAGAAAATCAAGTCAATAATGAATACCAAGAATCCAATTCAACGATGAACAAGAAAGATAGACAGATACTGTCAGAATCAAATTTCGAGATAGTTTATAATGAGATTCTCAAGGGTCATCCCAGGAATCTTCTCAAGTACTCCTAACTGTGATTGAGTGCCTCTCCGGTAAGCCTATCTCTCAATCCTATCGCAGGCTCGCAGCAGTACAACTAAGTCATCGTACTACCACGATATCGCTCTAATGCGACTCTCGACCTGCATGGGCCACTAATAAAAACGTGTCACGACCCGCACCCACTGTGAGGGTACGAGTACGTAACAGCGCCCAGCCTAAGCCGCAGTGTCGACGGTAGAACGCTGTTCTAAGTCTCTAACTAATCATCAACTCATGCAGTATATAATGTACTCATCATGATCAACTCCGAACGGAGGACATGTATAAGATATGGTCTAACTCAATCACAGTCTAAGCACGATAAGATAACACCAAAATATAACTAAGAATTTGAAGACAACAAGACTACTAATAAAATAACAATAACTCAACAATCTCAAATCTCAAATCTCTATATACAACTCCAGTTCTAAACAGAAAAGCTAAAACAAGACAGACTAGCTAAACTCCCGATCACTCCTGAGTGTCGGGCCATAGGTAGCTAAGCCATCTCCTACTCCAGGGCAAGTAGGGCAAATGTCCTCAGGGCAGTCATCTGTAATATTTTCAACAGGTCCAGTCAGGACAGAAACGAGTATAACTCATCAAGAAATCCCAATTAAATGACAGAGAACTATAAAGCAGTTATAGATAGTTTTATTGATGAATATGGCAGATATATACAGGTGATGGTATGGAGAACAAATAAGATACAAGGAAAGTAAGTAACGAAAACAAGAGAAGAATGATGGCAATAAAGACTGTAAAATAAATCTAGCTGAACTAAAGTAACATAATAAGTCCAGAATGTAAATGTAAACAAGTGCAAAACCCAAATAAATCCAGACAACATGAATCTGATACCAGGTGGTTCCAGTACAAGATGAGTCCGATATAAGGTGGTTCCAGTTGGTGATCAAAGGTTCCAGGGTGAGTCCAGCCTATACTCTAACAGTGTGTTTTAAAATATCGGGATCGACATATGAACGGCTGTAGGTAATATGGTAGACCGCACACTCGGCCAAGTGTGGGATGGCTATCGTTCCAGTATAATTCCAAGGGAGTGGTTCCAGTATTTGGGTATGTTCACATGCCTATTCCAATATTTCCCCGCCCACAAGTACAAGTGAATCCAAAAAACGATACGAGAATCGAAATGAGTCCAGTCAAACATAATGATACCGGCAAAAGATTCCAGAGTGATTCCAGTAGATGGTTCCAGTAGTGATTCCAGTAGGTGATGCCAGTAGTAGTTCCAGAAGGTGATGCCAGTAGTAGTTCCAGAAATAGAGGCCAGACAGATGTTATGTGTGTCGCATACATGAATCCAGAAATATCCATACGTGTTATAAGAATCACATAAAACTAACTAGAACTGAAGTATAGTAATTGACAAGTAAATGAAAGAACTATCAGAGAATGTACTCGTCTGCTACTCTGAGAAGAGTAGTGTAATATCAGATGCCTGCACCAGAGTCAAATGTCCTAAATAGAGAGTACAGGTTATAATATGTTTAAATCGAGATAAATAGAGTCTATGATACAATCTACATGATTTCTAGGCCAATCTAGGTCAAAGTCAACTCTAAGTCAAACCTGGTCAACTGTCTAGGTCAAACTAGGTCAACACTCTAGTCAACTAGGTCCATCCCTAGTCCAGTCAAGTCTCACTAGGCCTAACCAAGCCTATACTAGCAAACACACACACTATCTAGGCCATACAAGCCAACAACACAATCACTAGGCATTCAACCACACACACAGGCTATGAGCCATATGTTTACACCCATAGGCTATGTGCCCTGTATATAGGCCATAGGCCATATAGTTATATCATACATAGACCATTACACACCTTCACACATATACATATATTAATATTAATCTAATTTTATATAATAACACACATATGCACATAGCTAAAAATAGGACACATTTATATAGGCTAACCCATAGGCTTGCCAATCTCATAAAGGCTCACACACACACTCACAAGTGGCTCACAAGGTGGACTGAAAGTATGGGTTTAAAGATGGTTTCATGGACTAATTTTAAGTCTTGGGGGGGGCTGGAAATGGGATTGTAATTAGGGAAAATGATGGTTTTAGTGAAAAGGATTGAATGTATTAAAGTTTAAGGCTAGTTATGAAGGGGACATATATGTATGCATCTCAGGTAAAAGGGTCTGCACTGTAGTGGTAACTGATACTGAATGGAATTCTTTGGACTAAATTGCAAGGTAAAGTAGGGGACTTAATGCTAATATGCCAAACATGTAATGAAGAGGAATGCAGAACAATGACTATGGTGCAGTGAACAAGGGTAAAATGAAATGAAATAGTGAAGGCCCATGAGAGTACATGATGAATACACCTGCAGGACATGAATGCAATATGGGGTTGCAGAGGATATCCAAATGTTCATCATATATGGTATATGCTCGAGCTCATACCTCCTCACCATGGAGCTAATACATACAGGGAAAAGTATACAACTGCAACACACTATCTCCACTTAACACTCAAACAAGCTGATACAAGGAAAAACATCTAATAGGGTGAATATCCATAAGGATACGAGGACAGGTGCTTATATCCATTTCAGGTCAGACTAAACCCAAATGGTTAGGCAAGGAGATGATCAGATCATTAGAAGGAAGGAAGGTTTCTAACTGTGACTGAACAACTCAGGAGGGATTGGTCTTAACCTCTATATGCAGGGCAACACAACTAGGGAATTGGGTGTTTTAGGTAATGGCCTATACCAACAATGCAGTATGCTGAACTAAGAACAGGCAAGGCAATGCAACACAGGGACTGCTCAAGTGTCAATGTAGGGACTAAAATCCTAACCAAGGGTATGCAGGACAACACAATGGGTGACTGAACTGTGATTTAGATAGGGTGTCAATGCATGAAGGTGGTGTAACAGTGGGCAGATATGTGAGAAAACAGTGTTCAATATCCAATCTCAGAAAATCAACCAAATAACCATTCGAAAACCCATTTCTCAGTTTTCAACATTTCTCAAAACCTCAGTTAAACATAAGACTAACATAATAACCATCAATAAATGAAACTCCAATATGACATGAACTTTCAGTCAGCTATGAACTCTTAGGTACTTACATTCAATTCAATCAACAATCTAAAATCAAATTCAAATTTAAAACCCAAACACAAACAGTAAACAGACTTTGTAATAGTCTAAATACACATGTATAAGAATCTAAACATGGTTAATGACTTCAAAAATCAGTTTTAAAATGGGAATCAAAATCAGGAAAACAACAGAAAAGTATCAGACATTTGAACAATTTTAAACCAAAACTATGTCGAAATCCCATTTTCAAACACGAATCCCAAACTTAACTTGCAAAACCATCTTAGCAGGAATCAATACGTATGTAGAGCTAATATGATAATTAGAAACATCATTTAACAACTGTTCAAATGAGGAATAATTTCTGAAACCGAAATTTGGTTCCCTGTATCAAAACATCCTCAAAAACCCAATTCCACATTCGAATTTCAATAAAACTTCAACAAGTGGTTCATAATTGTGTGTGATTAATAATATGGTGTTGTACAAGTTGATTCGTGTCCACAAAAGTTGACACAAAGTGTCCAAATAGTAAAAACCACGTTTCAGGAAAAATCCGTGTCAGCAGCCTCGTGCAGAGGTGCAGTGTAGGCTAGGACACGACACACGACACCATAGGGCTCGTGCTCGTGTCCTGGGGTGCGCCAAGGATAGGGCTAGGGTCCCATCACCCTGCACCATGTCCACAACACGCGTGTCCTGAGCACGAGACACGTATCAGAACGTGTCTCACCCGCGTGCAGTGTAGTACAGAAATCAAAGCGGGCTCGTTTTCGTATCCGACACGAAACAAGGTGTCGTGAAACTTGGGGAGTGTCTTCTCAGTCACTGCCCCAACCTCCACGCCAAGTTTCGCGTGTCGAAACGCTGTGTCCAGTGAGAAATAGGACACGGGTAGAAGGACAGCGCACACGCGTGTCGTGTAGCGTGTCCGCACCCAATTTTGACACAAAATTGACACGAAATTCACATCAGTCTTCACAAAGATTAATATACATATTTAGATCTATAAATTCATTTAATTACATTTAAAAAATCGAAAATAAATTCCTTAGAGGCATTTAATCAAACACCTACAAAACAATACGACACGTGTCCGATACGGACACCAAACGGACACGAATTCCACCCAAATTTTGGGGACACCTAGGGGACTCCTAGATCTAGCCCTACATGCAAAGAAAACAAAAATTTAAATCAATTTAGTGGGTTTTACCTATATGTGCAAAAAGCTTGGAAAAGCTTCAAATGGGGGATTCCTCCTTGCTATCCAAAAGCTCTCAAATTGTCCCAAGGCTGGGATTAAATTTCACAATCAGAAAATAGGAGAAAATTAGGCTCTAATGCAAGAAACTAGAGTTAAAAAAGGAATTGAAATGAGGAAGTTATGGATTGGGGAAGAAGGCTCTTTACCTCTTTCTTCAAACTTGTAAAAATTTAATAAAAGAGGCAAGAACAAGGAGGAGATTATTTATAGGGAATGGGGAGCCCTAGTGGCTAGTTAAAAAGTAGAAAATTAGGGTTAGGGCTTAGTCTAATGGCTATGGGCCAAGTTGCACTAGTCATGGAACCAATTTCTAGGTCTCAAGCCTATGGACCAATTCACCAATCCTCCTACTCCAAACTTGATCCTAAGTGTCCTAACTTGAGTTGACTTAAGTTAAACTAGGGTCCATACCATGTTAACTAGGTCACCAAGTCAAAGTCAAATCTAGGACAGTCTCTTAAGTCGCAGCTAGCCAAAAGTTAAAATCAATAATCACCAGTGCAATAAATCATAAAATAATTCAAAGAGGCCAAATGACCAAAATACCCCTAGGCTAAAAATGATAATTAATCATCCTAATGACATGGTTAGGCTCTAGGTCATGCAGTCTCTACGGTTTTACTAGCTGCACACCAAAATCACAAGTCATGACTTAAGGCTGTTTTTAAATAGTTTAAAAATAATTAAAAATCACCAAAAATCATAATATAAAATAAATATCAATAATTAATAATTATAATTACAAAATTTCAAAATTACCCTCATTCTGGAAAACTGGGTGTTACAATCCTATCCACCTTAGGAAAAAAATTCATCCTCGAAATTAAGATGATCGTACCTCCACTAGGTCAAACCCCCAGCAAATCAAAGTCGAAGCAACACAATCCTACTGGTCGTGATTTCATGGTCTCGAACAGGGTAGCTACGCTATCTAGGCAATCACAAGCAATATCCTGGCATGTACTAATGGAATCACACAACAAGATGGAAAGAAGAACAGGAAGACAAACCTGCTAACCCGTCATCCGTAGCGTCGGTCTACTCGACTGTCAGCACAGAAGCCCTGACCCTCTGGGGTGTATCCCTCTGTTGGTGCGGGGCACGGTGCAGCGCTACAGGTGGCCTTGCTCCCTCTATCTAATCCATGACACTCAAGTAATATCCACCCTGATATACCACTCAAATTCTCTAGGGCACCATCTATATGGTATCTATCCTGCAATCTAATAATCATACCCATCTATCCAGAACCATGTCACCAGAATCCTTGTCACACCAGTAAGTATGGCTGCGATAATCCATAGAGGCCACAACTAATGTACATACATCTAGAATCATGGTATTTAAAATTTTTGCATTGCCGCTAGCTTGGCTGCGAAAACTTTAAATTCCCACACCCGAAAAATATATCCAAAATCAGACTCTATCTCATCGCCCAACCAGCTGATATGGCTGTAGAAGACTCTAGATTCCATGACTGAGGCAGCCTAGCCCATAATGTTATCTTGGTAGAAAATCAAGTCAATAATGAATACCAAGAATCCAATTCAACGATGAACAAGGAAGATAGACAGATACTGTCAGAATCAAATTTCGAGATAGTTTATAATGAGATTCTCAAGGGTCATCCCAGGAATCTTCTCAAGTAGTCCTAACTGTGATTGAGTGCCACTCCGGTAAGCCTATCTCTCAATCATATCGCAAGCTCATAGCAGTACAACTAAGTCATCGTACTACCACGATATTGCTCTAATGCGACTCTCGACCTGCATGGGCCACCACTAAAAATGTGTCACAACCCGCACCCACTGTGAGGGTACGAGTACGTAACAGCGCCCAGCCTAAGCCGCAGTGTCAGCGGTAGAACGCTGTTCTAAGTCTCTAACTAATCATCAACTCATGCAATATATAATATACTCATCATGATCAACTCCGAACGGAGGACATGTATAAGATATGGTGTAACTCAATCATAGTCTAAGCACGATAAGATAACACCGAAATATAACTAAGAATTTGAAGACAACAAGACTACTAATAAAATAACAACAACTCAACAATCTCAAATCTCAAATCTCTATATACAACTCCTGTTCTATGCAGGAAAGCTAAAACGAGACAGACTAGCTAAACTCCCGATCACTCCTGAGTGTCGGGCCAAAGGTAGCTAAGCCATCTCCTGCTCTAGGGCAAGTAGGGCAAATGTCCTCAGGACAGTCATCTGTAATATTTTCAACAGGTCCAGTCATGACAGGAACGAGTACAACTCATCAAGAAATCCTAATTAAATGACAAAGAACTATAAAGCAGTTATAGACAGTTTTATTGATGAATATGGCAGATATATACCGGTGATGGTATGGAGAACAGATAAGATACAAGGAAAGTAAGTAACTAAAATAAGAGAAGAATGATGGCAATAAAGACTGTAAAATAAATCTAGCTGAACTAAAGTAACATAATAAGTCCAGAATGTAAATGTAAACAAGTACAAAACCCAAATAAATCCAGACAACATGAATCTGATACCAGGTGGTTCCAGTACAAGATGAGTCCGGTATAAGGTGGTTCCATTTGGTGATCAAAGGTTCCAGGGTGAGTCCAGCCTATACTCTAACAACGTGTTTTAAAATATCGGGATCGACATGTGAACGACTGTAGGTAATACGGCACACCGCACACTCGGCCAAGTGTGGGATGGCTATCGTTCCAGTATAATAGCAAGGGAGTGGTTCCAGTATTTTGGTATGTTCACATGCCTATTCCAATATTTCCCCGCCCACAAGTACAAGTGAATCCAAAAAACGACACGAGAATCGAGATGAGTCCAGCCAAACATAATGATACCAGCAAAAGATTCTAGAGTGATTCCAGTAGGTGGTTCCAGTAGAGATTCCAGTAGGTGATGCCAGTAGTGGTTCCAGAAGGTGATGCCAGTAGTGGTTCCAAAAATAGAGGCCAGACAGATGGTATGTGTGTCGCATACATGAATTCAGAAATATCCATACGTGTTATAAGAATCACATAAAACTAACTAGAACTGAAGTATAGTAATTGACAAGTAAATGAAAGAACTATCACAGAATGTACTCGCCTGCTACTCTGAGAAGAGTAGTGTAATATCAGATGACTGTACTAGAGTCACAATGTCCTAAATAGAGCAGTACAGGTTATAATATGTTTAAAATGAGATAAATGGAGTCTATGATGCAATCTACATGATTTCTAGGCCAATCTAGGTCAAAGTCAACTCTAAGTCAAACCTGGTCAACTGTCTAGGTCAAACTAGGTCAACACTCTAGTCAACTAGGTCCATCCCTAGTCCAGTCAAGTCTCACTAGGCCTAACCAAGCCTATACTAGCAAACACACACACTATTTAGGCCATACAAGCCAACAACACAATTACTAGGCATTCAACCACATACACAAGCTATGAGCCATAGGTTTACACCCATAGGCTATGTGCCCTGTATATAGGCCATAGGCCATATTGCTATATCATATATAGACCATTACACACCTTCACACATATACATATATTAATATTAATCTAATTTTATATAATAACACACATATGCACATAGCTAAAAATAGGACACATTTATATAGGCTAACCCATAGGCTTGCCAATCTCATAAAGGCTTACACACACACTCACAAGTGGCTCACAAGGTAGAATGAAAGTATGGGTTTAAGGATGGTTTCATGGACTAATTTCAAGTCTTGGGGGGGGGGGGCTGGAAATAGGATTGTAATTAGGGGGAAATGATGGTTTCAGTGAAAAGGATTGAATGTATTAAAGTTTAAGGCTAGTTATGAAGGGGACATATATGTATGCATCTCAGGTAATAGGGTCTGCACTGTAGTGGTAACTGATACTAAATGGAATCCTTTGGACTAAATTGCAAGGTAAAGTAGAGGACTTAATGCTAATATGCCAGATATGTAATGAAGAAGAATGCAGAACAATGACTATGGTGTAGTGAACATGGGTGAAATGAAATGAAACAGTGAAGGCCCATGAGAGTACATGATGAATACACCTGCAGGACATGAATTCAATATGGGGTTGCAGAGGATATCCAAATGTTCATCATATATGGTATATGCTCGAGCTCATACCTCCTCACCATGCAGCTAATACATACAGAAAAAAGTATACAAGTGCAACACACTATCTCCACTTAACACTCAAACAAGCTGATACAAGGAAAAACATCTAATGGGGTGAATATCCATAAGGATACGAGGACAGGTGCTTATATCCATTTCAGGTCAGACTAAACCCAAATGGTTAGGCAAGGAGATGATCAGATCATTAGAAGGAAGGAAGGTTTCTAACTGTGACTGAACAACTCAGGAGGGATTGGTCTTAACCTCTATATGCAGGGCAACACAACTAGGGAATTGGGTGTTTTAGGTAATGGCCTATACCAACAATGCAGTATGCTGAACTAAGAACAGGCAAGGCAATACAACATAGGGACTGCTCAAGTGTCAATGTAGGGACTAAAATCCTAACCAAGGGTATGTAGGACAACACAATGGGTGACTGAACTATGATTTAGATAGGGTGTCAATGCATGAAGGTGGTGTGACAGTGGGCAGATATGTGTTGAAACAGTGTTCAATATCCGATCTCAGAAAATCAACCAAATAACCATTCGAAAACCCATTTCTCAGTTTTCAACATTTCTCAAAACCTCAGTTAAACATAAGACTAACATAATAACCTTCAATAAATGAAACTCCAATATGACATGAACTTTCAGTCAGCTATGAACTCTTAGGTACTTACATTCAATTCAATCAACAATCTAAAATCAAATTCAAATTTAAAACCCAAACACAAACAGTAAACAGACTTTGTAATAGTCTAAATACACATGTATAAGAATCTAAACATGGTTAATGACTTCAAAAATCAGTTTTAAAATGGGAATCAAAATCAGGAAAGCAACAGGAAAGTATTAGACATTTGAACAATTTTAAACCAAAACTATTTCGAAATCCCATTTTTAAACACGAATCCCAAACTTAACTTGCAAAACCATCTTAGCAGGAATCAATACGTATGTAGAGCTAATATGATATTTAGAAACATCATTTAACAACTGTTCAAATGAGGAATAATTTCTGAAACCGAAATTTGGTTCCCTGTATCAGAACATCCTCAAAAACCCAATTCTACATTCGAATTTCAATAAAACTTTAACAAGTGGTTCATAATTGTGTGTGATTAATAATATGGTGTTGTACAAGTTGATTCGTGTCCACAAAAGTCGACACAAAGTATCCAAATAGTAAAAACCACGTTTCAGGAAAAATTCGTGTCAGCAGCCTCGTGCAGAGGTGTAGTACAGGCTAGGACACGACACACGACACCATAGGGCTCGTGCTCGTGTCCTGGGGTGCGCCAAGGATAGGGCTAGGGTCCCATCTCCCTGTACCGTGTCCATGACACGTGTGTCCTGAGCACGAGACACGTATTAGAACGTGTCTCACCCGCGTGCAGTGTAGTGCAGAAATCAATGCGGGCTCGTTTTCGTGTCCGACACGAAACAAGGTATCGTAAAACATGGGAAGTGTCTTCTCAGTCACTGCCCCAACCTCCATGCCAAGTTTTGCGTGTCGAAACGCTGTGTCCAGTGAGAAATAGGACACGGGCAGCAGGACAGCGCACACGCGTGTTGTCCAGCGTGTCCGTACCTAATTTCGACACGAAATCGACACGAAATTCACATCAGTCTTCACAAAGATTAATATACATATTTAGATCTATAAATTCATTTAATTACATTTACAAAAATCGAAAATAAATTCCTTAGAGGCATTTAATCAAACACCTACAAAACAATACGACACGTGTCCGATACGGACACCAAATGGACACGAATTCCACCCAAATTTTGGGGACACCTAGGGGACTCCTAGATCTAACCCTACATGCAATGAAAACAGAAATTTAAATTAATTTAGAGGGTTTTACCAATATATGCAAAAAGCTTGGAAAAGCTTCAAATGGGGGATTCCTCCTTGCTATCCAAAAGCTCTCAAATTGTCCCAAGGCTGGGATTAAATTTCACAATCAGAAAATAGGAGGAAATTAGGCTCTAATGCAAGAAACTAGAGTTAAAAAAGGAATTGAAATGAGGAAGTTATGGATTGGGGAAGAAGGCTCTTTACCTCTTTCTTCAAACTTGTAAAAATTTAATAAAAGAGGCAAGAACAAGGAGGAGATTATTTATAGGGAATGAAGAGCCCTAGTGGCTGGTTAAAAAGTGGAAAATTAGGGTTAGGGCTTAGTCTAATGGCTATGGGCCAAGTTGCACTAGTCATGGAACCAATTTCTAGGTCTCAAGCCTATGGACCAATTCACCAATCCTCCTACTCCAAACTTGATCCTAAGTGTCCTAACTTTAGTTGAATTAAGTTAAACTAGGGTCCATACCATGTTAACTAGGTCACCAAGTCAAAGTCAAATCTAGGACAGTCTCTTAAGTCGCAGCTAGTCAAAAGTCAAAATCAATAATTACCAGTGCAATAAATCATAAAATAATTCAAAGAGGCCAAATGACCAAAATACCCCTAGGCTAAAAATGATAATTAATCATCCTAATGACATGGTTAGGCTCTAGGTCATGCAGTCTCTACGGTTTCACTAGCTGCACACCAAAATCACAAGTCATAACTTAAGGCAGTTTTTAAATAGTTTAAAAATAATTAAAAATCACCAAAAATCATAATGTGAAATAAATATCAATAATCAATAATTATAATTACAAAATTTCAAAATTACCCTCATTCTGGAAAAGTGGGTGTTATATCGGGGCATTAGAGGAGGTAGCATTTGATTTGTACCGCAATCTGCCGGACAACTGCATCAATTCCTTCGCCGGCTTCAAAAACATGTTCCTTGAAAGGTTCTACGAGGTAGGACAAGATATGACAATATCCACCCTCATGGACATTGTTCAAGGTGAGAAGGAGCTGACGAGAAACTACATTGAGCGGTTTTGCCAAACCGCGATGAAATTGCCCTCTGGCAATCCAGATTCTTCCTTGATTGAAATTTGCCAAAAGAGGCTGCTTCCCACGATCAGCCTCTGGATGGGCGAAAGTCAGTTCAAGGACTGGAAGACTTTCATCATCAGCGCCACTAGCGCAGAAAACAAGTTGAAGAAAGCTCGCCAACTAGGATTGCACATCTCGAAAGGAGAGGACAAGGGCAAACGCCCTAATACCAATAACAACAATGGTGGTAATTCCTCCAACAACCGAGACAACAGGGGCAAACAGGCTATGGTGGCCGACACAACCCAGAAGACTTAACCGAAGCTGACAGAGAAGCAGTGGCCGTAGATGACTTACTCCTTTGAAGACAGCCATGTCAAGCCCATCCTTGACATGCTCATACAAGGAGATCGAATTCAGCTCCCTCATCCAAGGCGTGAACCTCGTCCTGCAGAGATAGAGTATCCCAAGTGCTGTCACTACCATCGCTATGTCTACCATGCCACTCAAGACTGCTTCCAACTGAAGCATTACATCCAAAACCTCATCAATTCCAAGGCCCTGGCCATTGATTTCGAGGAGGTGACGGTCACTGCCAACATGGTGTCAGTCTAATTCGGCAGCTTCCCTCCGACAAAGACTCAAGATGGAGTAGTACCCGTCCCTCGGGCAAAGATGGAGGTCGCTAATCTTCCACCTCCCCGAGACCAGGCTGCTGGTCTAGTACCTCTCACCATATCATGAGGGAAGGAAATGTGGGTCCATCCGGACCTGGTACCTGAAGTGACTCAGTCCGCACCGCCCTCCACCGGCAAGAAGAAGGGTAGAAAAGTCAAGTCCTGTCGCACAATCTCGACAGATGTCGAAGAAGCTACGGCTATCGTCACCCGGTCTGGTGCACAATCTCAACCCGCACCGGGTAACTCGGCTGAAGATCGTCAGCCAGCCGCTACTGATGCCCCAGGATCTTCTCAGCCTCCGCTGGCCGACAAGTCCAAGCCAAAGGAGACCCGCTTCGACAAACCACTCTGCAAAGACGCACCACATGGCTGGAGAGGCCCTATAATTTTGACATTCTTGTGCAATTGGCCAACACACCGACCAAATTGTTATTATATGAGCTCCTAAGACTCTCCAAAGATGTTCGCGTCGTACTGAGTGAGGCACTCCAGAATGCTGATGCATATCTGGCTCAGGTCCATATCATTAGGGAGAGCTCGCTTGCGGATCTCCAAGACAGCGCTTGTACAGGGGCCATGCCCAATATTGTGTTCACTCCACAGGACATGCTTATTAAAACCAACCTGCACGATCGCCCTCTGTATTATACTGGATATGTCGGCAACGTCAAGGTGGATCGGATGCACATTGATCCTGGTTCTTCGATAAGCATTATCCCCAAGAGATTGCTTCATCATCTGCGCATCCCTATGCATGGGCTCACTCCTACCAGCACCGCCATCAGCAGCTTCAATTTTGGAAGAAGCTATCCCATCGAGAAGATTTGCCTGAAGTTCCTAATTGGCGACCTTCAATCGGAAGTAACCTGCTATATCATCGACACCGACCTCCTATAATAATCTTCTGGGGCGTCCGTGGATACACGATTATATGATCGTGCCTTCTACATTGCACCTGTGCTTCAAGTACGTTGACAAGCACGGCTTCGTGAGGACATAATTTATCGACATCGATCCCTTCAATGGGGTCGAATCCTACTATTCAGATTCCTGCTTATATGAGAAATCAAAAAGGCTCTTGATCAACGAAGATATTCAAGAGCAGACGGAGGCTATTGTTGGGCCGGAGGAACCTTTGAGGATCCATCTCCAACCCCACAAACCAGGCAAGACGACACCTCTCATAACCACTCTGCGTAGAGAAGCAACTAGTCTTCCGGTACTTACTGCACAAAAGGAGCAGATGATAATCCGACTTCCAAGGTCTTGCCAAGCGCCAAGACCCACTACGGAGCTGCTGACAATCAGGCTGCCGAGAGCCGGCCAGCAACAAATAGAAGAGCTCAATCCCTCTGTCAAGCCGATGACGATTCGTCTTCCAAGAATGAGTCGATAGCCGAGCGCTAAGCCGGGGACTGCTAGCAAGCCAACAACTCCCCGCACAGCATCGAGCACCAAACTGGGGGTCACTAGTGCGCCAACGACTCTACGTTCTACTCCACCAGTAGAGCCCCTGATGATTAAGCTGCCCAGGTCGTCCTTTCAGTCTTCATTAACGCAGGGGGTGGCCGAAGAAGAGGTAGAGCTGGCCAAGTATGTGGTTGCTCAAACTGATTTTCCATCCGCAGATGATGTAATTCCATCGGAAAAGATACCTTACTTTATCAATAAAGGGCTATCTTTGAACTACCTCGAGCTTAATAAGCTTTGTACAATGTATGCTATGGAATACGGTATAGGCACCCACCTACACACACAGGTGACAAATGTCTACACCGTAAACCAACTTACTCCCGTAGAAGACACTTGCTTCATAGTCGAGGGAGAGGATCATCTAATCATCTTCGGCCGGAAGAATGATCCACAGCCCTTCAGGATAGAAGAAGCTGATCTCAAACCTGACACCGGAAGACTGCCCCTTTATCTGTATAGCTCCCGATCCAAGTACCTCATGCAAAAACATGGGTATAATCTGGAGACTACGCCAGGCTTAAACTACGGCACTGGCCGACGGTTACCCTTAGAGTTGCCAAGTCCCGACTGGAAAACCACGAGATTATTATAACAAGACCAGATGTAGGCTAGGATATGTTACACCTGCAACAACTCCTGAAAGCTCAGATGAGGAATGTGACTGGCATTCACATTCAACCGGATCACCAATTTTTGATTCGGATGTCAGCATCGGAGACGTATTCAGGCAAGCTTTGTCCGTCAATATGGCATTTACTGATGCCTACGAAGAAGACGAAGACATACCCGAACTTTTCGAGTTAGAACCTTGGGTCCAGCAACTAGATGCACAGTGGGAGAAATGCTTCAAACTCCATGAACCTCCCACTGAAGATGAGGTTATGCAAGTTGACCTCGACGATGAGTCCTCTCCAAAGCCAATCTTCGTTAGCAAAAGCCTGGCAGACGAAGAGCGGGAGGCGCTTTTATAACTCGTCAGAGAGTACATTGACGTGTTCGCCTGCAGCTATGAAGACATGCTAGGGCTAAACCCCAAAGTTGCACTTCATAAACTCAACATTCATCCAGACGCAAAGCCTGTCAAGCAACAACAAAGACATTTTTCCCCGGACATCATGAATTCTGTCGAAGCTGAGGTCAACAAACTGATAGCCAGCGACTTCATCTGGGAGGAGCAACATCCAGAATGAGTCGCCAACATAGTGCCAGTCCTCAAGAAAAATAGAAAGATTCGAATTTTCATTGACTTCTGAAATCTAAACGAAGCATGTCCTAAAGATGAATTCTCTTTTCCCATCACGGACATCATGATCGACAACACATGTGGCTTTGAGCGCATGTCATTCATGGATGGCTTCTCAGGATACAACCAAATCAAGATGTTTCCTGACGACAAAAAGCATACATCATTCCGAACACCAATTGGCGTGTACTGTTACACAGTCATGCCCTTCGGTTTAAAGAATGTCGGTGCCACATATCAAAGGGCGTGTCATCTTCAGAGATCACTTGTGTAAGACCGTAGAGTGTTATGTTGATGACATCGCTGTCAAAAGCCGTTCTGAAGAAGATCATATGCATGATCTGAAGACAGTCTTCGACCTGATGCTAGCGCACAACTTGAAGATGAATCCCACCAAGTCCTTCTTAGGCGTATCCAGTGGAAAATTCTTGGGTTTTATCATTACTGCACAGGGAATCCATATAGACCTGAGAAGACGAAGACAATCATGGAGATGGGTCCTCCGAGAAATCTTTGTGAACTCCGAAGTCTTCAAGGGAGGCTAGCTTACATCAGGAGGTTCATCTCTAACCTCTTCGGGCGATGTCAACTATTCACCCATCTGATGAAGAAGGGCGTCTCATTTGTATGGGATGAAGAGTACCAACGTGTGTTCGACAACATCAAAGAATATCTGTCAAATCCTCCAGTTCTGGTGGCCCTGGTTACTGGAAAGCCGTTCTTGCTTTATGTACGAGCGATGGAGCATTCCCTCGGTACTCTACTAGCACAAAACAATGATGCGGGGCATGAACAGGCTATCTATTACCTCAGCCGAATAATGATTGGGCCTGAGCATAGGTACACCGCCGTGGAGAAGGAATATCTTGCTCTGGTGTTCGCTATCCAGAAGATGCGACACTATGTTACAGGATAAACTATCCATGTCATATCAAGAGTTAACCCCCTCAGGGTTGTCATGACCAAGCCAGGGGCACTCAGCTCTCGCCTCGCTACCTGGGCGATATTATTGTCTTCCTACGACATGATCTTCGTTCCGCAAAAGGCTGTTAAAGGTCAAGCTCTGGCGGACTTTTTAGCAGCCCATCCATGTTCGGAGTCAACCAAAATATATGAGGAGATTCCAAACGAGGTCGCCAATTCAAACATGGCTTCCGATGATTTCGTCTGGCGAATGTTCTTCGACGGTGCTTCAAGAACCGGGCCCAAGGGCAATATTGTCGTTGGGGTCGGAGTGGTACTGATTTCTCCCTCTGGCTTGGTGATCAACCGGGCATATTCCCTTACGGAACCCTGCTCGAACAACGTGGCCGAGTACAACGCCTTGGTTATCGGCCTTCGACTCGCAAAAGAACTGGGGGTAGAATACCTAGAGACATATGGCGATTCATAGTTAATCGTCAATCAGATTCGGGGTTCATACGAAGTTCGTCATGAAGACATGACCCCCTATCATCAGGTAGCGATCGCCATCATTACGTCTCTGAAAGGGTTCTTCATAGAACATGTTCCGAGGCTCCGAAACATTGAAGACGACGCCTTAGCAGGACTGGTCGCTTCTCTGGCGGTTCCAAAATATACTCATCATTTGGTGGACGTAATAGGCCATGAGTTAGTCTGCCCGAAGAATAACGTCCAATTTGTTGAGAGTTATTCTGCCCTGACGGTCGACGAGACACCGGATTGGAGGCTCCCATTTATCGACTTCACAGTTTAAAGCATCTTACCGGAGAACCCGAAAGAAGCTACCTCTATCAGAAGGCGTTCTCTCAGATTCTTCTACGATACAGAAATAAAGATGCTGTATCGGCGGTCATACGATGGATTACTGCTTCGGTGTTTGTCCAATACAGAAGCCAAAGAAGCTATACGTGAAGCACATGACGGCGTCTGCGGGGCCCATCAGCCTGGCCCAAAATTGCAAGATCGCCTTCGTCAGATGGGCTACTATTGGCCTACGATGGTGGCCGATGTGATAGACTACACAAGAAAGTGCAAAGCCTGTCAAGTCCACGCAGATTTTATACACCAACTATCTGAATTCCTACACCAAACGGTGGCATCCTGGCCATTTGAGGCATAGGGAATGGATATCATTGGTCCTATCACCCTACCTTCATCCAGAGGGCACCGCTTTATACTGGCAATTACAAATTACTTCTCCAAGTGGGCGGAAGCTGTCCCGCTTACAGAAGTAAAGACATCAAACGTGATTAGCTTCCTCAAGCATCACGTCATCTATCGCTTCGGACTGCTCCGAAGGATCATCCACGACAATGGTCCGCAGTTCGCAAGCCACGCCTTCTATCAGTTTTGCTATAAACATCGGATCCAGAATGTTGCCTCAATACCGTACAATCCGACGGCAAATGGGTTAGCGGAAGCATTCAACAAGACTATAATCAAGCTGCTCAAGAAGTTTGTGTCTTCTAACAAACGCGACTGGAATGAAAAGCTTGGCGAATGCTTATAGGCGTACCGTACTATAGTCCGGACGACCACCGGGAACACACCATTCTCTCTGGTGTATGGGAGTGAGGCAGTTCTCCCACTGGAGACTCAAATCCCCTCGCTCTGCGTCGTTCTCACCTATCGATTGATGACGGATGATAATTACCGTCGCTGGCTACATAAGTTGGAGGCCTTAGATGAGAAACGCCTGTTAGCTCAACAACAAATCGAGTTGTATCAAGCACGCATCTCTGGAGCCTTCAACAAGAAGGTTAAACTCAGAACATTCCAAGTGGGCGACCTCATTCTTGCAGTCCGGAGGCCGATGGTTATGACTCACAAAACCGCCGGCAAATTCCAGCCAAAGTAGGAAGGCCCATTTGTCATCGAGGCTGTATTCTCCAATTGTGCTTACCACCTCACAAAACAAAACGGAGACTTGCTCATGTTGCCCGTTAACGGCAAGTTCTTGAAGAAGTATTATGTCAAAGCGATATCCTCCGAATCAACCGGATTGTTGAGTTTGTACCCCCAGGTATCGCTGAACTTACACTCTGGTCATCCCAAATGAATCTATATCGCATCTTCTGGGTAGTAAGTCATGTATGATCATACCTCTGAACTTCCTTCCTAAAAGAGCATCTTCCTCATGATCTATTACCCGTACTTTCAGTACACAAAAAGGGTAACAGATCTACAAATTTCTCGAAACAACCACGTCGATGTCACCTCTGAGTGGTTTCACTTTCATCAAAAACAAACCACCCCTCACGTAGAACTTCCATGTCCATATTACCTCTGAGTTGTTCTATGTACCCTTCATGGTGTCCACTCCTGCCACGTTCTCATTACCTCTGAGTAGGAAGACTCCATTGAAGAAACCCTCATATTTACCATGTCCTTATTACCTCTGAGTAAGTATGTTGGTTTTCTCTCGACTTATTATCCGTTCCCAAAACCAGGGTACGCCAAGGATAATAAACCCATAAATATGCACAGTTGACCACAAATGTCTACAGTTGACCACAAATATTTGCAGTTGACCACAAATGCTGTACTAAGTTTTCTAGTACACTCGTCTCTTTTCTCACGATCTCATGCCCCTGGAACCCAGCTGTTCCACGGCATTCTTTTGCTCGATACCAAGAACTTCCATATCCACCTTACCGCGAAGTTGTTCTAGGTATCCCTATCAAACTTATTATCCGTACCTAAAACCGAGGTATGCCAAGGGTAATAGGTCCACAAAAAAACCCCCAGTGGGGCAAACACATAAATGTAATACAAGCACGACAGATAAAGGATAATGCAAGCAAAGTCATTTATTCAAATCAAATCAAAATTACTACATTCTTTGGGACTATGTCCCTACCAAAAAAGATGATGAAACATAAAGAGAGGAAGAAAAGAAAAAGCCGACTATGGTTCGGCGATACATAATTCTCTTTTTATGGTCCCTCAGTACAGCCGTCGACCACTCAAACCGTCGCATGGCTCGGCGCTCGGCCTCCTGAGTCAACCGCTCCGTATCCTCCAAATGCGCGTGAGCCTGCCAGCCATCTTCAAGCTTCTTCAGAGCACGCTCCAAGTTAGCAGAAGCACGGGTGACTTTGTCGGCCTCCTGAACAATTAGCTCCTTACCCGTACGGCAGGCCTCGAGCTCAGATTCTAAGAAAGCCAATTTCCTCTGGAGCTCAAGGATCTGCTCCTTCGTGTCAATTATCCCACGAGAGGCTGCCACTTCCCGAGTAATACAATCCCCTCCCCGGAGGCTCAGCTGATCATACAGTAGAGATAGATCGTGGAGGTCCTTCATTATAATCGGCTTGGACGTATCTCGTGCGGCCCTTACCTTCTCCATAACAGTTATGAGGAAGGCACGCTCCTGATCTACCGTCGAAGACAGGTTGACTTGCCGCAGTACTTGAAACTGGGCCACAAGCTGATCTGCCTCTAGCAATTTGGGCTCCAGCAGCTCAACTATCCCTGCCCCACCGGGGAGGCTTCTAAGGAGTTCAATCTGGCCCCGGGCGCATTGACGGAACAAGGCAAAAAAGGTCTCCCTCTCCACCGCAGCCTTAACTCCTCGCCTTAGGTGATGGTAAAAACTGTCAACTACATCCTTTGATGATTCAACTAAAACTTCCGAAGAAGACGGCGTCAAAGGAAGGGTAGCTGGCAGGGTCGAAGAAGATGCACCGAAACTTGATGCCCCTGCCACAAGGAAAACAAGTTCCGAGCGAAAGGACGCTTGAATAGCGGCCAATTCCTCCTTCACAGCCCAAAGGATCTGGAGACTCAGCAAGGCGAAAAGGTCGACCTCCGCAGCCACATGAACATAGGAGGGCGCAGGGACCATTTCTTTCTACCTCGGCCATTCCGCCGTCTGCTCTTCCGAACTCGATTCAGCGGGAGGTCCCTCAATGTAAGTCGGAGGGGGAGAAGGCACACTCTCTTCCACCAGATCCTCTATGGCGAACTCTCCCCCGATAACGTCCGTCGTTGGCAGTGAACGAGCAGGACCTGTATGTCAGGAGCAACCATCAATCAGCTTAACCCGAAGGATGTGATGATAAAGCAAATGAACCTCCTCACTGGTCAAAATTTTACTTAGCTTACCAGGGGAGGGTCGCTAGGGCTGAGGTTTGCTCGCAACCACCATAGCCTCTTCATTAGCAACATCCGACCCAAATGCAGCCGGTTCATCTGCCTCAGCAACCCCGGAAGGAGATACGACTGGATCAGCGTCACCTAGCTGAAGTTCAGTAGTCTCAAGGACGGGTTCAGCAGAGCCCATGTCACCCTGGGTTGGGACGTCAACAACTGGAGGAACCTCAGCCGTCGCTGGAAGAATCCCGACGGCAATAATCCCGGCACTCATATCTCTAACTAGAGTAGTTAGAGCCGGGTCGACTTCAGAGGCAGCATCCAACTCTGGAAAGTCCCCTTCTCCTGACGCCTACAGAAAAAAAAATGATTAGGTCATAGTTCGAAAAAAAGAAGAGCTAAAGAAGAAGATGGTTGTAATTCAATTCACCTCCGAAACGGCGTCATCCTCGCCTCTCTCCTTGATGAGCAGCCCGCGAGGCTTAACCGTAGCCCATTTCACGGAGTAAGTCATGCCGCGATCAGCAGACTCACGCCTGCTTCGTTTGCGTGAAGGACCAGGCACGACAGGTGGCTGATTCGTCACCACATTTTCTGCGGGAGGAAGAGAGTTATCGGGGTCATGCTCGTCATCCTCTTCGTCCGCGTCGGCAGACTCCGAGTCCGACGCAGCAACCGTGTTCTCCCTCTTCTTCCTCGCCTTAGACCCTTGGGCTTCTCCTCCAAGCCAGTACAAACAATGAAGCTGGTACTCGAATCAAAACCAACAGGAGGCTTGTTCGCCATGACATGGTATAGAGCCGCCAAATACAAGATCTCCCCGGATTCTCCAGTATTAGGAACTGAGAAGCTGGTACGGGTGTGAACTATATTATAATAGTGCCAGGCCCTGATGCCGTCAAGGACGCTACCTTCAAAGCCCAGGCAAGAGCTGGGACTGTCCAAGAATAGTTGACTATACCCGAACTGTCGGAAGAACCTACTGGGCAAGTAAGGCTCCAAGTAGACAGTGTTACGGTTGCGGTATACCAGGTGGGAAGGAAGAATGTTAAGCAGCCAAAGGAGCATCTTGTCAGGTAAGAAGTGAGGAGGCCCAATACCATCAAGATGTATGGCCCTCACTTCCTCAGCAGTAAATTGAGAAACAGACACGAAAAAAGTGTATCTGTCAACTCTCGCCAGTGCCATCCGACAGGCACGCATAGTCTCGCAATCCCAAGGCATACGGCGATACTGGAAGATGAAAGCATCTTCGGCAGATACACCATCTTCAGGGCCAGGCCTCATTAAAGACCGGCAATGCATTAACAGTCACCCCATCAGATAATGATAGTGTAGTTCAATGCGTTCAAAGTCCTTTGTCGGGTCACGGGTGATAACCTTGAACGAGAAAGCGCGAAGGCCACGATGTATGCTACACACCATGGCCGGGAGAAGAGCTAGTCTGACCCCGAAGACCAACTTCACAGTAGGGAGGATAAAGTTGCGGCTGATCCGCTCAATAGAACCAGCCCCTCCTGAAACTACGCAATTATGTAGCCACACCATCAGGAATCCGGCCAGAAGAGCCTTCTCGGACAACGGCTGAGTGTCTTGATAAAAATAAGCAAAAGAGTCAGATTGACTCCTAAACCTGTCACCGGTGGTTCTTACCCTCTTGGCGGTTGACACTTGGTCCTGTACCTCCTTTCGAATTCGAGGACTTGGGGGAGAAACCCGACCTGAGGTGCCGAGTTTGAAAAGATAAGTGATCCAGGCTTTTGTGTGAGGAAGGTTCCCTTCCGAGCTGTCGTTCTTTTTCTTCGACGTCTGCTGGCACGTGCTTTGATGACACAGCAATTCTCGGTAGACGGCAACAAAGCCCGGGAACCTATCCTCCAACTCTTCGAACTCTTCATTCGTGGGAGTATACACTTCAAAGACTTTATTTCTCCAAGGCAGCTTGGAGACGTCATGCATCTCGTGGAGAGCAAGCCCCATCTCCCCTACAGGTGTAAAAAAGGTCCCCGTACGGCAGTTGCACATTTCCAATAGAGCCATGAACAATTTCTTGTTTATGGGCAAGCTATAGCTGGTGTCCCGAATAGCATGGTGGAGTCCAATCTCGCGCAGGAGAGTCTCATATTTTCGTACGATCTACGTAGACAGGTTGGTCCACGAAGGGAGGGGTGTATCCAACTCGATAGCGACAACCGGCCAACGGGATAGGACCCTTTCCGAGCAAGCTGGTTCAGAAAAGTGTCAGCTTGAGAGAACTTGAAGTTGGGACCCTGCACATTCAAGAAACTGCCCGGGGCCAACCCCATCACGTAGCGGCTGACCGGTACCCTGCCCGCGTACACTGACCGCAGGTTATTGTTATAGTGAATTTCGCCCACAAACATCCCGTTCCGGGTCGAAGTCAAGGAATCCTCCATCTTCCTGTCCATGGGCAACATGTTGAACCACGACAGTGGAAAGTGACGCTCCATCAGAGGAATATGGATCGCCATCCTGTCAGAAGTAAAGCTCCAATTCTTAGATATGTCCAAAACTTGGGAGTTCTTTACAGTTAAGGCATCCCCGAAGAGGAATGCAGGCTTTAAGTGTTTGCCTCCCAGCAGCCCTGAGTTCATCATCCCCGAGATAAAGAAGAAGGACTGCTTTTTAATATCTCCCAGCCTCTCTACAGGTTCGTCTTTTGGAAGCCGGTTCACCACATACTCGACTATGTGGTCGAAACTATAGCCCACAGCAGATTGGGCGCGACCCACCAAAGGTTCTCCCGCAGGATTAACTGGCAAATTCACTGGAAAAAAAGGACAAAAGAAACAAGTTAGAAGATGGCCAGGGAGAACTGCTTAGTGTTTTCAAGCTTATGCGGCTCTGATCAGGCGGATCCTTATGCGGCTCAATTTAATGGGGCTTATACGGCTCTGTTTAACGGGGCTTCATGCAGCCGATTTCATATGAGCTTATGCGGCTCTGTTTAGCGAGGTCTCATGCAGCCGAGTTCAGATGAGCTTATGTGGCTCTGTTTAGCGGGGTCTCATGCGGCCGAGTTCAGATGAGCTTATGAGGCTCTGTTTAGCGGGGTCTCATGCGGCCCAGTTCAAGTGAGCTTATGCGGCTCTACTTCGAGGGAGCTTATACGACCCAGTTTAAAAGCGCTTATGCGGCTCTGATTTGATGGGGTCTTATGCAGCACAGTTCGAGGGAGCTTATGCGGCCCTGTTCAAAGGAAGCTTATATAGCACAATTCGAGGGAGCTTATGCGGCACTGTTCAAAGGGAGCTTATGCGGCCCAGTTTGTAAAGTGCTTATGCGGCCACAAGATGACTCTCATGCGGCTCAGACATGGGGCATACCCTCATACGGCTCGGACATGAGATGTACATGCGGCACATGCAGCACAGTATACGAATTTATTACAATGAACTTGAACAGTTCAATGAAGACGAAGAAGGCCCGCGCATAAAATATGCGGCGTAGCCATGATGGTTAGGGCTTTGAGTTTATACAATTTATCTCAATATCCTTACCATCAATGGCGGGATAGACGTCGGGATGAACTGTGGGCACCTCAGTCGACGAGGAAGCCGTTCCTTTACCCTTCGCTGCGACGCTAGAGGAAGCTTTGGGAGCCATCGGTGATCGAAGGAGAAGACGATGGCAACTAGGACAAAAAAGGCTTGAACAAGAGAAGAAAGTAAAGAGTCTATCTCTAAAAATTACTCATATTTATAGGCGGACAGGGGGCTCGTAGACCGATGGACGCTTCGAACCATGTGCTGCCTAGAAGATAAAATC